>OV050030.1:375570058-376770058 GCA_920105625.2 Clusia tigrina
GGGAGTTTCTCCGCACCGTCAGTCGCTGGTCTTGCCCACTACTAGGTGGGGTCCGGCGCAGTATGGAGCTTCTATTGAAAGGGTCCTGCTCCCTGCTTTTGTTTTTTGCTCCCTCGTTATTGTTTTTGTTGTTTTCTTTGTTATTTATCTTGTTCATGCGTATTGGGTCCCCGCTCAGAGCCGTTATCGCTGCCCGTAGTACAGTCGCCTTCATGATCCCATGGTTGTCTATGCCGGAGCAGGGAGGCCATGCAAGGGTTGACACAAGTCCTCATGGGAGCTTGCATACAGAGCCGGATCAGCGTAAGTCGGGATTGTTACATCCGAGCCTGTACCGCCAACTTAATGGGGTCGGACATCGAAAGTTCTCCGAGACCTGCCAAGGTTTTAACGGGACGGAGGCAATTGTGGCATTAAGCTGCCAGCCATTTCGATAAGATTTCACTCTTATGTACTGGGACGAGCAAAATTATTGACTAATATTGCTCGCACAACAAATGTTCCCCAAAGCAATAGTCATAGCGAAAATGGGCCGCCAGCATCACTCGCGTGCGAAGAAGTTTGAGTGCTGTAACCAATCAGCTTGCGCGGCCCAATCAACACTTAATGTTAATTGTTAGAATACCTCCGTACCAATAGAAACCACGGCGAAAGCGGGAGCGCATGAAATGCATAATATAATAAACGTTGGTCAATAAATCACATGCAAATGGTACCAACAAGTACGCAAGTGGAATGTCAACAGCAGCATTGGCAAAGCCAAGCCAACCGCTTGCGTAAGACAAGGAAAAGGAATTGCCTGTGAATTATACCAACACGAATGCGCCGACAGACTTGGCGAACTCAAGCCAGCCGTTTGCATTGATCGACAACAACAACACTGCAAGCAGGTTTCAATTAATCCTTCGTTAATTACAACAACACGACTCGGTAGAATTTACCGAGTGCATTAGCTCGGGAAATAGAACAACAACAACACGAGGAACGAATGAAACGGAAAGAGAGAACGACATAACAATCGTTGTGCAGACAAGTTGCGCGGACATCACACAAAGGAGAAACGCACAAATAGTGTTCAAACCCTGGTGGATAATTTAAATAATATTAACCACCAGCAGAAAGAAATCATGCGTACAATAACAACAACAGGGCGTGCAACAACAACAACAAGGCGTGCAACAGCAACAACGTGCCGCTGCAACTACTACGCGCTTGACAGCAGCCGGACTTTTCCAGGAAAACGCTGAGGGTCGCCTAAGGTCAAGAGGAAAACACCAACAATGCCTTGGCCTTAGCAACGGGAAGCGGTAGTCGGAGCAACGGCCAGCGGGACTGGAACAACAACTAGAAGTTCAACAGGTGGCTATAAAAGCGCCTGCAACCGGACATAAGCTCTTTTCCTGCTAATACATCGCGCAAGTACCTTAGGAACTTTGCCACACAGACGCCACGAGACTAGAAAACATTACCAACGGATACACACACACACAAGCGCTGCATTTACTACGAGTGCTGGAGTTTAATCCACTTTCATAATAAACCAGAGTTTGTTCATCAGCGTTAGAAACGGTGGAAGTGGTTTGTCAATCCACCACCGTTGAAACGAAAGACTAGAGGCACAGACTGAGATATTAAGAAGAACTGAGTTTGCTACGAACGCTGGGTTTTTCAATCCGCCTTCATAGCAAACCAGGACTTGCTTCTCAGAGTCAAACCGGTGGAAGTGGTTTTTCAATCCACCACCGTTGAGACTGGAGACAGGACGGCACAGCACCAAGTTCAGGAGCGGCCTTCATAAAGCCCATCATTATTTGTAATAACGTGTAA
The DNA here is from genome assembly GCA_920105625.2 of Clusia tigrina. Taxonomy (NCBI): domain Eukaryota; kingdom Metazoa; phylum Arthropoda; class Insecta; order Diptera; family Clusiidae; genus Clusia; species Clusia tigrina. The sequence continues at coordinate 375,571,886 of OV050030.1, forward strand.
GCCTAGTGATAAGCATAAATATTGAATAAAGAAAACTTAAAATACAACGCCAGAGTAATTTCGTCTAACGACCCCTGGAGCCGCTGAGTTTTACCCCAGCTATAAATATGAGTCGTTACAGTACTAAAGTGACAGCATGCCACAAACGTCAGCCCATATCCATAATTCCCAAAAAAAATGTCCGGTATCACAAACTTAAGGCCTTACCGGTCTCGACCTTAGTAGCGCTAAGCGCTTGTCGCACAGCTGCCCCAGGCATGTGGCAGCTGACCAAGGTGTCGGTTATCTGAATTCACTCTTGGATTTTTATGGTCCAACAATGATCCCACGAAGTCCCTCGGTGGTGAAACGATGCTCCGCGTCCGTCCCTCGATGGTCCATCGTTGTCCATCGGTGCCCCTTCAGCCGCCCCTCCGGGGTCATCGCTGAAAGAGTCGTTGCTCACTTCGGCTAGCAACCAGCGGTTGCTGGTATACCATTGCCCGGGGCCGCCACGAGGAGGCAGTGAGTTTTCTTGGAAGAATTCTCTGTAAGGATCGCCCTGGCCTCTCCCTGGTGAGTGGCTATCAGAGTCTTTACCTTAAGATTATCAACCCTGACCCTCAAATTGAGATATCGCAACACAATTGAAGTCGTGACAGTTGAACAGTGATCGTAGAAGCGTAGAAGGCCCACTTACTACCAACCGACCGAGGAACACGTCCGGATAACGTACGGAACCGGTCACCGATCAGCAACAGTTGGGACTATCCTGAACTCCCGATCGTGACCACGACAATGGTATATAAATCATAAAATAGCTGCAGATTAGCCAATCAAAATCTGTGTGGATGGATCAAATAATCAACTATTCAGATATGACAGTAAAGAATGGGGAGAACAAAAAACCCAACAATGAAAAGTATTTGTTAAACTCGTCAAGCATAGGTGATTGCCACAATTTTAAACAATGTTCATATGGTGGAAGACTAAGCAACACCATTTGAAAGAACGCAGAGCAAATAACAGAAACTGGTTTGGAAATGATTCAATTTTACCAATATAATAGTTATAGTGAGGGCTCAAGACGCTAGAAGCATATTCCAAAATTGGCCGAACAAGGGATATATAAAGAGTTTTTGTGACATGAGGATCATTAAATTCCCTCTACCATATTTTTATAAGCCAAGGAGGGCTCAAGACGCTAGAAGCATATACCAAAATTGGCCGAACAAATTTTGAGGATCATTAAATTCCCTCTACCATATTTTTATAAGCCAAGGACACCTATTGCATTATTTACACAGGTGTTAATGTGAAGCCCGTAGTGAAGATTCGGTACGACGATATCAACAAAACCCAAGACTCTTGTTAGAGACTTCTTACAAATAGTATACGAGGGGTAGTATTTGTATTTCGGGAACTGGCAACACTAAAGTTAATAGCTAAAATATGGCAAACACCATAACTTTGTCATTTTTTAGTAAAAACGTTCTCACAACATGTTGATGTACAAGTGATATTCAGTTCTTTATATGGCGATAAAGCACCATCAAAAACCACAGTATATCGCTGATATAGTGAATTCAATCGTGGTCGTAGTTCGGTCGCCAACGAAATCCGTGAAGGTCGTCCAAAATCGGTTGTTGTGCCACAAAACATCGATGCAGCGCGTGAACTGATAATGCAAGATCGTCATGTGACATATCGTGAGATAGAGGACACCATGGGCATTACTTCCACATCCATACATTCAATATTGCATGAACATTTGGCTGTAAAAATCTGTTCGCGTTGGATCCCACATAATTTGACAATCGCTCAAAAAAAAGGCTCGTGTCAATTGGTGTAAGGAAATGATTAAAAAGTTCGACCGTGGTGCTTCAAAAGACGTGTATAAAATCGTGACAGGTGACAAATCATGGATATATGCGTATGAGCCGGAAACAAAACAACAATCGACCGTGTGGGCATTCCAAGACGAGCTAAATCCAACAAAAGTTGTTCGTGGAAGAAGCACAGCGAAGCAAATGGTCGCCTGCTCCTTCGGCCGAATGGGTGATGTGGCCACTGTTCCGCTTGAGCAACGCAGGACGGTGAATTCTGAGTGATACACGACCATTTGTTTGCCGGAAGTCTTCGAAGAAATTCGTAAAACCAACCGCCAAAGATGAATAATTTTCCATTATGACAATGCGAGCTCTCACTCATCTCGTCAAACAGGTGAATTTTTGAGCAGTCAAAACATCGAATTGATGACTCATCCTCCGTACAGTCCTAATATGGCACCCAATGACTTCTTCTTGTTCCCGAATATCAAAACTGAGTGGTAAACGATTTACGAGCACCGAAGAAGCAGTTGAAGCGTTCAGAAACCTTGTTTTAGAGGTGTCTGAAGAGGAATGGAAAAACTGCTATGACAAATGGTTTGAACGATTGCAAAAGTTTATTAATCATCAATGGGAAAATTTTGAAAAACAATAAAGCCATTTTCATTTAAAAATGTTTGTTATTATTTGCTATTCCCGAAATATAAATAGTACCTCGTATTGCTATCGAAAATCATATATTTACATTTGTCAATATTTAGTCTCATCCAATTTGCTGAGCACCAAGATGATTGTTGTGCTCAGAAAAATATATTTATTTTTAGGATTTATAACATATAGAAAGTATTTTAAATATTAATTATTGGGCGCCGATACGCAGTTGCAGCAACTCCAGAACAGACTGAAAAACGGCGCAAAGAGAGCAGCTGCCGCTGCTTCGTAGCCCCGCGCCAAAATATACCAACAGTTAAAGATAGCTTCCGCATAAATACGGTATGCACCTGCCTCGACTGTTCTCTCGCTCTCCACCGCACAACACGTGCTTTCGCACCGTACCGAACGATGGAACGCAGAGATAGGCCGACAGCATGGCGCCCCAGGTACCAGGCGGAAGCCACCTGAACATTAGGATTCGGAGTGAACATGCCGCCCCCCCTTGCATTATTGCAAGAGAAGAACATATCCACGCCAGATCCCGTTCATACAATCAGGCATCATGGAGGGTGGTTCGGTGCCCGAGGGCGCAGCTTCAGGAAGCTTGCGCGCCCCTCAATGCGGTGGCCCATCTGCTAACACATAGTGCAGATGATCTGCGGAGTAGGGCGTAGCTGCACCAGTCTCTTCTTAATACCCAGGAAGGGCGGAACAATGCGGGATAGTTCCCGCCTGGTCTCCTCCTGACCTTGGTTTGGCGCTTCCGGAACCACGCAGCCAGGTGGCGCCGGCGACAGAGAGGTGAAGGTCGATGGGAGGTCGAATGTAGTTGACCTGGCCCGACGAGGTGCTGTTGGGTCCGGTGGCAGCGCCATGGGGAGTGGAGGTGTTAGCACGGCCACACTCGAAAAACTGGCAGACAAAAAGCAGCACCCGTCAGAAAGCGAGTAGCGGGTCTTGTGCACCGAGTGGGCCGAGATCTGAGAAAATATCAAAAATTTAATTAGTACAAGAAGGGAATAGATCTGAAAGAAAATATAAAAACTATAAATTAAAAAAGTACAAGGTACGTTATACCCCTCCGCTGGTAGGAGGCGGCTCTTCTCCCGGTAGGATCACCACCTTCGTGATAGGTCGGGTTAGCATTCCACGGGCGGTCCGCACATCCATAACACGCACTTTTCCATCAGGACCAGGGTGCGTATCGGTGACCCTGCCCAGCCGCCATTCTTGAGGCGCTAGGTTGTTTCCCGCACAACCACTAACTCTCCCACCTTGACATTCACTTGAGCCGTCCGCCACTTACTCCGCCGTTGACACTCGAGAAGATATTCGTTTTTCCACCTGACGCTGAATTGATGGGCCAGCGCCTTCAGTTTTTGCCCTCGGTTCAAAATTGAGAGAAAGGGTGTTGTATCCGGAGGCTCAGCTGGTGCCAACAGTGGCGCACCCACCAAGAAATGACCAGGCGTCAGCGCCTGGAGATCCGTGGGGTCCTCAGACAGAGCGCTGATAGGCCTAGAATTCAAACGTGTACTTAAGTTGCCCTGCCATGCGCTTGAAATGGTGTTTGAAACTCTTGACCGCAGCTTCCCAAAAGCCCCCCATATGTGGAGCGTGGGGGGGATTAAAATCCCTCTCGATCTGAGTATGAAAGTGACCCACCACGGTTCGGTCACGGATTTCGCGGAGCACCCGCTGGAAATCAAGCCTCAATGCCTTTTCCGCGCCCACAATGTTCCGACCATTATCCGAGTGCATTTTCAAAGGACATCCCCGGCGGGCGATAAACCGAGACAATGCCGCAAGGAAGGCAGGAATACTCCAATCGGTAGTCGCCTCAAGGTGAACTGCTCTCGTAGCGAAGCATACAAAGATGCAGACGTACCCCTTCGTAACGTGGCATGCCCGCCCCTTATAGTGCTTGATATCAAACGGCCCCGCGAAATCAACTCCAGTATGGGTAAAAGGACGTGAACACGTGGTACGTTCAACCGGAAGAGCTGCTGTTGTCGACGCTTCTTCCACAGAATACATGTCTTACATTGGAGAATTGTGCTTTTAATGAGCGTTTTCGCTTTTGGAATCCAATATTGGGTCCGGATTAGCAGCAGCATTAGTTGATTCCCCCCGTGTAGGGACACCTGATGGATGAACTTCACCATTAGACGAGTCAAATGTGTAGTGAGCGCCAACCGACCATTTACGCGCAGAGTACCATCGGAGTGCACGAACGGATTCAGAGCCAAAAGCGAACTGGAGCTGGATATCGGCTCCCGTGCCACAAGTGCGCTGAATTTTTTTGGGAAATACATTTTCTGCGCGAGCACAATAAGGCAAGTGGTCGTTTCAGCGATTTCTCCCCGAGTAAGCGGGGACCCCCTGCCAGGAGTCGTGTCCCGATGTTTCACCGAACAGTGGCGCATAAAGCGGCGCACGAAACTCAACACTCGGAGGGCCCTAGAAAATGAGGAGAAGCGCAACATTGGGTCGTCCGCAGAGGACACATATACTACATGACACTTTACAGGTCGTTGCTCTTCATCGGTTGCTAACACGTTTTCGTCCAACGGAGGCGGCCACCGTTTCCGCTCTTGCTGCAGCCAGGCCGGGCCTTCCCACCAGAGCTTGTTGTGGAGTAGCGCATCAGGTGCCACACCACGGCTAGCTAAATCTGCTGGGTTATCTTCTGAGCGGACATGACGCCAGTTGTTCACACCTACTTTGCTGGTAATGGCAATGACTCGATTCACCACGAAGACATTCCACACGTGGGGTGGCTTTCGCAGCCATGCCAACACAATCGTAGAGTCGGACCAACAAAACAAGTTGTCATCTGAAATATTTAATAGAGGTTTAAGAGGGAAAATCAGCTCTGCTAAAGGTGTTGCCCCACATAGTTCTAAACGTGGAAGAGAGATAGTTCTCAATGGGGCCACGCGCGATTGCGCCACTAGCAAATGGGTAGAGATGGAATTTTCACCTTTACACCGAACGTAAAGGGCTGCAGCATATGCCAGCTGAGAAGCATCACAGAAGGCGTGGAACTCAATATCGCGATCAGGTGCAGATCGTACCCAGCGAGGCACGCGTACTTGGGAAATTGCCTGATACTGCGATAAGAAGTGTGTCCACCTTGTTAAAGTGGTAGGAGTAAGTTGCTCGTCCGAACCTATTTGATCCAACCATATCTGTTGCATCAAGATCTTAGCGGAGATGACAATAGGAGCCAACCATCCCGCTGGGTCAAACAGCTGTGCGATGACCGAAAGGACTTTACGTTTGGTGTATACGGCAACGATTGGCAAAGCTGCCACGTGGAAATAAAACCAATCCCCCCGCGCATTCCATCGAATGCCCAAAGTGCGAGTGGTGCTGGTCTCCTCGAATTGGAGAAAATCTTCCCTAAGCAGATGCCCTGGAGGCAAACCGGATAAAATTTCTGTAGAATTTACTGCCCATTTTCGCATTGAGAACCCGGCTGAATCCAAGCTCTCAATCAGCTCATCCCTAGTGCGAATGGCAGTAGCAATATCATGTGTACCCACTAGAGCGTCATCCACGTACATCGAATTAGGTAGCACCTGAGAAGCCAATGGGAACCTGCTCTCCATGTCGTCTGCCAATTGCAAAAGTGTCCTTATTGCAAGATAAGGAGCACAATTCACCCCGAAGGTGGCCGTTTTCAATTCATAGTCAGAGATCTCGCTTTCGGGAGATTCCCTAAACACAATTCTCTGGTATGATGCCTGGCTTGGCTCAACCAGAATCTGACGATACATCTTTTGTATGTTCCCGTTTAGGACATAGCGAAACATACGCCACTGGATTATTAGCCGGGTCAGATCGGCTTGTAATACTGGCCCTGTGTGTAACACGTCATTCAAGCTGACCGTGTTGGAAGTCGCCTGTGAGGCATTGAACACCACGCGAAGTTTGGTGGTTGTACTCTCTGGCTTAATTACTGCATGATGTGGCAAGTAATAATGAGGCACAGGAGTTACTGACGGCGGTGGAACCTTGCGCATGTGATTTAACGTCACGTATTCAAGTACCACCGCGTCGTATTGTCGCTTATCGGCCGGGCTCTTTACCAGCCGGGACGCATTGCGCTCAAATTGCCGAAGGGAAATAAAGCGCGACGCTCCTAGAGACTTCTCCGGAACAAACCCTTGTTTGAACGGCGGAGAGACTATGTGTCGCCTCGTAGCATCCCGCGGAAAAGTCTGGGAGTACAAATTAAGGCAGTCTTGATCAGTCTGGGACAGCTTTCTATTTTGCGGAGGCTGTTCCATTGCCCAGAACTGTCATAGAAGGTTGTCGAGCGAAGCAGTTTCAGACACTTGCACGCGAGTTGTGAAAGTGGATATCCGTTTATCCGGCAGAGGCCCTGTAAGGATCCAGCCGAATACCGTTTCTTGGGCAATTAGTGACCCCACCAGGTTGCGCCGCAACCCATCAAGCAAGACCTGAGGGTAAAGATCCCCTCCGATTAACAAATCGACTTGGGTGGAGTGTGAAGTGCTTGAATCGGCTAACCTGAAATGTCTCAGTTTGTGTTGCTCTCCTTTACTCAATAGGAGCGGCGGCAGTTCACCTGTCAGGGTAGGCAACACCAAAGCCGATACTTGGAGACGCACAGTGGCATCGTACCGCAACCCGATGGTGATATGACATGCTTTGTTAACGGTGCCAGCAAGGGTATTGCTGACCCCCGATATCTGGGCATATACTGAGTGCGCCGGCAGCTTAAGGCGCTTTTGGAGGCGGTCCGAAACAAAGGACCCCTCAGAACCAGAATCTATCAGAGCCCGGGCTGTGTACCATACTCCTTGATGTTTTATCGTGACTAAGGCCGTACCCAAGATAACACGATTGGAGAGGCGGCCACTTGGATGACTTGTACTCGGCCCCGCCCTATCTGCCGGACGCGATACCTGTGCAGTGTGGTAAGAAGACTTGGGTACGGGTGGATGGACCAGGGAGGAGCGTCCATTTGAATTGGAGCGTCCCCTCCCCGATGTGGATGGTGGGTTTGGCGTCGCAGCGGTTGGACGACCCCGTGGCGAGTCCGTATGCAGCAGAGTGTGGTGCCGCTCCCGACAGGTGGAACACGAAAAGGAGCTGGGGCAATTTGCCACTCTATGTGAAGCTGACAAGCAATTCACACACAAATCGTGTTTGCGCACCAAGCCCCACCGAGCTGATACGGTGGCGGCCTGGAACGCAGGACAATTTCGCACCGAGTGTGCAGACCGCCTGCACACTTTGCACCCTTGCGGGGTAACACTTACTGGATGGGTTTGCACCAGTGCTGTTCGCGGTTGATTCGGCTGAACCCTTATTTGTGATGAACTTGAGCCTTGCGACCGGAGATCCGAAATCGCCTCGAGTGTATGAAACCGCAATGAAAAGAAGTCATCCATCGCCTTCCATTCTGGAATATCTGCGCGGCCCTCCATGGTCTGTTCCCACAGGGATAGTGTGAGCTCAGGCAGCCGCATGGAGCACAAGTATACTAAAATGGCATCCCAACTCGCAACGTCGATGCCGTAAGACGCCAGTGCAGCGATACAGTTACCAATGTCACGCTGTAGGCGTTTAATTTCCCCACCATCTTCTCTTCTAACCGGGTCAAGGCCCAACAGTGTCTTCAATTGGTTGTTTATCTGGATGCGCTTGTTGTCGTAGCGCTCCAGTAAGTTTTCCCCACACTTGCTGAAAACCCGCCTCAGTAATTGGAATTTTGGAGACAATTTCATGTGGTTCTCCCCGGGTCTTAAGGGACAAATGGTAGAATTTCTCCGCATTAGACAGCCGCGTATTGTTAATGAATAGTGATGTAAACATGTCACGAAACGTTGGCCATGCAGCATAACTCCCTTCAAAGGGAGGGTTATCACAAGGGGGTACGTGGATGCTGTGCGCCAATGATAAAAATGGCTCCCCTGTAGTAGAAACGGGAGTTGCCTGCTCTAAACGTTGTCTCACTTCCGCGATCAAAATACGACCCCGCTTAAAAGTATCAAAGCTTGACTCGAACCGCTGTCCGATTGACTCTAACAGTGATTCACCGTCTTTCATGACCCGCGCCTCGGACATGGCAGTTATTTTTGCAGTTTTAAGCGAAGCCCACCGAGCATCCAATTCTGCTTCATCAAGTTGAAGTGATATAATGGAGTGAGTGTCCGGCGAGCACCGTTCAAAACGACTTATGAACATCAGAAGCTCATCTGCCGCCGAAATATACGAGTCCACCATTTTGCGGAACTTATGCGCCTGCGAACCCAGCTCCATATTGGCTTATATGCACCTCCGAACGCAACCGCACTGAAACCACGCCCAACACTTATCGTTTAAACGCACTGCGACATAAGGGCCCACAATGTACAGGAAACCAATTGCTACCCGTAACCGGCCCTGCTTCACAAAAGAAATAGAGACAGCAGCTGATCGCACGAGCCACTGACCTACTTTTCTTATTCTGCTTTCTGCATTAGCCACCAGTACCTAAAAACGGCGATAATGCAGCGAAGACAACAACAGCGCAATGGTTTTAATAGTCAGCAGCGCCGACTGAGCACAAACACCCGAGCGCACGGCAAACCCAACCGAAACACAAAAAAGAATCAATTTGTATATAAATCAAATTTAAATTATTATTAATTTATAATAATAATATTTTTAATTCAATTAAAACAATCGACACTTACCACAACCGGATTCTTATTCGGCTCCAAGGACCAAAATGTTGTGCTCAGAAAAGTATATTTATTTTTAGGATTTATAACATATAGAACGTATTTTAAATATTAACTATTGGGCGCCGATCCGCACTTGCAGCAACTCCAGAACAGACTGAAAAACGGCGCAAAGAGAGCAGCTGCCGCTGCTTCGTAGCCCCGCGCCAAAATATACCAACAGTTAAAGATGGCTTCCGCACCAATACGGTATGCACCTGCCTCGACTGTTCTCTCGCTCTCCACCGCACAACACGTGCTTTCGCACCGTACCGAACGATGGAACGCAGAGATAGGCCGACAGCATGGCGCCCCAGGTACCAGGCGGAAGCCACCTGAATATTAGGATTTGGAGTGAACAATGACAATAAAGCAATATCACACTGTAGCATTTCCTGAAATGAAGGATAAATAAAGCATTAAATATCAAAATGTTAGAAAATTCCATTGCAGAAGGTCATATATAAAAATTAAGAAAAGAACTTGACCTATGTATATGATTTCCTTGTGGAACTTCAGAAGTAACATCAACTCTCTCTGACACAGCATTCTTGAATAAAGCCCTTTGTGTGCGACCACTTAAATAGGACTTAATCCAAAAAACAAGTTTACCGAAAATTTAGTTAGATGGTTAACTTTGTTAAGGGCCTTTTTGAAGTTTGTAAGGGTGTTATTTTAGTATTCAAAGAAAATTGTCATTTTTTGAGATAAATGATCGGATGTTTATTAAACGACTCTGGGCTGTTGGCGTAAAACTTATCTTTCACGTGGCCCCAAAGGAAGAAGTCGCAAGGTGTTAAATCACAAGATCTCGGTGGCCAATTGTGATCACCTCTTCGAGAAATGATACGGTCCGAAAACTTTTCCCATAAAAGAGCAATGGTTTCGTTGCTTGTGTGGCAGTAGCGCCGTCTTGTTGAAAGTAAACGTTGTCCAGATCAATACCATCCAACTCCGACCATAAAAAATCATTAATCATCTCTCGATAGCGCAATCCATTCACCGTAACTGTTGATCCAACCTCATTTTCGAAAAAGTAAGGTCCAATGACCCCGCCGGACCATAAACCGCACCAAACAGTCACATGTTGAGGATGGAGAGGCTTCTCAACAATAACTCTTGGGTTTTCCGAGCCCCAGATGCGACAATTTTGCTTGTTGACGTAGCCACCGAGGTGGAAATGGGCCTCATCAGTCAAGATGTTTTTTCGATGCAATTCCGGATTATTTTCATGCATTTCAAGGACCCAATCAGCAAAGACACGACGTTATTGATGATCGGCCTGCTTGAGTTCTTGTGTTAACTGAACTTTATAAGCCTTGAGACCCAAGTCTTTATGCAAAATACTGTGTAATGACGTTTGTGGAATGCCCAATTCCAAAGAACGACGAGGAATGGACAAACCTGGGCTACAGCAGCAATATTCTCAGTTGTTCTTGAGCGACGTGCACGGGTTTTATTCTTCACATCACTAACTTGTCCCAACAGCTTCAATTTTTCCACCAATTTCTGTCCGACAAGGTGCTTCACGACGACCCAAAAATGCTTTAGTTTTGCGAACTGTGACTGCAAGATTTTCACCATTTTTGTAGTGAATTTTAATAATTTCAATGCATTGTTGAAGTGTGTATCGTTCCATTTTTAGTAATGGCGTAGTTTCTACTTGTCAAATGTCAGAGAATAAAAGCTTCAAAAGTGACAGCTACCGAAATACCAGGTGATTCAAAATAACACCTCTTGTTGGAAACCCTTTATAAATTACATCAGTTTGCAGACCTGCAGAGAAACCCTGAATTACTGAAGAAGATACCATAGTTGATCCTAAGGGACACCCTAAAGAAGAATATTTGAAATTATGAACACAGAGCAAGTCTCAATGATGTTAGTAAATTCTGGCACCCACTCATCTATATTAGATTTACCTTTAAGGTTAGTTTTACCTTTAATAATCGGTTTTTTAAAGCAATAACGTCTAGATTTAGTATAATGAAATTATGTGCGAGACTAGTGCAAATATTATTATTATTATTATTATTATTATTATTATTATTATTATTATTATTATATCCTAACACCATAATTAACTATGAGTGCAATTTGTTGGGGGAATGAGTACTAGGTGCAGAGGCTTTCGACTCGAAGAGAAAAGGATTTTTTTTTATAGAAAGAAGCATTTTGGAGACCAAGCCCGTGGCAGGATTTTATCCTCCGACCCTCGGGGTGTGAGTCTAGCATGCTTACCACTAGACCACAGATGGCGGCTAGTACAAATATATTCAACAGCAACATGAAGGGTAGGATGATGATGATGACAATCCTCAGGATACACCAGAACATGACAAGAAAATACGCAATGTTCCGAGGTGTAGTATAAATTAAATCCAAAATTTTGTCGTTTTTATTATAAAAAAAGTGTAGTGCAACAATTGATTGACTGAAGCAAACTATAGCGAAGTATGAGAAGAGAGCCATTAGAAATAAAGACAATTATTCTAACTTTGTTATTACACAATCCAGCGATTCGAATCCGAGATCAATATCTTGGATTGTCAGAAAAGCAATTTCGTAACAATATGTAGTGGCTAAAGAATGATTTTTTCTCGACTGATCAAGACACGACTGTCCCCAAGACAAAAAAATTGGGATATTTAGGATGTCCGCTTTGTGACCCAATAAAAAGTTTACCATTTTTAAATCTACACACATTGACCACAGATGTTGGTTAAATGAAATTTTCTCTAAAACAAGATTAATATTTCCATATGCTTCCTTAAAAGTAGTTGAATGACCTATCGGTATCGAAACTAATTTTTTTTGTTGTGTAGTAACACACATTTTAAAATTTTTTTTTTAGCTATCTATGAAAAGTCGCCAGTTTTTTGGTTGATATACTGGAAGGCCCATTAAAATTAAAGGGTAGATTAGTAAACAACGTGTATTTTTTATAGAACGAGTCGATCAAGAGAACGAAAGTCAATTCAAACAAATTAATTTATAGGATTCATTAATTAATTGTGTAATTAATTAAAAAGATTGATTGTAAAATTCAGAAATCTCATTCAGGGTATTACCTGCAGTTCAGACACCGAGCTCCTGCAGATCTCAAACAAAGTTGTCGTACAGTACGCTATCATTAACAATATTCTTTGTACAAAAAAAGTAAAAAAGAGAAAAATACAGCGTGTCGATCAATAAAGTTCGTCTGGTTTGAGTTGACTTATGGAGAATCGAATATTCCTCATCGGTTATAAAAGCCAATAATTTACCTTCTGAACAATTCAGGCATTCTTTGTTCGTTTATATGAACGAACAAATCAGATAATTCAAAAACCATTTCTGACCAGGAATAACAAAACATGTTTCCATTTGCTCCACTAAAGTTTAAATATTTGCATTTTGTGTCTGTCAGTAATTTCCACATCTGGAATAATTTACATTTGAGTGTGAGCTGCACATTTTTGGCAAAAGCTTTAAAGCCACTTTTCAATATGTTGAAATGCCATGTTACATCATTCCAAATGCACAGCACTCTTGCCAACAATTTTTCCTTGCTAACTGACATCGAAACATGCAACCGTTCTTTACGGATTTTAGCAGAATTTTTGTTAAATTAAATTTGACAACTGAAGTTTTTGTTGGCACAAGATCATTAAATATTTGCTACTCACTTTCCGGACTTAATTGTGCAAATTGTTATCAGCATTGGTTTTTCTGGGGGGGTCAGAGTGATGGAAGTTATGGGGGGGGGGGGGGGTGGGTCTTGCTCGACTGAAATAGAATGCAATTCAGAATTAAACATATTTGCCTTCAAGTGTCGCATAAGCTATTCTGAAGTTACGGACAAATGGAAGGCACAGCCAGCTTCAAATATTTAAAACACGCTGACCATGTGCCCCATCCTAGAGCGCATAGTTAGCCAACGTGTTAGCAACACTTTTTACACACGTTTTGTGAACGCACAAAAATGCTGGCAAAAATGTGAACACAAGGCTCGAAATATTTCTCAGTGCAACTGTCCACTCGTTGGCATGGAATTTGGAATTTTAAAATGGAAAAATTGAGGGAATTTGTGAAGAGGATTGAATATAAGCGACGCTATAAATTTCCAGTACCGTAACGAAGCAATTCCTCGTAAGCCAGCGAACTGCCAACTCGGTGTTATTTATTGAGTGTGAAGCGAATTTTTCGATGTCAAAGAGTGGGTTACGTTTAAATCTTTTATAAGCTAGGGTTCTAATTTCCTTTGTAATTCTTTTAAGCTCTTCGCATGCCGCCAAAATTAGTTTAGTTCAGTTTTATATTCATATAAAATTTTTAGACTTTTTTGAAAATATGACGTTAATGAAAAGCATTTCACTTAAGTTTAGAGTTGAATTATATACATTTTAAAAAGTTTCACTTTAATTTCTAGTCTACTTCTCTCACTGCTGCTTTCAAGCCACATGTGGCCTAACTGCCTATCCGCCTGACTTTTTGATTCATTGCGTCTGCTATTGAGGTTATTTCAGCATATTCGAGTACCTTAGAAGGAAAGGGATAGAACTATTGCTGAATCGTAATTTATCCCGGTAATTTATCATGCAAGTGAAAGATGACTCATGACTTTCAGAATTATAATTATAATTCAAGAAGGAGGCGTGGTATGGACATATATTTATATTAAAAAAATTAGCCTATCTATGCTTCTAATAATGATATATGAAGAAAAATTGGTAGCAGTATACATTAGGTCTGAATACATATGAGAAAATTATTACTACTGCCACGCCCACAATTAACCAAGAAACAATACTATATACATACATACTTTTATAACTTACGACCTATATAATATTATTGGGCGCATCTTTATATTAGTATGAATATTGACGCTACAAAGCCATACCAAATAAATGGGGTCGATCAATGTATAATATGTGAAAATATCTTATAGCATTACGATTATACCCTGTAAAGAAGACGGTGAAAATAGATTTCAAATTGTTGACTTATATTCGATGGAACAACAAGGTACTATAGGTTATGTGAGAATGGGTGGTCTTGTTTTGTTGGGTATCATGTGGGGATGTTCAATAAACCATGTGCTTCCATATTTTGGTAGAAGTTTATATTTTCATTATAATCAGAACACGCTATTTAAGTGAGAAACAATATTTTCGATATAGAATAATTAATTATATGTTCCAGGTGAATTAACGAAGGAAACTTATAGAATATACAATGCTCATACGAAATAAATGCAATAGAAGAACTACGTTTAATCATTTGCCAAAGTCAACATTGTACTCGATAATCTATAGAGAATTATAATAGATATACATATTATATTAAATAATATTCTATAAAATAGTCAGACGCCAGGACTGATATATATTAATACTACCACATCGAAAAAAACTGGAAGAGGTCATAGAACAGACGTACGGTCTTCTTTGGGGGAGTTGCATAAATCCTTGGTAATATATCCCTAACCAATGTTAAATGTAGCAATACCATTTGTTTGAAATTCAAAATTAAATTACATAGCAGCGAGTCTAGTTCACTTGCAATTGTACACCCTGTAATTATTTTACCCCACACAATATTTCTGCTTAGTTTTTGCACATGGCGCATTTACCTCATCCACTTTACTTTTCACAACACACTCGTAAATTCCCATCTTGTTCACGGAGCACAAAAACGGCAAATTAGAAATTATTACTTCTTCAGAACCTGACAGGCTGACGACGGGGCGTTCAGCCACATTTTCTGGCGAGTACGTACCCGTATAAAAAATTAGGCAGAAATCATAACAAACATAAATGACAGCGTCTAATCTACTACAACTGCTGCTGCTGTTACTGAGCTGAACTCTGACATCGGCTCGGCTACTGGTGCCTTGCGGCATAGTATCGGGGTGCAAAGTGCCACTGTCCGGCACACCCGCCCAACCATCCTCGTGTTTCGTAAATTATAATTGACATGCTTTTAGGGCTGCATTTGTGCAATATGGACAAATTTTGCTGCCGTTCTGTGGTGCTTTATTATTGCTGTTGATCCTGATGAAAAGTGCGCCATGAAAATTGAATTAACTTTTGGCCAAAGTATGCACAATGCCGGATTTATGCTTTCAGTTTAAGTGTGCGGTTTTTTTTGGTAACTAGATATATACGAGTACACGCGAGTATATGCTATCATTGAGAGTATTTATTTTCCAGTATTTCAGACCAATTATTGCGCAGAAACGTGAAAATTTGACATGTATTTTTAAAAATTACTTTAAGTTGGATTTGAAAACAGCAGTTCAGAGCTAGAATTAGCAGTTGAGCTTATTTCCGTGGTTCAAATTCATGAAAACTTGCCACCAATTGTATCGCATAACTTATTGTACAGCAATAGACGGTAGAAGTTGTAAACTGCAGAGCTGAATAAACGCAAAATAAATATTTTAAAATGATTAGATCTTGAAAATGTAATAGCCCGCACATTGAAGAACGTAAAGTTCCAAATCCACCTCCAATCTATGTTTCTGGAGCCACCAATGAGCAACCGCTATTGGAGCTACTACGTTCGATTGCCGATAATCAGTATGCGTTAAAATTTTTAATGAAGTAAAAATTCAACCAATGACACCTGATAAATACAGAATTATCACAAAATCTCTTCTAGAATTTCACAGAATTTCTCACTTAAAAACCAAGACAAGAGCAGCATGTTAACGTCATTTTGAAAGGCTTGGATCACACTACGCCAACAAATGAAATTAGTGATGAATGGGGTAAAATTGTTGTCCCAACAGGAAAAACGAGGTCTGCTGAACTACTGGAGACCCCAAAAAGGCATGCGGCAGTCGAGACTACTCATTGAACCCTGAACACATCAGGGTAGATGCTGGTTTAAACCTCAGCAGAAATGACATTAAACTCTTTACTGAACTTTTAACAGGACACTGTAGATTCAATTACCATCTGAAAAAAATAGGCGTAGTAGAAGGCGATTCCTGCCGACTCTGTCAAGAGGAGCAGGAAGCAGCAGAACACATACTATGCACTTGCCCACCGATGGCAAGACACAGATATAACAACCTAGGCAGTGGGTTCTTATCTCCAAATCACCTAGTCACCTGCCCACAGCAGTTACGAGATTTATAAATAGTCTAGGGTTGTTTTAGTCGGGATCGAGGCTGCACAATAGGTCTCTTAGGCCGCGGTGCTCTTTTAACCTGTTAAATAATAATAATAATAAAACGTATGTGATTTGATGTTACAAACGTATCAAATATTACGCAAATAACAACAAAAACCCCGCTCTCAATGTTTTATGTAAACGCAAAACAAAACAAAGATAATACGGATTTATTCAAAATCGACGTTATTATGCACACCAAAATTAAATTTGAGCCACCTAAAAAGAAATGGGAAATTGTACAGTGTGATGTCAGAGATATGGCCATACGAAAAATTCTACAATTGTAAATCAAAGATGCGTGAAATGCGCTAGCATCCATACATCATTAGATTGCCAACGAAAATATAGATCGCAAGAGCCTCAATGTATACTCTGTGGGGGGAACCCTCCGGCCAATTATAGAGGATGTACTATATATAAAGAATTGCAGCTAAAGTCATTTCCAACACTTTGAGAGAAGGTCGTATACAAAACCAGTGTTATTAATCCACCACAAATACAAGTTCCTGTAGGAATCATTATGCGCAGGTGGTAAAGCAGTAACAGAAAGTCAATGCCAATGAACAGAATGTGCTCTTTCATCACAACAGCAGTCCAGTGATATGAACGCATTACATAGCATGCTTAAATGCCTAATGGACCAAATTGGAACCATCCTCAACTTGTTGACAACGCTCATCTCTAATAGCGTTTTCTTTTCTACGATGAAATGTTGCACTTGCCTTTACAGATTTAGTGTTCTTTTCTCAAATAAATACAAACCTGCGAGAGGGGTGTGAGTTCTTTTGTGAAAATGTTATACTGAATGCGTGCGAAAATGTTACATTTTTTTATAAATTAATTAAAATTGAATTTATTATTAGTTTCCCATTCTGTAATTTTTTATAAAATTCTTTTTGTCTCTAAACGGAACGGATTGGAACTTTCAGTGTTCTTTTCTATATATAAAAATGTAACCCTCTGGCAGTGTTGAGTGCAACATTGAAAGAGTGTGATTCTTTCGCAAGGCAACATTTTTTAGTTAGTAAAGGAAACGCTATAAGATTACATAATGATGCAATCCATTAAAAATGAAATGTGGAATACGAATGGCCTTTCGAAACACATTAATGAAATCAAAACTTTTATTGTTGATAACAGCATTAGCATTATGCTAATATCAGAAAATCATTTCACCAATAAAAGTTTCTTAAAAATTGACCAATGCAGCATATACCACACAAATCACCCAGCAGGCAAATCACGTGGTAGCATCGATATTATTATAAAAACGAGTAAAGAAGTCTGAAGTCGGGTTAGACCGACTTCGAAATACCCTTTACCTTTTCTTGAGCGTGCGAGTTCAACAATGGGGATGTTTTCTTCATAAATCATCATTAGGAGCATATCTACGGTTATTTTCAGTAGGGTACCTTGAATTGATTATAACGTGTGAATTGATTATATCTTGTGCATAGCTTCGTAGTGTCAATATAACCACTAATATAAAATGTTGTTCAAAATGTTTGTATAGG
Source organism: Clusia tigrina (assembly GCA_920105625.2). Lineage (NCBI taxonomy): Eukaryota > Metazoa > Arthropoda > Insecta > Diptera > Clusiidae > Clusia > Clusia tigrina. The sequence continues at coordinate 375,589,769 of OV050030.1, forward strand.
TCGAAAGTTATATTTATATGTGGGCGTGGCTATAGAAATAATACGCCGATTTTGTATGCAGTGTTTAATGTTAGTACCTGCAACCATCCTGTGAAATTTCATTGAAAAACCTTTAATAGGAACCTAGTAATGATTTTTGGTTAATTGTGGGCGTGGCAGTAGTAATAATCTGCCCATATTTGGAATGCATGCTAGTACAGACCCAGTGTATACATCTACCAATTTGTTTGCATATATCATCACCAGAAGCAAACTGTCTTTAAGTGGGGTTCCCAAATTTCATTATATGGGAGGGAGGCATATCCTTCATCTGATCGACCCCGAATCTTGTATATGGCTTGGTTGGGTCTATATACGTACTAATATAAAATTTCGTCCAAAAATATTATATAGGTCGAAAATTATAATAATATGCCAATAGTGGGCGTGGCTGTAGAAATAACACGCCCATTTTTTGTGTGGTGTTTAATGTTAGTACCCGCAACCTTCCTGTGAAAATTCGTTGAAAAATCTTTAATAGGAACCCAGTAATGATTTTTGGTTAATTGTGGGCGTGGCAGTTGTATTTTGTCCAGACTATACTTTTGCAAAGTTTCATTAAGATAGCTCTAACGGTGTAGAAAAAAAGTGGCCACAGACGGACAGACAGACAGACGGACGGACAAAATAAAAATTGCTTAGAAAGTGATTCTGATCATATCTGTATATATATGTCCATACCTACCACGCCCCCTTCTCGAAATTCTAACTCCTCTCAAAAACACAAAGTTAGTATACCCTATTTACCTTTTTTGAAAGGTAAAGGGTATAACGAGTAAAGAAGTCTGAAGTTACCTTTCCTTGTGCGTGCGAGTTCAACAATGGAAATGTTTTCTTCATAAACCATCATTAGGAGAATATCTACGGTAATTTTCGGTCGGGTACATTGAAATGATTATATTAGTGGCAGGCGTGGCCTTTATCTGATCGGCCCCATTTCTTGTATATATCTTTATAGAATCAATATATGTACTAATATAAAATATCGTCCAAAAATATTGAATAGGTCGTAAGATATTATAATATGGTGGGCGAAGTTATAAAAATAACTCGACTATTTTTTGTGTGGTGCGTAACATTCCTGTGAAATTTCGTTGCTTAATCTTTAATAGGAACCTAGTAATGATTTTTGGTTAATTGTGGGCGTGGCAGTTGTATTATGATCTCCATATTCTGCACGCACACTATTATAGACCCCGTGTATGTTTCTGCAAATTTTTATTCCGCTGACATCAATACAAGTATAGGTAGGCTAATTTTAATTTTAGACTCGAAAGTTACTTATATCAAAAGTGGGCGTGTCTTTTCTCTCATCAGCCCCATTTGTTGCAGATAGCTTTATAATGTCTACATGTTCCGTAAAATTTCGTCCGTAAATCTTTACCAGATCTTAAGTTATTAATATTTGTTAATATTGTTATTTCCGTCACGATTCCGTCAATTGCACCGAAGCTATAGTCATTTTAAAAAAGGTGAATAAAGTTCCTTATATGGGAGGTAGGCGTGGTCTTTGTCCAAATCGGTCCATACAGCAATCTGGTTCTGTATCTTTACTATACTTTTGAAAAATGTTAAGATACCTCTAACGGTGTGGAAAAAAGTGGCCACAGACGGACATACGGACAGACGGACGGACACAATAAAAATTACTTAGAAAGTGATTCTGATCATATCTGTCTATATATGTCCATACCTACCACGCCTCCTTTTTGAAATTGCAACCCGTCTCAAAAGCACAAAATTAGAATACCCTTTTCTCTAAAGGTAGAGGATATAAACAGGATTAAACATACAGTACAAGAAAAGTATGATAATCCTCATACACAAGCAACTAGCACCTCTATCCGAGACCAATATGGTGAACTAACGACAACATCGGAGGCCAATATACTCCGAGAGGCTCCATTAACAAGGGCCAATTCAAGCAGTTTTATAAGCATACAATCTGGCTTCAATTTAAAGGCATTATTTGTGACATGTTATCTCTGGGTATACCGCTGTAGGCCCCAAGAGATATTGAAGAAGCGGTTGAAAATCTAAATAAAATAATACAAAACGGTGACTGAGCCGCTACTACAAATCTTAAAGAAAAATACATAATTTGCGCGATGAACTCGGTTATTAAGGAGATAATAGGTGCAAAACGAATGTTAAGAAAGTTGTGGCAAATTACGAGACATCCACATGCCAAAAAATGTCTTAATATGGCAGGAAAAGCACTTAGACACAAACTCATGGCAGTAGAAAATTATAAAATTTAGCACTATTCGTCAAATTTATCGGCAGCAGATGCCACGGAATATACGTTATGGAAGAAAAAAGTTGAAGCAACCCACTACTCGATTTCCTCCCATCAAAACTTTGAATGGTTGGTTCTTGAGCAAAAACAGACAGAGACAAATCAGATACCAAAGACCTTTATGATGTTTTTACACCATTTTCTAAAAATCCACAATATAATGATGACGGCATTCAGAGTTTTCGGAAGCTCCTGGTCGAAAGGAATTACAGATCTTGCCTATCAAAATAAGAGAAGTTAAGAACGTTGTGCTTAAAAGAGGCTCCAAGATATGACCTGATAGTAGGTAAAATTCTAAAACAGTTGCCGGATATTGTTACAAATACATCACCTATTTGTATAATGCAGTATTAAGGTGTGCATGTTTCCCTTGTCTATAGAAAGTTGCTGAAATAACTATAAATGCAAATACGGGAAAGCCGGAAGAAGTTGTATCGTATAGGCAGTTACGATTGCTGCTGGTTACTTCCAAAGTTTTTAAAAAGCTGCTGTTGAGTAAGCTTAAGCCAATACTGCTTAAGAAACAACTCATACCTAATCACCAATTCTGGTTTCCAGAGCAACGTAGTACCATCGAACAAATACATAGAGTTAATCGCAATGTAAGAAACGCTCTCAAAGAGGGTCAGTTTTGTACAGCAGCATTCCTTGATATCATATAAGCGTTCGATGAAATCTGGCACCCGGGCATAATGTTCAAACTAAAGAAGTCACTGCCTCAATCATATTTTGATATATTGAAGAGCGCAATTTCAGAGCGAAATTTAAGTCAAAAACTACCATAATATTCCCAATTATGATGGGTAATAAAACCTATATGGACATATGGAATTCAGTTGTGGGGCGCAGCACCGAATGCTAATATAAATATTTTGAAAAGATTCCAAGCAAAACTATCAAATCATCATACTTTGTCAGTAAAAGGACTCTACGGAACGACATTAACATACCGACAGTCCGCGATGATATAAAGCATATACCACTAAATACTGGGCACGACTAGGTATGCACTCTAACGTACTAGCTCTAAATCTGCTGGAATCAACGCGCAGACTTAAACGAGCAGCACCCTTGGACTGTGTCTAGTAAATGTATCATATTCTATTTTCTTTTGTAAATATTGTAATAATGATAATAATGTAATAATGATAGTAATGTAATAGTCTTAATGTAATAATGTAATAATGATAAGTGTATAAAACATTGTTAAAATTATATAAAATTCGCATGTTTTTATTGTAATATATCGAAATTGCTTAGTGCCCCTAAGGATAGATTGATACAGTTGATGTGCATATTCAGGACAGATTTCAACATCAGATTTCAACATAAATTTTTAGAGTAATTCCTCAATATGGGTACAAACATAGTATCGTTTTACGGCTCCAAAATTTTATTATACACAGTAGCTCCGTAATCAATTACATTCATTCAGATTCGGTAAATAAATAAACAAATACCACCTATTCTAATAAACAAATACAACTGTTTTGTTTTATTTTGGACCTTATCCAATATTGGGATTTAGTAATTTCAATAGATTATAATTGCTTCCATATTACTACAGCAGAATATAAAAAGTTACAAGCAACCATTCAACAAGATGAGCCACTATTTCATTCAGTTTGCAAAAAGACTTTGTCTAGTGAGATTTAACAAGAATTGAAACTTTGTAGATATATATTCTTTAAACCAACGTCCATTGTTTCTATTTGCAAAACCGATTGACCCCAAAACGAGCAAGTAGGCGGTCATAGTCAAGGCATTTTTATGACGACTAACCCAACCAGACAAACTGTTATCCTCAATAACCTCATGATTGGAGTTGGTGCCGTAGAAAAGTAGGTAACGGACATTCACCAAACTGGCCTTATCGACCTGAATTGCTTCGTACGTCGACTCGCCATCGTTACGAAACATGTGCTTACTTTCAACTTGATCCGGATCATTCACATATTCACACAAAGCCACGCAGGAAATCAAGGATCCACAAGAAGATGCACCCCAAGCTGCTCCAACCGGGCTCCTTTCCATGCTGGACACCAAATTCCTTGTCAAAACAATTGGTTCATGCAGTGTCAAGCCATTGTTGATTATCGAATAAAAACAATCGAGTTTATTGCCGTAAAATGCTAATTCCATGGGAAAGCCTAAATCTTCAAATCGATTTTTTGCCTGCTCATTTGTATTACAAACCACAAAAATGTGGGATGGTTGCTTTCTGGCTCTGAGGTTTGTAGTACGAAACCAATTATAGACGTCCTGCTCCTGAACCAAACGCAGTCCATGCTCTTTTCGATCTACTAGAACCCAGTGCACCAAGTCCAACACGTCGGGATCTACCTCAGTAAATCGCCGACTTTTGATATGGTCCAAAAGGAACTCAAGCTTGGGCGTATTGTGGATTATATCTACAAGGCCATCTATATCCAATCCAATGTGCTCGGAAACAAACCGTGAAGGAAATGGATTTAGTTTTAACTCGTACCGATAACTATGGGCGGCCGTCACGAACAATGTCCACATCGCATCACAAGCCAACAAGTCTGCCTCAAGAATGTGACGCAGTACTTTTGCTTTCTGTAAAAATACATTGCATCCTTTGGCCTCACTAGAGTATTTCTCTTGCGTAGATACGATTGCCATACCATCTCCTTCGGCAGATTGCTGTACTGAGTTTGCTTGGTTTGTATTCATTTTGATGATGCAACACTTCAATTTGGAAATGAAATTATTTCAGAATGTAAAATTACGATGCCTTTGAAATTTTTGAATAAAAAAATTTGGGTTACTAAATACCTTTGAAGTTTGTGAAAATTATTGTGTACAAGTATCCGACCTTACCGGAGCTTTCCATGAACCAAGTGAAAGCATTGACAACTGTACAGACATATGACTTGTATGTAACTTATGGACACCGCTCTCCTACCGCAGCGGCATATTTAATTGATTTCTAAAAACCATTGCAACTGTAATGTTGGTTGCAAGGATATTAAAAGCCATAAATTTCAAATGAAATACCAAAGCAAAAACATTCAGTTTATTGCTTTTGCTATGATGTTCTCATATTTGTTGTTTTTTGTTGATGCAACCCTCCTCAGATTTGCTCAACCAGGTTAACTAAACAACACCAGTAGCTTCACACTACACAAAAGTAGCAAGGCGCAAAAATGCGAAACCCAGAAAAATCAAAACCCTAAATGCAATCAGAATGGCGTTTTGTTCTTTGAAGACCAGCGCTGCGCTATCGTATAACACAGCAATTGAAATTACCAAAATCGCATGCCCCGCAAGGACCCCCAGAGAGCATGTGGTGTAATTGATTAATGGACATGCTGCGTTCTGCTTCAACTGTGTGCGACAGTCGATGGCTGGGTAGTTTCAAAGATTTGCAGCATCAGTGAGAGACCTTCAACTTTTGCATGATTAAAATGAAAATGTTACAGTAATCTCAACCAAAATTTAAAAATGGAATGCTTCACCAGTACACTATTGATGTATCTCCTCTAACTATTCTTAAAAGAAATTTTATTTTGTCCTGCCACTTGGGCAGCAAATCACGCCACTCAAACCCGTAACCTGTTTGACATTTTTTCGGTTTTATGTTACCAGCAGAAAGGACAAATTTCGATGCAGCTCTTGCGAGCCAATGCTAAATAAAACAGTGCACAGTAGTTTACAATCAGAAAAACGAAACAAAACAGAATATTACACGACATGAATTTATGCTATTTTATATACTTCAAGAAACACCTGACTATTTTGGTATGCCAACTATTAAGAGATAACATAACTATACAACGATCATGAAATAAATTGGAAAAGTTATATACATCTGAAATGAGAACCACGCCAAAAAATTTCAAAAATCCTAAAATGTGTATATGTTCCAAGAGAACTAAACTGTTTGTTTCTATAAGTTAAGAAGCCGAAATTACTTAAATTAAACAGTCATCATCTTATGTAGAGCAAATTCTATATGAGAATGCTTAAGTCGGGATTGAACGAGATATCCTTTACTCTTACAAGTCAGTTAAACGATGGTGATGTACATTACTACCAAATTACATTCATATATTATCATCAGGAGCAAGTCTAGGTTATGGTGTGGAAGTAGTAGTAATTGTATGATTCCCATATTTCGCATACGCATTATTATTGAGACAATGTACATTATTGCAATTTATTTATTTATATTATTTATTTATATATCATCAATATGAGCATAGCTAGGCTAATTTTAATTGTTGTCAGAAAAGTTCCTTATATGGAAAGTGGGCGCCTTTCAGATTGGTTTATAATATCCACATGCTTCTTCACATAAATGTGCGTCCATAAATCAAGTGTCACATCTGTTAATAGTAGGCGTGGCAAACGGAAGGAAAGCTCAACTTTTATATCTTTCGAAGGGTATTTCCAAGTTTTATTATTCTTCAATAAATATTTAGAGTAGTAGATTATAGTGGCACTATAAAACACTAAAAAACAATTTGTGATTTTAAACGAAGGCGAAGCTCTTAATTTACGAATATGCATATCTGAAATCAATAGAATATTTATCCGCAAAATTTTTCCAAAATTGGAGTGTTCATATGCAATGCGGTTGTGATATTTCAACTACCATGCCCATCGTCATATAGAATTCAATAATACGAAAATCTGAAATCTATGGACTAAATTTGATCTTATGGTAAAGGGTGTCTTTTGTACAGTGTTACCTGACTTAAATTTTGTTTTTTGCTATTGTTTACAATTTTATTGTGAATTTAATTTATTTATTTTACTATTTATTCTCTATTACTTTCGCTATCAAACTGTTCCATTTTGAAATTTTCCTTAAGTTTCGAAATGTTCCTATGTAGACAAGTCAAACCCGCTGCAGTCACTGACTAGTATTATATATATTTTATATATGCTCGATTCTGTGTATTAACATCCGCAAAACTACGCTACCACGCTAATTAGTACGATACAGCCTTGGACAGTAACTCCTTGAATTATAAAAGCATTGTGGCGCAGATTACATTAATTAAAAAGGTTGTCGTACACTTCGACCTATAATATACATTCTGTTGCTTCTAATTTTCCAAAAATGCTCAATCTCATCAATGGATCTTCTTTTAGCTTTATTTCACACTGGAACTTGTGTTTTTTTCGAGAGATGTAGTTTGGAAACTTTGTCATAATCAATGTATATTCTCCAAACCACCTATGGATTTTGTATACGAGAGTTCTGTCATCTGTTATCAGGTGAAGTGAGGTCTCATCACTTCCTTCACAGAATTTACAGATATCATTCAACTAATTTATTTATGCTAGTTGAGCTTATAGTGACCATTTAAAATCCAAAGCTGATTCTTAATTTGCTCCGAAGCATGCTTATTAGCCCTCAGCTAATTTTGGATGAGTCTCCCAGAAGAGCTTCATACTTTTCCTAGAGGGGACTTCCTAGCAGAGTCTTATATTATGAGATCAAGTATGACTTCCATTGTTATCATTGGTGCAGTGATGAGAAGATAAGGAAAGCGTTAAGAAGCTATCTGCACTTCATTGTAAAATGATGCGAAAATAGTCTTTAATGAATAAAAATACTTCCTTGGGGTCAAAATGTAATTAAGTGAAATTCATTAGTAATGAATTTGTTGCATTGCAAATAAATGTCGACATTTGAAACGAACAGCTTATCCTTCGGTCCTGTTGATTTAGTAATAACGGGCATTCAGAACAGAAATTGTGGAGATCGATTAAGAGGACTCATGTAGTTTCTTATATGTATGACCGTTATCCTCCACAAAGGTCGTACAACTAGCAACTTACTGGGAGTAAAGCCCGCAAGAGACAATTCACTTGTTATATTCGGTGTCCGCGTCGCTATATGTCTTTTAGCACATATATATATATAGAAATGTAAGAATATATTTTATACATTTAAACATTTATTTACGGGAATTTCTTTGGGACAAAAATCTATGTTCGTATATTAAAATGTAATCTTATTAACTTTGAAGCAGGTGCGAGCATCCCCAATAGTCAAATTTAGCTACCTTTAATAGCGGTTTTATTCAAGATTTGCTAATTTAAACAAAAATGTGGCATATTCACGCATAGGCCTAATGCAATACATTTCCACCTCTGCCTCCAACATTTTTACTAAGGGGTAATTTATTGATATAGTCTTCCTAAAATATGGGACCTCTGGGAGTTCGCATTTAGTATCACTTCTGCAGGTGATGCGGGCTAAAATTCGTTTAGCAAAACGTTCCAAAAGAAAAATATCTTACGCACTGACGCACGCAAAGATAGCTACGGCGCTAGTAGGAAAGTGTTTGTGTTGCCCAAACTTAACACATAACCGTGTATAGCCAAACCTTCTGACTGAAGCAGGAGCGAGTTTATTCGAACATGGCGCAGCAATTGTTGCGCACTAGCATTGCGTAAAAACATAAATCACGAAACCTTCCTCCTCATCAATGGAAAGTTCCTTCTTCATTTCACAAATTTTCACTTTTTATTCTATTTCCTGTTCATTTTTCGTAGAAATGAAAACTTTTTGACAACACGAATTTCGTAATTTAACCCTCTTTTATATTAATACGGCAAAGTTATTTAAAATTCTTTAAAAGAATCAAAATTGTGCCTGACTTAAAAGACGGCAACGCACACGGTCACACACACTCGCATACAAAGATTTTCCCAAGGGTGCAGTTAGAGGAAAGAGTTTGCTCTGCTAGTAAATAATTGTGTTGCTTTTTGTGCAGCAAGTGGTGTTCGGCCAGGGGATGAAAGTGCGCAGGTTGCAATATGCTTCAATTTAAATTTCGCAGCGTGCTGGGTTCGGCGTTTCTCGTCAGTAGCACAAGCAAAAGTCAACATATGTTTTGTCGAAATTACTCGTGGACTGGTAATTTATATTTCGGCGCACTGTAGCGGCACTAATTGCAAAGCTCAGCCAGCAAGTGGCAGTTGTGCAATTTCTTAGACAAGGGTAATTTGCTCTTTACGGTAAAATTGCCACAAAACTAAGAAAGTGTGCTTTTTATTTGTGTTCATTGCTATTGGCCTTTTGGCTTTAATGTGTTAATAAAATCCCAAAACGCACTAATCACATAAAAAAACAGATTTCTTCCCAAATTAAGCCAAATTAAGATTATTTTGCTTCCATAATATATGTGGCGCTAAGAAATAAGAGAAAATAAGAGCACCACTCATGAGAGTCACTGTGTACATATTTGTATCTTATTTTCGATAAATACATATATTTACTATCTAGTAAAGTATTCAAATATCAAATATGAAGTTTTTGTTTATGTAACCATTATGTCAAAAATGAGCTTCATTACTGGACAAAATTTTCTATATAAATATTTTTAACTGAACACTGATTTTGAAAATAAATTTCCACAGTCCGAAATTGTCATGTAAATCTTTCAATGATGCTTGGCCATAGTATACGAGTGTTGAAACAAAAATTAATCACATTAGAAAGGCTTATCTTATTAAAATAGAAGAACCTTCAAACATCGCATCGCACGTAGCCATTTCGTAAGCGAACACCCTTCCTTCATCAGATTTATCTCTCAACAATTGGAAATATTTTGTTTTTTTAACTATTTGATTGAATATGAACCTTTCCAGAAAGCAAGAAAGCTCTGATAGGTACGTTCCTATTGGCGGCTATAGCAATAGAAGCAATATTTGATATTATATCCATTAAAAAAAAATGATACTTCTGACCGTTGATATTATAATAACGCTGCTAAAGCTTATGCAATGAATGTAATTGTTGAAGTGCAGTTATTTATGCACTTTAGCAAATATTGAGTGAATCTGTTGCAAATAGTGAGATCGCTTTCAAGTGTACAAATACTTGAAATACTCAATCCTCTTCGGGAAGATGAAGCGGAATGTGTATTTAGTATTTAGATTTTTGTGGATTTGACTAATTAACCGCATTATATAGTTCAAAAATATAGAAGTGCCTTGTGTGCTAACAAAACCAAGCCAAAGCTACAGACGAAGTGCATGTTAACTATAATATTTATATTTTGTCAATCACATCGAATATACTGCACCCAAAGCAACAAAAGTTATGAATTTACTTAATCTCATTGAAAGGTTCCCAGTATTATGTAAAGAGATTTCAGTATTTTTCCTTATTCAATTCCGAAGACCTACCCACTTCTACAACCCTCCAAAATTTTTCCCATTAGTTGAGTTGCCAAACCAATTTTGATCGGTAAATATTTCATTAGAGAATCTTTAAAATTCGACTATTAGTTTCGATATAAAGCAGATCCTATAAAAGCAGATGTGAAACATTGGAAATCGATTTGAACCAGAATATAAAATTCCAGTTTTTAGGAGCATGCGTGGGTTTTTTCAGTCTGAAAAACGAAAAGCGTAAAAACGAGGTACTAAATCGGAACCAACATATTTTAATTAATGGTTGGTAGTTACACAATATTTTTCTGTTTCAGTAACTATTAGTTGATTTGGAAGTTATTTATTTTTTGTCTGATTGAGGATATAATAGATTCGAGAATATTTGGAGAATCTTGTATCATGTTGTATTAGTGAACTACACATTCCATCCCATCAAAAGAGCTAAAGATTTTGAAACAGAAATAGCAGTTACTTTGTTCTCATTTATGAATGTTTGCAGCTTGGTTAACTTCTATCGATGCTATCCAATGCTTCAACAAAACAATTGTGTGGTTTTCCCCTGCTCGTTCTCCTAAATATATGTATATGTATATACCTACACAGATATATACTCGTATATAAAGGGTTTTTCAAAAGAAACGCTATAAAAGTAAATCGATAGTGACAGCAAACGACGCCATATTTTTTCCCGCTCTTTTGACATTTCTCTTCCGTCAGGTTTGCCATTTCATGGTGCAAAGATATACGAGCCAACAACGAGTCGAAATTATTAAAATTTACTACCGAAATTCGGAGTCAGTCGCCTCAACTTTAAAAGCGCTACGTCCAATTTGTGATGAGGCTCATTTCTGGCTGAATGGCTTCGTCAGTTAGCAAAATATGCGTTATTGGTACACGTACTCCATGAGTCATCATTGCATCCCGAACAAATTACGGTCTGGTACGGTTTATGGGCCGGCGGCGTCATTGGGCCGTACTTCTTCCGTGATGATCAAGACCGGCACATTACTGTGAATGCGAATCGCTACGGTTCAATGCTAACCGAATATTTTTGGCCCCAATTGGATAATATGGACTTGGAGCACATGTGGTTCCAACAGGACCGCGCCACAAGCCACACAGCGAATGCAACAATCAATTTACTGCAAACCAAGTTTGGTGAACGTGTTATCTCACGAAATGGCCCAGTCGATTGGCCGCTTCGCTGGTGCGATTTGACGCCGGTAGATTATCTCCTGTGGGGCTACGTCAAGTCTATGGTCTATGCCAACAAGCCAGCAACGATTGATGAACTTCGTACGAATATCGAACGTGAAATTGCAGCATATCGGCCGATTTATGCTTGAAAACCGTTGAAAATTGGGTTCAGCGTCTGGACTTCTGCAAGCGGGCCCGTGGTGGCCATGCAAAAGAAATCGAGTTCCATACATAATGGCATCGAACGTACTTTCACAAGAATAAAGAATTTCATTGATATCTAAACCGGTTTTGTTTTATTTAAAAATTTGTAGCGCTCTTATTGAAAAACCCTCTATATATATATATATATATATATATATATATATATATATATATATATATATATATATATATATATATATATATATATATATATATATATATATATATATATATATATATATATATATATATATATATATATATATATATATATATATATATATATATATATATATATATATATATATATATATATATATATATATATATATATATATATATATATATATATATATATATATATATATATATATATATATATATATATATATATATATATATATATATATATATATATATATATATATATATATATATATATATATATATATATATATATATATATATATATATATATATATATATATATATATATATATATATATATATATATATATATATATATATATATATATATATATATATATATATATATATATATATATATATATATATATATATATATATATATATATATATATATATATATATATATATATATATATATATATATATATATATATATATATATATATATATATATATATATATATATATATATATATATATATATATATATATATATATATATATACATACATATTTAATAATAATTCCTCTTTTGTGGCTCCTATATTGTTAAAATAAGATTAATAATAAAAATTAGATTACGAAAGAATTTTACAAGCCCCGAAATCCAAACAAGAATCGAATCATGTGGACTCGTTTTTGATAAATTTTTCCTTATGTTTTGCAGCTCGCTCCCCATTTACATTTTAGCTTTAACTCTAATGAAGTAAATTTTTTTGGAGTCTTTTAGCATCTAATGTACCAATAACATTGTTTTCAGTGAATAAATGCAACGCATTTAGTTTTTCGATGAGACTTAAGAGCTCTCAAGTTGCTGCCACTGGAAACTTGACATATTTTTAAAACTGCGGGACACAACGTATAATCTCTCTTGAACAAGTTATGGTTTGGAGTATTCTGCGAATTAAGCTATGCTGAATTTAGTTGAGCATAAATCGGGCAGTAAATGTGCAATATCAAATTACCGTGGGATTGCGAAACTTAGTATTCTTCCTAAGTTACTGGAAGCAATCGTAATATCCCACATTTCGATATATGCTCATACATTTATCAGTTCCCAACAGCATGGTTTCCTGCCTGGAAAGTCAACTGTCACTAATCTGCTGGAATTTTCTTGCCGCGTGATAGATGGCTTTGCTAAATGTATGAAAACAGATGTTATTTATAATGACTTTAGTAAGGCATTTGATGTAGTAAATCATAGACTTTTCCTCCTTAATCTCTCTAGGTTTGGTTTCCCACCATTACTTTTAAAATAGATAACATCGTTTTTGTCACAACGTACCCAACAGTTGTTATTTAAAGGACTATTTGATGAATTTCTTTCGTCGCGTATATCCCATTGCAACATTCTTATGCTTGCTGATGACGTAAAAATGTTCCATTCGTTAAATTACCCTAATGAATCTCAGTTGCTTCAAGATGATTTGAATGTTCTTGGTAACTGGTGCAACATAAATTGTATGCAACTAAACTACAAGAAATGCAAACATATGTGTTTTTACAGATCATCCCACTCTGCTCATCCTTACTTCATTGCCAATCAACCATTGTTATCCGTTGATCGATCATATGTGCGAATTAAGGTAGGACAAAATAGACGAGACCTGACGATAGTGATTGGACGAACGTCTGCACTCGTTACGTCGATTTTTACATTTAACCCAAAATGTGACGCTATCAAACGCATCGATGGATGGCTTTTTAAATAAATTTCGAACTCATCCCTCACATTGGCGATTAAAGTGTAGCAAAATTCCGTCATTTTAATTTAAATTTTTTTATAAATAACAACAAAGTAGCTGCTGTGACGAGTAGCAGACGTTTGCAGTTCGGTTCTTACGGAACCGATCGTCACGTCTAAATGTTTCGTTAAGTTTCGATCAAATACGTATGGCCTTTTTGGCTATTTGTATTGATTCTCATATGCTCGAACTTACTTGTCACGTTTCGTCTCTTCTATTTTGGTCGGCCCTTTCGGTGTGACCTTTGACCAACAACTTACTTTTGGTAAACACGTTGTAACTATAGTTAACAAAGCTTCTGTGATTCTAGGCTTCATAAAGCGCTGGGCAAAGGAGTTCCAATACGCCTTTATTACCAAACTTATGTACACTTCCCTGGTACGCCCATCATTAGAATACGCAAGTGTTGTTTGGTGTCCTAGATATGCCTGTTACTCTGATGCTATTGAATCAATTCAAAAGCGGTTTTTATTGTTTTGCCTACGTTCCTTTACATGGAACTCCTATTTTCAACTTCCCTCTTATGTGAGTCGTCTTAACCTTACTCGTCTCTCCTCTCTTAAAACTCATAGAACTATACTTAATGCAAGTTTTGTGTTTAAACTCGTGAGTGGTGAAATAAGAAGTAGTTTGATTGGCATTATCCACTTTAATGCTCCTGCAAGAAGAACAAGGAATTTCACTCCCTTGTATCTCCATCCTTGTAATCGGAACTACTTAGATTTTGCGCCGTTTCGTAGTGTGTTATGATTTCAATTTAGTTTCGGAGGTGATTTGTTTGAATGAATATGTTTAAATCGAAAATAACAGTTTTTCTTTCAAACCGCGAGTAGTTCTCTTTGTATATCTGTTTAATACCCTTCCTAAATCGCTATCCCTATGTTAGGTTAGGGAGGTGTTTTTAGTGAGTAAAAATCTCACACTCCTGGGTGATGCGTACCCGCTCGTGTCATTTTGAATATTTCCCCTCCCTTCGGAAAAAAAAGAAAAAAAAAATTGTGATTCTAACAAAATATCATGTGCGGAAGCTTTGAAAATGTTAATGGTAGTCCACGGAGCTCGAAAATGTCGAAACACAAGCATACGAGTCGTACAATGAGTTTAATGCGGATCTTACTGTTACTTAAGTGTACCAAGGAGCTGCCGTATTGAGGTACGACTCGGAGACAGTACATATCGATTATTGCACATGGAGACAATAGAGTTATGTTGCAGTTAGCCCTGATGTTCCATGAGGACCCAATGTCCTTGTAGGTCCTGCTGTCCTTAATCATGTGCGACTAGTAGTGGTTGAAGGTTTTGTCTACCGAAGTGTTGCACAGCTCAACACAATTTTTCCAATCCAGAGTGTCTGTTAATACAGCAGAGCGTCTATAACATTTTGCATGTGCTATAGCTATGCATGACACTTCTCGATTTCATAAAGGCTGATTCAAGCTCTTAGAGAACTGTGTGTCTGTCTACAAGAATATCAGTGTTTCTAGGCCCAATCCACTATTCCGTATATGTTCGGCTGAGTTCATATCTAGATTTCAGCTAGGAAAATTTTGCATATGTAGCGATTCGAAATTTCACGAAATAAGTATTTCCAAACCTTCTGCTCCCTTGCTCTGTGTGGGAATGCATTTTGCTTCCCTCTAAATGTTAATTTACAGATGTTCGAACCCAGCTTCCATGAAAGCTAGATATCGAAATGGTGCTAAGTATTTTGATTTGGATGAGTGAGTCAATGTGGTCTCTCATATTTAAGGTATCTTGTATCTGTGTGACCAGCACTACCTCAGTCTTCAGGATAAAGAAGTGGTCCGCATACGCATACTATTTAATGCCTCCTGAATTCGTAGATCTCGTGATTGGTGTCAACGAACAATGAGGCATTGAAGGGGCGATAGAGTCGCCTTGCAACATACCCGTTGCGGGCAACTTTATTAAGCTGCTGATTCCTATATTGTGTTGACAATACTACATTTACGTAGAACTACTTTTATTTTGTATATTATTTAGTACTGATGGCATCTCTCTGATGGCAACTCTCTCTTTTGACATTTTGATTTAGTATGCAATTTTTCATTCGTTAAGAGTTCTGTTTTGTACGCTAAGGAAAGTAAGACGTTAGTTAACTTACGTAATATATATATTATTTTATTTAATGTTTAAGATATGTATTAAAGTGTCAATACACTCTGTGTGTTTTTATTACAATACGTTGTTGTTGTTGACGGTATTTAAACGTATAATAACAATTAGAACCTCCTGCTGCTTGCATATACTTGATGCACTTCAGCACCTAATCAGCCATTTAATAATAGCCATTATCAATACCAAGGAATGCGGCTGTAATCCCTAGCCTTCAACGACTGTTCGATCGTCCGAACAAATTTATGTAAAGCAGTGCCAGCAAAGTATACTTACTATACACATGCTATGCAGCGGTTTGTAGACTATGCTTAATGTTACCTCTCCAAAGTATTCAAGAAGGATAATAAGCTAATAGATCTATACTCCTTAGTAACTTGCCTCACTTTCCTACTTTAGATATAAATAGCCGCTCTCCATGCATTCGTTTCAAGGATTTCTGGAAAAATACCACCAGAGTGTGCCCTTTTTAGGATGGCGGGTGTCATATTATATGGGTCTAAGGTATAAAAGATCAAGCTACTTTAGAAATAGTGGTCATAAGTATCGTAGAATCTTCACACCCGATTCCGTCGTTTTCATAAAGCAGTAAGAGGTGGTCAAATCTGTAATATAGGCACTCCAATATCTTCTATACGACTTGATTTTGTCCTGTTGTTTGCTCTAAGTTGACTTCCGATTTCACAGAGAGCTCGTGTTTTAGAACCAGATTATCTGAAAGAATTATTCAAGTAATTCATAAAGCACTAACCGAATCGTCAATTTTGTCCCTATTGCTTTATGCAATGACAGTTTCTTGGAGATCTAAGCCACGACGTTTGCCCATTTGGACTTCATCATGTTTCTATAAGTTTGTGGACTACCTCTTAATTGGTTGAACAGACTATACGATTGGTGTGCGAAAACGAACTTTTCGTAATTACTTTCCAGACGCACACAAATATTGTGTGATAATCGGTAAATATCGTAATACTAATAACTTATTCTAGGACCTTATTATGAAATATTAATATATTTTGGCACTACAGGACAATGCAAAATGTACTTTTTAAATATAGGTATTTGTAGCGAGGACCTCCTTTGGCAATTTAACTATCAAGGATTTTCCATATTCGCCTGATTTAACGTTCAACTTGAATTTTTCAGAGAAATTAAGTTTCCGATGAATGGAATGCGTCTTGTGGACGTTGAAGCCAATCAAATATTTGTACTGGAATCCTGAAGGACTGATATCGCAACCGACGATCTGAAACACTCACTCGTCATGCTTTTAGACAGTGCAAATAACTGTATAGAGTCAGAAGGGAACTATTTTGAACAAAATAGATCGGTTTTGCCGAAAGTCTTATTTTTTTTTGAGTGCACCTTGCATTACATAAAGCTAGGAAGAAGTTCGAAAATCATTTCTTCTGTTGGTTATGGAGCTGCCCCATTGGTTTGGTGTGAGCTATAATACAACGGACTTCCTTAGATGGCAGTTCTTAACTTTGGACTGGCATATATGCCGAAAAGCAGGTGGTAATGTCCATCAACTATCGCACAAAGATTACCAGTACTATCATATGTTAAAAGAAATAGATTAATATATTTTTTATACCCTTTACCTTTAAAAAAAGGTAAATAGGGTATACTAACTTTGTGCTTTTGAGAGGGGTTGGAATTTCGAGAAGGAGGCGTGGTAGGTATGGACATATATATACAGATATGATCAGAATCACTTTCTAAGCAATTTTTATTTTGTCCGTCCGTCTGTCCGTCTGTCCGTCTGTGGCCACTTTTTTTCTACACCGTTAGAGCTATCTTAATGAAACTTTGCAAAAGTATAGTCTGGACAAAGATACAGAACCAGATTGCTATATGGGCCGATTTGGACAAAGACCACGCCTACCTCCCATATAAGGAACTTTTTTCACCTTTTTTAAAATGACTATAACTTCGGTCCGATTGATGGAATCGTGTCGCAATTTGGCAGTTATAGAGATGTGGGTTCCCCTAAATACTGTGCAAAAAGTGGGCGGTATATATTAACTGCCACGCCCACTATTATCAAATATTAATAACTTAATATCTGGTAGAGATTTACGGACGAAATTTTACGGGAAGGATCATGAGGACATTACAAAGCTATCTGTAGCAAATGGGGCTAAGCAGAGAAAAGACACGCCCACTTTTGATATAAGGAACTTTCGGGTTTAAAATTAAATTTAGCCTACCTGTGCTCGTGTTGATGCCAGCGGAAGCAAAATTTGCAGAAAGATACATGGGGTCCATAATAGTGTGTGTGCAGAATATGGAGATCAGAATAGAACTGCTACGCCCACAATTAGCCAAAAATCATTACTGTGTGCCTATTAAAGATTTATCAACGAAATTTCACAGGAATGTTGCGGATACTAACATTAATCACCGCACTAAAAATGGGCGTGTTATTTCTACAGCCACGCCTACTATTCACATATTATTATAACTTACGACCTATACAATATTTTTGGACGAAATTTTATATTAGTACGTATATACACCCAACCAAGCCATATACAAGATTCGGGGTCGATCAGATGAAGGATACGTATCCCTCCCATATAATGAACTTTGGGGACCCCACTTAAAGACAGTTACCCTATCTATGCTTCTAATGATGATATATGAAAGCAAATTTGTAGATATATACACGGGGTCCGTACTAGCATGGATTCCAAATATGGGCTGATTATTACTACTGCCATGCCCACAATTAACCAAAAATCATTACTAGGTTCCTATTAAAGATTTCTCAACGAAATTTCACAGGAATGTTGCGGATAGTAACATTAAACACCACACAAAAAATTAGCGTGTTATTTCTAGAGCCACGCCCAATATTGACATATTATTATAACTTGCGACCTATACAATATTTTTGGACGAAATTTTATATTAGTGGTTATATTGACACTACAGAGCCATACAAAAGAAAAGCGGTCGACATAATCATTTCAAGGTACCCTACCAAAAATTACCGTTAGTATGCTCCTAATGATGATTTATGAAGAAAATATCCCCATTGTTGAACTTGCACGCAGAAGAAAAGGTAAAGGGTATTTCGAAGTCATTCCAACTCGACTTGAGACTTCTGTATTCGTTTTTCTTTATACAATACAAGCTTGAAACTAACCTTCACCCCGAGTATGAAGGCATTTCACTCCAATTTATTAAATTTGTCGACTTTAGAATGATGTAGATTAATCTGCACTACAAACCTTTTGGCATGCTCCTTGCTGGTCTTTTACGGAATACAGACTGTACTTAATGGTTCCACAGCAGTACCTAAGATAGTTAAAGAATTGGCAATCTCGTGCGACCATGTGGCCCTCATGGCTGTGACACTGTTACCAGCTTGCACCTTCATTATTGGAGCTCATCCGAGCTCACCACACGAACGGCCATCAAATGTATCTTTTCGTATTTCGCGAAGATTGCCTTGTGCATGTTTTCCAAAATTGCATTCTTGCCAGTCAAGGTTATATATTTGAACAGACTCAAGGGAGCGCCGGGAGCCATTTTTGGTATTCGCAGCACTCTTTTCCTTGTCTAGTCTTGCAGTAAATTCCCCAGTAATGGAACTGGTGGCCGCAAGGTCATCTTTTTTCTCCAGTAGATGTGTCTTAACCTCGGAGTCCACCGCCTCTATTTGCTTATTCTGTAAGGAAATAATATGGTCGTCTTAGAGAGAATGTTTGTCCGTCACCACATCAAAAACAGAGTGACTAACCCCAGTGGTAGTCGTCTGCATAAACAGTACTTTGTGAAGTCTTGCTTTCTTGACAATTAGTTACTGCCGTTGCTTGATCGCTACTAAGTATCTCGCTGGTCCACTGTATAATGCCGGCAACGGAGATCTGATACCCTGCACCGTGAATGAATCCATATGAGTTGCCTCCATAATAGTTTTAATTAAGAGTCTCGCCTTCCCCAGTTGCATTTATTTCTCATCTCTTACACCACCCCCAAATATGTATTTGAGTCGCTCCTAACATGGAGAACAGACGCTGACCGTCCACTATGAATCAGATGCGCCTGGATCCGAACATAGGCGGAAGGAAATCTTTCCACCTGCTCAGAGACCGCTCGGTCGCAGGTAGCTGCAATCTACTTGGAGGTGTTGAGGGAAATTCTTAAGAAACAAAACCGAAGATACGAGTACGGACGTTGCCCTCAACAGATTTCCTTTATGTATCCATCCCCAAATGTATTGGCTACTATTGTAATAAGTGTGAAATAATAATAGGAATGAAATTTGGGAAATTGTTGAATTAAATAAAATGTTGTCATTTATTGAAACTACTTTGATTGTAGCTTAATCATCTGGTTTCTATGATTTTTATATTATTAGACACAGTCAAGTAGTCGTGGCTTCCAGATTCTTTACTGATTTTATAAATGGCGGTTATATGCCATCTCTTCCTTAATCTATGAATCACATTTTATTTCTGTACGATTATCTATATTTATTCTCTCCTAGTATTGATCGATAAATCAAAATAGAATAAAAAAATACTAGTAAACAAAATGCAGAAATTATAATGAATATACCAGAGATATGAAATCTTATCCAAGTAGATGACAAAAGTTAAATGCAAAAGTTAAATCGAAAATGAAGTGCCTGAACTGTTTGTTTAATATGTTGGTGAAAGCTATAATTTTAGTTATTCATATAATTATATATATTGACAGACCTCTATTTACTAATTACTATCTCTGACAATATTAAGGAGGAATTAGAATCAAATAAGGATTTAGCAAATTCAGAGCCTACCATTACTACATTAAATTTTTGGGATTACTGAAATGTTCCTTCAGAAATACTTCTTTACACTATCTCTTATTCTCATTCTTATTGGCAGCATCAAAGCAACGGAAAAGGACAATAAACGTGAAATTAAATAATAATTCTTTAATTCTTAAATTTCTTTTAATATTTTACAAATCGCTTTTTCATACTCATACTTTTTTATTGTTATTGTTCATTTGCAGCAACTTTCAAGCTGCGCGTCATTGAAGGGGCGCTTGGCATGCCATTGTGTCTTTCTTTTCGATTGTGCTGTGCTGGGTTGTGTCATGGTCCACCCTTTTTCAAAGCAGCAAAAGTTGAATAAATAATACAAGAGCAACAGAACGAAAAATCCTTTTTCTCGCTGTGCTTCGTTTCGTGTTGGCTTTTTATTTTATTATTATTATTTTTTTTGTTCGTTTCTTGTATGTTGTTATACAATAATTTTTTATATTTTGTGCACATTAAAAAGCCCCAAGGAAGAAATAAGCTTTCAGTGAGTCAACAATCCTTGTTATGTAGATACCGTTGTTATGCAAAGTGAAGATCAAATTTCTTAACTGCACCGAATTCTGCAAATAAAATGGAAGCATTAGAAGAGCAGCAAGTGTTATAGCCCATGAAGGAGAAGAAGTAGAATACGATTTTAATGAATATAAAATCAGCAAATTAAAATAAAATCATATTAAAAACAAATGGAGGAAAGTTTAATTGAATTGCATGTAAGGAGTGTTTTGTGCCCGAGTTGCCTATCAGTAGAATAGTTTGAATGCCGTCTGCCAATGTAAATCGTAATGAGAACCTTTCCAAACGTTTGGGTGAACGGCACTAGCAGCAAATAAAATTCTTCATGTAAGGATTGGAGAAGGAGAAATTTTATTAAATTAAAAAGAGCAGAAAAACAAACAAACAATCAGCTTTCATAAATACTGAAGTTCCCTTCATTACACAGTGGCAAAAGTTTCTGCAATTGATATTTTCAACTGAGCCAAGTTTGGCATTCAGTCTGTAAATCCGGATGGAAGGACATTAGTATAACAGAATTCTGTTGCAGTATTGGTCCCTATGCTCGGATAACCAATATCCGTCAAAGTAAGAAAAAACAAAAGGTCATCATTTTTATTATAAAAAATCTGGCCAAAAAAGTTCAATTTCCCATATTTTAAATTTTATTGGATCACTGCTGACAAACCAAGCTTGTTCAACCTACTTCTTAATCAAACTTATTCAGTGGCCTTTTGCCGATTTTGTGGACAACTATTGTAACTGATAGAGGATTCGAATCCTCTATCATTTGTGTAGTTCTCTAAGTAGTTTGCATGATAATCATGTCCGATAAATGTCAATTAGATATATATTGAGTTTCGGATTTATATGAATAAAAGGTGTACCAGTCCCTTTATCCCGCAATAATTGTGTGGAGTGCTAATATGGACTTAATGTACTATATTCAGTGAGTATTCCAAAGGGGGGTTTTAGTGGATTTTAAACAAGGTATTCCACATCGATTGGCAATGTTAGAGGTAAGAATCTACTTTGACCAGTATAGTTCTTACGGCTCGTCTTGTGGCAGCGGAGGTTCTTAAATTCAGATTATTTAATATATCGATAAAAGTACCAAAATAGAGTGCGTGATGTCAAGTTTGATATTAGAATAAGGATTGAATTTCTTCAAAAATGTGCACCCATATTTGCGCATATATGCTACTATGGCTATGACTCTATTCGTGGTAGATATCACATAAAGTAAATCTCATAACACGTTTCAAATAAACCTATTAAGATAAATAAAACGCCAACACTGACATTAATTAATTACATCTGCATTGTAAAATAATGAAATGCAGAACTTTTGATTAGAAGCGGAAGAATCATCAATAATAATAAAATATATTTTGAAACACCTTAAATTGTAGAAGTAAGTTAACTATGGATTCTAGATCAGTATCACTATATGATTTCATGAACCTATGTACTACCGTCCGTCTTTGGTCAGTCTTCCAACATATTGCGAGATTTTCCGTTAAAATAACAATAAATAGCCATGTTAGGGTTTTCGTGTTTTTGTTTGACTAGGTATCGCATCGTCTTATATCCAGTGAAAGTCCATTTCATTTTTATACCCCTTACCTTAAGGAAGGTAAAAAGTGTATACTAATTTTGTGCTTTTGAGAGGGGTTGCAACTACAAGTAAGAGGGCCGATATGGGCCAATTTGGACAAAGACCACGCCTCCCTCCTATATAAGAAATTGTTTTTACCTTTTTTAAATCACTAAAATTTCGGTCCAATTGATGGAATAGTGACGCAATTTGGTAGTTACGGAAACGTGGATCCTAGTAATCAATATGCAAAAAGTGGGCCTACGCCCACTATTACCAAATATTCATAACTTAAATTCTATAAGAGATTTATGGACGAAATTACGAGAAGCAACATGTTGAAATTACAAAGCTAAGTTCAATAAATGAGGTTGATCAGAGAAATGATACGCCCACTATTGATATAAGGAAATTTCTGGTCTAAAATTTAAAATTTCAGCTGGATACGCTTGCGTATAGCATTTCTCAAACCATTTAATGGGCCTTTCAGAACATCATCGTCAGAGCCAAACATTAGGACCCGAACTATTTCTTTACTGGGGAAATAATAATTTATTTTGGGAGCTAAGTCTTGAGAGTATGATGGATGGGGAAGTAAACCGGACTTCAATTCGTTGAATTTTGCAATGGAAACTGCAAACGATTGCGCCCGAGTATTATCTTAAAGATTATAATTTTTTCTTTTCTTAATGTGGTCCTATTTGCCACATGCATGCCAAAACACTATGGCAATGATGCTTTGCTTCCGATACACTTTCAGAACTCAACATTTTCGATTTTCAGGGTCTCTATAGTATAGTGATGGATTCATGTTACTTCCATAGTTGTGAATCGATGGAGACAATCAATTGTATAATGCTTGAACATCGTTAAACCTGATTTTGAATTCGCCACACGTTTGTATTTATTGCTATTGCAAAGAGCTTTCTCATATATGAATTGTTGTGCTCTTTTTCAAATGAGATATCCACAATCTTAGAAATCTCGCGCACTCTCAATATCTATGTACGAACACAATGAAAGTCAGTAAACAATTTCTGATTCATTTCATACGATGGTACAGTCCCTATAATTTTTATAAATTTTCATTTTAGTTTCAGAGATTTCTGATTTTTATATTTTCGCTGAATTATCATAATTTGTCTCACTTCGGTATCCGTTAAAATTAAAGTAGTGGTCAGGTCAGATCTTTCTGAAAATTTAAATATGAACTCTTAAGAGATCGCAGATTTAATAAAATAACGAAAAAATCACAACATGTTGTTTCACGGACATATAATTCTGCCCTCGTAATACAAATTTTTCCAGTTATAAATTCAATAAATAAAGAACTAAACGAGATACTTTTAGTCAGTTAATATTGTGGAGCTTCTAATTATTTTTCAACAACAATTGGTTTCCTTTGGAAACATTTTTGTTAGACTTATAAAAAGATCTTGTTTTCTGTGAACATTTCAAATAGGTAGGAGTGGCAGCCGTACACGCAAAAGTACACATAGGCACATACAATGGCTCGTTGTGGGACATTTCAAGTAAGCAAATGAATAATTTTCAATTTATTGGTTGAAATCATTACTAATTATTTTTTGAATTTTATTTTCATTTTCGTTTTCACCATGCATTCCAAATTGAAAATGTACAGTTCATTTGAGTTCATCTTTATTTTCAAAATTATATATTTATCTCAAGCTAAGGCCTTTATTACCAGAATATAAAATGCCAAATATTTTTGACACGTACTCAGCTCAATTGCCAATTATTAAAATTCCACCGCGTTTCTAAATCTAAGAAAAATAAAATCTAAACAAGAACTTTTTTATTATGCGGAGAGCTATAAGCGGAAACCGCCAAGTGACAGCCGGCGGAAGTTGATTTGTATACAAAGAATGTCATAACTTGGCACTTCCTCAACAAAAAAACACAAACAAAAAGGTGAATAGAAAGGAGCAAGTGAAAAAAGTGAAAAGAAACCCTAATAAAGTATTTACGCAGAAAGGTAAAAATGGGCACATACAAAAATCCGCTCACGTTTCGCAGTCAAATTATTACATAAAAGGACGAAAATAATAAAAGCAAAACACGATTTTATGAGTTTCTCTTTTAAATTATTTGAAACAATTTAAAAGAAATGTGTGTTCGTTGAGAAAAGCCTTTTACGCATAAAACAGACCAAAAAAAGGGAAACAAAACACAAAAATTTGGAAAAATGCGTATAGGTGTGAAAAAGGCTCTTTCAAATAAAGGCACATTCACTTAGTTCCCGGTCATGAAGAATACGTTGCCATAAGCAAAAAGTGTGCTGTTTTGGTGACTCTTGCCCTGTGGAAACTAACACCTATCAATACACTTGTACACTCACCTCGATGTTACTTAGTATTTTAGCGAACTCTGAACTTCCAATACTGTCGACAAGTTTCGAAAACTGCTCGCTCGACTCCAGTTTGTCAAAGAACGTTGCTAAAATTTGATCCTGTGGCAAAATATCCAAAACACTATCGACTAAGCCATGCAAACCATTTAGTTGCTCCTTTGTGGCAAGGGTAGTTGTTTCCTGTGGATTAGTTGCTGTTGTGAGCTGGGGAACATTTGCAATCTCTAGAAAAGAGAAAAATAATTGATAAATGTTTTCGAAAATAAATTGAGAACAATGTTTTATCAATTATTGCCAACCAATGGGAAGCTGGTGAAACTTTTTTCCAAATTTATTTTCACCAATTTGAACCCAATTTGACAATTTTTCAAGTTTTATGAAATTAAAATGAGTAGATAGATCACTGTGATATTCCCTTCTGTCTTTTTTAATCTCTATTCTCTATCCTTGTATATATGACCTGTATTTAATTTCTGAGCGTTAACATTCAGATAATTTGCTTTACGGTAAAGTCAGCTTTGGTTTTTAGACTTTTATTTTTACCCCTCACTTTTACTTCCATGTGCAGAAGCACGGTATTGCATTGGTGGCCTATAAATACCAAAATGACAAATTTTTCCCAAACTGTGTGTACTATGTTTGCTTAGTCAATCA
The DNA here is from genome assembly GCA_920105625.2 of Clusia tigrina. Taxonomy (NCBI): domain Eukaryota; kingdom Metazoa; phylum Arthropoda; class Insecta; order Diptera; family Clusiidae; genus Clusia; species Clusia tigrina. Next base: position 375,615,698 of record OV050030.1, read on the forward strand.
TTATTAAAAAATTATATTTATATTATATTCACATCTCTTGGAAATAGAGACTCAGCTAATTAAAACTGAGATTAAAAAGGGAATAAATGTCTCAGTGCCAAAAATGAGGTAAGTATGGAGTAAAACTATTAGCAAATGTACTTTAATTTTCTGCTACAATAAAACGCTTGAAGCTCTAAAAAAGCCAGTTGATTATTTTTTAAACTTAATTGTTTGAGGCCATTGCATAATTTTTGCATTTCCCTGGAATGTTTAGTCGATCTTTCAATTTAAGAACTTCTTTGAGCGCGGCATCTGATAAATGTACATTTAGTCGCTTATCCCCTCCTTGCGTCTATAAACGATACATTAATGGCTTAGAATATAGGAAACAATTATTTAAAGATATCAATTACTGGAATTTAAACACTGTTAATGTACTCATTAATTTACATGTGTTTGACCAGTGAGAGATTTCTTCGTATATCAAATGCAATAGCAATTGTCATGGTCGTGGTGTGTGAAATTGTGCATTATTAATGAAATTAAATAACATTTAATTGAACCCAGTAAAGAAGACTGAAATAGAGTTCCACATCTTAGAGATACCCTTTGCTCGAAGATAACTTATCAATATACACCCATAGAAATAAAGTGGGCGTTTGAATTAAACCAAAGCGGTATTGCAGCTACAGAACTTAATAGGGAAAATTTTTTTTTGTGTAAATATTTTTCGTATTGTTGGGCTCTGGGTGTGGAAATATTATGCCTTATTGTCATTTTGTACCATTATAATACATGTTAATGACAAATCTTGCATAGATCCCCAGTTCTACAATTACGTCATAAGTTGGCAATGCAGCTAACTCGTCCATTTTTAGTGTAGTTTGTTATACTGTGATACATCGCTTGATTTCGGCAATGAACATTACATATTTGTGAATTGCAGAAGTGGCAAAATTTTACACACACACGGATCTAATTTTAAAAATATCACGAGAATTGCTTATATGGGAAGTATCATGTCCTTTGTCTGAACAAACCCGTTTCTTGCATAAGACTTTATGAAGTCAATATGAGTGCTGCCCTCTGTGTACAATTATGCATATGTGTACATTTTAGGCACGTCAGTAAGAACATACAGCCTATATTATACATAGGGTCTAATAATCCCCGCATAGATATCACATTTTGTTATTCTACAGACAGCTAGACCGAAGTTATACTCATTTAAAATGATGTGTCTAATGATGTGTCTACAGTTTTATATATGCGTAGTCTTTGTAGCTACACATATAAGATCACAAGAAAATCATATTAATACCATTTTGTATTATTATTTGATCAATTTTAATTAAAAATTTAAATTTTTAAAATCTACTTATAGAATGCAGGTACTAATATGAGGGCCTTTAAAAAAGTTTGCTTTTTTATCAATGATGAATATTTAAATTATTGTTACACACCAAAACCTTTTCAACCCATCCTCTCTCTAAAAATTCCTACATCTACGGAGCGTCAAAGTTTAGGAAAAAAATATCATAATCGCACCTACCTAAGATCATCTTCCAAATGGTATTCAATTCATATAGCATATGATATAATTACAAAATTTAATATTAATAAAGAGAAAAATCAATTTGAAAAATAATAGTAATGAACTTCCAGTATTTTTTTTATTTTAAACTTGTAAGAAATACCAATTTTTTAATATTTAACGGTAGGGATTTTTAACATTATTTATTTAATATATTAATATTGTCAATTTTATGTAATTGAACGCAATCATTATAACTATAATTGAGGGAAGTCTCCTGTTTATAAATTGTGTGTTGGGCAATTGATTTTAAATGAAAACTATTAGATTGTATGGAACGCAATTTATATAATAGAATATTTTATATCAACGGAACAAATTCAAACCTTTTACAATTTATATATCACTTTAATGTCTGGTAAAAGCAAATTCTCTAGATGTAAAGAATTGGATTTATTTTTATAGAAAGTTGATATATGTTTTAAAACAGTGTTCATCCTAATGTGTGTAGAATTGATTCGTATATATTCCAAAATTATAATGAACTCAGATTTAAAGAACACGATTCATTGTTTTTGTGAAAACATATATTTCGGAATTTTGCCGTCTCGAATTTCCAGCAATTTAAATTAGTTTCATGCATAATTCAATTAAGCGGACGCACATTCACACACAAAATAAATCCAATCAAATTTCAAAATACACGTCCCCAGCCTCTCTCTGAAATATAAGTATCCACTTATGCTAATTCGTCGAATTCGACCGTCTGCATATTTTATCAACTCTCTGGTTGTACACTTTTTGCACTTAAATAATTCAGGTCATGCCCATATAACGTGCAATGTTGAGTGTGTGATTGCGTTTGCGTGAGTGTGTGTATTATGCGCCGTACGCTTGTGTGGACATGTAAGTGTGCCTGGCTGCACGCAGTACCCAAGTCTATGAACCATGACATTGAACATAACTCAAATAAAAGCTGAAAAATGAATGTATGGCCAGCACCCATTTCTGACCACCGAACGGACGAGGCACTATGGACGATGGACGGCAAAGAATGGACAGCTTGAAATTATTTTGTATGAAATACCGATGGACATCGCTATAGGAAAGGAACGATAAAAGTTATTTATGTGTTGGTATGCGACGTGTTTGCTCACACTGTATGCATTTGCAGAGTTGTCCATGCCCATCTATTGTGCTCATTAGGAAGGTTTTAATGAATCGACCGAATCTGGTTAATACACATTAAAATCAACAGAAGTGGGTTTAATGCATCTATAACCCTTTCGGAAACTGAAAGTATTCCGCAGAGCGAACTGTAGTTTAAAGACCTCGTTGAATTATGTGAATTAGCGCGAATCATATACAGCGAAATTCAGATTTAGTTAACCTATTCAAAAGTGACTCACCGTTTCCCCTTGTCAATTCATGCTCGCTTTGTTTATTTACAGGAACGGCATGCGCTTCCAGTATACTCGCTCTGCCCCTCAGATTGGTCAGAGTGTATAGAAATGCAACCAAATCAAAACCGTTGTTATTCAAATATTTCAGAAAAGCAACCACTTCCGGTATTTGGATAATGTGCTGCTTTAGCATGGCGAAATCGCCACTACTCAGAAACGCATACGCACGCTGCACTTCCGGATCGTTACGATAGTAATTGGCAGCAATCGATTTAACCTCTGCAGCGGGTATGAGTGCTAAAAAGGCATGCATGTCAATGAGCGTTGCTGGTGCATGGTCTGTGCGTAATTCAATTTCACGCGCTGCACTATCATATTCCGCTGATGCCGATGTTAATGCATCCTCTTCGTCGGATGTTAGCAAATCAATTTGATGATAAGCTCCATTCGAGGCTTGTTGTTCTTGTTGTTGAGGTTTTTTCGCTGCAAAAATTAAATCATCTACCGAGCCCCTCGTTGAATCATTATCGGTATTATCCTGCTCTTTGTGCAGCTCGTCAAACGTTGTGTGAGAGTCTGATGTATTTCTGCAATAATCTGTGTGCTGCTCTCCTTCCTTCACCACTATTACTTCCATATCCATATCGTCGCCACTGTATGGAAAAGTAGAACTATTTTCACAGTAAGCAAGTAACAAATATAACGCCAACAGGAAGCGCCTTTGCTCCAGCATTTTGTGTCTGATATGGCTATATTGCGCTCGTTAGAAACAATAAGAAATTATTTTTAGTTCTGTCTACAGGACAACTGAAGTTAACTAGTTTAAAAATATAAAATTTTCCCCCACAGCTTTAGTTAACCAAATTTTAAATTTGCATTATTTTTAAATTGTTTGCCAGAGTCTTATCTACCCGTCCGTCCAACTCAAATGATACAGCGAAACTGCTCTCCAGCACTAATTTAGTTAACAGTTTGCTATCAATGTAGACTTTGGAGATTTTATCAGTGAGTATTATTAAGTGGAAGCAATTGTGCCCTACAATTGTAGTCGAGCAGTCATGACGCAACCATACCAGGTGACAGCCTCCCGAAAGCTGTTGTCTTGCTTCTTGCTTGCTACCCAAATCAGGAACAATTGCTATGATTCTAATTTGGCTTACCCAGAGTTGCAATATATTGTGCAATCTTGATCTGTCTTGAATCAATTATAACTGTGGGGAACTTAAAAATGCGACGATCAAATACAATGATTCTGCAGTAGTTGCAGACATAATGTAATTTCATAGTGGATGTCTATCCTAAACAGTCGTCCAGAGCCTGCACATTAACATTGTATAATTTTTCGGAAAAACAGAAATTTACGAGCTTATATTCAAATGGCATAAATCAATATCAGACTCAACAAACGCTTTCAAAGTTATTCAACCAGCGGAAAAATACTCGCTGACTGGAATACGCACATGCCCATAAACAAATAAACGTGATTATCGTTTACAGGCCTGGCCGCAAATTGAGATAACCCTAAGCGCAACGACATGGACTACTTAAATGGAACTGTGTGTGTGAAATTGAGCAGCGGCTGTTATGATGATAAATCACATCGTTGCATGCCCACATACTCGTATGCATGAAATAATCATATCATGTAGTTTAATATTTCACCACATAATTCTGTTGATTTGATATGATTATGGCGTAAAAAATGATTTGCATTGCAGAGAAGAGCAAATTATCATTTTAGCATTGTATGCGACTTTTGTTTAAAAGCGAAAACAGATTGACGCTTGGAACGACTTCATACTCAAACAAAATTTGTGATATAAAATCTAACCAAAATCTTGCATTTTTTCAATATTGAAACTTGGAAACTACTAATAAAGACAGACATTTTCGTCGCAGTAGGGTGTGAAATCACTTAATTTCTATTTTTTTGTTGACCATATATTATTGCCTTAATATACTATTACTATTAAAAAAATATGATTTCTAACAGAGGCTACTTAAAAAGACTTTTATTTGAGTCGAAAACCTCTGTAGCTAGTACTCATTCCCCCAACACCTTGCACTCATAATTAATTATGGCGTAAGATATAATAATAATAATAATAAGACTTGTATTTGGTGATTCATCACAGACAAACCTCCTCTAAAAATGTTTATTTACAATACCCTCTCAATGAAGACAAATACTTGTATCCGTCCGCGATTCAGCGCTCAGTATAATAAATATTTGATGTTGGGAAAATATATTTTTTCTATCTTTTAATAATTGATAATTTTTGAATCAATTACTTCCTAGCTCTTCTGTTTAATAAATTTCCTTTATGCTATCATAAAGAAAAAAAATAGATCCCTAAGGATTAAATATTTAAGGTAAGAACTAGACCCACTGTCATCGCAAGTTCTATCTCATATTCCTGTTTTGATTTAAAAATAATTGACAAAGGATTAAAATTGAAGAAAAATTTTGCAAGCAATTGTGGCATTAACATTGCTCCACATATCATTTATCGGGGTTTTCAATAAGAGCGCTACAAAAGTGTTCTTAAATAAAACAAAACCGGTTTTAGATATCAATGAAATTCTTTATTCCTGTGAAAGTACGTTCGATGCCATTATGTATGGAAATCGATTTCTTTTGCATGGCCACCACGGGCCCGCTTGCAGAAGTCCAGACGCTGCACCCCATTTTCAACGGTTTTCAAGCATAAATCGGCCGATACTGCTGCAATTTCACGTTCGATATTCGTACGAAGTTCATCAATCGTCGCTGGCTTGTTGGCATAGACCATAGACTTGACGTAGCCCCACAGGAAATAATCTAACGGCGTCAAATCGCACGACCGAGTCGGCCAATCGACTGGGCCATTTCGTGAGATAATACGTTCACCAAACTTGGTTTGCAATAAATTGATTGTGGCATTCGCTGTGTGGCGTGTGGCGCCGTCCTGTTGGAACTACATGTCCTCCAAGTCCATATTATCCAATTGTGGCCAAAAATATTCGGTTATCATTGAACGGTAGCGATTCGCATTCACAGTAATGTGCCGGTCTTGATCATCACGGAAGAAGTACGGCCCAATGACGCCGCCGGCCCATAAACCGCACCAAACCGTAATTTTTTCGGGATGCAATGATGACTCATGGAGTACGTGTGGATTGCTGTCTAACCAAAAACGCATATTTTGCTTATTGACGAAGCCATTCAGCCAGAAATGAGCCTCATCATAAATTGGACGTAGCGCTTTTAAAGTTGAGGCGACTGACTCCGAATTTCGGTAGTAAATTTTAATAATTTCGACTCGTTGTTTGCTCGTATATCTTTGCGTGATGAAATGGCATACCTTACTGAAGAGAAATGTCAAAAGAGCGGGAAAAAATATGGCGTCGTTTGCTGTCACTATCGATTTACTTTTTTAGCGTTTCCTTTGAAACCCTTTACAAGAAAACAGGAATATGTAAAACTTGGCATATACACAAATGTGCTACTTTTTATTATGCATAGTTCAGGAAAGTCACTTTTCACTATTCTTTAAATCCTGTGTATAATTTTCAGTTTTGCTGTAGGCTAAATTTAATGAACTGTAATGTAGCTGCTGATATAATGGATGAAAACTGTGACTATAAAGTTTTACCACGAAAAATTATAGATTATCCATGGGTTATGTCCTTCATTACCGTTTACTGATATTCATAATGGACTAGTGTCTTCCGAATTGAATTCAACAAAATTAATTACATCTGGAATGAAATAACACAAACATACAGCCTCCTTGTGGGGAGCCCTGAATTTGGCTGTTGTTTTGTGGTTAATAAGAACTCCTACAACATCTTGTAATTCACTCCAGAGAACGAAAGTTTGATTACTATCCACATCAAGACTAAATATTTCACCATATGCCTGATTTGTGGGCATGCACAGATGCTAGAAAGAATATACCCTCAAATATGCCTTCAATGATATGCTCGAGGACGAAAAACTTCCCTTTATTTTTCGGCCAGCAAACGGGCAGCTCAGCCTTCATGTGACCATCTCGAACACTATAAAGTTCAACGATTTCGCAGCAGTTGTAAGTAGTACCAGATTCCGAAGTCCTGACGTCTATCTGCAGATTAATGGACCCGTAAGAAGACTGATCATATTGTGATCCATGGAAAGCATTGTTCTCAACATTCTGGATGTGCGCAAATTCTGGGGGTCGGAGATTGATTCTGACCATTACTCATACATACATCATGGAGGCAGCTGGGCATCAGTAACCTACAATTACATGGGATTGGCGTAAAGTATACCATTCAGCTCCCTGCCCAGTTCAGTCGCACTACCATTCCATGATATTGGCGTATTATGTGGCTACATGTTAAGCTCTCTGCGCTTCGTTGCGGAAAAAGTTTTGGCTTTACCATAAAACCAAGGGCCACCAGAACTCTGCATTCAGCTCCCATGCAAGCCGTGCGCTAATAATATTGGGAAACGGAGAAGTAGGAGAGTTGCAAGAAACTTTTTGCCGAAAGTGACGCGTCTAGCAGAAATTTTCATGGCCGGAGCATCATCTAGCAGAAATGGAAATAGGAACCGGGCATAGATCCGCAGGGTGTGCTGTGGAGTGAATACTTCTCCATCGAGATAGCAGCAATACCGCTCTTGGGGAAGATATCCTGTTGGCCCTTACCAACCACAATGATGTGGATGAACGAGTGTCTTCCTGCTTGTATGACGGTGTACAGGTCAGTATACAAGAATTCAAAAGCAATAAATCTGTAACGCCAGATGGGCTGCCAGTTGAACTCTTCAGGGCTGGCGGCGGTTGCATAATTGGATACATGCCTATGTTTATTTGCACAATATGGCTGCAGGAATGTGTTTCCTAGGAATTAAAGCGACAGTAACAGCAAGTTATCAGTGATTCTAAAATATATAGATTTGGTGGTAAATGGTAGCAAGACGAAGTACGAGTATATGCTATCTAAATGCAGGGATTCGCAGCAATTATGACTTAAAAATTGTCAGCGACTTTGCATGCCTTGGCTTCACCAAAAATTATAGCAGCCTGAAAGTAAACCGAAAACTATTCTTGTGAATAGTTGCGACTCAATAGGCAATTAAGTAATAGAAACATTTCTTGACCAACAAAATATGAACTGTATAGGACACTCATTCTCCCCATGCTCAGTTACGGCGATGAAGCAAGGACACTCTTTAGAAGCGACAGAACGGCCCTAGGAGTGTTCAAGAGGAAGTTGCAATATTGTTTACCCTATTCGTGTAGGCGACGACAATCCAATATGGACGAATCACGCATTATATGAACTGCTTCATTCAATTCATTTAAAGATTCCTGACTTGTGTGGCTGGATTTTGAATACTATGGTCGCGTATGTTATTGCCAACTTTCTTTTTGGGTGCTATAGTATATATTAAAATCGGGACATATTTGAGATATTATCATAAGATTGCCCTCTAAAAATTTATTTTTATATCAAATAATAGGTATCAATATTGGATTTAGGCTCACTTATGTGTGGCCAATACTTCCTAAGCATTCTAAAAACCTTCCAGTTTTTTCTAACATTGCTACCGAACATTTTGACAAAGGTACTGCAAATATTTCCGATTATTGAATGAATGAATAAAACAAAGAGGGAAAATATATCTCCACCAATTTGATCAATTGTACTCCTCCTACATGTACCTATTAAGGGTCTTCTATTAGTCCTGCAGTTCTAAGGAAGCTTAGCACTGAGTAGGGGTTCATTGCTCCAATATCTGTGCCCTCGAACCAGTAATCCACCAGATATTTCTTCCTACTGCGATCTAAGGCAGTTCATTAGACGGCGTTTTTTCTGCCCTGTGCAAAATCTACACGTTCTTACTGGTGAGAGTTCTGGCTACATGAGGTGGCTTCTTAAATAACAGTAGCCTGTGAGGTGACCTGTCAAAGATGTTGAATTATTTTTACTTAATTGTAGGCATAGAATTGCACGTTTATAGTGGGTTATAGTCCCCAATCATGAGCTTGGGTTGCTGGTGTCCAGGCGTCAAACTTATTTGAGTGTAAGTAAAAGTAGCGCCCCAGAGTTTAGTCCCGTGATTAAGGTGACTCTGGAAATAGATGAACGTGTGGTCATGGCGAAATGGAATCTGGAATTATCACTGATTATGAATGCATTTTATATGTATCGTTTAACAACACGCCTGGTGAAATACAGTTCAAAACTAATAAACTAAAATCGATTTGCATAAATGATTTTATAGTTTAGTAAAATGTGCACCACTGCTAACAAAAAGCATAATTTAAAGTGTGGGTAATAAATTCTTAAGAACTGGTAAAAGTTTTCAAAATATTTTCACCCACAAATTCAGCAACACTTAGAAGCCACGGCGATTAAAATTGTTAAAAAACTGTCGAAACTTGTTACACAACAGCAGCCAGCCTCCGAGTCATGTTTATTTGCCGCTCCGCATACGCGCTTCCCAGTGTGCCTGCATTATCGCTCTAACAAGCCAGGCAAGCAGTTCCGAGCAAGTGCTTAAAAATTAATTTCACTTTGTTGGGCAAAATTCTTAGCATAGTTCTCAGCGTTCTAATGCCACTTTTGCTAACAAAATGCATTATTCATAATTTTTTTTTCCCCTATGAAATTAAAAAAAGTATACTTCAAAAGTTGCTGTTGGAAACCCTCTTACCACAGAAGGGGTATAGTTGCATCCGCTTGGAAGGAGGCAGCAGAAAATGTATGAGACTTGAAACTTGATGCACATGCATAACTTAAGTTACGATCATTAACATAAGGAGGCTGCAGCAAATCCCGTTTGTCTCTCGTCGCACCTGTGCCCCAGAAACACGAAGAGTACCTGCTGCATCGTTACTATGTACGGAGTTAGTAGTATTTTCTGTGGTGAAGAATAACAAAACAAATCAAAGCGCACCTTCAGGCTTTCTGAAATTACTTAAAGTCAGTCTTTAGTGGCAATTACGATTACTACAAAAAATACAACTTCTAACCTAATCTCAACTATTCGCCTCTACTTGCACAAGTGTCATCATTTATTTTCAACTTAACACTTTGGTACACAAACAACAACAACAACAACAACAACAGTAGTAGCAACAACGGCAATGGCAACTTCACTAATTTTGTGCGAAGTTCAGCATTAACATTACCGCAAATTAGCAAAAGTTTCCAACCCTCTTTGTTAGTTGCCATAAATTATGTTGTCTTGACTCAAAAATATAAAATTTTTTGGCAAGCCTTTTTTTGTTTTGAAGCAGTTTGGCACACGCCCACCAGGCCGACTTGAAAACTTCACTTTGCTAGGAAAAATGTTCCTGCTGGAGAAATTAGTTGTTATGATTTGTTGTTATTGTTTATGTTGCTATCACGCCAACTTGGGTGAAATTAATTAAGTCATCTTGCAAAGCTTACATATACAAATAATGATTTTGCTAATACATTTGCATCATTTTAAAAACAGAATAGTTTTAGCGATATTTTCACCGAATTAAATGTAGTATTAAAATTTATAAAAGAGAATATCGGTTCGTTTACTCTTCTTTGAAATAAAATTATTAGTGGTTAGTTGCCATGCCAGGGCTGCAGGGTACTTTGTGTAACCTATTGATACATGGATTTTAGTTTTTATACCCAATAATTGGTCACTTTTCCAATGATGTTTTACCGAAGCGGCCAATCCAGCACAATGAAAGATTTCTGTGAGCTGTATTCATGTGGACACTGATGTGATAATTAGACTACAAAGACTGCTGTCAATATAATACAGATTCAAATCAGCTCTGAGAATTATAATCAACAGCATAATCATGGATGTTACCACGTTCATTATGAATTTACTTCATTTCGTCAAACCAATAATGCGTTTATATCCTAAATGAGTATTTTTAAATATATTTTTAATTTATTTTCACTCTACATCCAAACGAAGTTTTGCTTTGTTTATATATATATTTATATATATATATATATATATATATATATATATATATATATATATATATATATATATATATATATATATATATACATATATATATATTGCTTTGCTTGTTTATATATATATATATATATATATATATATATATATATATATATATATATATGTATATATATGTATATATATCTTCTATATATATAAAACAGGATGTGTGTATGTATGTAACGTATGGACTCCAAAACGGCTGGGCCGATTTTGATGAAATTTTCAGGGAATCTTCAGAATATTCAGGCGGGTGACACTGTGAAGTCTGATTTTTTATTTTCGGTCTGTGGGCGGAGGGGCGTGGCAAAATCCAATTTTCATATTGTACCACCAATGACATATACATATATTTATTTTACACTTCCTTCAAAACATCCGAAAGTACATCATTGTTCCTTTTGCACGATTAGAGTTTACTAAAATGCCACAAAAAAAAACAGCCATTGCTAAAAAAACCACTGTAACACGGAAGCAGAGGGAAAGAAGAGCCGCTGAATCAGCTGAGGAACGCGAATCACGTCTTCGGGAAAATCGCGAAAGGGCATCTACGTCTAGAGCTGCTGCGACACCCCAACAGCATGTCGAAAGACTTGCAGCCAATAGCTCCCGAATGGCTGCATTTCACTACAATAGGGACAATGACTACCGCAATCACAAGGACGTAGTGATTGGCGCAATGGGCAAAGTTTGCTTACATTGTCGTGCTCTGAAGTTCACTAAGGAATCCCCGGGAATGTGTTGTTCGAACGGTAAAGTTGTTTTGCCACCAATGATTGAGCCGCCTGAACCCCTACAAAGTTACATTTCTAGAGCCAATCCGATTTCCGAGCACTTTCTTCAAAACATCCGAAAGTACAAGTCATGCTTTCAAATGACGTCCTTCGGAGCAACTAATATCATCAACAACGCCGGTTACATGCCCACCTTCAAAGTGCAAGGCCAAATCTACCACAGAATTGGATCGTTGTTCCCACTTCCCAATGATGATGCCAAGTTCCTCCAAATTTATTTCACTGGCAATGAAGCTACAGAAGTTGAACAGCGTTGCTCAATCAGTACTGAAGTCAGATGGGAAATCGTTTCGAGTCTTCAAGCTATGTTACACGAACACAACAGCCTCATCCGTCTATTCAAAACAGCCCTATACCAGATGCCGGCAGATGATTATACGGTTGTGATAAGAGCTGACAAGACACCGGCTGGTGAGCATGAGCGGCGCTTCAATGCACCGGTGATAGGTCGGCAGAGGAAGAAACTCAAACAGGAGGAGATGGATAGGCGAAGAAAGGTAGATGACGGTGGATACACAACTACAATTAAAATGCGCAATGTAGATGTTGACGTCGATAACAGATGGATCGTGCCCTACTCACCGCTGCTTTCACAAATGTTTGATGCCCACATCAATGTGGAGTACTGTAATTCGGTGAAGTCGATCAAATATATTTGCAAATACGTCAACAAAGGCAGCGACATGGCAGTATTCGGGCTTGCCAATCAAACTGACGAAATTACGCAATTCCAGATGGGGCGTTACATCAGCAGCAATGAAGCAGTTTGGCGTATACTTTCATTCAACATCCACGAGCGATATCCATCAGTTCAACATCTAGCTGTTCATTTGGAAAATGGCCAGCGTGTTTATTTCACCGAACGAAATGCTGAAAATAGAGCCGAACAGCCGCCACACACCACTCCAACCGCTTTCTTTGAATTGTGTGTAACCGACAATTTCGCCAAGACTTTAATATATCCTGAAATTCCCAAATATTACACTTGGAACACGTCGTCGAAGAAGTTCATGAGAAGAAAGCATGGTGCGATTGTCGCAGAATATGCTGGTGTGCATTCTTCTCATGCTTTGGGACGTGTCTACACCGCTCATCGAATAATGCTGAATGCTATTATTTGCGATTGTTATTGCATACGATCAAAGGTCCAACATCATTCGCCGCCTTGAAAACCATTCATGGAAATGAATGTCAGACTTATAGAGAAGCGTGTTTCCGATTGGGCCTGCTTGAGAGTGATCAGCATTGGAACACAACGCTAACAGAGGCGTCACTCACGTGTCACCCAAAACAAATACGCACTTTGTTTGCGATAATTTTAACAACATGTTCACCATCTAATCCACGAGAACTGTGGGAAACGCATCGCGAAAGCTTAGGTGAAGACATTCTCAGGCAATCACGCGCAACATATCCTAACCAGGAGTTTTCGGACGAGATTTTCAACCAAACTCTACTGCTGATTGAGGACATGTGCATATCCATCAACAACAAAGTCCTTATTCAACTTGGAATGCCGGCTCCGATACGGGACATAAACAGTGTTCAAGACAGAGACCTGGTGCGAGAACAGCACTTCGATGTCAACCAGCAACAACAATACGTGGAAACTCAAACAAGACGGTTGGTTGATGATCAAAAAACTGCTTACGAAAAAATCATGCAACGGGTAACAAACGGATATGGCGGACTTTTTTTCCTCGATGCACCAGGAGGAACAGGCAAAACATTCCTCATCAATTTAATATTGGCGTCGGTTCGAATGCAGAATTGGATTGCACTCGCAGTGGCATCATCGGGAATTGCATCAACGCTATTGGACGGCGGACGCACTGCACACTCTGCACTGAAACTTCCATTGAATTTGAACCAGGCAGAAACACCAACTTGCAACATCAGCAAAAACTCCGGCATGGCCACAATCCTTAAAACGTGCAAAATTATCATTTGGGACGAATGCATAAGAAATTGCTCGAAGCGCTTGACCGGACTCTACGTGATTTTCGAGGAAACAACCAACCGATGGGAGGCGCTCTTATTCTTCTTGCTGGTGATTTCCATCAAACTTTGCCCGTTATTCCAAGAGCAATGCCCGCAGATGAGCTGAACGCATGCTTGAAAGCTTCATATCTTTGGAACCCGGTCGAGAAAATCACGCTATCGACGAACATGCGTGTGCATTTGTTGCAAGACCCGTCTGCCCAAACATTCTCAAAACAACATCGGAAATGGAAAAATTCCAATTGATCGCGCCACGAACGAGATTTCGTTCGCGCCTAACTTCTGTCAAATGCAAATGACTATTCAAGCCGTTGTCGACAAGGTATTCCCAAGTCTAGCAACCTCCTACAAAAATCCGGATTGTGTAATCCGGAAAGTGTAATCTTAGAAGGGATAATATACTAACTGATATTATTATACCACCTTTACTTATACGTTTTTCCAACTTTACATAGCAATTAAATATAATACTTTCTTTATTGTAAATGAATCATGAATACAATAGGGCTGCCATTAAAGCGCGTAGAATTGACTTCCCACAACAATTGACTTCCCACAACATGCGTATGTTGTTATCTCAGTTCTGTGATGCATTGTCGAGGCCATTTAAACTGCCATAAATAAAAAAAGAAGAAAACACAATACAATTATTACACTATTTACAAGGAAATCTGTACTGCAGTGTACTCAATTCTGAACCGTCCAATAATAAATCAAACGAGTGAATAAATCATAACAAAAACATTTATACTGACGTAAGTGACACACAGCGTAGAATAATATCAGAATTGACAATATCATTGCTGCCCCTGGCATAAACCGGAGAGATGTGTTCTTCTTAATCGAGCTACACAGGCCAATAAACATATGTGTGCATATGAAGACATACTTATTTATACAGGAATACACCATGAAATTCATTTAAACATGCGGAAATGTGTCAACCGAGACGATACGATGCGATACCCTGCGATGTGTTGTGGCAGTGTGTGGACGGCGGCAGAAAATTGCGATTAAATTACCTTCTGCTGCCAACAATTCTGACGCGTGGTGCGGTCCAGTGTGGTATAAATATGTACGACACATCTTATGTACCCATAACAAGGAAACCGACACAGTAACAGGTTAGCCATCTCCGCACCGTATCGTAGGCGTTATTTAAGTGTGTGCTAATATACTTGCGTAAGTGTGATTTTGTGTGTGCGTTTCACTGTATTATCTCTTGGAATGTAATTCACACACTTCTCAAATTCCCGTAAGTGATTTATAGCTTCACTTTTATTTCCATAGTAGGATTAAGTTTCGTAAATGACATTCTTAAAATTAACTGATATATACGAGTATATACATACGAATATATTTGACGAGTATATTCTGAATTTTGGTTGCACATCAAAGGCTTTATGCAACCAAACAAAAAAATGTTTGATATTTTATATAGTACATTAAGTTCAGAAATCATAATTCGTATCGTCTGACGATGTGTGTATAAACTAAAAATTAAATAGTTACATACATGGCTAGACTCTGGGCAGATGCTACTGATTTCAGTTGGGTCCACAACTAATTATTAAGTATATTATTGGCGCTAACTGTCCCAATCTGTATTCTGCTGACAATATACTCAGTTATTTTTGTTGTAGTTGCAAGTTGATGTAAATATTCCGTTCCTTCTCTAACTCCGTGGAAATATTATGTTGGAATTTGGCCTGTAGACCGAATCGTTACGAGATAGAAAGAAGCAGCATTACAACCGTCAAATGATTTTTTCTTCATGTCATTCTATCATGTAGTATTATTGAGTCCAAGCATGGAATCTTCGCTATAAGAGATGAAGTTAAGGATGTTTTCATCACATTAACCGATATTTTGATGTTATTGTTACATTGTAAACATTACAAGCTGAACTTATATGTGATTATTTGCATTCATTACTGATGAAATGAAGAAATAAGTAAATTTTTTCTTTTCAAGCGTGCTTGATGATATCCAGTTTTGATTCCTGTAACTATTGCATTAAAAAATCAAGAATGAAACAAAAATGATTTAATTCAAGGAAACTGATTCCTCTACTTCTTAAAAAAATGCATAAGTAAAGGATCATGCAAAAACAAACCCCTCAGTGAAAACTGTACCTTATAATGCGATTTGATTTATTTTCTTATAAATTCCTATCTGATAGTTACGCGTGTGTCTTGTTTTCCTGATACTGTAGAGGATAGTATGTATAATTATACTACATTTATCCAATGCATTCATGAAAGAGGCATGCCAAGGAATAATCTACAAGTAGGAAAAGGTTCAAATTACTACTCACTGCTGCACATCCCACTTGCATTCGGAAATGTTTTATTTTCACATATTTGCAGCAGATCGCTGTAGATGCCAATTATATTAATGCGCCGCTATACTGTTCGATATTTAATATCTCGGGAAATACAAATTTTAGTGTAGTATTTTATTTATCCTTGAAATATTCTTTCCGTAGAAAAGTTATGTAGAGCACTAACCTAAGCCATTCAGAATTTTTAACTGCAAGTATATTATATTCCATAACAAGGGTATATTACTCGTCAATCTTATCAGTAATTTCACCCAATGACTTTGCAAATACAGTGTAAAGCAAGAAAGATACCGAGGATTCTTGCAGAGTACCATTCTTCAAATAAATTTAAGCTAGATACAGCTATTTACTCAGCTATATATATATATATATATATATATATATATATATATATATATATATATATATATATATATATATATATATATATATATATATATATATATATATATATATATATATATATATATATATATATATATATATA
This sequence comes from Clusia tigrina, assembly GCA_920105625.2. Lineage (NCBI taxonomy): Eukaryota > Metazoa > Arthropoda > Insecta > Diptera > Clusiidae > Clusia > Clusia tigrina. The sequence continues at coordinate 375,632,239 of OV050030.1, forward strand.
TATATATATATATATATATATATATATATATATATATATATATATACATATATATATATATACATATATATATATATATATATATATATATATATATATATATATATTATATTGCAAGTGTGGAATTTAATTATGAATTTATATTATTTTATGAGATATCTATATTGTATATATTTCAGTGAATTGCAAAAGCTAGGACTAAACTCTGCTTTCTGTTACTTGAATTATTTTAATTTAGTTGCTAAAGAACCAGGTTGCTCTCAAAGAATTTGCAAGTATCCTCCTTTGAAATACGGACTCTCTACTGCCTCGGGGAACTATGATAAGAAACGAATTTTTAATTACAATAACAACAATGAAAGAGTACTTATACGCAGTCGTATCTATTAATTGCATAAGATTTAAAATTCAGTGAAAATTTACAATCTAGAACCAATTTTGCTGCGACAATAACAACAATACTCACATATTTTAACACTACAGGCATGTGGAACTGTACTATTTATAAGAAGTGTATACATACATGAGGAGATATAGATGACTAAATAAAAACATGCAGTTACAATAAGCATTCATATTCATCTATATAAATGCTACTTAATAATTTCATCCACTGGATATAATTTGGGGTTGATGAGTGTGAAACTTGAGTTAATTTTTTGTTTGTTTGTTTTATTTCCCTATATTTCATACATCTGTCACCATTATATTGACACCTAGTAAATGATTTGACAATTTGTTTGGAAATTAATGTTAAAAACACATTTTGGCCAGTGCCAAGAAGTGATACAACAAAAATTTTTACATTAATTATAATAGTTCACTATAATTATATTATAACAATTTATGATCAAAATTATGTTTATGATAATTATTTACATTTACATTTATAATACTATTACTAATATGTGTAGTCTGGATTTCCTAGTTCATTAGGTCGTTTGGTCGAGTTCTCTTTAAACGGCGCACGGTGTGGTTTCTTCTAGATATAGCAACTCGTTTATTTCTTCGTTATTATGCCCATGTAGTGTATCGTAGTGTTTTGTGGATATCTTTTTTATTTCTTCGTCAATTTTTGTCATATTTAGTTTGCGGTGTATATCTTCATTTGTTGTGTACCAACCAGACTTTATGATAGCTCTTAATATTCTAGATTGCTGTCTTTGAATTTTTTGTATGTGTGACCGCTTTGCCGTTCCCCACACTTGGAGTCCTTACTTGCAAATTGGCTTTATAGTACATTTGTATAGCAGCACCTTGTTGTTAATTGTGACTTTAGATTGCTTACCCATTAACCAATATAGTTGCCTAAATTTTTCTTTTATTGGTTTCGTTTTTTTTTAATGTGGTAGTGCCAATTTAACTTTGAGTCCATATGTATACCAAGGTATTTAGTAGTAGACCCTATTTTTATATCTTTATTGTTTATTTTAATAGGTATTGGGTTAAATTTTGTTTTAGTTGTAAAAATTATTTGTACAGTCTTATCTTCATTAATTTTCAAGCACCATTTATCAAACCATTCCTTAACATTCTCTGTGTATATCTGCAGATTTGCAGTCGCAGTACTTAGATTTTTGTCAGTTGCTAAGAGGATTGTATCGTCAGCAAAGGTAGCAATTGTGGTATTCAGTTCTTTTGGAAGTGGTATATCTGACGTAAATATGACATATAGCAGTGGTCCTAAAACACTCCCTTGAGGAACTCCTGTGTTTTTTTAAGATGAATAGACGAACACTCTTCATTATATTTGACGTAAAAGTAACGATCACTTTTCACAGTTCAAAAAATAGAAGAATCTGTACGCATCTTGTAATTAAAAATTTGAAAATAATATAAAATTTATATATTTTCCTTTTTCTATATTCTTTATCATAATCGCCGTGGTTTAGTTAATATAAACGAGGCATATTTATTTAGTTTATAAGCCAAAACATAAAAGCAAATATTTTTATTGAGGTATTCCAGCACTAATAAAAGCTGTTCGTATAAATATCGGCAGTTCCAAGATAAATGTGGTGCATACGAGTCACTCACTGCCATTTTAGGGTGATGCGAATTCATACGCCTATTATTAAAAGCACCGACTCGTGAATATGGGAGTTCAGAGAGCTTTCCATTGCTCTACTTCTGTGGTCCTGTGTTTTTGGAAAAAGGTTCTCCTAATTCCATTTCAAAGAAAGGGACACACAAAAGATCATTCAGTACTGGTGCCCATTGGCGGCTAATTCTTCTTTTTCTTATTCATTTTTGAAAATATTGGAGTATATTTTTCCAGGCACAATTTCTTTTCAGCAATCGTGTAGTTGAAGAAAGTTTTCTGACCTGAATACGCGATACATTAGAATTGTAGAATGACGGAAAACGGTAAACGGATTAAAATCATTCCAAGAATTACAACCGTGTTTAGCCCTTTTTGAACATGGACTTGTAGCATTGGAATAACGGAAGTCATACACAAAAATACATCAACACGGTTCAGCCCACGCCTCTTTTAGGCCTGAAATGCGTGTATGTAATTGATGTTTTACCTATTGATTTTTTTTAGTTTAAAATTTCAACAAAAAGTGTCACTCAAATGGCAGTCAGAGACGAAATTTTTCGCCACAATGTGGTCGAAAGGAATTTCATTGTTTTCCAGGATTTTGTATTTTGTAAACACACGTTACGGCGACTTTCCTTTCCGCGATAGTAGTTATAGCTGGTTGTTCTTTTTTTGGCATATTTGGACACTCGTCAATTTGGTCATCAGTGCCAATCACGCCAGCAATCTGACAGAATGGGAGGTGTGCTTACGCGGATGGGGAAGCTATGCGGCGCACGTAAAAACGCGAACAATATAATTTTTTATGCACACAGAGCCGTTGGCATAACCACAGCGCATACAAACGCCGCATAGTGGCCGGTGAACATTCCGCGCTCAGTAGCATTACGTGATTTTGACACGTTTGGTAAATATTTGCACACGTTCGATGGATGAAGTCATTTGGAATCGTGTAGGAGTGAAACAAATGTACTACATGAACTTCACAGGGCTGTGAGAGCATCCGTTTCCATTTTACCGGGTTTGGTAAATGGTGCCATAGTAAGCAAGGAAACTTTAGGCGAGTGCAGCGAAAGTGGGCAAACTTCGGAGATTATTTCTTCAATTTATTAAGAATTCTAGTTTAAACTTGGTCGTATGTATTTCCAAAGGATAAACAAATTTTTGAGTAGACTGTAGACATTTAATTATTGTCTCTTTCAACTTATAGTTAATTAAGCTTCTACGTTTGATGAAAGAACCACATTTACTACTACTACTACTCAAACTGAACGTAACAATCAATTAATCACCCTCAATATGAACGACACGTTTGGGTCGTTAATGAATAAAAATTACCTTGCACTACTCATTAAATATAATTATCAAATTTTTCCCGCATATGTTTTTTGTACGTCAATCGGGGGAGCTGCCATTTTATTATTTGAAATTTTTTAGAAAATCTTCATTCCGTCCAATATTTTCGGTGGCCAATTTTATTTCTTATTTGTGTACAAAACCGTGAGATTCTCTGGAAATAAATACCAGATATGTCTTTCTTCTTTAGAAAGATTATCCCGGTAACAGCATCAGACGAAGGGGATGGTCCTGGCTTGGAGACTTCGCGTACGGTTTTTGTTGGTAAACTACCTAGTCCCAATAATTTGTTGCGGAAAGCTGAAACATTGCAGGAAATTCTTGAAGCAGACCTTTTGGCTTGTGATGCAAAGTGGGCATTATTTGTGACTGCTGCACTCAGCTATCGTTTTGAAAAGCAACTGAAACCATTTCCACCACGGTTCGTTTCAGAGCAGAAAGGCTTGGATATCGATACTCTCGTAGACGTGATTCACGAAACCCCTAAGCTGGAGTACCTTTTGCATCGCATTAAGAATCGTAGATGCCATGAGGTGGATCCTCGAGCAATACATTTGGTACATTGGGTGCTAGTCGATCAAAAGGAACACGGACTACGATTGGTGCAGGAACAGGAAGTATATAATTGGTTTCTCATAACAAACCTTAAAGATATAAAACAACCATCGCATATTTTTGTTGTTTGTGATACAAATGAGAAAGGAAAAACCCGAAATGGAGATATTGAAATGTTCACTGAACTCGCTTTTTATGGCAATAAACTCGACTGCTTCTATTCAATTCTACACAATGGCTTCCCATCTGACGAGCCGATTTTACTGACTAAAAATTTGGTGGCAAGTATGGAACACAGTCCCATTGGTGCTGCTTGGGGTGCATCTTCATGTGGTTCTCTGATCTCTTGCGTGGCTTTGTGTGAATACTTTAATAATCCAGACTACGTAGAAAAGAAATATATGTCTCTTGCAGACAGCGACTCGAAGTATGAGGCGATGGAAGTGCATAAAGCCGATTTGGTAAATGTGCGTTACTTACTTTTTTATGGTACCCACTTTAGCCACCACGATCCTGAGGAAAGTAAAATGGTTGGGTGGTTTCAGCGAAACAAGAGTACATTGACAGTAGTCACATATTGTTTTGCGCTGGCAATCATCGGCTTTGTGAATAGGGACAATGGCCGTTTTGTAAAGGAGTTTCTAGCTAGGAAGCTTCAAACTATAGTCAACTTCTCAAATAATATCATGTTCCGCAAATGAAGGTCTTTCGAAAGATTTTATTTCCACAACTACAATCTTTCATCAGCGCCTTTAATGTTCCGGAAGTTTTGTTTCTATGTATATTTTTAATTCATCATTTGGCAGAATCTTTTTTTGTTGATTCAAATTGATAATATAATAATGCAAATATCTTCAAAAATTATGAATAAATAAATATTCCTTTTAAGATGTGAGAACTGTGCATTATAATCGTCCCGAGGAGATAATAAAGAGTACTAAACATATAAAGCCTCTGATATGGTACAGAGCTGCTGAAAATATGGTCCTTACCTTTAGGAGTGAAGAATGTCCAAAAGATACCGGTTTTGCAATTTTTATCTAAATTATAAACATTTTCTAAAATGTGCATTACCTATTCGTAAAATAGATGATTTGTGTTTAAAAAATTAAAAGATGAAAATGTCGAAGCAATCATCTCAAACCTGTAAGATGAAGTTTCATTTTCCATACTGGCAATTATGAAAATGAATTGTACGCAATATTTATCTATTTTAAAACCGCATTGAGAATAACGATTTGATTAATGCAAGTTGAAAATGGATGAATTTAAGATGCAATCTGACATATCTCAGTTAATTGTCTATTGTCATTTTTTATTTCTTATTTAATATTTTTGTTTTCTTTTTTGCTTTATGAAATCTTTTTCAATTTAATTATATTTTCAAAATTATAGAAATTTGTTTTCTTTTTATTTCTTATATCGAGGACGATTATTGGAATGTGTGAAGTAATACAAAACGCTTTGTTTTATTATTTAACTTTAATAAAGTAGTTTAAATTAAAAGCAACTTCAAATAGTATATAACTTCATAATAAATATTGTCAGTATTAAAATGTTGTCCATTAGGTCAAGCCAGACAACATCATCATATACCTATTATTATGATAGAGAGACCATCTGTAATGATTTCTCACTAATTGCTTAGTACTGTTACTGCTATTACTTGAACTTGTCGTTTACACAATTTACTCATAGATACTGAAATGGTTGTTTCAATACAGTATATAAATACTTTACAGCGATTCACTAAAAAGTTCGAAGAATTACAATAGACTCTAAAAACCCACTTTTATGGAGATTATGAGGCCAAATACTTAAACTCTGTCGAAAATTATTCTACTAATTTAGTGCTTGGATAATGACATTACAGAGTTTGTAGAAAGCCACTATGTATATTTAATTTTTAGTCATTTACTTTTTATTCTCTACTCTGCATATTTTTGTCGCAATAAAATTTTATATTAATTAAATTGTTTTGGAATGTTAAAAAGTATTTTTTTTTTTTTTTTGAGCTGAATTCGAACTTAACCTCGATTTGCTGTCTTTCAAAATAAATTTGGTTGGAAAATGGAAATATTTTTTCTTATTTCGTACATGCAAGTTATACCCCAGAAAATAATGTTTTGTCTAAAATAAACGACTGACAAGTTAATCTCTATATTTCTGGTTCTATATTTAAGTGAGAGAATGCAATTATATATAAAGCTGGTTCATTATTAGCATTTTCCAAATGTCACTGATTTTTTGTTTTATTTTAGTTTTAAAATTATATTTAGTTTTAAATATATTTCATATGAATAATATTATTCAAAATCACCATTTCAGTATTCATCACTAACCATAAAAAATGTTATACTAAATTTGTGAACTTTACATTGAAGTTACATCTAGAATAATCGAAATGCGATTCTATTCCATTTTACCTTTGAGTATTTTTTAGTGGCAATTGTTACCAAATTTCTATATATCATCCACGAAATAAAATATAGTCATTTAATTTATAGCATAGGTGCGCAAGTCATCTAAATGGAAATGTTTTTTATGCGGCTACTTCTCATATTTGATAAACACAAATTCAATTAAATGTGGTCAAAGTACAACCAAAGAATTAATGTGTTTAAATCTTTCATAGAACTTTCTTTACGAAAGCCACATAAAAAACCATTTTTTTATTTCAGAGTTTATTTGATATCATTTTGTATTTAAATAGACATTTTATAGGTTGCTTTATTTAATCATTACTATTATTCAGTCCAGTGCAAACTTCCCTAGTAAATTATACGTCATCCGATTCATATAAATCTACAAATATGAGCATGCTCGTACAATTTTTATTATCTCATGATATGCTCACACGTAGCTGGTCAAATACAAATTAAGATTCCATGTCTTGGTTTAACGTTTGTTTTAAATTGGTTTCCGCATAGAACTGCTTAGATTGGCTTCGTCTAACTTCATTCCATGCTTTAATTAAATCCTGTGACCAGTGCACATTTAACATTTTCAAGATCGCTATACCTGCTCGCCTCTTATAATTGCATGTTTTGATTTCGTGCTTATTTCATTATACTCGGGCGTATATTTCGCCCTTGCTTTGTTTTGTAATATTTCTCCTGGTAACCTTCGCAAAATTATTTTCCGGATACATGCGATTAGCTTTGGCGTAATTTAGGATTATTTCGTCTCACATTAACGCTGCCCCGGATTTCATGTTGCGCACTTTCGGGTTTGCACCGTGTTCTCTTTTCTTTCCCTAACATTAATTGTTTGGTTTTTACTTATTCTGATGCCGTTTTCGTAGAGCGTGCAACAAGTTAATTAAATTTAATGATGTTAAGTAAATATTTATGATTAGCAACATTTTTACAGCAACGAGCATTTTATTTTTTTAGATTTCGGAATTGCATGTCAAATTGGCTTAAATAAAACTTCGTGAGGACAGCATGAAACGTATATTAGATGAAAACGATAATGCGGGAGGAATATCAAAGATTATCAAAAAATGTACAAAGTGGAATGTGAATTTCAGTAATACTATATCCGAAGATTCCTGTAGTTCACTTGCTTCAAGACTTCTTTCAAGATACATAATTTTCGACTATACCTAAATACCTAAAATATCTAAACCTAAAATATTTTGAGAACCGAATCAATATTTTTATGTCCGAGGTGTTGGGCATCATAAAAGTTAAATGAATAATAATCACGGTTATAATAAGTATATTTTATTTAACACTGATATGACTTATTTAACACTGATACGGAAATGTACTATAAAACGAAAAAAAAGATTCATCAATAATGCTCATAATAATAATTTGTATATAAATATGTTGCAATTAGAGCTTGAGGACTGATTTCAAAAATATAAAAAATTTAACTTAACTCAAAAATTAATTTAAAATTTTTATTATAATCAATGGCTACGGTGCACTTCGGCAAATTTGAATATTTGTTCGAAGCCTTAATAAACCGTTCATATTGAGGCTTTTATAAATTTAGGCACTTTATGGGGTGCCATGCTCCTGGTTGTTTCCGGTGCTATTTTAGCAGATCCCATTTGGAAGAATCGCTTTCTGGAGACTGAAGGGAATTCACAGAGAACGTACACAGAGGTTTCCGGTTTATGGTTGCAAAATCAGCAGATATCCGTGGAAAATTCGGAGGTCCATCCGTTTTGGCTGGTTGGTTGGTTAATGAGGTTGTCCATAAAGACATCACTTAGGCCTTAGTTCCATTGTGTTACATGTGAGGAGGAAAATCTCACGAATTTATCCCTTACATTTAATATTACATGTGGCTTCGATGTAAGGGAAATTCCGGGTCAACACCACAAATAAATATCTCGCCACTGGTTGGGAAGAATTCAAAACTTGCTTCACCAATAACAATATTAGCAAGCCAATGTCCATCGAAAATAGAAAGAAAGAAGAGGCGAGCTAATAGTCCGGCAGATATAAGACACGGAAGCAAGAGAAACAGAACTGATACAGCAAGAAAATGCACGGACTTCACAAAGGCTTGAAGCGGTACCTATACGGCAGCGTAGAGATCGCCCAAACACAACGCTCAGAGATATCAACAAATACACGGACTTGAGAGCAACTCGAGCAACAAATTATTTGGACTTAGCCACCTTCAAGCAAATGAAGAGGACCCCCATTGCCAAAATTCGGCAGTACAACCAGGCTGGATTATAAAAGCCTTTACTCTGTTCGAAATTGGTAGTAATAAGTCATAAACGATTCCATTCATTCCGGAGGACTTGCTGGGCGCGAAATAGCATTGTTTATTTAGGGTCAGGTGATATTTCTATGTCGGTTGGGTACTTCGTCGAGAGTTGCACTTGGACAAATGTCAGTTATCTATGCTAAGCAGGTCAGCGGACGCTCATCAGCACATGCAATAATCTTAACATGACTTTGATGCAAACCATCGTCAATACATTCAGGTGGAGGCGCGCGATTAATTTATTTTTGGACGGGGCTTTGCGCCGTGCCCGTGCGTCGAATTTGGATTTGTCATCCGATGCTGTTTTTTTTTATACATCATATTTTTCATATGACCACATACTTATCTAAAAGCTTCCAGTTGTCGAAATTGCAGGAAGGGGAAGAAATTCCACCCATGGCAAAGCCACATTGTATGGAGAGTCCACAGTTACAGTCGGAGGCGGACAGGTAACCGACAGGCGCCGTTAGAATAAATTCCGTATAATCCTTCACCCCCAATCGAACCATGGCACGGTAACGCATGACACACGCTCTTAGGAAGGGTAGATCTTAGTTTGTACTCCTCGACTGCCCGTCTGAACCAGGCAGGGCCAGGTCTAGTCTGTCCCGTGCCAGTAAGTATGGCCTAATAGGATGATCGTAAGTAAGCCTTGGCACAACGTCAAGGTTCCTACCGAGCGAAGACTATTTAACATGAGGAGCTTTTTATATACTTCTCTGTCTGAGACCAAAAATCATTTGGCCTGTTGCTACCCTATATTATTACTCCATTGACCGGCAAAATGTTTGATCTACCCATTTCATCAACAATTCTTCTTTATGACATTCTGGTAGTTCACAGAGTGCAGCGCCTATTAAGGAGTTCATTTTCCCGCTAGCTGGCCGGCTTATTCGTTTCCTGTGTGTTCTGCATGCTGTGGAATCCAATGGAATTGTATTCTATTATGATGCCCTAGTTCATTTAAAAGATATCGGCAATCCTTGACTATTCTTGATGTGACCACAAAGACCTGTGACGCTTTTGAGGCCACTTCACTGATATTATGTATATATCTGCAACAAAAATTGTCCTGCATACATTTCATTGTGCATACCTCGATGGCAGAACCCTAAATGCCAGCTTCTACACTGCGGTCTTCTAGTCGTATACCATACTTGTGAGCCTGCTTCAGGTACTAATTTATGTGATCTCCAAGAATCTCTGTCTGGGATATATATTTTGTGTTTATTGGAGAATTCCACAGGGGAGAGAATTTTGTTAGGAACTATGAGGATTAGGTCCCACCTAGTACCTGATCCTTGATTTGGTGGTTGGTCTTGTGTACATCTATGAAAAGCTGAGCTGAGCCAACGGAACATGTAAGTTTTCTGGCAGAGTCCCCCCATATTTGAGTAGTCAGCCTGTGGGTGTCAGACTTGGAAAGGTACAGGTCCGTACAAGTCCGTTTTGTCAAAAAAATCCTTAGGCGTCGGACTTATATTAAGCGGCTCCCTGGCCTGCGTTCCTATCAAATCGGCAAGGCTCTCATTATCCGGCCAACTTACTTACTACTTACTACTTTCGTGGCCTAATCACAGAATCTGCGAAACAACTTAACAGCGCTCACCAGGCGCCTCTGCTTTGCCCACGTCTTATCCAATCCGTTATACCAAGCGTGGATAGGGTTTCCTCAAATTGGTTCTTCCATCGGAGGGATGATCGTCCTCTACATCATCGTCGAGCGGCTTCCGCTTCGAACACCTTTTTCGCAGGAGCTTCATCGCCCATACGCACGACATGCCCAAGCCATCGCAGACGTTGTATAGTGATGCGTCTGACTATGTCAATATCAGCGTAGAGCTGGTACATGGTTCATCTAAATACGGTAGTCGTCGCCGACATGAACAGAAGCCGAAGACTTTACGAAAAATTTTCCGGCGATCGAGGATTCAAAAATCTCCGGACACCCAGTCACTCAAGCGCTGGCTTCAGGCTCGAGTGATGGTCCCTCTACTGAGATACTGGAAATGCAAGTGATGGGTGCAGGCTCGGACGACGGTAAAGCTGAGGAGATCATTCCAGTGTCTCTCTTGGTGTGTCCGGAGTTGTACAGCACAGACGAGGAGGATGTAGCCATGATCGCTGAAAGTTTGCCAACTCCTTCGAATGACCGAATCCTTATTCCTTCCAATTGAATACTGTACATGTAGATGATGTTGTAAGGTGTCTCATGAATATTGGTTCTAATGCAGTGGGAGAAGATGGAGTATCTATTCGGTTTATTAAAATTGTATTGCCTTACATCTCGAGCAGAATTACCTTTATTGTTAATCACTGCTTTACTAGTAGCTTCTCCCAAATTTCTGTCGAAGGTTGCTACAATTATTCCTGTTGCTAAAAAATCCAATGTATCTGAGCCTAATGATTTCGCCAATTAGCAGTTTGTCATGTATGTCAAAGGTATGCGAAGCCCTTATGGCAGAACAAATTACTAAGTATGTTAACAATCTCTTATCTCCTTTTCAGTCTGAATTTAGAGTTGGATCTAGCTGCTCTACTGCTATGCTCAAGGTTTTGGATGATGTCCGGATTAAGTATGATAAAGAATTTTTCACATTGTTGGGTTTTCTTGACTTATCTAAAGCTTTTGATAGTATTCATTACTCTCTACTGATTGTGCTGTGGGCTTTATGAACAGTTACTTTGGTGGTGGAATGCAGAGCGTTAAAGTCAAGCCGATTTAAGATAGTTAATGTAGGCTTACCGAAAGAGTCTTTTCTTGGCCCCCTTCCCTTCTCCATGTTCATCAATGACATTTTTACAGTTTGTTCATGCATATGCCGATGACATCCAAATTTATCTTTCCAGTTGCATAGGGCTATTGGATGACCTGTGCTGTAGAGTTAATGAGGACCTTGGCACAATTGGTCGATGGGCATTCGAAAATACTTTGTCTCCAAATCCTCTGAACTCATGTGTGCTACCTATATATGAACAAACTAATGAGGATTTTACTGTCAATTCTAGTTTAACTTGTGTGGATCATGTTAACAATGTAGTCCGAAAAAGATATTATACTTTCCGGTATCTAAGAATGTCAGCAGATTTCACTCCCGTTGACACTCGACGTCGGCTAGTGATTCAGCTTATTCTCGCTTTAATTACATATTCTGAGTTGGTATACAGTAGGCTGGAATCTCATTTGCAACATAAATCGGAAATTTCGTTCAACAATGCTAAGCGGTATTTGTATGGCAGATTTAATAATTTATTTGAACAAATGTATTCTTGGCTGCAACCTTGATGCTTACTTGAAGGCTCGTAACTGCGTCTTTCTGCGAAAGTTTATGCATTTTAATCTCTACGAGAAATTGCAGTTCAGTCGATCAGCTAGATGTCAAGACTTGATTGTTCCTGAGTTTCACTATCGCAACTCTACTCGATACCATTTCATTGGCATAATCAGATTTTGGAATTCATTATGGTCTATTCAGGTCACTCTTTGAGGAAGCGGCATTAGCCACAGGACATTTCTCCAATCAGTGTTAGTGTTCTCTGGAGCTATGTAACAGAGTGTCTGCTTGTTTTTTGCCTTTATCACTTCCCTTCTATTTTATTTAATTGTTTAAGTTATTGGAAATTAATTGTACTTATTATTGTTATCTTCACACAGAGGGAAAAAAGCGGTATAAAAGTACCGAAAATGAGACCATCCGTTGTCAATAGTGAGCTAAGTACGTTTGTGCTTACTTTGACAACGGATGGTGTCAAAATTTGATGAACGCTTGGTTCTCATTTTGTCAACAATTGTTCTTATTTTGATAACACATTGTTCTCATTTTGACCACACATGGTTCACATTTTGACAACAAACCCTTCTTGTTTTGATAACACATTGTTCTCATTTTGATAACGAATCGTTCTTATTTTAACAACGTAGTGTTCTCATTCTGAAACCAATAACCCATTGCGAGCCCCACCAATATAAAAATAGATATGATAGACATTTTAATTCATTTATCTTTTATTTAATAATATTTACAAACAAAAGTATTTAGTTGATTCGTTAAACAAAGACTTTAAATCCTGTAATAAATTACGTTTGTTGTTTGCACTTGATAGAAAATACTATTTTCAATTATTTTCCCTTTTTTAGAGATTTACCAACAACAGAATTACTTAAAGATATTGTATTGCTTCCATTTTGATTAAGCCATAACTCCACTTTGGATGGTACTGAAATAGTGTCATCATCGATTCCCAACTAAAAACAAAATCTTAAGATTATTTTTAAACAAAAATTGTAACACAATATTACCTCTGCTTTTTTCCACGAAACAATTTTTCCCTAAATTCAGCACGGAGCCCTAAGTGTGGCACTGCATCTTTTAGGTTTTCTTTCTTTATGTAGGGCAAGCTTCTAAAAGTAATATTGGCAGCTGAAATAAAAATGAATAAAATAAAAACTATTCAATTACTGTTTTTGTTTACAACTTACCTTTTAACACGTTAAAAATACATTCCATATTTATGGATTTAAGAAAATTTTCAAGTTTTTCGTCGTCATTATCAATTTCATCCGTAGTTCCACTGTTTTGCACCCCAACGTTTGTGTTTTGTCCTAAAACAAAAGTCTCAACAATTTCCTCATTATCGATGTACTCTGCGGTTCCAGTGTTTGAATTTTGTTCAAAAGCAAAACTTTCATCAATAAGTACATTAAATAACATATTATCTTGGTTATTATTTATATTTTCAGTATTTTCCATTTTCAATTTTTCTTCGTACCGCTTTCACAAACAATTGATAACTTAATGAAAAAATTATAAGAAAAGCAATAGAGCGACAACGTTGTTGTCAAATCAAGAACATTTCGTTGATTTGAGAACATTCCGTTCTCAATTTGACAACGTATGGTATTTTTTATTTTTTTGTTCTTAATTTGACAACATTTCGTTCTAGATTTGAGAACATTTGGTGTCAAAATATTGTCAACGATTTGTTGTCGATTTGATACCACCCGTTGACAATTTTAGAACGTTTTTTTTCCCTCTGTGCAGTAATGTTAATAATTTTCTAATTTCTTCTCTAGTTCTAGCTATGAATTTTGTTAGGTTAGTCTTAGTTTATTTATAAATTAAATTTACTTTATCTATAATTTATTGTTGTATTTTATAATTCCGTAATTTAATACAGATAATATACTTTAAGAGATCATTGATCTCACATGTACTCGTATAATCAATTATCTTGAATAAATGAAATGAAATAAATGAAATAGAGCAAGGGAATGACAGGCATGTCTCTTCCGACGAAGTGAAAGCTCTGAAGAGTAAACGGAGGAAGGGTTAGAAGAACTCTCAAGTACCTTAATAAACTTGTATCTACTGACCTGGAACTCTCTTACACCAAGAGACAATGATCTGAGGAAGAAGCATCTTTTCAATGCTCGGTTGTATGAATGACGCTATTCTGAAAATGACGTGTCAATGAGGTAATTAAAGGAGGAACTAGGTTCGGAGCACAGTCTGCAAATGACAACAAAGCTTCCACTAGTTCCAATGTGGAATAGGCAGGGAAACCAGCAACAACCACGAGAATGACAGAGACAAAGTCTGACAGAAAGGTTGCGGTAGCTTCGAAAAGCAAAAGCAACCAGAAAATCATCCCACCGCTGTCTGTACTGCCATCAACGTTGAGGGCTGCAGCGAATTGGAAAAGTGACTGCAGCGGTGCTGAGTAGGAAGAGGGAGCGCTCCGGGGAAACTTGGGTACCCGAAAGCAAACGGTTGACAGTTTCAACCAGTTTGACCAGGGCCCCTGAGTTACAAATAAAACTTATTGACTATGGGCAACCAGACGGAAGCCCTTTCGGAGGAAAGGGCAATGAGGACAATTCTTGGCGAAATGAAACATGCAAATAGTGATTCTATATGTAAGTTTGATGGAGCTAAGTGGGGAAAGGGCATCAAGGTCATTGGGTGTGGTACCAAGGAAGCTTTAAACTTCCTGACGGGGACAGGGAGCTCTTTGGCTTGGTGCTAATCTGGAAGTTCCCGAAGTTCGTAGGCCATCGCCAGTTATGGTAGATGAAACCACACTCGCTCTGATAAAGTGCCAGAACCGTGCACTAAAACTGGATTTTTGGGAAGTTATAAGAGGCAGGGCTGTGGAAAAAGAGAACGGCAAGGATTGTGTTAAATTCAGAATCCGAACAACTACTAACGCCCCGAGGCAGAACCATTCCACTAGGTGTGGGTCATGTAAGAAGGATATAGAGGGAAAAAGTGAGGATTATGCACCACTACAAAGCAGCAACTGACGACCTGATGCTGTTTATGGATGAGGAGAATGTCGATGTTGCATTAAAACCGGAACCCTGCCTTGTGAGAGGAGGGATTCGGGGATTGGTGTCACGTTCATATAAGCTCATCTCTCTCAAAAGAGAGGGTAAGCTGAGATCCTGTGTATTGGTGAAGCGTAAATTGAAAGTTTTTCTACTTTCCTACGGAGGATCTAACGGTAGCGATGTTTGAGGACAGGGGATCAAAACTAATCCTCTCATCAGCATACCTGCCATATGATCCCAGCGATCCACCAACCCAAGTCCACAATAGGCTCATACTCTTTTATCTGGGGCAGCAGCGACATCAACAGCAGAGGTTAGTCTCTTTTTTAATACTTACTATCAACTAACCTTATTGTAAGTAATAGAGGTACCCATCTTCCCTTCTTTAATAGGGTTGGGGAACAGATTGATATCACTTTAGTGACAAATACAGACTCCATTGAAGTAAGGAATTGGCAGGTATCCATCAAATGGTCTTTTTCAGACCATTGCAGCATACTTTTCTGCCTTAACTTCAAAGGTGGTGTTGAAATTTCCTACAGGAGCCCTGCTTCAAATAACTGGCAAAAAAGTCTGATGGAAGAATTAGTTACTCCAACCTTGGAGGAACCACACAATTCCTTAGACATAGAACACCAATATAGTGAATTAGCAAACAAGCTTAATGAAGCCTTCGAAAAGGCATGGCCCTAAGTATTTTCAATCTTGCACAAAGTACAAGAGAAAGTACTGACTGGGACGCTTATCGTAAAAGTTTTAATACTTTTAAGAAGCAAACTAGAAAGGCAAAGCAGGATTCGAGGGCTAATTTCTGTGAAAGTATGGAAAGTACTAGTGAAGCCGCAAGGCTTCGCAAAATTCTATCCAAAGACCCAGTTACACCTGGTCTTCTAGTAAGGCCAGATGGAACACTTACAGAGAGTTGCGAAGAATCCTTGGAACTCTTAATGACGACACACTTTCGAGGATGCATAAATATGGAGCCGGCAAGGCAGGGGGCTGAATCGAACGAAAGGAAGGCACCCTACGGTAAGCTCTATGGTTTGACCCATTGTTCCCCGATTGAGCACTCTCCAGTCATCAACTGTGTGGCTACTATTCTACCCTTTGAGTAGTAGTAGTATTTCGTTCGTGGATATACTTTCTACGTCTGGGAAGTAGTTACCGAAAATTTCTGGTTGGAGCACCTCTGCCTCTGAGACCACCCGCCTTGCGTCTTCCATGGGGTTAAGGAGGGCACAGTAGCCCTGACGCATTCCACAGTATTGATATCTAACAAAAAGTGCAGTTAGAGAAATTAAGCTTTATAGAACACTCTGTTGCATGATATTTTCCAGGATGGTGGATTAGATAATTCTCAGTTGATCAGTTCCATACAGTCGATGGAAAGTCAGACGGGAGTATGCCTAAACGCATCTAAGTACCTGAGCTAACTAGTGATACAATTCGGACCCACTTACAGCCGGACCAACAACTTTTTTGGGAGCGTTGGTCCTTGGGGTGGAGTTAGCTCGTTTGTTCTGCGTGTTTTGCTGGGTGTGCTGTGATGTGACTTTCTCATTGGCTTTTGAGCTAGCTTTCTAGCCACGTCAGCGTCAAGGCCAACAACATTTTTAGGCATATTCGGCCGGACTCTGATAACTGGATTTGTCGGACGTTGCTTTGCTTGGCATTGGTTGAGAGGCCAGAGGGAGCCCTCTTCGTCCGAAGGGATTATCGTTTCGTCAATGTTAGGATATTGATCCTCCATACCCGTTGCATCGACCGGGAGCCCAGATATCATATATGGTTACCTCGAGTAAATGTAGATGCTGAAAAGCACAAAAGTCATACCCCGTTTTCAATCGAATGCTCACATCCTTTACAGGAGGAATTTGATCCCCTAATACTTCAGCAACATCCACAGGTATTGCGGTCCAAGGGGCTGTAGTCCTATTGGCCGAAATAAAGTCATCGACATGCTTATTATGGCTTCGCTGCCTTATTTGTTTCTCTAAAATGTTTTGAGTTCATAAATGTCCCACGACTATGGGTCGGCCCCGTTACCCCGGGAAGGCTATATATAACAAGACGCAACAGTTAAAAAACACATTCACGTTTCTAGGGACCCAGTTAAAAATATGCATGAATTATGGGCGTGGAAGTGAAGTACGGGATAAGTAATATATCTTCAGAAGGAGCATACCTAAGTTCTGAAAATGCTCCAATGTGATTATATTGTGATGTTCTCGGATATGTTTATATTATTCAGTTTCCTAATTTCAGGGTTCATAAACTGTAATCGAAGTTTAACCCAACTTGTGCTTAACTGATCCACACGATATCTTTCATCAATTATATGGAAAATATATTCATAAGCTGATGTCCAGAAAATTCATCAATATTCATAGCGTGTAAACGTGTCATAACACTAAGCTAAACGGACGAGTTTGCCCTGGGCTCTTAGAAAATCTATTCTTACTAAAGTGTTATCCGCAATTTGCTCCGACTTTTGCCACTGGGGTTCTGCCTCGGGCCATCCCTCGCTTCGGTTGTGAAGTTTTTGTGGTGTTTGCATCGAAAAAATTGTAAAGCTTGTTACCGCACCACTAGAATGATGCAGTGTGGTGGCCGCGGCTAGCTCACAGCAATGGTTGTGGTCCTTAACCCGCCACACTGCATCGGGTGGGACAACACTACAAAAAAAAACTTCAACTCACCATTTTGCCGGGCATCCTCCTCCACGACGACAAGCGAGCCCGCCCCATATTTGCCACCTTAGCCTAACATTTTCAACATAAATTTACACATAACTAAACTTGCTACTTTACACTTAAATAAATAACATACATATATACTTAATAACTTAAATAAATACCATATATACTTATCTTTATCCTTATCTCTAGTGGGCGGGCGGCAGCCTCCTTTCTCCTCCGATTCTCGAATGGGATGGGCCGGAAACAAGCAGTTATCACTCTATTCAGCACAATCATTAATCAATGCAAAATTGTACTTGAATTCAAATTTTTTTTTTTTTTTTTTTGGAACCGTTCACACTTTTACGGTATCAGAACAAATAACAGGAACAACCGACGAGACGAGAGACTATCCTCACAGAATCAGACCTGCACTAACGAATATCCGCACTAGACTTTTTCTATACACGTTTCTAAACAGCAAAATCCAGACTTTGCGGTAATTTGAATATTTTCAGTACACGAATATGAATAAGGTTATTTTTCTCTCTCAAATGAGCCTAATTGAAATACGTTGGTCTAATAAAACACTCAAATTCAATTTTTATTATTTTCTTTAACTTCAGTGCACAGTCACACAATCGACAATTAATCCGCATACATCCACAGTAAAACACAAATTTTGAATGCGCGCGGCAACAAAATTAATTGGAAACAACTTTCTTCCCAAACACTTAAGGTAGGACCAAAAGAGATGAGACGTCACGATAGCGATTGGACGAACGTCTGCACTCGTTACGTCGATTTTGACATTTAACCCAAAATGTGACGCTATCAAACGCATCGATGGATGGCTTTTTACATAAATTCCGAACTCATCCCTCACATTGGCGATTAAATTGTAGCAAAATTCCATTATTTTAATTTTAATTTTTTTATAAATAACAACAAAGTAGCTGCTGTGACGAGTAGCAGACGTTTGCATTTCGGTTCGTACGGAACCGATCGTCACGTCTAAATGTTTCGTTCAGTTTTGATCAAATACGTATGGCTATTTTGACTATTAGTATTGATTCACATATGCTCGAACTTACTCGTCACGTTTCGTCTCGTCTATTTTGGTCGGCCCTTTAAAACTGCACAGAGACCGTTTTTTCCCTACCACTGCCTTAAATGTTTTTATCCCTTTTCTCTTGAAACCGTATTTTTTCCATTTCCTCGGCTTCTTCCGCTATTCCATCATTCACCGCTCCAGCGGTCGAGTCGGTCAGTTACCTTTCTTTGGAATTTTTACTATTCTCAGGCAGCGCCATCTCTACCTCAGAATCGTCTGGTAGGTTTTAGCCTGGCAGCATTCACTAGTAAAGCGGACAAGTGGAAGGAAGAAAAGAAGGAGAGAAGCAAAACAAACATACAGACGGTAGACGCCAAAAAGAACGATCGCAACAAGCTTTGGCTGAGTTCGCAAGGAAAAGCGCGCCAAACTAGTTCTAAAACCGAATAAAATCACTCAATTCCATAATAAGGCAAACAAAAGTGCCGAAATTCGCAAAGCTCGTGTGTAAACAAACCGCGATAAGCATATGACAACTATTTGTCAATGCTGAACTGCATTATGTACACTATATTAAACAGTGCTGCCACATTGCTAGAATTTTAAACTAAAATAAGTAACTTAAAAACACCACCACCTGGTCCAAAGAAAAAATACTAAATCTTGAATCGCAAAACACAGAATTGCTCGAAAAAATCCAAAACTTAGAAAAATTATGCTCATTGTTAAAAAACGAGTTATCTGTACTCAAAAGTGAGAATGTAATCAACCGAAAATTATTCCAACACAAAAATTATTGATAGCGAAAAAAGTATGAGACTGATGAGGATGAACTAGCCAGAGAGACGGACTGGATCCTCAAAAAGAAAATACCAACCCAAAAACGGAAGGCAGAGACCTCTCCGGAAGTGATCACACAAAGTGGACCTACAGTTTCAAGTGCTAAAGTCACTGTTACTACTCCAATTGTTGTCAACAGTACAAATGATTTTAAAAAATTACACACCCAGCTAATTGCAACTATAAAAAACAAGATCTTTGTGAAACTTATTAATAATGGTGCATACAGAGTAATAACTTTTGACTCTTCTGACTATCGGGCTGTTACGAAGTTGTTAACTAATGAAAGTATCCCTTGATTCAGCTATGAAGACAAGCAAACCAGGCCAATAAAAGTAATGGTAAAAAATCTGCACCATTCGTGTGACCAGGACTCCATTATAAGTGATTTGAATAATCAAGGCCTCAAAGTAATTTATGCTAATAACAAACTTAAATGGAAGGCGAAGGAACCGCTTGATATGTTCGTTCTGAAATTCGACTCTTCTGAAGATGTGAAGAAAATTCACGAAATCAAAAACATTTTAAATACAATTGTAAAGATTGAACCAATAAAATCATCTAACTTAATTCCCCAGTCCAAAAGTTGCCAATCATTCGGCCACACAATAAATGTCTGTGGAAAACCTCCACGATGCGTCAAATGTGCTGGCAAACATATATCTTCAGAGTGCCAAAAGCCAATAGCTGATAAATCCCAATGCTGCAATTGTGGTGAGTCGCACCCAGCAAATTATCGTGGCTGTGTAATTGCGAAAGAACTACAAAAAAAAGATCGAAGAAGACAACTTTTATTAAAACGAAGGATCACGTTAATAATCAATTTGCTGCGTCAAAAAATGTCCTCACCAAAATTGGACCATCTACGAGTACTAAAGCAGCAGGCTATGCTCAAATAACGAAAGGCTCTGCTCCCAATTTTGCCCCATAAAGCACCGATGCGCTGTCAATAATCTTGGCAAAGCTAGACCGCCAGGAAAAAATGTTCAAAGCATTGGAATTGCGCTTGGGAGCCCTGGAGCACAACATGCAATTTTTAAATTATGACTGATTGTCTAAGATTTTATGGAATGCAAATGGTTTAGCCAAACACAAAAATGAGCTGGAAGTCGTGCTTAACAATGAAGATATTGATATATGCTTATGTAGGAGAGTTTTCTTCTCGAAAACTTAGACGAGGGGTTCATAAGAAGTGAGCTTCAAAGATTTCTCATATTTTATTTTTTTTATAGTTTTTAGTCTAAAATTTTGTAGACTAGTGTATTTAATTAATATTTTTTCTTTATATGTATTTCAGTTACATTCTTAATTTTAATATCTGCTATTTCAAATATTTATTCAGTTACTTTAATTTATTTTATTTGCTGCGAGAGCTAAAATTTCACATTCACATCACATTCTTGTCACCAACTGCTCTTATTATTTCTGTCAAAATTCTTCATGAACCTTCTATGAAAAAAATAGCAACAAAAACGTTCAGTTATTTTATTTAAAGCAAAACATGCAAAAAGTATTTAAATCTTCGTCGCGAAGAAAAGTAACAACAAATTGTAAGGCAAATGAAATAATAACAAAACAGCAGCCAGGAAGCCGTTAGTGCTGTTGCTAATGCAAGCATATAAGACGATGACCGTCAGTTCGACAGACGGAGGCAGCAAAACTATAACAGTTATTATTTATTCAGAATTAGACTGATACATGCATATGTAAATGCATTTAAATGACAAGAAGTAATGTAAATATGTATATTTTGAAACATATGTAATTATGTGAAGATGATGATGAGGCTGCAGTGCTGACCAGAGTGGGGATTTTGGAATTAAATGTGGATAAATGCGAATACCCATAAAAATGTTGTTTGGGTATAAAAACTCACAAACAGCTTAATTGCTGAAACTCATTTTACTAAGCAATCGCATGTGTTCTTTAAAAAATACGCGCTTTACCATACAATACATCCTGACAATTGTGCAAAGGGTGGTAGCGTAGTCATAATCAAAAGCTCCATTAAACATCACTTGGAGGACCAAATCAACACAAATGAGTTTCAAACCACATCCAAACAACCACTGGTTCTAACTGCTCTATATAGTCCACCTAGGCACCAGTTGAATTATGAAGACTATTTGTCTCTTTTTAAATTAGCTTGTTTCTCGGATAGCTAACTGTATATGCGTTCTGTAACTAAATAAGATTGGTAACTGGTACTTGTGAAAAATTCTAATAACTTCAAAATCGGGACCCATTATTTTTGTTACAATTATAGTATTTTGCAAGTATACTTGGCATAGCTCACAGTTTTCCCTTGGACCTTTAAATAAGTTAACAGTATACTCTGAATGCGCTCAGTTAATTGCGAACGAGACTAGTTATTTCCGATTTGAGGGGATACAAATCGTGGTGAAGGAGAGAAGTCGCGAATGTGGGTCTGAAGTTGTTTCCGATTGGAAAGAGTGAAAAGCAGGATGGTGAAGAACGTAGAAAAGTTAGAATAAAACTGAAAACAAAAATAACCATTATAATTATATATTGAAAATAAGTAAAGAAATATTATTTGATTCAAAAGATAAATTAAGATAAAATCTTAATATAATTAAATTGCGCCCAACGTAAAATCTACAGAGAAGGATGTGAACTTTCAAACATATGAAATGAATTGAAATAAATACAATTTTAACCCAAGAATTGGTATGATAATTGGTAATAAATTACACTAACTAAACGAAATTAATTGAATTAAATTAAATCCAAATAAAAAAATTAATTAATAAAATAAATTACAAATAACCCAAGAATTGCCATTGTTACGGAAGACAAATTAAATCAACTACAACAGACTTCACAGGAACTCGTTACTTAGGAAATATTTGTATTGCAATAGCAATAACAACAACAATAGCTCCGTATATGGCCACTTGGAAAACTACTCATCAATAGAATAAAATAGAAAAAGAAAGCAATAATGAATAACTTTTACGTGAGATTTCAAAGATGTAGATTTGTTGTAACAATAAGATTTATTTACTATAAAATAGTATTTAAAAAATTCTCTGACAATTTATTGTGAAGAAATTAAAATTTTAAAAATATTTCAAAATCTAAAAAAATATTATTTCAAAATTTTAAAAATACTACTCAAGTTACTATAAGTAATAGTATTGTATTTTGTTATAGTTTTTGTAATTTTTAATTTGATACTATTTGAACTAATTTAATAGGGAACAAATTATTAATTTAGTTGAAGCAACAGTAGAAGCTCTAAAAAACGTATTGCTACAGCGAATTGATGCATTGGCTGATACAATTCTATTATTGCAACCAGCAAGTGTTGGGGCCTATAATCCTGTCACTATTCGAAATGGTAGGCATACAAATTTAGATTTAATTAAATCTCTCCCAGAGTTTAATGGTACTAAAACAGAGTACCCAGCTTGGAGAAAAGCTGCGAATAAACATGGTAGGGAGACTGCGATACGCGTCTTTATTTCAGGTCTTCGACGACCCATTTGTGACATTCTGTTTGCGTCGCATCCTCTAGATCCACCTTCTGCGATCGCAACAGCGCAAGAACTAGAACAAAATCATAGAAGATATAATTTTGCTAAAGCCTTTGCATCAGCAAGAAGTATACCTTATTTTTCTAAAACTAATTGGTTTAATAATAACACTCAGTTTACTGCTCAACAGAGAGACACTAACAATAATTTGGCTCAGCAACCTTTAGCTCGCTATAATACACAATATTTTCGAAATATACCGACCCCTGTGGAAGTGGATCGAAGAACCTCTTACTTTAGAAAACCATTTCAAAATAGAGGTCTAGAAAGGTAGGTGCAGAATGCGTATGCTTTACGCCAACAACACCAGTATTCCAATAAAAATGCAAATAAACGACCATTTATTAGGAGTAATTCCGCACAATCTCCTAATCAAAAGATGCTCTGAATAAATGTTTTGCCACATCAATCAATTTTTGATGATTTAGACTACGTAGATAAGGATTTTTACGTTAGTCCAGAAAACAGTTTTGTTCATGAGGTTAATTTTTTAGGTTAGGGTCGCTCTTGCCATTTATTATTAGACCTTCACCAAATGGTATAGAGCTTCGGATCCTAATTGGCACTGGTACATCTGAGAACTACATTCAAAGACATGATTTTTTGAAGGGTGTTATTCCGGTCTATGTTAAATCGGTAAGCGGTATTATACGAAATAAAGGAAAAATATACCGATCACTGTGATTTCGCGGACATTATCTAAGTGCGAAGAGATCTATGCAACAAATGACAGGGAATTGCTGGCAATAGTATGGGCTTTGCAAACCCTAAGACATTACTTAAACGGTGTTAAAAATATTCATATATTCACAGATCATCAACCCTTCACCTTTGCAACATCAGATAAAAACCCTAATTCTAAAATTTAAAGGTGACATTCCTTTATTGAAGATTTTGCCTTGAATTAAAAACCAGGGAAAAGGAATAAGGTAGCAGATGCAATATCGAGTCAACTCATATGTTTAAATCTGTCATCAACTAGGGTAATCAAAACGTTAAAAGCTACTGTAAGTCCATTCAGGAATCAAATTATCTTCTCAGAGACACAATATAAAAGTAAAATTATTAAAATTCATTTTAAAAGATATATTCGACAAAGTATTAATTTCGATCATTTAGAATCGCTTATATCTTGAAGACACTGTAAACCCAAATGTTGTAAATTGTGTTTGTTGTGATCTTCCCACTCTAGATAAAATTCAGTATATGAGATTGAAAAAAAATTCTTACACACTGAAAAGCAGGTTATTGATTTAATTAAGAAAGACGACAAACTAAAAGTCGTTAACCTAGAACATAATCGTACACATAGGTCATTATAGGAAAATTATCACCGATTTTTAATGAATATTATTTTCCTGATATTAAAAACCTTCTTAAATAGTATTAAGAAATTGTAAAATTAGCTTAGAGAACAAATATCAGAGGACACCGCCAAAACTTGAAATGAGACGTACCCGAATATCCAGGGCACATATTGAATATTAATATTTTTAGGACAGACAAACAGTACTCCTCAACGTTAATACGATGAACCAAAACTAAGAACTTTAAGATGCATACAAATGTGGTAAAACCGATGTATATTTTGAAGTTATGTAAACTAGTTAAACTAGGAATCCGCAGTAACATTTCTTTGCGTAATATCAAAATTATGTCCTCTTAAAAAGAGTAAATCTGTCTTTAACATTTGAACGCTATATCAGAGCTTACCTTAACTAAATTGGTATTTGTATTTACTTTTGTTTCATAATTAATCTACATTTAGATTATCGATAATGTGGATTCTTATTAGGAGTATATAACATCAAATGTTATAAGTAAGTTTTCAAGATATAAAAAAAAATGAAATTTGGTTCTTTTTGACGAAAAGCTGAAAGTTATTTTTTTCTGATTGTAGTCGTTGGCCTGGTCACAAATTTAACGCATACGTTATACTGATATAAGAAAATGAGTGTTAGGTTAGGTAGGGAAGGCGTGTCCATATTGACTGCCTTCAAAAAATGGAGGAAGCATACTCGTCCTTACCCTCGATCTCCATAAACATTGGAAGTTCCATCCCTATTAAACCATTTGGTTTTCCAGATGAAAGTGAAAAGATCCGACAAATCTACCTTCGTTATCTCTGTCAAAGTTGTGAAGAAGCGCGACCCCAAACATTGAAGTCGTTTCAACTGTAGTCTCGGACATTGACATAAAAAGTGATAAATCGACTCTGTCTCTTCTTCATCATGGCAACTCCTACATAGCCCGCTCGACGGCATACGCCAAAGTTGAAGCATTGGTGCGATAGCACAATACCCCGTAATGACCCCCGTAAGCACCCTTACTGCAGGTTTGTTGAGCCCTAAGAGGACCTTCGTTCTCTTCCTGTCTAACCTAGGCCATAAGGCCCTTGAAACTTCACAGTCGTCCCGATTAGTCCATAGGTTATTTGTCACTGCAATAGTGAATTCATCTACGTTCGAATTCAACACTTCGCATATCGGGATTTGTATTGAGGTATCTGCTTCGTTAAAGTCCATTTCAGAGCCCCTTCTGGCCATCTCGTCCGCTAATTCATTCCCTTCTATATCGCTATGTCTTAGACCCCAGCAAAGTGAGCCTTTGTGGGGTCTAATGTTCAGTAGTGAGGTACGACATTTCATTACAAGCTTCGATTTAACTGTCTTGGATTCTATTGCCTTAAGCGCCGCCTGACTATCCACAAAGATGATATTCGAAGGTCGAATTTTATTACTTTGCATTTTTTTCAATTGCATAGACTTCGGCCTGAAAGACGCAGCATGCGTCAGGCAGCCGATATGACTGTCTTGCCTGCAAGCCTTCCGAGAAGACACCCGCCCCCGTTCCACCCTCCATCTTTGACCCGTCAGTGTAGATGGCAATGTCAGAATTACGCGTCACAGAGCCTGACTCCCAGTCTTCCCTGGTTGGATAGAGAGTTGGAATTCTAGCTTTAAAGTCTGTAGCCGTTCCTAAATCGGCCGTAACTAGCCTTTCGTCTTATTTCGCTCAAAATTGTACAGTGTCCATAGTTGGCAGATTTCCACGTGTTGGACTCCCTTAGTCTGAGAGCACACTTGGCGGCACAGCCGTGAATGAACACTCCTAGCGGTAAGAGGTGAAATAATATGTTTAAGCCTTCTTGAGGCGCGCTGCTTACAGCCCCTGAGATTCCCAGGCTAGCAAGTCTTTGTACTTTTTCAATACGGTTTAGATTACATTTCCTTTCCAACGCCTTCCACCAGACGATGGAGCCGTAAGGTTAAAATTGGTCTTATGATTGTGGTGTACATCCCATACACGATGTACGGTGACAGTCCTCATTTTTTCCCAAAGATCATTTTACAGGTATAGTATGCAGCCAAACCCTTCTTTCATCTCTCCTCAATATTCCTTCGCCAATTTAACTTGGAGTCCAGAGTGATACTTAAGTATCTTGCTTCTGAAGAGAGATTCAATGTCACCCTACCTAACTTTGGCAAAGAGAACTCAGGGATTTTTGTTTTCCTGGTGAACAAAACTAGCTTCGTCTTAGTAGGGCTAACTCCTAAGCCGTTGTGCTTAGCCCATCCGGAAATCGCGCCCCGTGCTGATTCCATGATTTCGCTAATCGGTGACAAGAACTTGCCCTGGATTAGTATGGCAATGTCATCAGCGTAGGCTACAATTTTTGTTTTCTTTGCTTTGAAGATCTTATTGTTTCTAAGATCTCATTTACTACTAAAAGCCATAGCAGAGGTGATAGAACTCCCCCCTGCGGCGTACCCCTTGTAGTCCTATTACTCACCGAGGCCGTCCCCATAGTTGCGTTAATAACCCTGCTTACTAGCATTGTGTTAATCCATGTCACTATGAATTCCTTCACTCCGTGATCTCTCAGCGCCTTACAGATCGCCTCTGTATTTACATTGTTGAAGGCCCCCTCAATGTCTAGAAAACCTACCAACGTGTATTCCTTATAGTTCATTGACCTCTCAATGATATCAACCACTTCATGAAGTGCGCTATCCACTGATCTACCCTTATGGTAAGCGTGCTGCGCAGTATCCATTGTGCGAATATTGGTAACCCTTCTAATATACAGATCAATAAGTTTCTCAAGTGTTTTAAGAATAAACGATGAGAGATTTATTGGTCTGTAATCCCTGTCAGTAGAGTGATTTATTTTTCCCGCTTTTGGAATGAAAACCACCCTGACTTCTCTCCAAATTTTTGGCACGTACCCATCCTTGACACACCTTGTGAAGATGTGAATTAGATGGAAATCACGCCCTCAGAGGAATGTTGCAGCATAGCCGGTATAACCCCATCAGGACCCGCTGACTTGTACGGGTCGAAGGAGCCTATCGCCCACGCAATCTTGTCTTCCCTTACGATATCCGACATGTCGGTCACTGAAACACATGCAAGATTTACCGACTGCGTATGGACGGTTTGCGAGTCCGTGCAACCTGGAAAGTGCGTTTCCATCAAAACCTCCATGGACTCCTGACACGAGTCAGTCCATGAGCCATCCCGTCTCTTCACACTGCCGAGAACCGTCGTGGTTCTGGACAGTATTTTCCTGAGTCTCGATGCCTCATTCCTCCAGAGTTCCGCAGAACTGTTGCCAGGACTCCCTTTTTGCAGCCTTAATTTTGTTTTTATACTCATTAAAACTGACTCTATAATTTTCACAATGCTCTTCCAGCCGACTGTTTTTGGTCTTGTTGAAGAGTCCTCTTGACTTTTTCCTAAGCAGCCCTATCTCAGCGTTCCACCAAACCGGTTTTGGTTTAGCAAGATAGGTCAAAGGATTGTTTCAGTATTCCCGTAAGACGACTTACCGCCTTATCAATGTTAGCATTCCCTTCGCCGACTTTCATCAAAGTAAGTTTTTGGGTCGCCAGTTTTGAGAATTTGGACCAGTCAGTCTTTTTTGGGTTCCTAAAAAGCCGTGGGGTCACTACCTCGGAGTAGACTGAGAAGCGTATCTGACTATGATCCGAAATGGAACAGGCATCAGATACTCTCCAGTTGTCGACCCTTATGGTATTAGACCCAGTGGCCAGAGTGATGTCAATCACTTCCTCCCTAACCCTATTACGAAACGATGGCTGATTTCCCTTGTTACAAAAAGTTAGGCCAGTGGAGCGAATGTAATCAAAAATGGACTCACCCCTAGCATTTGTGTCAGTGCAGCTCATGGTGTGCGTTTGCGTCACAGCCGGCCACTATGCCCAGTCCGCGTGACTCACCGTAGGCGATAAGTGGCCGGAAGATCTGTGATGGCGGCCGTTTCTCGTTGTACGGAAAGTATGCGGACGTTAGCAACAAACTAGGCTTGTGCCTATGCTCGCATACCACCGTTGTAAGGTCTCCAGTGCTGTAGGGAGTAAGAAGAAAAATATTAATATCCTTTTTGGCCACTATGCACGTTCTGATTTTACCTTGTGTTTGTGGAATGTAGAGACGATAACTATCCATCCCGAGTCCGCTTACCTTACCACCAAGCCTCCTGAACATGGGCTACGTCCACATCGTCCTCTGCGATGAACTTCATTAAATCTAGCGAGGCTGAGATGGAGTGATGCAAATTAATTTGCACCACCTCTAGCTTCCTCTCCATTGGTTTTTGACCGGTCACCCGGCACGCGAACCTTAAGAGAGCCGAACCCAAATCTAATGCAGTTGTTGCTCCTTAATTTTGATAGCGACGCGGAGTCTACTGCGAGCACCGCGTCACTTCCCACTCCATTTTTGCAGGGGGTCATGGAGATCACCCGCCACTCTACCGAATTCAGAGACTGGTTCTGCCGTCCGATCAGCTTGAGTATGGATTCCTGGTCCGGAATCGGAGGTGGAATCCACACCGAAACAACCGGGCGGAACGGAAGCAGAGAACGAGGCACCACCTCCAACCGAGCGCCCCGCCAGAGTGGGTCAAGGCCGCTAATTGCACGCGTTAGGAAGTCCAGAGACTTCATGTTGATGCAACCGACGACGTTCGACCCCCTCTGCCAGCCGGCCCCGTCAAACTGCAGCTCCCCGCCATCAGCCCCGACCATCTCCGCTATCAGGCGCGCCACTACTAGCAACCAATTTTTCGGCGTTATCTTCCCATCAGGCTCGACTCTGTCGATGATAGCTACCTGTAGCTCCATCGGTGATTCGAAGGAGGCCGATGGCTTCGGCTTTTTTGAAGCCCTCTGAGCCAGCTCATCAGACCGTACTCGTTTTGGGGTTTTGCCCGATGTCAAGTCATGTGGCTCCTTCGAAGTACTCGGCTTTGGCTTTGGCGGCACCTTTACGCGGTCACCTGTGGCCTTGTCTGGCTTACCATTTTTCCTGGAGTTCGAAGCGTTGTCAATATCAGACTTTGCCTCAGCAATTCCCTGCTCCGTTTTATTGCATGAACTGGCCGCAGCGTTATTTTTCTCAAACCTTGCTACGACCTTTTCATGCTTTTTAATGAGATCCTTATCCCTTTTTGTAAAGGAAGAAGGATCTTTCGCCTTCATTTTACGAAGATAGTAAGCGGCTTATAGCCATTTCTGGCCTTTTGCTCTTTTGTGAGGCTTACCACCTTCCTTTTCTCCTTCCCTGGCTCAGGAGCATGTGGAGCGGAGGGCTGAGGAGGACTGAGCAATTACATCTCAACATCCGAGCCTATGTCGTAGACATTGCTGACCTGTGACAACGAGTAGTCGGTTGCGTGGTCTATGCGCAAGGCCAGAAGCTGAGATCCTATGCGATCCCCCTCAGCCTCCACTTCACAGGCCCTACCCAAAGTTGGCTTGGAGACCCTCCCAGTAGCACTAGCAGACATCGCGGCCTGGGGTACCACGGCGATGCCTGAGGAGTTGCTACATATCGACGCCAGGTGGCCTCCTCGCCAACCACCTACCGCCGGTACTGGGGATCCGACCCCTGCACCGTAAACTGTTCTTCGTTTGTTTCAGACATCATGTTTCAGAACAGAAAAAACATCCCCTCCCCGTGGGGTTTCTTTACAGTCTACCACCCCACGCACAAAAGACTCCGAAAACCGGGAGAAAACAGACGTCGTTGTGTGCCGCCCCTAACCTGGGAAACACACGCACATGTGGTAGTTCTTTGTTCGTTACTCATCGGTCGGTCTGTCTAAAAACACTGGCGGCCCTGCCAGGGAGCAGTATATGGCCTTGGGTTAAAATAGTCCGACGAATCTTTGCAACTTAAGCCCCCACACCACGACAAGGTGCCTACCATAATGGGAGTAAGAAAATAAAACACGATGCTTTAATTATTACAACTCAGTATTGGTATTGGTTTTATTTGATATTGTTTCCCTGGCTGCTGACCAACGACTCGTTAGGCTCGTTTAAACAGAAAAGCACGCAGCAACCGCATAACGGCGAACTTCTACATAGGAGATTTGAATGGTACATAAACGAACAAGTCACAAAGCAAATATAATAATAAGGAAGGGCACAAATAAACAAATCAGATGTAATAATTATAGGGTAAGTGGACGTTCTGTAACACTCATTATTTATAAACCCCCTGATTTTCGCAATCAATTTTTCTTTTTACAGAAAATTTTGGTAGCTGCTTTTAAAATGTTTCCAAAAATAAATGTTGCATTTATACGGAGTAGCAATTTTCTGCCAACATAGTACATTATTTTAAAAAAATTGTTAATTATAAATTTTATTTTTCTTTGTTATTGCACAATTTGTTACAAAAAGAGGCAATAACAAAATGAAGTTTAGAGTTCAGTAGCTCATTTCAGACTTCGACAGTATATGAATTGGCGTAAACCAAGGAATTCACCACAGATAGTTAAGTTTTCTGGGTGGACTAGAGAAGTCCAGGATTGTACAAAATAGCGATAGGGGCTGCCAAAAGTTTAAAATAATTCTCCATCTGTAGGAAATACTTTCATAAACAAAATCAAGAAATATAAAGTATTTCATTTCTCATTCATTAGGATGTATCTCAATACACCTTATATTTTAAATGTTGAAGCTATTGCTTCACAATCTTAAGCATTAAGTCAAGTATGACATTTCTCTGCCCCGATGCTTCAACTAAATTCGTTCAGACATTAGCTTTTGTTCTCTACTGACAAGCTACTGAATAGTGAGTAATTATTTGGTGCCTTCTCCGTCTGGTTTCAGTTATGATATTAAAAGTAAAATCTTACAGATAAAATAAGCTGCAAAATCGAGAAGTCGTTATTGTGTATTGATTTGTGCGTGAGGTAACAGAGTAATTATTATATTTCCAAGTAGAATTTTTAATAAAATAGCAGCTCGAATGCTTTATGCAATTTATTAATAAACCACTTTTCAATTGTCCATTTTATTTACATATTTCTTGCTTTTTTATGAACTGCATTATTCATTGACAATTGTTAATAGTGAAAATCTAAAAATTCAATATACAGTTCTGCTGCCCAGAGGCTACTTTCATGATAGGAAAAACCAAACAACGGTAAAAAACAAAACAAAACAAAATAAAGTTGAAAATTGACACAAAATTTTTCCCATAAATTTTCACAATACTCAATTGAAATGCATTCGCATGCGGCATTTCATATAAAAGAAATTGCATTTGGCCGCCATTTATAACGCCATTTTGTTATACAGTTGTTGCTTCTGCTCTCGATGTGATTACCATTGTTGTTATTGTAGCTGTTATTGTCGTTGTTGTTATTGCTGTTGTCATGTTCAGTGCCTGCCGTCATTCGTTTTGGTCACAAAATCTAATAAACTTCCACAATTCAGTTTGCAGTTGTTTTACTTTTATTTGCTGCACACTCGATTTGCATATTAAGTTGCAACATTTCATTGACAAAAATTTGCAATATACCCGCACGGGTAATGAAAAAACGCATTGTTTTGAACATAAATCGCATAAACTATAATTTAAAAACTTTTTGCTGATATTTGAAATTTTGTTTATACTTTTCCTAACCGTGCGCAATTTATTTGTTTAAAACACAGCAAAAAACGCAATGGTATTTTCGGACAGTGGTGAGCCTCTATAGTAGCAGTTTTTGGGAATATGAGCTACTAAACTGGCAAACCAACTGGTTTAAAGAATTCGCTACCGAACGATGTGGAGAATTTATTTTATTTTAATTAATTGGTTTTTTCAAACGGCCAAGATGGAAAAAAGCTGAAGTAAGACACTTAAATATTAAGCTATTAACGGAAGTGACTACAAACTTAAAATAAATACTTCACCCCTAAAGTTTAGTTAACACGGCTCGTTCTATAACATTGAAAACTAACAAATGTCGCTATTAAAATGAGGTATATTGAAAAATTTTGAGTATCGACATCAGTATCACACTAAAATATGGTAGTCGAATTTTGTACATAACATTGGACCTCTTTGAGACATTGTGAAAATTTGAAATAAAAACTCGAGAACCCATTTATGATGTGGAACTTTCCTTCGAAAGGAACAAATGCGACGAAAAGTCTGCCTATTTTGATATATTGCCATTTGGGCCTATAAACACTATATAAACTAAAAAAGCAGATCTTGACAGTGAGCAATGAACCATTTTATTTCAATTTTTTGTGATTGTCATAAAATGTTTTATTTTGAATGGAAACTTTTTTATGTGTTACGATGAAATTTAATATTTTGGATTTTAAATTATTTTTCGATTCGATAATTCTCTCAAACAAGTCTATGATTTGATTTTTGATTTCGCAAAAGGCAGATAACACTGTACAACAAACCCAAAGTTTTTCCAAAATGAAAGGGTTGCAACAACGGATACGTGCTTCAGAATTTGAGTATGACCCTTACATTTTAAGTATAGGATGTACTTAGCAGATTTATGTGAAATTCTACCAGGAACATTTTAACACTCCAACAGTCCAATGTATGGGTTTTTTTGTGCCATTTTTTTTATTATTATTTTTTTTGTGCCAGGGATATAACCGGTCAAAATGTCCCACAAAAATATTTGTCATAAAATTCTCCGGATTTTAGAGGGGTTAGTTTGTGTGAAAAATATGTGTTACGTAAAATTCCACTATAAGTCACCATACAAAAGATAGCTCTACATATAATATTTCATATAATATTTATAAATAAAAAGATTAGTATAAATTTGGTTATTTAAGCAAGCATTAATTTTTATTACATTTTTCTTTTAGCTCTAGGCAATTCTTTATCGTTACCAAACAATGTCCATCATATTTCACGTATAAGAGAATTAATATGTTTGCCTTTATAACGATCTTCAGTAGGTGCACATATCTGATGAATTCGTTTACCATGGTCATCGGATTCTGTTGCCAACTGATGCTCGAATTAATCCATATGAGAATTCAAAAAATGCTTTTTTGGTGACATATGAACATCTCGTTTTGCAAATGTACTTAGGATGGTATCGACGTATATTCGAACAGTAGGAAAACGTTTTTTGCCTAAGAAACTGACTTCTTTTATGGTTTTCCATGCGGCAAGCTGAATTGGTGAGACCATTTGGTCAAATTCAGCGTTTTGCATAAGCTTTCTTATATCAGGGACAATAAAAACACCTGTTGTAAGGAAAATACTAAATTTTTAAAATTTATTTGGTATGAAACCAATGACAAAAAGTAAAGTTTGAAGTATTCATAACTCTTTTTATAGTGAGTTAAAAAAATCAATTTGGCCAAAAAATGGAAATTTCAAGAAAAGGTTTTCTTTGGATTATTTTTCACATGAGAAGGTTTTCTTTGGATTATTTTTCACAACTTCGACAACTCAACGTGGATTATCTTAACAAGAATGTGTCGATGAACTCAGTTCTTCGTATGGCGAAAAAGCTAAATCAAAAACCACAGTATATCGCTGGTATAGTGAATTCAATCGTGGTCGTAGTTCGGTCGCGCGATGAACTCCGTGAAGGTCGTCCAAAATCGGTTGTTGTGCCACAAAACATCGATGCAGCGCGTGAACTGATAATGCAAGATCGTCATGTGACATATCGTGAGATAGAGGACACCATGGGCATTACTTCCACATCCATACATTCAATATTGCATGAACATTTGGCTGTAAAAATCTGTTCGCGTTGGATCGCTCAAAAAAAGGCTCGTGTCAATTGGTGTAAGGAAATGATTAAAAAGTTCGACCGTGGTGCTTCAAAAGACGTGTATAAAATCGTGACAGGTGAAAAATCATGGATATATGCGTATGAGCCGGAAACAAAACAACAATCGACCGTGTGGGCATTCCAAGACGAGCTAAATCCAACAAAAGTTGTTCGTGGAAGAAGCACAGCGAAGCAAATGGTCGCCTGTTTCTTCGGCCGAATGGGTCATGTGGCCACTGTTCCGCTTGAGCAACGTAGGATGGTCAATTCTGAGTGATACACGACCATTTGTTTGCCGGAAGTCTTCGGAGAAATTCGTAAAACCAACCGCCAAAGATGAATAATTTTCCATTATGACAATGCGAGCTCTCACTCATCTCGTCAAACAGGTGAATTTTCGAGCAGTCAAAACATCGAATTGATGACTCATCCTCCGTACAGTCCTGATTTGGCACCCAATGAGTTCTTCTTCTTCTCGAATATCAAAGGTAAACTGCGTGTCAACGATTTACGAGCGCCGAAGAAGCAGTTGAAGCGTTCAAAAACCTTGTTTTAGAGGTGTCTCAAGAGGGATTGAAAAACTGCTATGACAAATGATTTGAACGAATGCAAAAGTTTATTGATCATCAATGGGAAAATTTTGAAAAACAATATAGCCATTTTCATTTAGAAATGTTTGTTATTATTTGCTATTCCCGAAATATAAATAGTACCCCTCGTATAATTAAGGTGTTCATGAATAACATTTGATAGCGTTCGTGGACAAAGCTGAGTTTATTTGTGCATGTGTACACAGCCTGATCTCCAGTGTTTGAACATTTTTGACTGACATTAATCAATATCCAGCAATCCACATTGTGAATATAATGTGTCTAATGTCCACATTGTCGATTGGTTCAATAGATTCGATATTTTTTAATACAATTATTACACCAATTTTCTGAACAGCTTTTAAAGAAAACTTTGTGGAGAATCCAATTCGTTGTTCTAAAACTGTTGGCCGATGACAACATTTCCAGTAATTGTTGTCATCAAACAGCTTCTTCAGGAAAGTCTTATTAACATTTTACAAAAACAAAAAAACAATGACGACATATTTGTTTTTATAAAACTGCACACTACCCTCTTGACTGGATTGCAATCAAAAGCAAAAGCAAAGTGAAAGCAATGAATTGTCTGGTCACTGCGCCTTAAAATCGGTTTTTGCACACTTAGGAAACAGAAACAAAATTCAATATATATGTATATCTCAAGAACTTAGACCGAATTCACTGTTCTGCATTATTATATATTCTGTTTCCATAGCTTCTGTTCCTCTTTCTGTTTCATGCGTCAACATGCCTCAGAATAGTAGGAATACATATTAAGCGATTAACTAATAAGCAAAGTGGGCTGCGACTTTAATAACGACTAAATTCAAAATATAGCATTTATATAAACACTCCTATTTGTAACAGCTTTGGTATCAAGGAGTATATTTTTATTTGTTTAACTGCGTGGCAGTATATATTATGACAAATTCATGGTAAATATGAAAAATGTTAGATTTAAATTGTATTTAGATTCGTGAACGGATCGTTGATTGTGCTGTCTCGTTTTCAATATATTCTTTTCGTACTTAGTAAGTCGGTGGTCATATTGTCTCCTTCTATTATGTCACAACACATGAGGGATATAACTATCTTGTTTCAACTAACGAAAAATCTTCTAGAACAAAAGAGAATAATCTAGAAAGCAGAATATAACCAGTAAAGAAAGCTGGAATCAGCTTAGACCGACCTAGAGATACCCTTTACCCTTACATGTGCGTGCTAGTTAAACCATGACGATGGGCATTTTATTTAGATATCATCATTAGGAGCATATCTAGTTAGAGTACTCTGAATTGCTTATAATGGAGGGAGACGTTACCTTCTTCGCTTTGAAGCATCAATATACATATTCATTTAAAATTTCTTCCACAAATTTTGTAGAGTTTGTAAGATAGAAAAATATGTCATTACGAGGCACATTTATTGTGTTGTGTATAATGTCAGTGCTCTGAACCATCATGTGAAATGTTGACCTAGAAATGACTTTTTGTTAGTTGTGGGGGTGGAAATAATAGCAAGATCCCCATATTATGCAAACGCAATAGTATCGACCATTTTAAAAACTTATCATAAATAGAAACTTAGCTAGGCTAATTTTAATTTTATAACCGAAAGTTCGTTCGGAACTAGTCGTTTCAGGCAATTTTACAATTAAATGTCTCAAGGCAAACATTTCAGGCATACAACAGATAGTCGTTCACTAACGAGTATCATAGATATTTATATATGTATGTATTCCGAAAGTAGCCAACATATATTTGTTCATTTATTCTATATGGCCTTTTCGTGTGCAATCATGCCTTTAGTCGCCGAAACTTTTCTTAACCCAGATATGCAAAGCATGATCTGAGAACACAGCAGACAAGGCTTTTTTTTAACTGTTGTAGCTTGCTCGGTGGGATTATAAAGCATGGCTCAAAGTAGCACTCCACAAATATGGAGCGCAGGAATTGCAGCCATTAATCACTTCGAAAAGAGTTCCAGCCAAATTCCAGTAAAGAAATGAACACTTTGATGTGAGCCATTAAAATAATTTAAGCAACTTTCATAAATAAAATATACATATGCATACTTTCTTAAATTCACTAAACTAAAAATAAAAATAATTCTTTTTTCCATATATATTTTCTAACTTATTTCTAAGTTTTCCATTCCCAAGCAGTGCGAAGATGTTGGTCAAATATGGTAAAACTGCAAGGTCCCCTTTGATCAATTTATCAAGGACGACCAACTTTGTGAGGTGCCGTCAAATAAATCAAATCTCTGGTGATATAGTTTCTTACAACCAACTAATGGGCATGGATTTCTTAAAAAATGCCCGTTTGAATAAAGGTATGGCATTCACAATGGAAGAGAGGCAGCAACTCGGAATACATGGATTACAGCCAGCATGCATAAGAACTCAAGATGATCAGTTAAAAACCTGTAAAATATCGATTGATCTGCTGAAGAAACCATTGAATAAATATGGTTACTTGATGGAGCTTCGCGACCGCAATGAACGGTTGTTCTACCGATTCCTGTGGGAAAACATAGTTGAGTTTATGCCCATCGTGTACACGCCTACTGTTGGTCTGGCATGTCAGCGTTTCGGCCTCCTTCTTCATAGACCAATTGGACTCTTTATAACCATTCATGATCGTGGACATATTCTGGATGTTTTGAAAAATTGGCCTGAGCAAGATGTGAATGCAATTTGTGTCACCGATGGGGAGCGGATTTTAGGCTTAGGTGATTTGGGTGCAAATGGAATGGGAATTCCAGTAGGAAAATTGGCACTTTATACCGTACTGGTTGGCGTTAGACCACACAAATGTTTGCCAATCACTCTCGATGTAGGCACTAATAACCAAAAATTGCTGAAAGATCCTTTATACTTGGGACTTCGGCAAAAGCGAGTTGGAGGAAAAGAATATGAGGAACTTTTGGATGAATTTATGGATGCTGTAGTTAAGCGTTTTGGTCAAAATTGCCTTATACAATTCGAAGATTTTGCTATGCACAACGCACTAAAATTAAAGGACAGATATCGTGATAAATATTGCACTTTCAATGATGATATCCAAGGCACTGCGGCGGCTGCAGTTGCTGGTTTGTATGCCTCTGAGCGTATCACAGGAACACCATTTGTTAAATATAATTTTTTGTTTGCTGGTGCCGGGTCAGCAGCTACTGGTATTGCAGAGCTGATTATGATAGAAATGATTCGCAAAGGTGTTTCAAAAGAAGAGGCAGTCGGCCGAATGTGGATGACCGATTCAAAAGGGCTTCTGACCACTTCACGGAAAGAAGGCCTGCTACTACCCAATCAGAAAAAATTTGTTAAAGAGCATGAACCTATGAACGGTTTGGAGGCCATGGTGAAGAAAATCAAGCCAGAAGTGCTCATTGGAGTGTCTGGCGCTGGTGGTATATTCACTCCACAAGTTTTAAAGGCTATGGCCGCAAATCATAAACGCCCAATTGTGTATGCCATGTCCAATCCAACCAGCAAAGCGGAATGCAGTCCCAAACAAGCTTATGATAATACTGAGGGACGAGTTATATTTGCTACCGGATCACCTTTCCCACCGGTAGAGTATGGTGGGAAGACTTATGTTACATCACAAGCTAACAATGCATACATATTTCCGGGTATCGCAATGGGTATTATTTGCTCCGGGGCACATCATGTACCCGAGGAAATGTTCTTGAAAGCAGCGGAAGTTCTAGCTGGTTTTGTAGAAGAAAAGGATTTGGAACGAGGCTCGATATACCCGCCACTCACAGATGTACTCAAGATTTCACTTTGCATTGCAGTTGGCGTTGCTGAGATCGCTTATAAATTTGGACTTGCATCTACTTATCCTGAGCCCAAGAATAAAGTGGAGTGGATTCAAAGAGAAAGTTACCAAATCAATTATACATCGTCGTTGACAACCACATGGAAGTGGCCAACAAATTCTAGCACTCACGGGATGCCTGATGGAAAATCCGAAACCAGCAAAAAGTTATTATTGGGGTAAATTTTTTAGACTATCAAAATATGATTTTTAAAAGAATTCTATGTATTCTGGTCTTTTCCACACCTCATTTGATACTGTGGACAAATATAAAAACAATCGAATTACAATCTATTCACATACCTTCTCTATAGATCCGATATCAGTATAATGAGATCAATTAATAATAAAAATAATAATATACTCGTATATATATATATATATATATATATATATATATATATATATATCTAAATATATATATATATATATATATATATATATATATATATATATATATATATATATATATATAAATATATATATATATATATATATATATTCCTCTATAGATATATATATATATATATATATATATATATACGAGGTGTGATCGAAAAAAAACCGTTATGGTGTGATCAAAAAATAAAGTATTTGTTTATTCATCAACAACTATCTTGTCCCCTTCAAAGTAATTCCCCTCAGATATAATACACTTATGCCAGCGTTTTTTCCAACCCTCGAAACACTTCTGAAACGCTTTTTTTGGTATCGCCAACAGCTCCTGTTTCGATTTTTCTTTTATCTCCTCAATCGTAGCAAAACGCTTTCCTTTCATCGGTGTCTTCAGTTTTGGAAAGAGGAAAAAGTCAGCGGGGGCCAAGTCCGGTGAATACGGTGGTTGAGGCATGATAACGGTTTTGTTTTTGGCCAAAAACAGCTCCTGAACGATGTCCATGCGACGTTGTTTTTGCTCAAAATTTACCAATTTTGGAACAATCTTCGCTGCCGCACGTTTCATGCCTAAAACATCCGTAAAAATTGCTTGGCATGAGCCAAACGATATGCCAACATCATCAGCAACCTCTCTGATAGTGATTCGACGATTATCCAAAATCATTTTCTTTACTGCGTCAATGTTTTCATCGGTTGTTGACGTGCTCGGGCGACCAGGACGAGCATCGTCATTGACATCTGCTCGGCCTTCCTTAAACCGGTTATACCACAACTGAACTTGTGTTCTGCTCATAGTAGACTTGCCAAAGGCCACAGTCAACATTTCAAATGTCCTTGCGCATTTAATTTCATTTTTTACACAAAACAATACAGTTTTTTTTATCGATTTTTTCGAATAGTGCAAAATCGCAGAGCACAACAAAACACGACTAGCCTTTTTATCTGTCACAAACAAACTGACAATCCAAAATGGTTGGTATTGCCAACATATATAACAGACATGTGTACCAACATAACATACAAAAAATGCGAACATCGAACATACGTAACTCACGAAAAGATGAAAATAACGGTTATCTTTTGATCACACCTCGTATATATATATATATATATATATATATATATATATATATATATATATATATATATATATAAATATATATATATATATATATATATATATATATATATAAATATATATATATATATATATATATATATATATATATATATAAATATATATATATATATATATATATATATATATATATATATATATATATATATATATATGAGAGTGGGTCAATTTTTTTCTCGACAAAGCGGTTGTCCATATCGTAATCTACGACGAATTCTAAGAAAATTTTCCAAAGAAACCATGTGTTGAAAATCAAAATCGAGCTTCCGATTTTTAACGAGAAAGTTTTGTTTACATATACTTATTTCGTTCTAAATATGTTAAAATTTTATCAAGTCTTCCAAAAAACTTAACAAAAGTAATTATGTTTGGGCTTTTTCGAAAGGAAATTTCATGACCTTTTAACAGCTATTTAGATAACTTAACAATTTAGATGTTTAGATTAATTTTAAAAAAGCTTTTAATCATTAAATGGTACACGAAAAAATTAATTAATTAATTAATCAATTCATAATGGTTCCTGTCCAGAAGGTTTAGGCAACATAAAACCTGGGCCTATCGTTCATTCCCGTTGGTTAACCAAAGCTGGTAGACTTCTGCGATTGTATGTGACTACAAATTCACCATCCGAAAATTTAAAAATTTTAGCAACGTATGTCATGAAAGTTTACGTACCAATGTACTTTAATGTAAACTATTACGATTCAGTTATACATGGAAGTGCACTCTTATATAAACTTATTTGTTCAACACAATATTTGCCACAAAATTTGCGTGAAATTGTAAATAATGTTGTTCAAATTAACGGATATTTTGCCCACTCAGAAAATGTGCTTCTAACAATGATTTTTGACAATAGAAAGGAAGTGCGCGGAATGGCTGTAAAAAAAATTTTATATTCTCGTGAAAATCTTTACGACCCAACAAAATTAAGAGTTTACAAAAAGCCAACTATAAATTTTAACTGCACTAATTACTTCGACATGATAAACTTAGATAACGATGGCATTTTATCCGAGCCGCCATTCACTGCAAGCATACCCTATGAACACTTGCTCAATTACATAGAATTGGACAATCCACCGCTTCCGGATCCACAAATTCCTCTACACATTCAAGGAACCGAGCGGTTTGTGCAACTATTGACTAGAGTCTCACGTCGAACTATTGAAAAAAATCGCGATGGTGTTATGGCAGTCACAGTTAAAAGTCGAAACGTAACACCTAGGATTGATAGCAAGAAAGACTTTAAAAATAAGTAATGTTGAAATAAAAAGTGTGATATTTTCAAAACATTGTTTATTTTAATTTTAATGAGGGGACAAGTAACATAACTTAAAATACAAGGCCTTCCAATTTTTGAATCATCAAATCCAAATAAATAAATAATTTAAAAAAATAAAAAAAATAAAATAAAACTTTCTCGTTAAAAATCGGAAGCTTCATTTTGATTTTAGACCCATGGTTTCTTGGGTAAACTTTCTTAGAATTTCTCGTAGATTACGATTTTGACAACCGCTTGGTGACTTTTTTTCGATCCATACAAATTGACCCCCCCTAATATATATATATATATATATATATATATATATATATATATATATATATATATATATATATATATATATATATATATATATATATATATATATATATATATATATATATATATATATATATATATATATATATATATATATATATATATATATATATATATATATATATATATATATATATATATATATATATATATATATATATATATATATATATATATATATATATATATATATATATATATATATATATATATATATATATATTTATATATATATGTATATATAAATGGATATTTCTGGATTAGTTAATGAAAACAAACGCAATGCGATTCGGGTTGGTCGCCTTTTTATAATCCCCGTTGTGGCAAGAGATTTACAAATTTTCGAGCAGACTCAATAAATCAGATAATTTTCCTTTGGGGATCTATTTTCGTGTTATGTTTGGTAAATGTAAGGTTTAAGGGTTAACGTCTCTCTACATTTATGATTAATCCAATTTCGCGCCAGTGCTCTCTTTCGATAAAAATTCGAATAGTATGTTTATTTTTGGATGAATGTTATCGTCCTTAAAGTCACAATCCGTCTTATTGTTGGAAAACTTCCTGATACAAGATCTGTAGTGTATAAATCAGAAAAAGTTCATTTATTTCATTCAGAATGACCCATTGATTAGAACGTATTTCGGGCCGTTGGTATAATCTCCTGGATCATTTGTGATGATGAAAAATTACGGGCATTAACCGCCAATGGTGATGGTTAGTGATTTGTTATGGCGCTATTCGCCAAATAATGTATTCTACGATGCATCTAATGTTAGAATAACTTTTTTAGTGCCCCTAATCACATATTAAAAATAGAAATGTATATATAAAAACAAAAATGTAGAAATACTCGCTCATTAAAAATTTATTTTATATTATATATATAGATGATAAGTTAGAGAAGATGAGCTTAACATGAAGAAAAAGGCTCTAATTTCATGACTGTCTCCCTATGAGCTTATCGGTAATGCAAACTGCCGCTGTTGATATTGTTCAGAATAATAACCAACCATGCAAGGTATATAAGTGGCTAATAAATATGATCATCTGAGGACCTGTGACCATCCATTCGTGATGTGGAATCACATTCTGAAAGATGTGTCCCTGCTCTTACTAAATATGGCGTCTCTAGAGAGGAATCTCGATAAAACCCGTAATCCTAAGTATCATTTGTACCGTGCTGATGGAATGAATGGCACTAAGTGAAATTGTCTTAACGGAGGCCTCCAGATACATGGCGACTGCTGCTGGTATTTAGCCTTCCCGGGGTAATGGAGGCTATGCCCCGGGTGGCCGACTTTCCCCCACACTCGTCATTAATGGAGTCAACATTTTAAATCAGGAAAAGAGGCAGCAGTACCATCGAGGACTTAATTTCGCCCTACAGGGCTATGTTCTAGTATCGAAGTACCTGTGGATGTAGCTTCGGTATCGGGGGATCGAACTCTCCCTATAAATGATGTGGACATTCAAATGGAAGAGGAGTATACCTTTCGTGCCTTTCAATATCTCCATTTACTTAAACACAAATGCTACCTGGGGTCTAGGTGCAACAAGCGAGGGATTGCCAATGGAAGACGAACCGAGTACGGGGCATCGGGATCCTGGCAGTGACGAATCGATAATCCTTTCGGATGAAAAAGACGCCCTCTGGCCTCTCAACTAATGCCAAACAAAGCTTCGTCGGACAAAATCCAGTTATCAGAGTCCGGGCGAATGTGCCTGAAAATTTTGTTGGCGATAGGCCTTGACACTGACGTGGCTTGGCAACTAGTTCAAAAACCAATAACCCAAATCGTTTAGTCTTTCGTTTATATCGAAAACAAACTTAATACTATCATATACTTATATTATAAG
This sequence comes from Clusia tigrina, assembly GCA_920105625.2. Classification (NCBI taxonomy): domain Eukaryota; kingdom Metazoa; phylum Arthropoda; class Insecta; order Diptera; family Clusiidae; genus Clusia; species Clusia tigrina. Next base: position 375,675,870 of record OV050030.1, read on the forward strand.
CCATGCCTGGTTAATTGCACAAATAATTGTCTTTATTTACAATAAATAAGAGAATATTACTTGGTCATCAATTGTTCGAATAGTATTAATCATACTTATTTAGAACTTGATTTTTACATGTCAGTTGCAAATTGTTTATGATAGTGTGTTACTAAAAAGTGTGAGTTGTAATTGTATATAGTTTAATAAAAGTTCGTGTTGGAGGATCTGGTTATACTCCAAACGATTGCCATTTTAGACTAGCACATAAATACATTTTATGCTAAAATAACATAGTTACTATCTAAAGTAATCTTTAATTTTATATTTATAAAAAAAAATAGTGGTTTATTCATTACAATGGAACTACCAAATAATTACCTCTAGGAGATTCAATTGGTCAATCATGTTTTGGGTCAACATGGAATTAAGAAACATTTCCAGAATTGTGATGATAAATTTTTAATAATTTGAATGCACGTAGAACAAAAAGTCTTAGTATTATACATACATTCAAAATGTTAATGTCAGCAGAAATTTGTGATAATATATTCACGAAACCGAGAAGGCAACCCAATGTTACCACCATGACTATGAAGAAAACCCAATAAGACCACTTCGTTGATGGAAACCGGGTACTATATCTGGATCTGACGCTTATCTGGGAATACGTTTGTTAGCTGCTGTTCCAATTATGTACACACAACTGATCTATGGAAAACTCAGTCACATCCGTTGTTCGTTGTTTTTTTCGGATTTGATAATGGAAATATATTCCAGCAAAGTATACAAACTCACTAAGCAGTTACATATGTGACAGTTTTCTTTTGTTTAATACAAACCATTAAGACAACTATATAGTAGGAGCCAACGTCACTGTACATGAACAACTTTATTCTTATCGTGGTGGCACTGGATTCCCTCAAAATCGGCGAATTATGGAATTTTGGTATGGTGGTACTTTCTGGAGAAAGAGAAAGAAATCAAGGAAAACATGTGGTAAAATATGTGTGTTGTAATCTATTTCGTGGAAGTGGTCGAAACATTGTATTTGACAACTTTTTTATAAGTTATATTTAAGCGTCTGTCTTGATGTTAGACTGCGTGTCTTAGACTGATGTTGTCTTTTTTGGGTATTGTAAACAGAATACGCACATTTGTACCAGCCAAATTTTTTGCTCTAAGAGAATAGCAGTTGAGTCATTAATCTTTGCATTTAGCAACAACATAGGTATGATTCATAAGTTCTAAAAAGAACAAATCGGTTGTGCTTCTTTCCACTTCATATTATAACACCGAAATTGAAGGTCCTAAAAGAAAGCCAACAATGATACTTGATTATAAAAGAAGCAAAGGAGGAGTTGACAATATGGAAAAATTCCTTGGTATACATATATTCAATCAAGAGAAGAACGAAGAGGAGCCCTTTAACTTTTTTTTTACATTACAATAGATGTGGCTCCATTTGATGCATTCGTGATCTACAAGGAAAATAATCTACAATTGAATATATCAACAAATCGTAGAAGGCTGATCCTACAAAACTTGAGTGAAAAATCAACCATGGCAAAAAACCAGACTTGTTCACAAAATGAATAAATCTTGTAGTATGTTGGCCCGCCCATTACAACTAGTTCAACTAACTCAACCAACGCTGTAGAATAATGTGATTATTCTGTCATAATCACACAGAATGCGAATTTTTACCCTATCTCAGAAGATGGCCAACACGAAAAGCCTGCAAAGAGTCCCAAAAGCCAATTTGTGCTGAAGATTCAGTAGATATCATGATAGATACGCAACCTGAAAACCCACTTTTTATAAGAATTTGTATTTTATTTGTTAGAAAACAATATTTAAGAAGGCTACCCAAAAATTCGATTCGATATAGCAGAATATACAATATATGATACAGAACTCATACTCGTATATATGTATCAACTTAAAAATTAAAAAAGACCCTTGTATGTGAGTGTAGACACAAAGATCTTCACTGATTGAAAAAATAAGTAGTTACAATTCGGACCAAAAATCCCCTAAATTCTCCATTAAATCAAAGCCAAATACAACCAGGCACCACGTACGCTGAAATTTTCAAAAATGTAAAGCCAACAGTACAAACTGAGAAATCACCAGACAGTAATATATATCATCAAGAGAAAGCCAACCACATGATCGAACTAAAATCGATTATGAAAAATCTTATGGAACATATGAGCACTATTCTTAACCTTCTTACGACAATCGTGGCAAAAATATTGTGAAAATTACTTCACTTATAATAGCTGTATAGAACGCCAATGGATTAGCCAAACATATTCAAGAAGTGAAACCTTTTCTTACAGAACATAAATTTGATATCATGTTAGTTTCTGAAATTCATTTCACATTAGAAAGTTATATAAAAATATCTCAATACAATATATATTCCACAAACCATACTGCCGGAACCGCGAGAGGTGGAAAATCTTTCATGGTAAAATTAATATAAAACATCAACCTCTAGATAAATACCAAAACCCACATATTCAAGCAACCAGCATAGCTATATTTGACCAAGTTGAGCCCTAACTATCACTTTTGTTTACTGTCCACCTAGACATGCTGTTAAAAAACACCAATTTGACCATTTTTTTCAAACATTGGCGACAAGATTTTCTGCTGCTGGCGACTACAGCTGAAAGCACACTCAATGGGGTTCAAGAACAATAAACCCAAAAGACAGAGAGCTTCTAAATACAATTCTGTCTAACATATACAACCGGAGAACCGGCCAACGGCCTAGCCTTCAGATCACAAGAAAATCCCAGACGTCATTGATTTTTGCGAAATGGAAGGCATTGCATTACATAATGTCACAGCAGAATCGTGTTAAGATCTATCTTCTGATCATTCACCTTTTTATATATACATGAACTCCAAACCAGTGATGAAACAACGTCCCCCAGTTTTGCAGAGCACTGGCTGCAATTCAGACAAATATTAAATGAGACACTTTCTCTGTTCGTCTCAAATGTAAAGAAGACATAGATGTAGCTGTAGAAACATTTATACGGACTACTCAGCAAGCAGAGTTACACCTATCTATACCATGTTTAAAAACTGAAACAGTTATTAAGAAAATTCTGGTTGAGAAACGTAACTTACGAAAAACATGGCAAACTAGGAGGTATCCAAGTGATTTAACAAGGCAACAAAGGCACTAAAACAGCTACGACAGAAATAAAAATAAGTTTCAGAGCTTTCTGGCAAACCTTTCACCCACAAAAGCAACGGACTACTCACTATGGAAAGCTACTCAATCATTAAAGCGACCAAACATATATGTTCCCCCAATAAGAACGAAGAATGGGTGGGCCAAGTGTGACGAAGATAAGGCAGTTACCTTTGCAGAACATTTTTCTCATGCCACCTGTCGAAAATTTGCGAAAATTTGAGTTTTTTACAGTCTCCAGGTGAATTAGAGCCACCAATATCACGATTTAGGCAAGAAGACGTAAAAAGAATATATGTGAAGCTGAAAGTAAACAAAGCGCCGGGATACGATCTCATCACAAGAAAAATACTAAAGGAACTACCCGAAACTGGATTGCAGTAATTGACTCAACTGTTTAATGGTGTTTTAACTCCTGGTTGCGTCCTTCTACAGTGGAAGCTAGCACAAATAGTCATTATACCAAAATCTGAGAAACCGAAGGAGGAAGTAACATCCTACAGACCCAGTAGTTTGCTGCCCATTGTCTCGAAGGTGCTAGAAAAACTGCAAAAAACCAATGCCCATTCTTGATGGAAAACACCTAATACCTAACCATAAGTTTAGGTTTAGAAAACAGCACTCGACCACGGAACAGGAACGAGTATACAAGCCTATTAGAGAAGCTTTTGAAAGTAAAAATTATTTTGTACTGCCGCATTTCTGGACATCACCCAGGCGTGTGATAAAGTCTGGCACCCTGGATTACTTTAAAAACTAAAACAAGTTTTACCTTCTAAATATTACTGTATCCTGAAATCCTATATTGAAGATACTCATTACATGATCAAATTCAAGAAAAAAGTCACAAAATTATATCCAATGAAATCCGGCATGCCACATGGAAGTTTTCTGGCTCATGTGCTGTACACACTATTTACAGCTGATTTCCCAACAACAGCGAATACGACAGCTGCTGCCTTTGCTGACGATACAGTGATTATGGTAACTCACTCCAACCATCTGACAGGATCGGCTGATCTGCAATTAAGCCTCTACAATATAGAAGCATTGCTACAAAAGTGGAGAAATTAAGCAAACGCGACCAAGTCTACCCAAGTTACTTTCACTCTCAGAATGAACACGTGTCCCCCGGATTTTTTTTACAATGAGTAACTACCACAGTCAACAGAAACTAAGTACCTTGGTCTTCATTTACATCATCGAATGACCTGGCAGAAGCATATCTTTGCTAAAAGAAAACAATTGGGTCTAAAACAAAACTCATTTAACTGGCTCAATAATAACTGTAATTAAAATTTAACTAAAAAAAGTAGAATAAAAAAAAACAAACAAAGAAAAAAAGAAAAAATTCAAATTAGAAAAAAAACTAACAAAAAATAATAATAGAAAATAAATAAAAATAGAATAACCAATAATTTCCTAATATGTAAACATTTAGTGAATTTTAGCATTGGCTAATATTCTAATTGCTTAGATTTAACTCTCTATTTAAGATAATTGTAGATTTAAATGTAGTTTTAAGATATAATAATTGCTTAATGTTCTAGGATACATTGCAATGAAATAAAATGGAGTTATAAAAAAGAAAATTATATTCAATGCAGAGCGGCGGCTGAAGGTCACCCCATACTGGTATTGCAGAGATTCAGAGGAAGAGTTAGTAGGCTGTGGATGACGGAATTTAATGGGCTTTTGACCACTTCATGAAAGGAAAGCGGGTTGCTACCCAATCAGGAGAAATTTCCTAAAAAGAATCATCATATGAAAGATTTGGAGGCCATGGTGAAAAAAATCAAACCACAAGTGCTGGGTGTCTGGCGCTGATGGTAAATTCCCTGCACAAGTTTCAAAGGTAATGGGCGCAAATAATAAATGCCTAATAGAATTTTTTTTTATGTCCAATCTTACCAGCAAAGCGGAATGCGTTCCCCAACAAGCTTGCGATAATTCTGAGGGAAGAGTTATTTTTGCCCATGGAGGATCAAACCTGTTGAGAATGGTAGGAAGACGTAGTTCACATCACAAACTCGCACTACTTACATATTTCCGGGCATGGATATGAGTATTATTTGCTTCGGTTCACACCATATACCCGAGGAAATATTTTTTAAAGCAGCTAAAATCTTAGCTAGTTTTGTAGAAGAAAGAGATCTGGAACGAGATGTGTTATACCCACCATTCACAGATTTACTCAAGATTTCACTTTGCATTGCAGTTGGTGTTGCTGAGATCGCTTATAAATTGGGACTTGCATCTACTTATCCTGAGCCCAAGAATAAAGTGGAGTGGATTCAAAGAGAAAGCTACCGAATGAATTATACATCGTCGTTTATACCCACATGAAAGTGGCCAACAAATTCAAGCACTCATGGGGTGCTAGCTGGATAATTTGAAACCAGTAATCTAAATTATTTCATTACAATTTCTTTTTTAAAGACATTTTTTTTAATATGCTTTAAATATAACAACATTCTAATTGTAATATACTCAAATTCCTTCTATATACATCTAAATTTGGTATAATTTAATGTTTCGAAAATAAAATATTTTGTTCAGCAAATTTTCTAGATGTTGCTCAAGTCATTGGCAAGTTGTGCAAAATCGGAAACGTTTTACCCACAATTATTCATGACAAATATTTAAATGACAAAACGTTCAATGTAAAACACAATAGCTTTCAGTAACCTGAATACCCTATCAGAGCTGGTGTATCACAGGGAAGCGCTCTCGCTGCAATTGTCTACTTGATTTACACCTCGGAAAATTCGCACAGACCCAATGTCCCAATCGGAAAACAGCGGAGGATAAACGTTAACGAAATTAAAGTACCCACACTACATTTACCTTAAGAAGAGACCTGCCCTTCTGGAAATCTCAACGACCACACCATTCCACAAAAAGAAAATGTTAACTATCGCGGTGATAATCTTGATAGAAAGTTGACATGGAAGAAACATATATATGCAAAGAGAACTCCGGTCAGACGAAAAGCAGCGAATCTCCTTTGGCTTCTAAACAGGATACACACAGGCTTGGTGAGAGCGGCCGCTTGCGTGCGAACATCCGCTATCCGGACATGCCTTCGGGTTCGCGATGCAGCGTAAGGCCACAAGTTGATTCCTTTCCAGCTCCTTGTGGGGGTAGCGCCACTTCTATTTTTTATGGATCTTCTTCAAATATTCATCTTTCCATCCCCGACTGAATTGGTGATGGAGAGCCTTTAGCATTTATAATCGGTTGATGAGGGGGAGGCACTCCGTGTCAGGCTCGGAAGCCACCAGGAGGGTAGCGCCTGGAGTTAGAGCTAGTAACTCATTAGGATCTTGAGAAAGATGAGAGAGAGGTCGAGAGATCAGGATGGCTTCAATAGTGCACAGGAGAGTAGAAAACTCTTCATTCTGGAATGTATGGGTGCTGGTAGACTTTTTAAGGTGTGTTTTAAAACTTTTGACAGCGGGTACGCAAAGTCTGCCCGTTATCTTCGGAGACCACTTTCGAAAATTTGAGGAATTCTCTACTGAGGGCTTTCTGAGCTCCAACAAATGACTTGCCGTTGTCGGACGTGACTTTCAGGGAGAGTCCTCTTCTGCCAATGAATCTAGCGAACGCGGCTCAAAAGCGTTGGTAGTGAAGTCCGTACACAGTTCCAAGTGGATAGGCGTTGTCGAAATAAACACAGCTACATAACCCTTCAGGAAGGTCCCGGTTCGAAGCTGGGATGCCGTGATGTGAAAGGTGCTTGTTCAGGAAGGTCCCGGTTCGAAGTTGGGATGCCGTGATGTGAAAGGTGCTTGTTCAGGAAGGTCCCGGTTCGAAGCTGGGATGCCGTGATGTGAAAGGTACCTGCAGAATCAACTCCGGTTGAAGTGAGGGAAATGGACAAAGTACACCGCTCCGTTTGAAAATAGTACACGTTTTGCATAGATGGGTATATTTTTTTAGCTGCGGATTCAGACGCGGAATGTAGAATTCCTAGCGAGTTATGCAGAATATAAATCTTTGCTCTGCATGCAGTAAAAGAGTATGAAGAAATGCAAGATACAATCTGGGAGATACAGAGTCGGGAGGTCACCGGGAGTATAATCAGGAGATGATGTTTATCAAGAGAAGGATGAAGCGTTAACAGGAAGCTTTTCCTATGAAGGGGAACTTTTTTGGACAAAGTCTGGATTTCGTGAGGGGAGTGTTGGGATTTAGCTAGAATGAGGAGTCTCATTCTGATACATGAACTTCACCCTGTGAAAGCGAAGAAGTCGAAATTCCAGACAGGTCCCTTCTTTCACCGAATCCGTTGTGGAGAAATGGGAAGACGTAAGACAGAACTCAGAAAGTACGTAGAATCGACGAAAACGGGACGAGAATGTCGGCTAGTTGCTCCAACACGAGATTCGCTTCCAGAAAATTCGCTAGGTGAAATGCTAAGTCGAGACCCCAATCCTTCAGGACCTTGAAGCCATTTGGATTCATTCCACCACAGAGAGTTGGATAACAGATCTTCGGCCTTGCATTGCATGTGTCGCCAAATGGCGTTGCTCACGTTGTTAAATATCTAGGCCGTCCGATTAGCGACATACGTTTTCCAAGTGTGCGAAGTTTTTTCAAGTCATCCCAAAAGAATTTAATATCGAACCAGAAGAAGACACTGCCGGAGGACATCTCCAGGTTGTCTCGGACGGATTTGACCAATTGAGAAAGCAACACTGCGCTGCAAAACTCAAAGCGCGGGAGACTCACTGCTTGCAAGGGAGAAACCTTACCCTTTGCCACGAAGAGATGACAAGATATATTACCTTCTGATTACGTAGAGGGTCCCGCAATATGCTTTCTCGGAAGCATAGCAGAACCCATGTAGTTGGGTTTCCATTTAGGCAAAAGCCTCATCCATATGGACATTTTCATGCTGACGATGGCCGGTAAGTTGTCCAGGATCTGATTCCAATTTTGTCAGGAGGCCCAACTTAACACATTCGTCCCAGTCCGATCCTTTCAGCCACAGCTCGGAGTGGATTGGTGAAAGCCATCCTGCCGAGTCAAAATTTTTGCAAACGCGGAAAGGATCTCTCGCTCGCTGGCCGCACTCGTCGCTGCCATTGGTATGACTGAATACGAAAAGGTATCCGCAAGAGCTCTCAAAGTTAAAAAAATCGGAATCGACGAACTCTGATTTGGAGGGTATACCTGGTTCGTCTTCTCTGAAGACCCGAGCAATCACAGAGCAGATGTATCACCGATTCCTACTTTTCCTCATCTCCACAACTCCCGCAATATTCTCTGAAAGTCGCACCGTACCAAGCTGCTCTACGGCGAAATTCTGATGGTAGATTGAACACTGGTATCTTGTATTTCCTAGTGAACAGAATTATATCCGTCTTATTAGGACTGACACCAATATTATTTCGTTTTGGCCATCCCTCCAAAATGCTAATTGCAGAGTTCATCAGTTAGCTGATTGTTGGAATAAATTTTCCTTACCTAACTTGGAGCGACTTGCGTTCATAACAAGGTACCACAGAATCGGTAATAACGGCTAAGGAAGAAATATATTTTAGATCCTAGCTAACACCATATCTGAATAATATTTTAACTAATGGGGTAATTAATGAGTTAATTATCATATTTTGAAAAATATTTGTTGCAGACATTGGCAAAAGAACATAGAGCTTTTATATTAGCTTGTAAAATTACAAAATTTATTGTTAGGTTATGTGATCATGACGACATAGAAATAGAAGCACTTAAGTTTATTAAATTTATACAGAAAACGGCGTGGGAAAGTACACCACAGGTTCAACCAAAGAAGATTGGTTTAAACTACCCACATGAACTAACAGATCTCATAGCAGAAAAACGTAGATTGAGGAAGAAATGGCTCCAAACCCGATCTCCTAATCACAAATCCAACTTAAACAATGCAGCTCAAAGGCTAAAGCGATCCCCTCGTGAAATCAAAAATAATTCCGTTAATTTGTGCGTTAGCAGTCTTAGTACCGAACGTAGATCCTGATATTCACTATGGAAATGTACAAAACGACTAAAACGACCAATCAAACATATTCCGCCAATAAAGAAAACCTGATGGTAAATGGGCTCTTGAGAAAGCAAATATATTTACTGAACATCTTGAAACCATCTTCTCTACTGATGCCATAAATGCCAATGTGGAAATAACTAGAAATAATGCAAGCAACGAACAATTGCCACCAGTTTCTATTCAAGAAATAAACCGTCTAATCCAAAACTGATAAAAGAACAACGAAACTCCCGTATTTGACCTCGTTACAGCGGAGATCCTGAAGAAATTAACTTTAAAGCTATAGCTAGATCAACCGATATAATTAACGCTTGTATCGCCCTAAAATATGTGCCCACCTGCTGAAAAATAGCTGCAGTCGTTATGATTTGCAAACCTGGCAACCCGCAGCATGAAGCTTCATCATTCAGACCAATATCATTACTGCCAACAAATATCGAAGGTATTTGCAAAATTGCTACTAAAACGCCTTCAGCCAATCATTAAAAGATCGAGTCTTATTCCATCGCATGAGTTTGGCTTTAGAGATAAACACTCAACAACCGAACAAATTCACAGAATAACGACCGGAATTGAAAAATCTTTCGAAGAAAAAAAAGTTTGCTCAGCCATATTTCTTGACGTGGCTCAGGCTTTTCATAAAGTTTGGCATGCAGGCTTAATCAAAAAACTTAGGCGCATACTCCCAGCCTACCATTGCGACATTCTAGAATCATACTTGGCTGATCGATTCTTCAATGTCAAATGAGAAAAAGACTTTTCTGAGCTGAAGCCCATCAAAGCAAGAGTTCCTCAAGGCAGTATTATTGGGCCTATCTAATACAAACTATATACATCTGATATACCAACACCAGAAAATACGATTATAGCAACTTTTGCAGATGATTCAGGAGTACTGTCTGTTGCGAATAAAGAAACTGCATCAACGCTGCAACTCCAGGACACTGTTGATGAAATAGCTAATTGGACAACAAAATGGAAAATCGCTTTAACTAATTTGAAAACTACGCACATCAACTTTACAACAAAAAATATATCAATACTGCCGATTTGGCAACCAGATACCGTATTTAAATACAGCAAAGTAGCTTGCAATGACCCTAGACACAAAACTTAAATGGAACATTAAAAGAAAGGAATTAGAATTTAAGTTGCAAAAACTACAATGGCTCATTGGCAGAAACTCTTTTCTGTCCGTTCACTGGAAGTTATCTGTTTACAAACAAATAATTCAGCGTTTCGAAAACAAAGTGCTACGCTCAGGAGTTAAAGCCCCCCGGTACATCAGAAACAGCGACTTTCACCGCGATCTGAAAGTACCGACAGTCAGCACCGAAATCATAAATTTGGCCGAATCTCATCAAGAAAAATTCCGCCAGCACACAAATAAAGAAGCCAGCAAGTTGATTAATGTTATCAGCTTAAAACGACGACTGCGACGCACTAAACCTTTCCAACTTGTGGAGCGGAATCAATAACTTTCGCTAGAATGTTTTGATTTCTTTATATAATTTCTTAGATGTAAGCAGCTCCTTGTTGATAAATGACCAGTCGTTGTGGAAAGAAACCTTGTATGCTTATTCCAATGTCCCAATTAAAAAAAAAGGTTAGGTTAACCTGGCTGGCATAAGGCGCATAGACTGATTGGTCCGTAGCGATACCAGATGGGCTCTGATCTTTCTGTAGGTTTGCAGTGGACATCTCGTAGGATGTCACAGCTTTTGTGAATTTAAGCAGTGCTGTCAGCTCCATTCTTGAGACGTCTCCTAATCTCCCAAATTGTGGCGGTCCTAAGCATTTTAAGCGCGTTTTTGATAACGCAGGACATATACAAAGGAGATGTTCTAGAGTTTCCCTTACTCCCACCTCTTTACACTTCCTACATTCGTCATTGTCCGTAATTCCTATCTTATGTGCATGTGCCGCCAGTAAATTATAGCCCTTATTGTACCTATGATAGTTCTAGAGCCTTTTCGTGAGTGCGCGAGTATAAATCGCATTTGTTTCCCATGACCTTACACATAACTTTTGCAATTTTGCAGGTGGTTAAACTGTGCCATCTTGCTTTCACCTGCCTTTTCATGTGTCCGTCTGTTTCATTAAATAGTTCTTTAAGAGGTTTCTTATTGTTACTTATTGTTAGTTTTAATAATAATGGAAAAAAATAATATAAATATAGAGATCAAATTACAGCATCAACTATTATACATGTGTGTGTACATGTATTATGAACTGTTGAAAAAACGCATCAAATTACAGTTTTGCTTTGGTTTCGTCTGGTGAAGTTATGGAGTTGGAAGCGGATGAATGCCTTCTATTAATTAATTCTTTATCCTATGCGATATTTGCCTACGGATATTGCTCTTGCTCTATATGCCACCGTTGTATATCACAAGGCCGGCAACGAGTGATCGACTGCTATAAATTCCAATTATAAATTTTTTTTCGTTTCCGTTTACGTTCATGGTCTGAACACGCTGAAGAAAACAAAACAGTAATCAAATTGCTGGGCTGCAAATTCAAATATAACAATTTTCTGATTTTCTTCCACGGTCCGTCAAAGCCGAACATGTTTGCCACAAGTTTGACCGAACACACATACACACTTTTATGATTGATACGCTAAATCCGTCGTCTATGTAAGTTAACGTTGTTAACGTTCAAAATAACGTTTCCCACAAAAAGCTCCACTTGCAACATTCCAATCCATGCAAACTGCACGCGCATCCGCCCAAAATGCTGACACGGCGTCTGCAGTACCTGACACCTTCGCTAAGCTAAAGCACGACACCAATACCTAGCCGCGGTTGCGATGTGACAAAGAGGTTTAGAGTTAAGTCAAAATATAATTTGTTGTCAGTTCTAAGTTTGATATCAAAAAATAAATACGCCTTTTAGCCCAAGAGAAAAATAAATTTTGTTTTAAAACTAATGCATAGCATTTAGTTAACTGGTGCCCGAGCAGTTAGTTCGCGAAGTTCAATCCGGTAAATTAAAAGCCCTTAAGTAGTGCCGTGTGTTACGCAAATTTTCCGGATAAAGGTCCTTAAGCAGTACCAGAACAGCGACTAAAATTATCCTGAAGAGTGGAGAACTTCTATAGAAGGAAGCCACGCACCCACAAAGAGTGCGCACCGTTGGAACCTAAGTAGGACGCGAAAAGGATATTTCCGCAACGGAATTCGAAAGATTAATCAGGGATTTAATGACGAATATTCTTACGACTGACGGAAAAACTTTCTTGAAAGATGCTCTTCACCCAACACAGCAAATGCTAACAGATCAGACTATAGACGAACGCCATCGACACAACCTAGCAGATATGGATAAGATACCTAACGTAGTCCGTTCATTGCGAGAGTTCAACGGGAACCCAGCCGAATTTAGTAGCTGGAGAAAAAGCGTTGAGAGAATTCTTAAAATTTATGAACCTAGCGTCGGTTCTCCGAAATATTACGGAATTATAAACGTGATTAGAAACAAGATTGTAGGTAGTGCAGACGCTGCACTAGAATCTTATAATACACCCCTGAATTGGAAGGCTATATCACGATGCCTTACAATGCATTACGCGGACAAACGAGACTTGAGTACGTTAGAATACCAAATGACATGTTTAATACAAGGACGAAAAACCATACAGGAATTTTATTCTGAAGTTTATAACCATTTATCTTTGATTCTAAATAAAATTTCTTGCATGGAAATAAACGACGAAGCCATCTTAGTTCTTACACATACTTACCACGACAAGGCACTTGATACCTTTATCAGAGGTTTATCAGGTGATCTTTCAAGACTCCTAGGCATGAAAGAACCTACCGATTTGCCAGAAGCTTTGCATTTATGCATAAAACTGGAAAACCAAAATTATAGAGCTGTTCATGCGAACAATCAGTACAGCTTTGTAAGAAAACCTAATCCACCTCCAACACCGTTCTACACTAATCAATTTCAACAAAATCCCCAATTACCTACCAGAAGACCCCAGTACGGAAGACAGCCATTTTATCCACAGCTTGCTCATATACCCCAAACATTCGCACCAGTGAGATCATCAGCACCGCAATGGTATCATCAACAACCACAATACTTTGACCAGCAATTTAAGGCACCCGCCCTCCGCCAACTCAATCAAATCAGTTTAATAGAAATTTACCACACAAAATACAACGAATCAACCATATTTCTGAAAAACCCGAAGTAGCCGCAAACGATGCAAACCAGGAATTACAACCCTGGGATGAGTATTACCAACAATATGTAACACAGACTCAGGATGAACCAAAAGACGACAGTGAAGAATTCTGTGACATCCATTTTTTAGATTAACGCACTCTACGTTGCCATATTTTCAGTGTAAAATGGGTAACGGAGAGATACTCCAATTTTTAATAGACGCCGTGTCTAATAAAAATTACATTCAACCGTTTCTAGCAAAAAATCCTTTACAAAACGATAATATTTTTGATGCCAACTCGGTCGGCGGTAAAATTAAAATATCCCATCACATATTTTTAAATCTTTTCGGAATAAACACTGAAAAACTTAAGTTCTTTATTTTACCCCCACTCAAATCTTTCCATGGAATCCTTGGAAACGATTCTCTCAAACAATTAAATGCAGTAATACATACGTCGGAAGACTATATGTTAATAAAAAATAGTAGAAAAGTTTTAATCAAGCAGCAAGCAACTAAATCTGTCAACACCTTAGAGAGCACAAGCAGAACACAGTCTGGTTACTATCAGCGTAAATGACACTTGACCCAATAGACGAACCCCCTCCGAAAGTTTTCGCCGTCACATTTCCGGCACAGTGATCGGCGGAAATGTCAACCCCAAGGCCCATATGGATCAGGACGGATACAAAAAATAGGGTTCAGTCACTTTTAGATCTTCTTATCATTACGAACCTAAGCTGAACCAATATCGGCAATGAGCTTATCTTTATCACGTCAAGTAAGAAAGAGGTTCTGGGCATTTCGGCAGTTCGCTGGAGAGTATCGAAGGACCCATTCTTCTCTGCCCATCGTTAAATCGAATGTACATATCGATTTCGGGACCATCCACTTTTAAAAATAGAAAGAAAATTAACTGGAACGAATGCAGATCTATTTTATAAGGATCTCATTCTCGATCCCGTAGATCCTTGCTCCACGGAGCAGCTTGGCGAAGCGGCAACAAGACAATTCCTATCCTACAATCACAACTAAAGACAAAATCCCAACCGCCATGGTGGGCCCCGGAAATAGCCTCGTTTAGAGACAATAGCAGCGAGCTATACATTAATGCCAAACAAACAAATTGGTTGACAACGATGCCCAAAGAAACTCGAAACATAATAAGGGAAGCTAAACGGTCTTCCTGGAGGACCTTCTGCAGAAACATTAACGATACCACGGACGTCGATAGGCCGCGCGAGGCCCTTGCAACAAATCCAACCAGCACAGTATTCATACGAGATCCCAAAGAAATATATACCACATCAAGTGAAGAAAAGCTTGAACTTCTGAACAACAAACCCATTCCAAGCGGTAAAAGAATGCCTCAAATTCACAGGAATAGATGGAATCTTCCCAGAGAAGCCAATAGAAGCCAAAGATATACTCGTATTAATGTTTTGGATCATCAACCTACAGCGCCATCATCCGCCAATCTCGTGTACCACGAAGTTGAAACAGAATAAAGGTAGTCTTCATACTCGAAGGAGGAAGGTATAGCCATGCAAGAGCAAAACATTTCAGACCTATACGCCTCACGTCATTTCTACAAAAGACTAGAGAGAATCTAATAGTCGCGCATATTTGCGGAGCCATTGACAGAAGCAAAATTTCCCAACACTAACACGCGTACATAAGGCAAGTCCACGGAAAGTGCCTTATATTCCTTTTTGGCACAGGTTAAAGATTACCCTCAAACAACAAGTATACGATCATAGCATTACTCGACATTGAAGGATCTGTCAGCAACATCATAACAGAATGTACACTGGCCGCACTAGCGCAAGTGAATATACACCGGATTGTACTTCGGAAAAGGGAACAATATTTTCCGAGCTACGCGACCATAGCATTGCCTCAAGCATAAGCCCTGTCACCATTATTAACTGTCAACCCCCTGCTACTGAAGCTGGATTATAAAAACTGCTAATTAATTGGTGGCCAGCATTAAGGAAACTTACGTGCGTCTGACCAACTGGAAAAAATTCAGGGAATTGCAGCCCCAATAATAAAAGGCGCCTTCAGATATACACCCACTAAAGCCCAGGAAACTATACTAAACCATTTTATCTTTGGCGAATCCATAGGAGCATGCGGGGCAGTAAGATTGCCCCATGGAGGTACAAATCAGTCTTGCCAAATTTGTCTACAACTTCCCCTTCAGAATGGAGGAGGTGTACCACATTTATGAAACACAAAATATATTTTTCATATTACCATATGGGTACACCCTTCCTGTCAGAAATATAATATAATTAGAAAAAATTCTCAAAAAGTCTCTGCGTTTACACAGTATCCCCTTAAAATCAATATTTGATCAGGGTGCTAATTTCAATGCTATCTTCAATGATTTTTGCAAAAAATAAGGCATGAATTGACTTTCTGAATTCGTCTAATAGAGCTGTAGTGATTCCCCAGAGGTAAGAACACATTCAACACTGACTCATTTCACAGAGTTATCCTGACTAAAGATATAATAGAATTAGATATAGACCAATATGAATTATTCGCAGATAAACTTATATAAAATTAGCACCATTAATTTCTCTACAAATTTAACAACCTTTCAATTATTTTCTGGAAGAGCCTTCAAATTCAAATATATTTACTACCAGCTTATAACACACACACTTAACAATACACATTGTATTTCCCATAACTTGCTAAGCAAGGATGGAGCTGGTGACTCGTTCAGAGGAATTCGTTGTGGACACTACATATATCATGCTCCAAGTGCAGCTAGCAGCGTTTTTCGCAGCAACAGAGCCGAGCTATGATTAGCAAACCGATTGGCGAACATCGGGAATCTAGATAAGTGTGATATGATGTGGTCCTACATCACAAAAGCTGGTCATAGGGATGTCAGGAAGATTGTCAACGAGGACCATTGCAGAGATAGCAATTCTCGCACCTGTAAATTCACTAAGCTGTGACTAGCAACATATCTGTCCGACTACTTTTATTGGCAGAGCAACACTGGGCGGAGGATAGCACTGAGTTTTTTGAGTAGAGAGCTGGCACGGAAGATTTCCGCTTCCACCCGCAAATAGTGCATATCCATACTAGATTGGTAATATAATACCGAAAAGCTAGCAGAATACAACATTTATGTGCAGGGAAAGATGAAAGGACAACCAGTGTGCATTCAAGGGCAGCATCAAGAGTAGAAGCGACGATAGGACGGAATGCATTTGCTGCGGCCACGCGAGCACGGAAACTACGGTAAGAAACGTAGAGTATAGGGATTGAAGCAGCTGATCCAGAACATAACTTAGGTACGCGTATTACTAATATCCAAAGGGACATAGGAGAAACCGTCCCAGAGGTGAATGAGCTTCAGTCGAGATGCATTCCGGGTTTTCCTAAGCCATGGTTCTATCCTCATTTCTCGTCGTTTGCGGAGTTGGGAGGGATTGTGCAGAAAAATAAAGCAAAATCAACTGAATATATCGCAATGGAAAGTACAAATAACTTACTAAGAAACGGACAAAACCTACAAACAAAGACAAGACCATAGCACATGTCGGGTGGAAAATAAGATAGTGAACGAACGCTTCCCTACAAAAGTAGCAAAAAGCATGCAAACAATCTCTCCTCGCTCCACTGCACTTAGTGTGATGAGTGAAGACAAAAGAAAAGACCCAATATGCGGTATCAGAACTTTCAAAATTTAAGTAAGAATTTGGTTTAAAATTGTATGTAAACTCTAATTATAAGAAGACTAAAATATAAGAAAAGTTCATAACTAAAACATTACCTTTGCCATCGTTATTCGAAAAACTATAATGGAAATTCAATACCTGCTGATTAACAGCACTTAAGACTGCAGTGACAGAATGCCAATATATCACCCTTGAACCATGTTTCTGACGAGACATATTACATCCACTGATGTATTCTGAAAAATATATTGTAAATAATCTAATTTCTGGCAATTTCTTAGGAAACAAATTTTCAGTAGTCAAGCTTGATATGCCAGGCCGGAGATGTGTGGGGGCAAAATTAATAAAACCAAACCAGACACCTTTACAAAAATCCTAGTACATATAAGAAAATTAGTTAATACATAAGGTAGATAAAAAATAAAAATAAATAGAAGATTATACCGTTTGGAGCTCCTGGTATCCTGACTCATCTCGAACATAAACTAAGTCTCGTAAAATAAATGTTTCGTAACATTCTACATCATTTCCTATTGCCTTTAAGCACCCATTAACATCGCCGATATTGGCATAAAGTCTTAGTGATAAAATTAGTTTTTTCTGACAGTATCTTCACTCATAAATAGGGGCCAGCTTGTTGATTTGACTAACTCGTGCTTTTACATAGCGCTTTATTTCTTTTCCATGGCCAATTTTCCAGTTTTGAGTCATTCGGTAAAAATCTTCTTCAATGTCACTGCTATTAACGCTTATGCTTCAGTGTAGTGAGTTCATTGCTCTTAGATTTTTCTTTAAGCTCACTCTGTTTTTAAACAGATAAAAGTTGTTGCAGTAGTTCCGCTATATTGATTATACGATGTGGAAATAACTCCTTAATCTCATTCGAATTCTATTTTCTTAGATACCATTTTGTATGTTCATTATTTCGTTCACTTGTTGAAAAGTTTTTAGCCTCAGCCAGTCTTTCATCATCACTAAGAAATGTGAAATTAAATTTTAAGTTTTGCGCACTCTGAACCATATTTCTGCCCCTAACTGCCCAGATGCTGTTGAATCGTTGCCTCTAATTAGAACGGGCCTGCTGTTATGCGAAAGGTTACCAGAGCCACCCGAAATTATTTATTCGGCAACAATTAATTTGCTTGGGGCACAGTTTCGACCTTTAAAATTTTTTATTTTATTATATCTAGATCATATTCGAGTAGCTTCTCTTTATTTCTGAATTGTTTATTAAAACAGGCAGTCCACCAACCCTCCTCTTTTATTATCGTTAAATTTTCCATTAGTGCCTTTTCATGGGAAATTTCCCGCATCTTGTTAACTTGTTTGATATCTGACACCGTCTTTTCTATCTAGCTAATTTCGCACTGTAACAGTTAAGTATGCCAATGGACCCCGACGTTTCAAAACCTTGAAATTTCGAATGCACCGGGTCTATATTTGTCATATTTTAATATTTCCCTTCTCTTTTTAATTATCGTGTTGAACTCTACTGTCAAACCGAAAAATATTTTCAGTGCTACTAAATTGAACGCTTTTCACTCCCTTAGAATTAAATTTTCAATAGTAGTCTTTGACGAGTAACCTCATCCACATTTCCTACACATCGATTTGTTTCCTATTTTTTTTCACTAATTCTAGATGAACCTTTTTTCCCTATACAATTTTTTAAAATAAAATTATTGTTTGGAATTATGTATGCAAAACAATGTCTGCCAAATGTACGCCACAAGTGGCCTCACACATACGAGCTCTAAGTAAATTTCTCATCAGTTTTTCACACATTTCACCCTGTATTATGTTAATTTCATCTCTAATGTTTCTCTAAGTTATTCAGCATTATCTGGTTTATTTGCATAAAACCTACTTTTAAGATAAAAATAAGTCGAGAGAAGCTAAATCGGGTGACCGTGGACACCAATCATCACCAGATTTCGAAATTTACTGTTGTGGAAACAATTGTAACAATTCCATGGTTTCTCTAGCAGTATGGCATGTATCACGGTCCTGTTAGAATCACATGTTCACCAAACCATTGGGATGCAATTCTGGTCTAAAAAGAGTTCCTTATTATATCACGATAACGTTCGCCATTATTCGACGATTCTCTACTGCCCCGAACCAGCTGATTTGTTTGTTTACATGTTCACTTAAGTGGAAATAAGCTTCGTCACTCATATTTTATTTAAAAAAAAATATGGATGATCATTGTCAAGCAACAACATCTTTTCTTTTTCACTATTAAAACGCTTTATTCAATCGAATCTGTCTCCATTAGCAATTTGCCACTGCCAGATCGTATCGTCGATAAACCCTCATTGTTCAATTGCCTAAGTCCGGAAGCAACAGTCGAGAATGTACCGGTTTTCTGTTCTTCAATTTCTGTATATATATTTCAATAATTTCCCCGTTAGCATACTCCTCTTGCAAAAGGCCTAGTTGTTACATTTTTCCGTTGGTGTCCGCTATTTTTACCGATGCTTTCCAGACAAAAGTTTTGCTGAAACAACAAATTTTTCCGGTTTTGACATTTTTAGATTTTAATATACTGCTCCCAGAATGTGAGTTAACTTTCGAAATTTCTTTCAAACTTCTTCAAATCAAATGTATTAAGCTTTACGCCCATATACCCATTTACCTCTGATATATTCGTAACCTAAGTAGCATTTAAGCTCCTTTCTCAGATTCTGATGCAACAAATGCATGTCTAAAGTGACTGCGATGTATAAGTCGTCAAATTCAATTCGTCGATTTCGCACTCATTCGTAAAATCTTCCTGCCTTACTACATCCCGTATCATCAGCCGTTTTAAAATTGGCGTGAAAATTCTTCAATAAAAATTAAAAGAATACAAATGATTTCAAGTACTCCGTAGCAGCATTGCACAACGTGGTGAACTTAACACGATATGCACGCTTTCATAACTCCACCAAAAATATCCGCACTATACTTTATTCACATTTCAGAATTCGAAGTACGTCATATAAACTGTTGAAATCCGCTTATAGCTATCATTCTAATTGTGAAATCAGTACTGGCCCTTAATTATTAAATCATTTATTATGGATTATCTTCTTCCAGGGTATCAGCATCATACGAAATATATAATCCAATTAACGACAATTATTTAGTGCCGAGTTCTAACAGATTCAGCGGTTTCGATTTAATACTAATAAATCACATTGCAAGTAAGCTTGACTCTTGAGTATCTGTTTACAAGAAGTAAAGTATACATAGAGTATATCTTAAAGACTGCTAGATATATATCATATGTTTCATACTAATATTTTACACAATATAAATAGTTTTGAAAACGGTTTCTTAAACTCAATTAATAAATCTTTTGTATGCCCTCCTGTTCATCCCACAAATTTGGATGTAACAATTCCAGTCGTGTCAATGACTTCCAAATTTCGTTAACGAAAACATACTTTATGCTTGCGATATTAAATAATTAAAGCAACTTTTCTGGCAAGTTGTCAAATATTCACAAAATAAAAAAGAGAATAGAGTATTTTTGTGAATTCATTAAACACAAAATAAAAAATTAAAAATTCTTTTGATCCGTATATTTTTCTAATTTATATTAAAAAAATACCGAAGTAGTTAATTCCCACAAAGTGCGATGATGTTGGTCAAATATGCTAAAACTATAAGGTATCCTTTGATCAATTTATCAAGGACGACCAACTTTGTGAGGTGCCGTCAAATAAATCAAATCTCTGGTGATATAGTTTGTAAGAATCAAGTAATGGGCATAGATTTCTTGAGAAATGCCCGTTTGAATAAAGGTATGGCATTTACAATCGAAGAGAGACAGCAACTCGGAATACATGGGTTGCAGCCAGCATGCATAAGAACTCAAGAGGATCAGTTGAAAACCTGTAAAATATCGATTGATCTGCTGAAGAAACCATTGAATAAATATGGTTACTTGATGGAGCTTCGCGACCGCAATGAACGGTTGTTCTACCGATTCCTGTGGGAAAACATAGTTGAGTTTATGCCCATCGTGTACACGCCTACTGTTGGTCTGGCATGTCAGCGTTTCGGCCTCCTTCTTCATAGACCAATTGGACTCTTTATAACCATTCATGATCGTGGACATATTCTGGATGTTTTGAAAAATTGGCCTGAGCAAGATGTGAATGCAATTTGTGTCACCGATGGGGAGCGGATTTTAGGCTTAGGTGATTTGGGTGCAAATGGAATGGGAATTCCAGTAGGAAAATTGGCACTTTATACCGTACTGGGTGGCGTTAGACCACACAAATGTTTGCCAATCACTCTCGATGTAGGCACTAATAACCAAAATTTGCTGAAAGATCCTTTATACTTGGGACTTCGGCAAAAGCGAGTTGGAGGAAAAGAATATGAGGAACTGTTGGATGAGTTTATGGATGCTGTAGTTAAGCGTTTTGGTCAAAATTGCCTTATACAATTCGAAGACTTTGCTATGCACAACGCACTAAAATTAAAGGACAGATATCGTGATAAATATTGCACTTTCAATGATGATATACAAGGCACTGCGGCGGCTGCAGTTGCTGGTTTGTATGCCTCTGAGCGTATCACAGGAACACCATTTGTTAAATATAATTTTTTGTTTGCTGGTGCCGGGTCAGCAGCTACTGGTATTGCAGAGCTGATTATGATAGAAATGATTCGCAAAGGTGTTTCAAAAGAAGAGGCAGTCGGCCGAATGTGGATGACGGATGTAAATGGGCTTCTGACCACTTCACGAAAAGAAGGAGACTTGCTACCCAATCAGAAAAAATTTCTTAAGGAGCATGAACCTATAAAAGATTTGGAGGCCATGGTGAAGAAAATCAAGCCACAAGTGCTCATTGGGGTATCTGGCGCTGGTGGTTTATTCACTGCACAAGTTTTGAAGGCTATGGCCGCAAATCATAAACGCCCAATTGTGTATGCCATGTCCAATCCAACCAGCAAAGCGGAATGCAGTCCCAAACAAGCTTATGATAATACTGAGGGACGAGTTATATTTGCCACCGGATCGCCTTTCCCACCGGTAGAGTATGGTGGGAAGACTTATGTCACATCACAAGCTAACAATGCATACATATTTCCGGGTATCGCAATGGGTATTATTTGCGCCGGGGCACATCATGTACCCGAGGAAATGTTCTTGAAAGCAGCGGAAGTTCTAGCTGGTTTTGTAGAAGAAAAGGATTTGGAACGAGGCTCGATATACCCGCCACTCACAGATGTACTCAAGATTTCCCTTTGTATTGCAGTTGGTGTGGCTGAGATCGCTTATAAATTGGGACTCGCATCTACTTATCCTGAACCCAAAAATAAAGTGGAGTGGATTCAAAAAGAAAGCTACCGAATGAATTATAAATCGTCGTTGATACCCACATGGAAGTGGCCAACAAATTCAAGCACTCATGGTATGCCAGATGGAAAATCTGAAGCCAGCCAAAAGTGAAGATGTTAACTAATTACTTCAACAATCAAAATTTAATATATAAGGGCTTTTTATTTGTTTATTGTTATAGTGAAAAGTATTTAATTTGTAAGTTCTGAGAAAAAAATTCGAATTGAAACTAATGTCACCTGAGATTTTAATAAAGTTGATATTAATTGAATAAAGAGTAATACAAATTATAAATATGCATCTAAATTCTGAAAAAATTTTGTTGTTTTACAAAGTTAAGCATTAACTCTGCTTAAACTTTTAGAACTGTTGATTGAAACGCTGGAATACCCTGTAGTCATGCAAACGAACCGATAAGTCCACTTAACTGCACACTACTACGAGGGGAAAAAGTTTATGGCTGTGTGAAGATATCTGTCAGCATATAAATTGCTTCGTTTTGAATTTTCCAATTTTCCCTCCCTAGAAGGATACTTTTGTTTGCGTAGTTTTGACAGTTGTCAAAAAATGACCCAAAGTCTAAATGACCACATTTGGTTGTTTGTTGTTTATTTGCTTTGAGGTGTGTGCAAAAGTTTGCTTACATCCTGCTAGTTTTATTCTCGAAGTGCTTCTGTTAGTATTCGTAGGCAGACTCAAGCAGAAGTGTCGCAAAAATACCATGCCACTATCATTCGTTAGTGCGAACTCAAATCGTGGTATGTTTCTCCAAAGGACACCATAAAATTCTTATATGATGGAATTCCCATTCACACATAGCCCGTGCGATTATACACACATGCCCACACATTCAAATATTCGTAAAATATTCAAATTTCGGAGGTTTTGACTTCTGCATATTAAATATTTGTACAGCAGACCCGAGGCAAGGTTCGAGATTGGTCAGCTGAATGGCTTTTCCAAGTCATATGGGCATGAACGCACCTGTCATTTTGGATAATTCAAATGCTACTCTTGTCTACGCTCTTAATAGAAAGAAAAATAAATTGAAATTTGTTCTCACCTTCTGCGTTCAATTTTATGCGAACTGCCATATTCGTGTCCATTTCTCCGCATCCCCCGCCGTAGCTTCACTTATGTGCGCTACTTAATATGTCCCGCGGCTAAAATTCAATTTGCCCAAGTCCAGAGCACCCAGGAACATAAAGGTACAAATGTGTGCCAAAAAATGCAAATGTGGAGAATTCCAAATTAAAAAAATGCACAAATAAAAATTTTCCTATGCCGGAAATGAAACGATTGCTCGGAACGGCTCTCGGACGATTGATTGAAACCTAATTTCATTACAGGTATTGATTCGTTGTTAAAATGTATCGACCAGGAAATTCAATTCTCGGAAAAGAGATTAAACATTAAGTTAATAAAAATGCATTGACAGATATGATGTCAAACATGTTCACATTATTAGTGTAATCTAAATGCATAGAGCATAAACTGCTAAAGTTCACTTGGAATAGTTACACATATTTTAATTTTCCGAAATGATGATTTCAATAAAAAATACTTCAATATAAAAATGGGTCACGCAAACAATTTTAAACGCTAATAGAAGAGAGCTAAGCCCAAAAATAAGTTTTTTAAGAAGACCGCATTAACCCATGTCTTATTATTAGTTCTCTTCAGGTATACATACACACATACATATACCTTTAAAATCAAACGGTATTTGAAAAGTGGATCTTCCTACTGTCCGACATGGACTTCATAGAAAGAGAGACCACTTTTTGGAAGTGTATTAAATATATTAATTGTTAATACATTATAATTTGTGCAATTTTCTACTATGCACACATTAGGTTCATTCGGACTTACTCTTGAAAACACATTAAATTTTTTAGATATAATTTTTAAAATAAAATATGTCCATATTGAGTGAATTGGTCACTTATCAGAATTTAATAAAAGCCCTTCTAGATATTTATTTATTTGGGGTTGCAGTCAAAAATCTTTCTGTAGATAGACAGACAAACGAACTGGCGGATACAGCTTATTATGATGAGGAGGAGAATCTGATTAAATATATATATGCTCATATATGCCATACCTCTATCTACATACATGCTTTTAATTTCAAAATTCGTTATAAGAGAAGAGAGGTAGATATAGTATCACCTCTATTCTGTGTATTCACAGTTTTTCAAACAAATTGATTTCTGGAAAATGACAAAAAAAATTCTGATTTGTAGTTCAGTTTATATCATTCTTATTAAGATTGATTTTCTATAATTTTCTTCGGCTGAATATTTTCTAATTCTCTAGCAATAGGCATGTTATAAATATTAACTTATAAATATTTTACTTTACTTTTTTCCTTTTTTCCTTAATTGTTCTCGCTCGGCATTTCTCATTGCTGCCTATTGTGCCTTAAAAAATAAAAATATTTTAATATTTTAATATCAATAAAATAAAGCGCAACCCCAACAGGATATTGGCCCAGGTACGCAAAATATAATAATTTATAAGCTTAAATTATTGTAATGGGCGAAATCTTTCAAGAAATAGTTGATATAGGAAATTCCAGCAGGAGCAACAAATTTTCAATTGAGATGGCAACGAATCTTGAACCCAGTTCCTTGCGCATCTCGTAATTAACTAAAGATAGTTATGATAATTGGAGTATGCAGATCAAGGTGCTGCTAATTTCACTGGGAGATCAGCGTTGGTTATGTATTGCCAGCGGAAGACGATGCTGTAAGTAACGTTGGATTGAAACTGGATAAGAGACCTTAAGCGAATTTTTTGTATCAATAAAAGGTAAAACGTAAAAATTTAAAGCAAATACGTGGATGTGAGACTCATGTGAAGTTTGGCCTAAACTGGAGTGAATTATGCTTTAAAGGGGCCTACGCGTAAAACGGCGTTGTTGAGACAAATTATGCTGGAGAATCCCGAATAAGGATGTGACTTTGAAGATAACTTCACACACATTTTCATGTTGTTGATAAATAAGTAAGCACGACAATTAAATTATACTCTGTAGTATCGCTTCCAATTTTAAAAACTATCGTTATTTTTTTTCAAACTTATCGTAGATTCTCTATAGCGCATTTGTGTCGCTGAAAATATTTTAAATTCAATATACAAATTTTCAAAGATTCAGATAAATTTGGCAGACCAAGCCTGAGCTGAGATTCAAAATACTGGTGGAGCCCACAGTGGCTGGGACCATTCGGATGGTGACAATCGGTGCATTGAATTATATACAAAGGTCATACTGTTACATTTTCGGAGGATGGTGGGTGTGTATCTTTGCGATGTAAATAGCAGAAAAAAATCAATCTCTTATGTGAGGTGTGCTTAAATAGTAAGATGCGGTTCACCAATTATCATATGCCATGTACTGAGATGCTGAAAATAGTACACTCAGATATGGCTGGTCAATTTGCTACGAAATCTATAGAACGAACCAAAAATGTTAGTAGGCGACACCTCTAAATGGTGCGAGATATACTTTTAGCACTAATTGGAAGAGCAAACTGGTCAAAAAATAAAATGTTTGCGGTCAGACAATGAACGTGAGTACTGTAAAAACGAGTTCAATAAATATGTATTTTTGAGAACACGGCATTATGCGGAGGATGCCCATTCCTTAAACTCCCCAAAAACGGATTCTTAGAGCGCAATAATCAACGAGATACGATGAATTGCTTCCAATCGTGAAAGAGTTAGTCGTGTTGGTCATCGGCGGTGTCAACGGCATATTATATAGGTTAAAGAAAAAACTCAACTGGACTACATGAACTCCTTTAGGTCAAAAATGATATTTCTCGACAAGGATCTTGGCAAAAATAAAATTGCCAGCGAGGAAACGAAGGCTCTCCACACGATGAAAAGGGGTATCGCATATGGATGCCAAATTTGCATCAAATATATATAAATAAATGTGCGTGATATTGAATTCGTCCATGAGACATGTATGCACCAAATCTTTCAAATAAAGTCTCTGAATTCCAAGTACCAAGTAGTCCAATTACAGCTAGTGACGGAAATTCGTTCGCCTCACCCTGCGAGAAACCACACAATTGCTTACAATGGAACTGCAGTAGTATCAACGAACAGCCTAAAAGATAAAGATAGAGCTTCTGGACGATTAAAACTGATGCGCAGAGGGCATAGAACACAGCCGCGAAAACTTTTTCGCATTCGCACATCCGCGTCAGAAGAACCCTCCACAGTGGAGTGTAAAGTAGAATTAGATGAGCTGGAGGTTGATGTTTTTGCTGGAGTAGTCCAAATTAGTATGCGGAGTGCAATGAGCGGGTCTTTCTCTATTGCCGGTTGTCGCTTTGTACTTACCAACAAATGTGGTAGATGGAAATATTGGACGATAAAAGGCACGTCTACTAGCAACATTGCTATACCCAAAAACATAGGATAGATTTTCACCAAACACTCTCACTAATAACAAGACTAGAAAATTTGCAACTAATGCTGTATTAGTACAGTTCGTTCTTGATATATGGTAATTCAACGTTGTGACTAGGTATATTATGAAGGTCCACTAGTTTTCAAGGGAAGCACCGTCCCAGAAGCCTTGGATCTTCTTAACCCCTCGTTTAGCCTACACTAGTGACTGATCGTCTTTGCATTTTAGAATTTTTACCCGTCAAATGGCGCATCCGGTTTGGCGTCCAGTATAGTAAATAATGCTTCCAGTAGTTTCATTTCTACTACCTTCCACATTTCTTGTGTCATCTGTCCAAGCGCGTTGCTTTGGTCGATCAGACCCACGATTCTGTGTCGTTTGACAAACTCACTGGCTGAAGCCGCTGTACTGGACATTCTCGATTTGTCGGACTTTCTAGTCCTTATATTTTTAGCAGCCGCCACCATTTTTAACAGGAACACCATATCCAGCATTTCCTGCAACCATTCCTGCCTGCTTACTCCATTGCCCAGGAGCACAGTAGTAAACATCCAGACTGGAAAGGTGTGTATGAAGTGCACCCGGTTGGCAGCCACTTGGACGATTAACTAGGATATTTTAGCCAACCCTGCTTGGAGCAAATTTTATATGAATGAGTATGATGAAATGAGGACGAAAAGATAGATAAAGGTATGATGATAAATGATGATATAATATGCACCTACTGATGATATCCAAATAAAATATTCATCGCTATAATTTAACTCGCACGCACATGTAATGGTAAAGAGTATTTCGAAGTCGGTCTAACCCGGCTTCAGCCTTTACTCGTTTTTAGTGAAAATCAATCATTCAATACAAATGACCTAAAACATAGCATTTTAACAGCAGACACCCACCCATCCATAAACGCGAAGTCCGATACGAATAACGTGTATGCTGGAATAGAGTAGTGAATAATAAGCCCAAGTTACACAAGGAAGACGCAAGCGGAAAAAGAAGTGGCGGCTGGTATTCGCTACCGCAAACTAAATGAGAAGACAATTTCCGAACGGTATCCTTTACCGAATATCAGCGACCGGTATCCTTTAACGAATATCGAAGAGGTTTCCACCAGATCGGCGACCCGAAGGACATAAAAAGAACAGTATTAACGGTAAAAGGAGAGATCATAGCTTCGCCAATTTACCATAGTCACTGTGGACTCGACAACCACGCGAAAGCGCAGCTGAATTTTTTACAAGAATTCATCGCTGCTCGCGCACTCAAATTGGAAATTCTTTCGTACATAATGAAAAATGAGCCAACTTCCTATATTGCAAAGATGCGAAATAATATGGATGACGTTAATCGTGGGTCACGGATATAGGAAATTGTTAAAAAATCTAAAATCAGATAGACAAATATATGCATTTAATTTTTATAGTCTTCAATTGTTTATAACTGGGTTGTGGAGTCGGAAGTAGAGTCGGAGTCGTGGAGTTTCTGATTTCTTGGGGAGTCGGATCCTGAGTCAGAACATTTTTAACGACTCCGACTCCATAAAATTATGTACACAATATTTGTTGGTGAGTAAGTTTCGTTTGTCTTAATCGGAAGCGACTGAATTTTTTAATTCGGATTGTAGAAGTGGAAAAAATGTGTCTTTCATATTTGGGTTCATGATTTTGTAAACATTTGCATAGGTTGCCCATTGTATGGCTCTTTTATAAGTTATTTACTGTTCTGAGGAATACAAACTTTCCCAGGATGTAATGGGACATTTTTTTCCGCTTTGTCTGCCATTTCATTACTACTGATAGTAATGTTACCAGGTCCATATTACTTTTACCTTGCCATTGAGTAGAATTAGTGATTGTTTTAATATTATGTCATAATTTCTGCTTTAAATATCTTTAGCTCCTGCAAAAACTAACTGTCTGTAGATATTATTGTATTATTTTTTTTATTTTTACAAATTCCTATCTAGGCCCTATTGGTTTCTGCATCGAATTACGATACGTTTATTGGTAGTACACCATGAGCCAGAGTATCGCCATTATCATTTACTACTGCAAAAGAAGTGTTGGCTGTTGTCTTCTAGCCATCAGTAGAAAGTATGTTTTACTTTTCATTCTATACTAGTGCGTTACCTCTTGAAATAGTTTGAAATAAGATTCCTTGCTGGTCGTGCTTTTTATACCCTTTAGCATTAAAAAAGGTAAAAAGGGTATACTAATATTGTGCTTTTGAGAGGGGTTGCAACTAAAAGAAGGAGGCGTGATAGGCATGGACATATAATATATATATATATATATATATATATATATATATATATATATATATATATATATATATATATATATATATATACATATATATATATATATATATATATATATATATATATATATATATATATATATATATATATATATATATATATATATATATATATATATATATATATATATATACATATATATATATATATATATATATATATATATATATATATATATATATATATATATATATATATCTAGTTTGTCGACGGCTTTTCAACATTTTCTGATTCCCTACTTTGGAATCTGACTTGCTTTGGAGGTCTTACCGGTGAGCGTGATCTAGAACGTTTCCGTCTCGATTGGCAATTACGGGCCATGTGTCCGACCTCTCCGCAGGTGAAGCATTTGCCCGTGAAACTTTAGCCGCTTTCGATTTGTACCTGACGGGCTCTGTATACTGGCTGGCACACCAAAGCTGCTGTCTCTGAAGTTAAAGCGCTAGCTACTGTCTCCATATATGTAGCTTTCGGATTAGTTATTGCAGAACGCTTTATCGCCGCATCGCGAATGCCATATACGAAGGTGTCCATCATACACCTCTCAGTGATCTCTCCTGGGTAGGCAAGATGAGCCAACCGCTCCACTTCCGCCGCAAACTGTTGAAGAGACTCACCACTCTTTTGTATACGTGTTCGTAGCTCTACTTGGTACATCTGCTTGCGATGTTCACTACCATACTTGCGCTGAACTGCATTCATTAAGCTTTCATAGCAGTCTCGCTCACTTTCTGAGATAGTTTGAAGCACATCAGCGGCAGCACCTTTCAACGAAACGGTTAATGCAGCCACTTTTTCGCGAGCACTCCAACCATTTGTGCTAGCGGTAGTCTCAAACTGCATTCTGAAGACACTAAATGTCGTGGTTCCATCATAGGTAGGAGGCTTCAGTTTTATTGAAGTTTAAGCTGGCACAGGCAATGCACCTTCCTGTAGTAGGTGAATTCTTTGCTCTAATTCGTTTTGCTTTTGCTCGTTCGCAATTAATTTTTGTTCTACAGATTTTTCGAACGATTCCTGCCGTGTCTCAATTTCACAAACCTTCCTGTCTACCATCTCGGACATTTCTTTCATCTGCTGTGAGTTTTGTTCCGCTAGTAGAGCAAGTCGTATTTCACTCTGCTGTAACTGTTCTTTAACATCCTCTCTGACAGCTTGAGCATTTTGTTGTAATCGCTCCTGTATCCTCTCATCGACTGCTTGCTTCAGGGTTTCAGCATTTTGCTTTAATTGTTCCTTGACAGCTTGAGAATTTTGTTGTAACTGCTGCTACACCTTGTCATCTCTCTGCTGCATTCTCTCTTCGGCTGCTTGAGAATTTTGTTGTAACTGCTGCTGCATCTTCTCATCTCTCTGCTGCATTCTCTCTTCGGCTGCTTGAGAACTTTGTTGTAACTGCTGCTGCATCTTCTCATCTCTCTGCTGCATTCTCTCTTCGGCTGCTTGAGAACTTTGATGTAACTGCTGCATATCCTGTTTAAAGGATTGCATTATCCCGATAAGTGCGCTCATGTCAAAGTTACCCGTGTTAGGTTCTTGTGGTGTTTCTTCGTGGCGAGATGTCGTTGGCTCTTCACACTGGAATTCATGCTCATCGACGTCTATACCCTGCTCCTCTAAAGCGCTTCTTAATCGCACCTGCAGCTCCGCTTTAAGCCCTTGTGTTTGCAAATTTAAGCGCTCAAGCTCCTTCTTGAGCTGCTCCAATCTCAGTTTTTCGAATTTAACCATTGTTTATTACAGATACACAATCCCACTTCCGACACCAATTGTTACGAAATTGCCCTCTTGACAATTTACTCTGTTACAAAATTGCCCTCCTGACAATTCCTCTAACTCTCTGTACTCGGACTCGTACCACTGGATTGTGTAGTAATCAAACAATCGCTGGTTAAATTAAAATAATTAGCTTTATTACAACTTACACATTTAATATTAGGCTTAAAGTTTACTTGTTTACAATTTGTACTTTATTTCACAAACCATTAGTCACTTTATTTACTAATTAATTTCATCACTTTACAAAATTACAAATACTGCTAATACTACTGCTTCGACTAACATGCCTGATGTACACACTGTTACGGTCTCTGATCTACTGTATTCGACTTTGAACAGTCTTGTCGCTTTTATAGTTTTTCAATGGTTGGTGTAGAAACTTCCACGCTATTCTCGTATTTTCTAGAAGTCTCGAGGGGCTTGATCTGACTCCCACAACATGTAGCCCCAGAATCTTCGTTTCTCAGATGACACGGAAAATCAACAGCCTAACTGTCGACAGCGTAGTAAATGGAAGAAAAATCGTGGTAACATTGGATACGTGTGCATCACAGTCCATAATTAGAAGCGATCTCGTTCGGGGAATCGAGCCGCTTCAGGGAATAAGATTGCGTACGGCAACTGGAGATGATGCACCTGTACTGGGAAAAGTTACATGGAAAATAACTATCGGCACCACAACAGTGACGCACGAGTTTGTAGTTGCGGATATTGTGGACGAATTAATCTTAGGTGTGGATTTTATGATTCGGAATGGATTCACCCTAGATTTGAAATGCCGAATGTTGAAGTATGCGAACACCGAAATACCGTTATCCGTTGGTGAAGATAAGTATGGAGGTATCCGACAAGCCATTGTATCGCGGCGGACAAAATTCCCAGCAAAGTCAGAGGCAGTCATATGGGCCAAAATGGACGGAGATGTGGAGAAGAACAAGTTGTGGGTTGTGGAGACTGATGAAAAATTCGCACTGGATGATATCATAATTGGAAAAACCCTCGTAGAAGAACAGCAGAACAGAATAGAGCCAGTAAGAGTGGTCAATCTTACAAATTCCGCTAAAACCATAGAGAAAGGACAGATAATTGGAATTTGCCGGGCAATTTCGGCAATTGTAAACTGTGAAAGCCAGCCGCAAGACACAAAAATTAAGATACCAGCTGATAAAAAGGTACTTGACGATCTCACGAAAGAATGGAGCAAAGACTTATCCACAGAGCAGAGGAAGACTGCAGCCAACTTTTGGCAAGACATTGGTCAGTATTTGCTGAAAAGGGTAAAAACGAAGGCAGAACAAAGATGGTGAAACACACAATCAACACTGGTGATGCCAAACCCATTCGTCAGGCGTCAAGAAGAGTGCCTCTGGCAAAGAGACAAGAGGTGAATGTATTGCTGAAGGAAATGCATCAGAACAACGTCATTGAGCAATCAGCGAGCCCCTGGAGTTCTCCAGTGGTATTAGTCAAGAAGAAGGATGGCTCCACACGTTTCTGTGTAGATTATCGTAAACTAAATGAGGTAACGAAGAAAGATAGTTATCCATTACCTCGCATCGACGATACGTTGGACACACTTTCTGGTTCAAATTGGTTCTCAACGCTGGATTTACAAAGCGGATATTGGCAAGTGGCAGTAGACGAACAAGACAAGGAAAAGACAGCATTCAGTGCCGGTGATGGACTATGGCAATTTTTAGTGATGCTATTCGGACTGTGTAATGCTCCAGCTACATTTGAACGCTTAATGGAACATGTGCTAAAGGGTCTCCACTGGAAAACGTGTCTAGTGTACCTAGATGACATCTTCGTTATGGGAAAGGACTTCGAGGACCACTTGAAGAATTTGGAAGAAGTATTGATGCGATTAGGAGCTTCAGGGTTGAAGCTGAGCGCAAAGAAATGCTCGTTCTTCAAGAAAGAAGTCAGGTACCTTGGACATAAAGTCACACCTGAAGGAGTACACACAGATCCAGATAAGATAGACTCAGTAAGGGAGTGGCCAAGACCAACTAGTTTGCATGAGCTACGCAGCTTCTTGGGTCTTTGCACCTATTACAGACGCTTTGTTCCAGGCTTTGCAGGCCTGGCTGGTAGTCTGCATGCATTAACGAGGAAAAATTGTGCTTTTGAGTGGAAAAGCGAACAGGAGAAGGCATTCAACAGATTGAAAGAGCTATTGTGTACGGCTCCTATCCTTGCGTATCCAATTCCTGGCGAAAACCTTATTTGGATACAGATAAAAGTGGCTTCGGGATTGGAGGTGTCCTGTTGCAAGTTATTGACGGACATGAAAGAGTAATAGCCTACTTCAGCAAGATCTTATCAAAGCCAGAGCGAAATTACTGTGTAACACGGAGAGAACTTTTGGCGGTTATGCAGTGCGTGAAGCACTTTAACAAGTACTTGTATGGACAAAAGTTCTTGTTGAGAACGGATCACGCTGCTCTGCGCTGGCTATTACAGTTCAAAACCCCGAAGGTCAAGTTGCGAGATGGATTGAGAGACTCCAAAGCTACGATTTCACAATAGAACATCGCAGAGGTAAAAACCACGGGAATGCTGATGCACTATCACGGCGTCCTTGCAGTATGGAATGTAAGCACTGTTCTAAAGCTGAAGGGAAAGAAGGAGTAGTCGATGTGCGCTTAATGGCTGTTTTACCAGACGATGAATGGACAGCGGAAAAGATAAAAGAAGTACAACGAAATGACCCAGATTTGGCAAAAATCGTATCAAGTAAGAATGAAGGAAAATGGCCTGATTGGAACGAAATCTGGACTGAAAGTCCCATAACTAAAGCATACTGGGCTGAATGGAATAGCTTAAAGCTGCAAGATGGATGCCTATTCCGCCTGTGGGAGAGCGAAGATGGAAAAAC
Organism: Clusia tigrina; assembly: GCA_920105625.2. Lineage (NCBI taxonomy): Eukaryota > Metazoa > Arthropoda > Insecta > Diptera > Clusiidae > Clusia > Clusia tigrina. The sequence continues at coordinate 375,709,731 of OV050030.1, forward strand.
CACGAAGAACTTGATTGTGGTACCCAAGGCAAGAATAAGCGAAATTCTCAAGGAATACCATAGTGGGCCAAGCGGAGGACATTTGGGAATAACAAAAACAGTCGAGAAAATTAAAACACGATTTCATTGGGTTGGTTGCCAGCAATCGGTAGTTGACTGGATTAGTGCTTGTGCAAAGTGTACCGCTGCCAAGGGACCGAGCTGTAGTCAGGGGAAGATGCATTTATACAACGTGGGAGCGCCATTTGAGCGTATTGCAATGGACATAGCAGGCCCGTTTCCAATTAGTGATTCCGGCAACAAATATGTTCTCGTCGTAATCGACTATTTTAGTAAATGGCCAGAAAAATACCCCATTACCGATCAAGAAGCTAAGACCGTTGCAGATGCATTTATCAATAATTGGGTCTGCAGATTCGGAGCTCCCCTCGAGTTGCACTCGGATCAAGGCAGAAATTTCGAGTCAACAATATTCAGGGAAATGAGTGAATTGATGGGCATACGCAAAACTCGTACAACCCCTTTGCACCAACAATCTGATGGAATGGTTGAAAAATCGTACGCTTGAGGAACACCTAAGGAAAGTCGTGGACAGAAACCAGAAAGATTGGGACCAACACATACCCCTCTTTTTAATGGCATACCGATCGGCAATTCACGATACAACATCTACAACACCAGCTAAGGTTATTTTCGGTTATGACATAAGATTACCTGCAGATCTGAAATTCGGTGCCTACTCATAACCGGAAGTTTCATGTAGCAGTTATGTAGCTGACAAACAAAGACAGTTGAATGAAATTAATGGAAACATCAGAAAGCGCACACAAATGATGAGTGATAAAAGGAAAGCGAGATATGATGTACGAGTAAACTCTAAGGGATTTCAGGAAGGGCAGCTAGTTATGCTTCATAATCCGCAAAGGAAAAGTGGATTATCGCCAAAACTGCAAACACACTGGGAAGGCCCTTATAAGGTGATAAAGCGGCTCAACTATGTAGTATACCGCATCCAGTTGGCGAGAAATGCCAGGAGCAAAATGAAAGTCGTTCATTTAGAGAGGTTATCTCCTCATAAAGGTTGCAGTGCTATCCTTGTTCGGGACGAACAAGATTAAGCGGAGGGCAGTGAAACGTGATTGCATATCAGTGAAACGGGATTACATATTTTTAGGTCCCATCTGGAGAATGAGTGCCCCTGTGAGTCAAGATGCGAACTATTCGAATAAAAGCTTATTCAAGAACAATCTGTAGGTAATATCAAAAAGAATATTCTCGACTTCCGTCGAAGAGGATAGAAGGTTCTAGAAAATACGAGAATAGCGTGGAAGTTTCTACACCAACCATTCGAAAACTATAAAAGCGACAAGACTGTTCAAAGTCGAATACAGTAGATCTGAGACCGTAACAGTGTGTGCATCTAGCATTATAATCAAAGCAGCAGTATTTGTAATTGTGTAAAGTGATGAAATTCATTAGTAAATAAAGTGACTAATGGTTTGTGAAATAAAGTGCATGTAATAACTAAGTAAACTTTAAGCCTAATATTAAATGTGTAAATAGCAATAATTAAATAAAGCTAATTATTTTAATTTAACCAGCGATTGTTTGATTACTACACAATCCAGTGGTACGAGTCCGAGTACAGAGAGTTAGAGGAATTGTCAGGAGGGCAATTTTGTAACAGAGTAAATTGTCAAGAGGGCAATTTCGTAACAATATATATATATATATATATATATATATATATATATATATATATATATATATATATATATATATATATATATATATATATATATATATATATATATATATATATATATATATATGTATATATATATATATATATATATATATATATATATATATATATATATATATATATGTATACAGATATGATCAGAATCACTTTCTAAGCAATTTTTATTTTGTTCGTCCGTCTGTACGTCTATCTGTCCGTCTGTAGGTCTGTCCGTCTATGGTCACTTTTATCGGAATAAAAATTTACAAAAATGTACCTGCAGTCCATATTCTGTGCAAACTATGGGGATCATAATTACATTGCCACGCTCACAATTAACCAAAATGCATTACTAGATTCCTATTAACGATTTATCAATCGAAATTTCACAATGGTTGATTATACACCATACAAAAAATGGGCTTACAACCTATACAATATTTTAGGTCGAAATTTTATATTAGCACGTATATAGGCCCTATAAATCCATGCACAAGAAATTGGGTGATCAGACTAAGCCCACGCCTCACTCCATTATAATCAACTCTAGGTACCCCAACGAAAATTCCCGGAGATATGCTCCTAACGATGATTTATTAAGAAAACATACCTTTTGTTGAACTCGCACGCACAGGTGTAGGTAAAGCGAATTTCGAAGGGGTCTAGTCCGACTTCAGACTTCTATTACATCCTCACAGTATGTCGAGAAATATATCTAACTTTTTGTCTTCTCTTAGCTGCCGGAGTTCAGTTGACCACCAAGAAACTGTCCTGTTACACTTTTTGTATTTGGTCTCTATCCCTTAGAGTCATTTGCAGCACATCTTATTATTCTTTGAATACAGATTGCTTCTTTATTTATATCAGAGTTCTGTACAGATACAATAAAATTGCCCTATCGTTGGATTTAAGTTTCGGACGAACCCTCTCTGTCGGACCACAGCATAATTGAGTTCGATATAGGAGGTATCGTGACAAAAACGGTAGTTTTTAGAAATCCTAGGTATACTAACTGAAAATTCTTCGATAGATCAGTGCATTCACTACTCTCATCCTCAAACATCCAAGGAATTTATAAAAATCCGGTGGAGCTAGAGGAGGGTGTCAATGAGCTGAATGAAATCATTTCCGAATCCTATGTTTTATCTTGTCCTCTAAGAACAAAGAAAAACAGCAGGAATGGTCCTTGGTGGAACTCTAGTCTGTCTATTAGACGTACTAAGGTGCGTAGGTTATTCAATCTAACTAAGCGTACGGGGGACTGGGAAGAAAATTAAAAGAGTTGACGATCTATAACAAAGAGATCAGACAATCCAAAAGGACTAGCTTTAGATCCTTTTGTGAAAGTGTAGAATCGACTCCTGAAGTAGCACGACTCCATAGAGCTCTTGCGATTTAAAGCTGGCATTGAAATCTGAGGATGGGACGTTCACGGCAAATGAAGGGGATCGCCTCTCCTTTTGCTGCGTGTGCACTTTCCTGGGAGCTCGATCCAGTTACCGCCATCTTTGCATATGGATGCTCTTCCTAGAAGAGCAAGGAAGATTGGCTGGAAGGTGGCCAAAGAAATTATAACTACTGAGAGGTTGAAATGGGCCATCAGCTCTTTTCAGCCATATAAATCGCAGGGTGCGGACGGTATTTTCTCGATCCTTCTCCAAAGGAGTGGTGAGGCACTGATTCCGCGCCTGGTAAATATCACTAGGGCAAGTCTTGCTTTTGGGTACATACCGGAAGCATGGCGCACAGCTAAAGTGGTATTTATCCCCAAGGTAGGCAAGATGGATATGGCCCATCCCAAATCCTTCAGGCCTATCAGTTTGACATCCTTTGTACTTAAAACAAAGGAGAAAAAAGTTAATATACGAGGTGTGATCAAAAAATAACCGTTATTGTGTGATCAAAAAATAAAGTATTTATTTATTCATCAACAACTATCTTGTCCCCTTCAAAGTAATTCCCCTCAGATATAATACACTTATGCCAGCGTTTTTTCCAATCCTCGAAACACTTCTGAAACGCTTTTTTTAGTATCGCCAACAGCTCCTGTTTCGATTTTTCTTTTATCTCCTCAATCGTAGCAAAACGCTTTCCTTTCATCGGTGTCTTCAGTTTTGGAAAGAGGAAAAAGTCAGCGGGGGCCAAGTCCGGTGAATACGGTGGTTGAGGCATGATAACGGTTTTGTTTTTGGCCAAAAACGGCGCCTGAGCGATGTCCATGCGACGTTGTTTTTGCTCAAAATTTAGCAATTTTGGAACAATTTTCGCTGCCGCTATTATCACCGGGTATGCCGGGTATTATTACCCATTTTGTGGAGCATAGTAGTTGATGATCTTCTGGTAAAACGATATTGTGATAATAGCTAGAGGAAAATCTGAATCCATCTTTGTGATATTATCCAGAGGGGCTTATTCGCAGCTAGTGAATGGTGCAGGAGAACAGGATTGAAGATCAATGCCTCAAAGACCACCAGTGTGCCGTTCACTAGAAAAGGATCTCTACCATATATGAAACCTATTCTTCTAAATGGTACACATTTCCATATTAGCTCTGAGACCAATTACCTCGGAGTCATTTTGGAAAAAAAAGTTAGTGTAGAAGGCTCATCTGACAGCTACCACCAAGAGGGCTACAGCTTCCTTAATGATATGCAGACGGCTTGCTGGTATATCTTGGGGTAGTAACCCAAAAATCGTTCGCTGGATGTATACCATGATGGTGAGACCAATCATCACCTATGGTTCTGTAGCCTGGTCAAATAGAGTCAGACTTAAGACAGCGAAATCTGCATTCAGTAAAGTAAAACGCCTTGCCTGCCTTGTTATCACTGGAGCTATGCGCACCTGTCCAACGGCTGCAATGGAAGTTATACTAGATCTAACACCCTTACATCTAGTAATTTAAGACTCTGCTAGGAAATCTCTTACCAGAATACAAGAAATTATTTCGAGAGAATCAAATTACACCCAAAATATATGGGGTAAAAATTCTACTCAAGAATACGGTATACTAAAATCTCACAAGGATTTTATGCCAAGAAAATTAAATTTTGCACACAAATACTGTACAATGATGAGTTGCAAAAAAGAATGCAAAGGTCTAACTGAGACGTATAAAATTAGAGAAAATTCCCTCTTATGGTATACTGACAGTTCTAAGACAATGGACGGAACTGGAGGAGTATTTGGGCCTGAATCAACTACTGGGAATGAAAGGGTTCTTTTCCAAACGTTTTTCCAGCGGAAATTCACGCTATTGAAATATGTAACCATATCAACATTGACAGGAAGTATCGGGGGGAAAACATCGTGATACTATCTGATAGTCAAGCAGCACTCAAGAGTCCGAGCTCACCCTTAGTAAGGTCTAAACTTGTGTGGGACTGGACCCTAGGCAGTATGAACAAGTTATCTCTAATGTGGGTACTAGGCCACATAGGAGTAGAGGGAAATGAGAAGGCTGATAGCTTAGCTAGGAAGGCTGCGGTCTCTCACTTCAAGGGCCCTGAACCCTTCTGTGGACTATCATCCAATACCATTGGAGGTCTGCTGAAGAAGTGTACAGATGCAAAACGAAGTCAAACCTGGAAAGCTCTTCCGGGATTAAGACAGTCCAAAGCTCTTCTGGGAGATTTTAATCCTAAAAGAGATAAGGAGTTTATAAATATGAATAGGGGTAAATTAAGAATCATCACAGGCATTTTAAACGGACATTGTAGACTCAACTACCATTTGAATAAGTTGGGTATATCTTCAGATGCCATCTGTCGATTCTGTGGAGAAAGTGACGAAACCTCACTGCACCTGATCACAGACTGCGGACCATTGGCACACAAAAGACACAGGTGTTTTGGAGAATATATCTTGGATATGAGCAAGATCCCTCATCTTGATTCCTCCAAAATATATGAATTCCTGTCGGAAATTAACCTGACAGAAGATTTATAGATGAGACTATCCTCATCTTTCAAATAAATAGGGGCATCACAATTGACTTTTCAGGTGGCAGTTTATAACACCCTTAAATATATCTATCTATCTATAGTTGGATTTGGGCGATCACCATAATGGGCTTCAACTATTGAGATCCCTAATTTTTAGGAAACCATTAATATTGATTAAGTCACTTATGTCGATTTTTTGTAGAGGTGGGATATAAAAATTGATCAAAGTGAATTTTTTTATTAAGAGAATTTCTAGAATTATTATGGAGAGATTTGAAGGTATGTGCCGTTTGTGAAGTGATGTTTTCTGAGAATGTCAGTTCCTTGTTTGGATGTAGTTATAGTACTCAAGTTGCAAAATTATCCTAGGCAATGTTTGGATATTCAGGGAGTATAATTATTAAAACTGTGTTTTTTCTGCAGGCAAATAATTAAGGGTGATGTTGCCTAATTAAAATTTCTAAATCGGTGTAAAATTTATAGTGTACTTGGATAATGCACTGTAGAACATCTAAGATGATAAATTTTAGAACTGACTAATAAACTTATTGCTTTTATTATTCAGATATATATGTGAAAAAATGAGATCTATTTGAAATGTCTGTAGGTATTTTAACGTAACTTGCTTCTTTTGGGTTGTCTTATGTTACCAAAAAATTATTTGTACAATTTAGTTCCGTGGATAAATTTGCCGCATGTGATGGTTCAATATTAATGTAGTTGGTGAGTGGGGGATTGGAATGGTATATGGTGATTAGTGTGGTATTATTTGATTTTGGAATATACGTGTTCGTGCTTATTCGAGACGAGTTTGTGATATAGTTTCCGTGGTTAATGTTATGCTCATTGTTATTAAGATGATAGGTGAAAATGGAGTGAGTGTAAGTGGCGTGTACATTATTTTTTTCTTCGTTTTTTGATTTCTGTGTGGTGGTAACCTGACTACTATTACTCAACTCGGTTTGGTGTTGACGGTTAAGTTTTTTGGAAATTTGTGTATTCCTACAACTTCTTGGACTTGAACTTCTTTGACATTTTCATTTGCACTTAAATTCTTTGGCCATGAGGCAAAAATGGTACCTTTCGTAAAGTTCATGTTATTGTGAAATGTGCACTTAATCTTACAAAAGACAGCGCGAGTTCTTTATTGTCAACATTTGTAGGCGTTTTTGGGATCTTTCACCAGTAAAAATAGGCTACTGTTTTATAATTATGAGAATAATAAAATAAATTTGCTTCTATAGAGCAAACCATGAGCATTCTTTGATCGATTTATTTCCATTTAAAGAAGACACCACAAGGTATTTAAGGTTTGGAAGTTGAGGAATTTGAAAGCGTGGGTAGTCGGTATATTTGGAGTTTTATTTCCTTCCTTTGGTTTAAATGCGGTAACGGAAATATGTACACAGAGAAAATAATAATAACATTCATACGAACATCTGCACGCAACGAGAGTTTGTAAGTGATAATATCTCAGTTTTGAATGTATCTATTTTTATGCAATAGATTTCATGAGTTCTTGATTGTAGTTTCGCGCTCTCTCAGATTGACACCAATCATTTGAATGTATGCACTTACTGCAATCATTCCTATCTATCATTCAAAATATAAATAAATAAGATTTATCTCAAAATTACATCAGTTAATAACTGTATAATGGCAAATCCGTATCGACAGGAAAGTCTGACAGATTTAAAAAAAATTAATGGAGAAATGTATTTTTTCATTCTACAATCTTTAGTAGAAAAATGTCTGCAATTGTTTCGTAACGCAGTCTATTAATTTGCAACAAGAATCTCTGTAATCAAATGATCAAAGTGAGAAAAATTGTGGATTACACCAGACTGCATAATCCAACCCTGTATGGAAAACAAAAAAAAAATTTTTGGAATCGAAAAAATTAACTTAACTTAACTGGAAAAATTAACTTTTACTGTAGCCCGATTTTCAATGGCAATCAATTGAAATTGATATTAATAAGAAATGGAATCTATCCAGATCAGATCACCTTGAACAACCCCTCTTATAAAAATAAAAGTTGAACCTAAGTATCTAAAAACAAAGTTTACATACAAGTTAGCATCATACGTGTTGCATGTCGTTGGCGCCGTTCGCTTGCGTAGCGGTACCAAGCATTGTACGAAATACGCTGCAACAGCGTCTGCTGCCATCCGCTGCGCAGGGGCACGGTAGACGGTGCTGGTTCTCGGTACGCGAGAAAACATATGAAAAGACCATTGGCGCCATGCGCTTGCACAGCAGTACAAAGCATTGTACAAAATGCGCGGCAGAGCCGCTATGCGTAGATACGGTAGTCGGTGATGGTTCTCGATGCCGGAGGAATTGGCGAGACATGTGTTGTATGTCGGTGCCGCCAAGCCCAGCCGTGAAACGCTGTCGCGCAATGCCGCCTCAAAGCGCAGTCACCATGCGATTGTCGGCGGCGAAAACGTATAAAAAGAACCCGAGTACGAGAGCTCGCATCTTTTAATTGGCAGGAGCTCGAAGGAGAAGGACTACCTTAATAATAATAAAATAATATTAAAACAAATTAAATATCTTTATAATTTTAGATGGATGCAGGAGATACTTAACTTACACAAGCCACAAACAATTCGCTCCCATATGAATACATCATTAGTTCCACCACAGAATTGCCAGAGCAGTGCAAATGACCACATATACGAGTAACTACACATTCATATAAAAAGAGAAATGCAAAAGCTGCAAATAAAAATGTTAAACTAATGGTAGAAGATCATTATTTCTTATGGAAGGAATTCCCTGCACAAAGAACGGAGTGTACGGAGTGCGACGTGAATCATGCACATATCAAATACATACTCGTATGTGGAATGTTCAAACTGTGCACATTCAAAAAATTAGAGCTGCAGAAAAGTAATCACCCACCAGGAATATTTACAATTTAGGAAAAGATGTTCTGATAGGGACACATTTTGAGTATTCATCGCAGATTGCAAATAATGCGGTATAGATGGAAAGTTAATGGTTAATTAATTTATAGCTTATAAGGCATACCAATTCCTAAAGAATGACTCTTTAAATTTGGTCCTGTCACTCTCTAAAAGGATTGAAATGTATTCTGCTAAATTATTTCGTTTTTCTTTGTAACTAATATATTTTGCAATGTGACTAATAGAGCAATATTTAAATCAATTTATGAAATATAAATATTATTGCTAATATATGGATTTGGTCTCTTTAGACCACGCCTACCTCCACATATGACACCTTCTTTAAAATAACTATAACTTAGTTCCAATTTGTTACTTATGTAGATGTGGCTCCTACTAAACATTGCGCAGATGTAAGTTGTATATATTAACTGCCATGCCCACTAGTAACAAATATTCATAACTTAAGATCTATTAGAGATTTAGGGGCGAAATCCTTTACTTTACATTAGTCCTAAAAATATCATTTTAAGTATATAATACATATAAATATGTAGAAGTCGGGTATATTATGTTAGTATTTATATATTTGGAACTATTTGCGGTGCAAATCCTGTGGATTTGTTAACATTGGATTTTATAACCAAAAATTAGCAATTGCTCATCACTCGACTTGTAAAAGATGAAAAAGTCATTAGTATGAAACCGAAATAGAGGTCGTTTCGAACTATCTTGTTGATAGAAATTAATGAACACAACTTTCCTATTGGGTAATGTTGGGCACACAAAAACGAAGGACACATTAGCATAGTTTTACCAGCTCCAGTGCAAACACATTCACATGTCTTTTTTAAGCTACACATCTTCACGCATTAACATAGAAAATTTGAGATTTCTTGGTCGTCATATTTCAGAGTCGTTTAGAAGTCGGTTTTTAGCAAAGCAGGGTTGGCTACAGCTTGTTATGCCATGTTGTAGCACACATGTTGCAGCTATATGCAGAATTACTGATTGGACCTCCTGTACCAAAAGGAATTTTCTGTACTGTGGAAGCAAATAGTTTGTTATAAATTGTCACCTAATGGTAGAACATAGTTATTGTTGCCTGAATAAGTTAATGCTTATTGACTAACCGAAAATGCCAATCTCTGCTTTTGTGTCCCCTTTACCATTAAAAAGGGGATATTGTGACACGCCATTACATTACATCCACAAAGAGCCATGGCAGATATGGATATATGGGTAAGTGTCACTTTCTGAGTCGATTTGGTTTTTGTCAGTCAGTCAGCCAATGTATAAGTGCTTTCTACAGTATTGGATATAAGACCGAACCAAATACATAGCTATATGAACCCATTCGAATAAAGGCCACATTTGCAACAGAAAAATTCTTCATTAAAGCAACTTTTTTCAAATTGATGATTTAGTATAACTAGATACATTCACAGAGCTTCCAATAAAATCTATGCGAATATGGGAGTCATACATTAAACACTACGCTCCACTTATTTCTAAAGACACAAAAGATATCTACATAGACGGAATTTAATAGAAATAAGTACATTATGAAGTCATATGCAGAAAAATCAAGACTCCTATTGATGAAAAGTAAATCAGTCTGCTCTGAAAAATAGGCAGAATATGCTTATTTTATACATATTCCTCTATTAAAGATTAATCGATGAAGTTTTACATAATGGATCACAGTGTCATCATAAAACAGTAAATCATGAAATGGTTAACTCCAATGCAACTATTGAGGTACATTTTGCCTAAAAAGTATTGGGAATTTATTATTTGAAAGACGCCCATTAAAGATACAGCAATAATTATTCTAAAGCACAGTACTGAGCTACAACGCTGTTTTCAATTGCTCTGTGGTTTTTGTAAAGCAAAAATTAGGTGAACAAAAAGTTTGCTTTAAATATTGTGTTCCAAATTAATTTCTGTTTCTCAAATGGCTAAAAGTGTAAAAATCATAGGTACATATATAAAAGCATCCAAAGACGCCCGAAAAGTTTTAGAGGATTTGCCGTGTTCTGGTCTCACTCCAATGCCTATGTACTATGAAAACATCGACAAAATCAAGAAGCTGATGTTCGAAAATCATCGTCTGCGTCTTACGGAGTTGGCCCAAGAGATGCACATATATTTTAAGTCCATTCGTAACATTAAGACTGATATTTTGGATATGAAACGGGTCGCCGCGGAACTGGTTCCGAAAGAGCTCAATTTTTTTCAAATATATTATCGCAATCAGGTCGCTGAAGACATGAAAACCCGATTGATAGAGACGGGCTTACGAGTATGACATGCAAACAAGCAAACAGTCTTCGCAATGGCGCCTCGAAAATGAGCCGAAACTTTAAATACCGGGTCAAAGTCGGTTGAAAATTAGATTAGCGTGGTGTGGTGCAATCCTAGTTGCTTCTAAAGCAGTGAACAAGAAATACGATTTAGGCATCATGAGGCCTCCATCGCACAAAGGCATCGTTGTGCTAGAGCCAAAATCTTAACGAATATCATAGACCAAAGATAAAATTACCACTTTGAGGAAAGCGTTTTGAATCGATTGAGAAAATAAAAGAAAATTCACGGAAAGAGCTGGAAGCTCACTCAGCCTCTGAAATGCAATATACGAGTATTTGCATATATCCAGTTACTGTAGAAAAAATATGCATAAATCTAGGTCTATACAAGATTTATAAAAAAATGTGCTTTAATAATACAATATTTCGATTATGAAATTTGGATATTATGGTGAACATAAGATTTCAAAGAGTATGGCAACCTTCATTTAAACTGCAGCAATATGAAAAATGTGGTTGCATAAATGTCTCGAATTAAGTTATATGGACTCAATATCGCTGTGGTTTAAAACCCAACATCACTTTATATGAAGGATAAGTCGATTTAACCCAACTTTGCATCTACTTTTATATTCCTTAAAGACAATATTCTTTGCTGCCTTCAACCTTTATTAACTACTTCTACAAAATTCTAGATTCATCACTGAAGAGAATATATGGCTCAAAGTCAGGGAGAGCTAGGATTATAGTAAAGCATTTATAATTCAAGTAAAATATAATTACAAAAATTTTTGCTTAGGAAACTGGAGATAAAAAGTATGTGACTATATGAGAATTTGTTGCTCTTAATCGAATCATTTACTTATTGGACAATTCTTGTGTTCTTGCTTCATTTGCTTACTTACAAGGTAAAATCACTTACGCCCTCGATTGGTGAGTATATTGTTTTTCAAAAAAAGTTCTTTCAGTCCCACTATGCCACATTTCGAAATGATTCACTTTTACAGCTGTAAGAAGGTAAATAGAAAAAGAATTTGAAAAGCTTATTCCCTTCATCCCACATGAAGCAACTCTCCCCACATCCACCGGCAAGCACGCACACTTCCCTCTACAGCGACCAGAAAGGCTAAACGGCTTGCGGCAGCAGCTCCTCCAGCTCTCTTGTTGCTTGGTTTTTAATGCCCGAAACGCTGCGCTCATTTCCATTTCACTATAGGATGCTCAAGTGCACTTGTGGCCTTGTCCGACGGCTGTTGCTTTTCCCGCCGCATCTACACACCCCACTACAGGACGGAATTCTTCCCACCAGAGTCTCTTGTATGAAGACATTGAATGTCTTGTTTTTATTCCTTGTAATGTACAACACAAGGGAAATTGTGTTGATATTTTTTGTTCTTAACTGAAATAAAAAAGACACTTTTAGGCGATGTTGTACGTTTGCGTGGGTTGTATGCCATGTCCCCTAAAAGTGCGCAATATAATTTGCATAATTCTCGAAAGCGGCGCAATGCAAATGAGAGCAAATTGAAAATAGTTTATCGTTTGGAATGTGGGGTTCCAGCTGGTGGAGCAAAGGTCTTTTTTATGTGTTTGCAAACTTAACGACTGCTGCAAGTGACACCATATTTTGGTTATTATTGCGGCTTGGCTGTAACACAATATTTTATGCTGTAAAATACAATATTTTGGTAGGTGCATATATTTTAGATATTTAGCAATTCTAGAGGATTTTTGTAGTGCATCCCAATTGCGGATTTGTTATAATTAAGAGATTTCTGAAGAAAAACAACATTCACGACTAGGATCTATTCACGCACTTTGATAAATGTGTACAGTTATTATTAAATAATAAACACCACAAAATAAAGTAAATGTATTCCTGTGTGTGTAGTTTACGGATTATAGCCTAAAATTTAATTTTGTTCTCTATTTACAAACTTAATACATTAACATCTAAGCTTACATCCAAACTGTTAAAAATTGCAACAATTATGTATCCGTATTTTTTATCAGTATCACAAATTTACACACCGCTCCATCTGTCTTACCAACTATCACAACTTCTCTTATAAAGCTAGTATTGACTTTAGTAACACACTTTCATAATTTATGTCGATATCGTCAATCATCTGAACAATTGTTTTTGCGTCGTTCAATGTTCACAAAGGCGCCGTTGTTTATGATTGGAACCATGCCAATACGCAAGGTATGGTGCACTTTATAGGCGTTAGTACGACCGATTATTATTTTTATTTTCAAAAGAGTATTAAATAATCGTATGTGTTATTCAGCTGCTTTTCTAATGCCCACAGGAAGTCCTCCTATATTCATATACACTAGGGTGGGGCGATTTGAACATCTTAATGGGCGCTTCGCGTTTCTGATTCTTGGGTTTGTACTGAGCAAAAAAGTCCACTAGACCATACGTCTACGGTGAAAATCGAACTTCCAGATTTAGACTTGCAGTTTTTTCTCAGACTTTATTTTTTTGGAAAATTTGCAAATTTTCTTGGGCTCATATTTCGTAAAGTATTTGTAGCTATTGTCTCGGGCTACAATTTCTCTGAACATATTACTTAGAAAAAACTTCGTTTTCATGGTCGAAAAGTCGAAAATGTAGAAAATTCACCACCTTTTATCACTTTTTTTTTATATGTTGGCCTATAACAGCCAAATTATTGAGATATTCGATTCAATGCTAAGACAAGTAGCCAAGATAATAGTTAAGAACTCTCTAGTACATCGCAAAAGCATTGGAACGCTCCTTCAGGCAGTTTTGGGCTTGTGAAAGTGCAAATTTTTCGTAAAAATATTGATAAATTACCATTTTCAGTCATACAAAATCATAAAAATATTGTATTTCTTATTTTTATTCTATTATTTTATTTTATTCTTTTTTATTCTATTTATTTTATTATATTATACACATTTATTGATTCGTACTGTAAAATTGAATCGCTTTCAAGAACATAGCAATCAATATCAGTTTTCGATTGACAGGACTGGGCAAAACAGGAAAAAATTTAACAGATTACACATAAATATATCTGCATCTCTCGTATAAATGCCTACAACAAAGAAAGTACATTTCGAAAGTATATGATAACAAAAAAAACAAATTAAACACTTATTGGGCTGGAGATAAAACCGGTGCTTGTATAAGTTAAGTATCTCCTCCATACATCTAAAATTATAAAAATATTTAATTATAGAAATATTGTTTTAATTTTTATTTTAATATTTTATTATTCTAATCGCCCTTCTCCTTCGAGCTCCTGTCAAAAAAGATTTGAGCTCTCGTACTCGGGTTCTTTTTATACGTTTTCGCCGCCGACAATCGCATGGTGACTGCGCTTCGAGGCGGCATTGCGCGACAGCGTTTCACGGCTGGGCTTGGCGGCACCGACATACAACACATGTCTCGCCAATTCCTCCGGCACCGAGAACCATCACCGTCTACCGTATCTACGCGTAGCGGCTGTGCCGGGTATTTTGTACAATGCTTTGTACTGCTGCGCAAGCGCATGGCGCCAATACTCTTTTCGTGTGTTTTCTCGCGTACCGAGAACCAGCACCGTCTATCGTTCCCCAGCGGAGCGGATGGCACCGGGCGCTGTGGCAGCGTATTTCGTACAATGCTTTGCACCGCTACGCTAGCGCATGGCGCCAATGCTCTCCGTCTTGTGTTTTCTCACGCACCGAGAACCAGCACCGTCTACCGTGCCCCTGCGCAGCGGATGGCAGCAGACGCTGTTGCAGCGTATTTCGTACAATTCTTTCTACCGCTGGGCAAGCGCACGGCGCCAACGACATGCAACTCGTATGTTGCTAACTTATATTAATCAAGTTTCACTTCACAATCGTATTTAAGAATAATTGTAACTAATAATAATGTAAGTTTTACCTGATTAGTTTCAAGGATAGTAGAAGTATTGCAAACGTCTGATATGCTTGGCCGAAGGTTTGATGGCCATCCTTGGGTCAGGAAAGGCCGAACTGTAAAGATAAAATTTAAATTAGATAGTATTATTGTAATCGAGTAGGCAGCCCTGAATACTGGTCGCTTGCTACTCTGAAATGAGGAAGATGAAGAAATTAGTTAGAAGGCATTTTGGTAATTCTCTTTCTCTCTTCTGTATTCGTCTCTTGTAAAGACCGAACGCGCCTGATATGTAAAATAATAAAACGTAAATTATTGCTTTAAGAATAAACAATAGAAAGATAAAAGGGCAAGTTAAATATAATCCAATTTTTTTGGTGAGTACCATTTTAATTCCTGAAATACCGTCTTAGAATCGTTGAAAAATTAACCAGCATAACATTGACTTTACATGGTCGTGATACAGGAGATCCAATGGTGCCTCGGTACCCAATTTTTATTCCTAAGTATGGGTTGTGACGATACGCTGGGTCTCTAATACTCTATAGCTGAGGTAGTCTCAGCGGTGTCCAGGGTTCGTTAGCAAGAAATAAGTCTTAGAGTTTGGTCTACTTAGTGGATACTTTTTTTGTCGATTAGTTATTTACATTTTTCTTGTTATGTGTGTATTTATATATTTTTCTTCTTAGTTGGCGAATCACATGGTGGGGGGCTTCTGTGTCGCGAGTGGCGTAGATGTCCGGCGTGAGTGAATAACTCGCTCAGGTAGTCAGAATCCTCAGGTCACTGCTATTGCGCCCAGTGTTTGGTGAAAGAGCTGTTCACGCCTCCGTTGTTGTTCGATCAAAAAGAGAGTTGTTCTTGTTTGTGCTGTTGTTCGATCAAAAAGAGGTGTTCTTGCTTATGCTGTTATTCGATCCAAAAAGAGACTGAGTACTCCGAAGCTGCTCCTTATATAGCACAGTGGCTACTCGCACACAATGCGTGGCGTGCTGTCATTGGCTATCCGAATGGCGTCATATGGTTTGGACTTCTTCTTCTCGATAGCTGCCATATGTTTCAGCACCGCGTGGGTCTCCTCCACGGGCTTTCACTTTGTCTTCTTATTTTCGATAGCTGCCTCGTGGTCCTCCTCCTCGTGGGTTTTGCTCCACGTGTTCTCCACCGCGTGGGTTTGTTGGGAGGCAGTCGCGTGATGCTTAAAGTGACTCACCAATGTCGGGCAACTGGTGATCTCCTCATTTTGCGAGTGGTGCCAGTGTGCCATGTAGGAGAATAAATCATTAAGATTTATGCTCCTTACACTGTGCCATGTGTTGCCCTAAAAAATTGAAATATCATGGTATGCATCCAAAGTTAGACTATGCTGCCCGAACCCCATGAAATCATATTTCCGAAAAGTGTGCATAGCCACCTAATGTTCCAGCAGCTTGCTCGTGCACTATTTGAGCAAATTGTTCAGGCAGTCTCTTTGCTTCTATTAAATCATGTCCCAAGTTCATACAAATGAAAGAAATAATCATGATCAGCGGGCTTGTTTTGACTCACTGCCAAAATAAGCCCTCTTTCATGCCCCAAACAAATATACCCAGCTTTCGGGTCCTCTCCACGCTTCTATATTCCTTTTATTCATTCTCAACAAGGTCGTAATTATGCCCCAAAATAAAGCTGATAAATTTGTCAGCCTCTTCCCATGGTTCCAACTGCCAGCCACCTTTTACAATTTAAAAAAACATATATCATCCGTGAAAACAACCAAAATCCATCCCCATTCCCGAAAACCCTCCTTGCAGACGATCGATCCCATCTCTTTAAATGAATTTAACCTCACCATTTCATCAACGCCAGAGGTGGGCAAAATATCCTACCCAATCCTAAAAAATCTGCCTAAAAACCGTAAAACCAGATATGTAAACTTTTGTAATAAAATTTTCAATGAGGGAATCTACCCACAGCAATGTAAGATAGCCAAAATCCCACATATCCCAACATCTAACAAACCCACTACTCACATAGCAAATTATAGAATTTCTTCCGTGTAAATCAAAAGTAAAAAAAATATTATTTCAGTAAGAATTATGTGGTGTGTTAAAGCAAACGGTATCATAAGCAGTCACCAATTTGGCTTCCACAAAGCTTTAGGAGTAACAACACTATGCTCCACACTTCTGGCATACCCAAATATTTTTCTGTATTAAGCGTAGATTTCGAAAACACTTTGGACAAAATCAGAACCCACGTTGTGCTCAGAGAACTGTCAGATACCTCCATACTTATCCTCACCAACGGATAATGGTATTTCGGTATTTCAACATTCGGATTTTCATATTTAGGGTGAATCTATTCCGAATCATAAAATCTATACCTAAGATTAATTCGTCCACAATATCCGCAACTATAAACTCGTGCGTCACGAAGAAGTGGAAGTTAAACAACAGATATAGCTGCTAGGCACCAGCTGGTATGTAGCAGTGCTGCCAAGTTTTGTGCTGTCACTCTGCAAAAATAGTTGCCTATCCAGCGCTCAACACCGCCAAAGGGCGGACGTTCCAAAGTGGAACAATCTTCAAAAAATGTGGATAATACTCAGAAATCGCTCAATTGCATGAACTTGAAATATTATGCACGGATCTTAAAAGAGAAATTAATAAGCTTAAAGCTGAAAAACTCAAATTCAAATTATAGAAAAACATGAAACTGCAAAAGCTCCACTACAAAATTCTCAGAAATACGAAACAGATGAAGAAGAATTGGCCAGAGAAACTGAGTGGATACTTAAACACGTTAAGAAAAGGAAGGCAAATTCATCTCCCGATCATATTCAAAGTTGTAATAATAATTCAGTTAACCAGGAGAGTTCCGAAAAATTTAAAACAAATAATTAATGATGGAGTTTTTAAAATAAATCTCTATAATAGCGATGACTATAGAGCCATAACCAAATTGTTGTCAAGTGCAAATTTGTTTTGGTATACTTATGAGAGCAAACAAAATCGTCCCATTAGAGTAATGGCTAAAAAACTGCACCGTTCATGCGACCCGGAATTAATCCTTCTAGATCTTCAAGATAAAGGATTTAAAATAATTAGCGCAACAAACAAATTAAAATGGAAAAAAAAATTCGCTGCAAGCGAAGATATTAAAAAACGAGGACAGAAATCTGAAGTCGGGTTAGACCGACAGCGAAATACCCTATACCTTTTTTGTGCGTGCGAGTTCAATAATGAGGATGTTTTCTTCATAAATCATCATTAGGAGCATATTCACAGTAATTTTTGGTAGGGTACCTTGAATTGATTATATCGACCCCATTTCTTGTGTATGGCTTTGTAGTGTCAGTATAACCACTAATATAAAATTTCGTCAAAAAATATTGTGTAGGTCGAAAGTTATAATATGTGAATAGTGGGCGTGTCTGTAGAAATAACACGCCTTTTTTTTGGGTGGTGTTTAATGTTAGTACCCGCAATCTTCCTGTGAAATTTCGTTGATAAATTTTTGATATGAACACAGTAATGATTTTTGACTAATTGTGGGCGTGGCAGTTCTATTATGATCTCCATATTCTGCACACACACTACTATGGACCCCATGTATATTTCTGCAAATTTTTATTCCGCTGGCATCAATACGAGCGTAGGTAGGCTAATTTTAATTTTAGACCCGAAAGTTCCCTATATCAAAAGTGGGCGTGTCTTTTCAATGATGAACTGTATTTGTTGCAGATAGCTTTATAATGTCCACATGTTCCTTCCCGTAAAATTTCGTCCGTAAATCTCTACCAGATCTTAAGTTATTAAAATTTGTTAATAGGCGTGTCAGTTACTATATACCGCCCACTTTTTGCACAGTGTTTAGTAGGACGCACATCTCCATAACTGCCAAATAATGTCACGATTCCGTCAATTGGACCGAAGTAATTGTCATTTTAAAAAAGGTGAACAAAGTTCCTTATATGGGAGGTAGGCGTGGCCTTTGTCCAAATCGGCCCTTATAGGTATCTGGTTCTGTATCTTTGTGCAGGCTACACTTTTGCAAAATTTCATTAAGATAGCTCTAACGGTTTCGGAAAAAAGTGGCCCCGGACGGACAGACGGACGGACAAAAAAAAAATTCGTAGAAAGTGATTCTGATCATATCTGTATATATATGTCCATACCTACCACGCCTTCTTCTCGAAATTGCAACCCCTCTCAAAAGCACAAAATTAGTATACCCTATTTACGTTTTTTAAAGGTAAAGGGTATAAAAATATAAAATAACCAATATTTTAAACTCTATAGTAGAAATAGAGCCATTGAAACACTCAAAACTAATTCCACAATGCAAAAACTGTCAGTTATATGGTCTCACAAAAAATTATTGTGGTAAAGAAGCACGGTGCGTTAAATGCACAGGAAAGCACAGTACTTCATCCTGTACTAAACCAGACAACCAGCAACCAAAATGTTGTCACTGTGGTGAAGCTCATCCAGCAAACTATAGAAGTTGTATGGACCGCAAGAACTACAAAAAATACGTAACGGAACCACCCAACAGAAAAAACCTCCTCAGCCAGCTACAGTAAACCCACCTGCAATGCAAATTACGCAGACCAATGTAAACAAAAAGAATGAGCAAAGTCTAAGTTACGCTCAAGTAGCGAGAAACAAGAATGCCACAAAGTCTAATTCTGTAGAAGAAATATTGTCTCAAATTTTAAAACAATTAAAGAAACAAGAAGAATTTAATAAAAGCCTAGAAACTCGTCTAGTAAGGCTCGAGCAGGGCTCAATGCAACAAAGTTACACTCATACACAATGACACTAAAAACATTGCTATCACATCAACATCAACCCGAATTACAAATCATACTCAACGAACAAAAAATTTATAGTTGTCTGATTTCTGAAACACATTTCACAAATCAGTCGGTCATAAAAATTAATAGCTATGAGACTTACCACACAACTAATCCAGATAATTCACTTCGTGGTGGTAGCTAAATAATCGTAAGAAAAAATATAGAACATTACGAGTCAGAAATCCAAGCGACCACTATCATTATAAATTCAAACCACCAACCGCTAGCGCTCACGGCATTGCACAGTCCGTCGAGACACAAAATTAATTGTATGTTAAATTTATAAATAAGCACGAAACCAGATATATAGTAGGAGGAGATTTCAATGCCAAAAATATCTATTGGGGATCCAGACTAACCACAACAAAAGGGCATGAGTTATTTAAAGCTGCCAGAGAGACGGGTTGTGAGTTTATCTCAACTGGTAAGCCAACTTATTGGCCAAGCGATCCTGGAAAGATACCTGATTTAATAAATTTCTTTTTAATTAAAAAAGTTTCAAAGAACTATTTACAAATACATGAGGGTTTTGATCGAAATTCCGACCACTCTCCGGTTTTGTTATCAGTAAGCGAAAATATAATTTTAAAAAATGCAAAATAAATATCTAACTAACAAGTTTACCGACTGGCACTATTTCAAAGAAGTTCTAGGAAAAAACACTCGACACATAGAACCGCCAAAAACAGAAGAACAACTAGAATACGAAGCCTTAAAACTAACGCAAAATATTCAAAATGCTGCTTGGGTTAGCACGCCAATTTTAAAAAGGAAATTCGAAGGATGTTTCTATCCGAAAGAAATAAAAATTCTAATAACAAACAATAGAAAACTCCGGCGTCGCTGGCACCAAAGTAGGTCACCCAATGATAAACATGCGCTTAACAAAGCTACAAAGAAGCTAAATTAAGAAATAAAGGTTTTCAAAAATGAATTGACTAGCAGGCTCTTACGAAACCTCTCACAGGAAAAAAATAATTACTACTCTTTGTGGAAAGCCACGAAAAACATAAAAAGGCCCACATTACCGATTCCTCCAAAAGGCTCACACATTTGCAGACCACCTTATGAAACTTTTACGCCAAATGATGACGTAGAAATTGATACGAATTACAACATCTACTATGAGAATAAGGCAGGCACTCTGCGGTGTACCCCTTCCGAAGTAAAATGTGAGATAAGAAACCTAAAATTGAATAAAAGTCTGGATTTTGATCTGATAACAGCAGAAATTTTGAAAGAACTGCCAGAGATGTGTATTGAAAATCTTTCAACTTTGTATAACGCCACATTCAAACTTCGACACGTCCCAAGCATCTGGAAAACCCAAACCAGGCAAGGTACCATAAGAAGTGTCATCATATAGACCAATCCCTCTATTACCGATACTATCGAAAGCTTTTGAGAAGCTGCTACACAATAAACTCCAGCCAATTATAGAATAAAAGCCACCAATTTGGTTGCAGAAGACAACATTCAACTATAGATCAAGTTCACAGGATCGTCGAAGTTATTGAAAACTCATTTGAAGAGAAAAAAGTCTGTTCTGCGGTATTTCTAGATGTAGCGCAGGCATTCAACAAAGTTTGGTATAAAGGTCTGCTCCATAAACTGCAATTGATTCTACCTGCCGAATATTGTGAAATTATCGAATAATACCTTCAAAAAATATGCCTATTCTGAGCTCCGCGAAGTTAAGGCAGGTGTTCCTCAAGGCAACACCCTAGGGCCCCTACTCTATCCTTATTCACAAGCGATTTACCGATCGAACAAAACCATATTACCGCAATATTCGCTGACGATACGGCACTCATAGCTACTGGTGGAACAGAGGAAATCTCAGTAGAGAAACTCCAACGTACCGTAAATTAAAAAAATGGCGCGAAATGACAGATTAGAGTCAGTAGAGAAAGTCAGGATCTACTTAAAGCCATAGAAAACGCATTAGCCACTTCAAGAATTGTCCAAGAATGGAAGTGAATACTTAACTCAACCTATTTAGGTTTCGGGACAATGTGGTGTACGGGAGAGCGAAATAGCTGATGAATTCGCAAACTGAGGGTACTCCAATGGGAGCATAGCCATTTATCGGTATAAGTTTAGCAGGGGCTATTGATTGGATCAAGAACCATTTGATCAATATTCACAAATACCGATGGTGCAGTTCAGGTGGCAGCGAAACAACCAAGCACATATTGCAGCTCAGCAAGTGTTGTCCTCAACCCAGACTCCTTGTTGCTTCCGGCAATACCGCTCACTAAGCATAGCGGCGTCGCCCTTATGCTCTCTGACCGTCTATTCCAGTAAGTCCTGTGCAGCGTTTTGACTTCTTTACGGCTTGATTATAGTATGGACATGTGCTGCATAAGATGGGCTTTTGTCACACCCGCCGGCATTGTGGCCTTCAGCATCGCACCTGTAGCACCGATTGCGCGAGTCCCCTTTCTGCTGCATTTTTTGGTAATTTTCTTAGCTTTTCTTAGCTACTAGCTTTTCATACACCCGGCAAGATGTCCATCCGACTCTCAATTTTTGGGCTAGTTAGGCCACGGCCGCCAGAGGGCCAACGGTTGCCGTTTGCATTCCACCGTACGCTTTGCAAAGCGACCTGATCGCCGTCACGGGTAGTTTTCGAAGGTGTTCAGCTGTTTGCACAGTGCTTCGTGCACATCCCCTGGTGTGGTAATCTCGTCCAGGCCTTCTATTTCTAGCTGGACTCCTCAGTGAGCTGGGCACTTGCTACTGCTTTCCGGAAATTGAGAGTCTTCGGGTCCTCTGTCGTGGCCAATTTTAGCAGCAGCTCCCCTTTCACGGTATTTTAAATTTTCTGGCCCCTTTCGCCGAGTTGCCCAAGGTGAGGCTCTGTCTTTATCCTCCGCAAGATCTCCTCATAGCTTGTCACAGTTCTCTTTGGACAATCGCATCAGGTCTTGCCGGCTTCGCTTTGGCGAGTGGTTTCGGTCTTGTCCAGCTACAAATATGAACTACAGTCCACTCCTGTTTCTTCACCGCTACATCGGGTCTACCAACTTCTGGCTTGGTGCTATTCTTAACTGTGGCGGTCTTAGCCATTGCCACCTTTGACGCATCCGCCATATGCCTTATGGGTTCCGCTCAGCTCGTAGGGCTAGTTCCGTCACCTCCTCCATTTTTTGCTTGTCCTCGTTTAACGGTGGAGAGGATTTATATATAAATCATCATTAGAAGCATATCTACGGTAATTTTTAGTAGAGTGCCCTGAACTGATTATAATAGAAGGAGGCGTGACCCTTTTCTGATCGTGCTCATTTCTTGTGAATGGCATTGCAGCGGCAATATACCAAATCATATAAAATTTGGTCCAAAATTTGGCATAGGTGTTTAGTTTAGTGATTAACCCCATTGCTTGCAGTTGACTTTGCAATGTCCACATATTGCTTCTCATTTCGTCCGTAAATCTCTAATATATCTTAAGTTATGTAACGACTCTTTTTTATAGCTGGGGTAAAACTCAGCGGCTCCAGGGGTCGTATACAGAAAAATATAAAATCCTGTGTGTTAAATTAATTTCAACGTATTTATTTAGTGTATTACTCTGTTAGTACTCTTGTTAGTCCTTGCTCAAAACAATACTACTTCCTTAACTCTATATAAATCAACTTGCTTAGTGTATACTTGTTTGCCTGTCTCTACGTCCCGGTAAGTATGTGTCTCTGTGATTCAGTGGGAGAACGATTAAAAACCAGAGGCTCTCACTGAATCCCTGTAGTCTCTGCCTGTGTCTGGCTTAGCAAGAAAACGATTAAAAACCAGAGGTTCTTGCTAAGCTTCCTAAGTCTCGGTTGCGTATGTGTCTCAGTGATTCAGTGGGAGAACGATTAAAAACCAGAGGCTCTCACTGAATCCCTGTAGTCTCTGTCTGTGTATGACTTAGCAAGAAAACGATTAAAAACCAGAGGTTCTTGCTAAGCTTTTTATGTTCGTATGGTACTTTGTAGAGCTGTTGCTAGTCAGGATGCTGGTGTCCGAAGAAGAGACCTACTGCCTGGGCTACGTGGTTTATATAGTCCCAGGTCGCAGCGGCTGACACATGTTGTTGTTCGCAGGCCACCGTTGTGTGATTTTACTTCCGTTGGCCAGTAGTCGATTGTTGTTGTTGTGGCAGGCTTGTTGTTGTTGCAGTCAGGCTTGTTGGTGTTGCCGTCTTTTGCCCTTGGGCCACCTTCAACTTCTGGCGGTCAGCCACCTCGCTCCAACGGTCCCTGGTTAGCCTGCAGTATTGTTGCCTGCCAGCAGCGCCGTCCGGAATCCTATAGTGTTGTTGTTGTTAAATATTTAATTTAACTGCCACCCAGCATTTCCCTCTTGTGCTTTGTACTTGCCGGCCGTTGGCGTGGTGGTGGTTCTGTCGTTGTCCGTCTTGTGTTTCGCTCTCGTTTCTTCGTGTTGTTGGTGTAAGATTTCCGAGCGAGCGCACTCGGCAAATTCCACCGCTGAGTTCGTGCACTCACCTTCTCTTGTCCGGCATGTATTTGTTGCATTCCTCGTCGCTGTGTTTTCTTTTTGTTGTTGTTAAATATTTAATTTAACTGACAACCAGCATTTCGTTTGTATTCCTCCTTCTGCTTGCTGGTCGTTGGCGTGGTGGTTGTTCTGTCGTTGTCCGTCTTGTGTTTCGCTCTCGTTTCTTCGTGTTGTTGGTGTAAGATTTCCGAGTGAGCGCACTCGGCAAATTCCACCGCTGAGTTCGTGCACTCACCTTCTCTTGTCCGGCCTGTATTTGTTGTATTCCTCGTCGCTTTGTTTTCCTTCGCTCTTTGCAAGCATAGCGCTGATTGGCAAGATCGTTGGCTGTGGTGGTCGGGTTTTTTGTTGTAATTGCTATTATTCCAACTGGTCTAATGTGCTGCTACTGATCTGCGCTCCTACCACGGCCGCGCTAATTGGTTACAATGCTTGTAGTTCTTTTCGTTAGGTTCTCACTGCAGTTGTTTCGGTTGGCAGTGTGGGCGTTTCCAAGATGCAATTATTCGGTCTGTTCTTCATGGTGTTTGTGTGTATATAGCGACTCGGTCGCCTGTGGTGTGGGCCAAAATTTCCCACAGAAGATTTTGGTTCTTACAGTTATGAATATTTGTTAATAGTCGGCGTGGCAGTTAATAAAGGGTTTTCCAACAAGAGGTGTTATTTTACATCACCCGGTATTTCGGTAGCTGTCACTTTTGAAGCTTTTATTCTCTGACATTTGACTAGTAGAAACTACGCCGTTACTAACAATGGAACGATACACGCTTCAACAACGCATTGAAATTATTAAAATTCACTAAAAAATAAACAGCCCAGCGTCGATTCAAGACCTCAAAGATAGAATTCGTGAGGCTATCGAGGACATAGGGCAGCCACTTTGCGATTTGGTTATGGAAAATTTCATGAAAAGGATATGGTCCTTTAAGCGTGGTCGTGGTGGCCATTTGGCTGATGTTGTTTTTCGTTATTAACTGCATACCTTCCTCTTTATTATGAAATACACATCCGATCATTTATCTCAAAAAATGGCATTTTCTTGTGAATACCAAAATAACACCTCTATATGGAAAACCCTATATAATCAATTCTTGAAACCCGTATGGAGTTACGGTATTCAAATTTGGGGATGCACCACACAAACCAAAATTAAAAAAATACAAAAATTTCAAAACAAAGTTCTACGGAACATAATCAATGCACTCTGGTACGTACGAATGTCAGACCTCCACAGAGATCTTGGCATGTAGACGGTACACAGCGAATTTACTAAAGTCGCAATTTTACATTACGAAAGACTTCAACACTAAGCATCGCAAACGAAGAGGCATCGAAACTCTCCGAACTAAACAAAACGGTAAGACGTCTTTCCACCGTAATTAAGCCCAGAGACCTCACAAACTAGTACCACCAATGCGGTATGAATTATCCAGCTGAATATAATAAATAAACTTAAATTGCTCGTTAGTTTTTGAATGTATAACTTAGTTGCAATATTATAAACGCTGTATATGTACGTATAATTATAACGTTTAAATAAAAAAATAAAAAAAAAACTGTTGTGGTGCCGAAAGTGATTTTTCGTGTAACTTTTCCAAGCACCGCTGCATCAACTCCAGTTGGCATACACAATCTTATTCCCAGAAGCGGCTCGATTCCCCGAACGAGATCCCTTCTGATTATGGATTCTGATGCGCCCGTCACCAATGTTACCACGATTTTTCTTCCGTTGCTTCCGCTGTCGATAGTTAGGCTGTTGATTTTTCGAGCCATCTGAGAAACGAAGATTCTTGGGCTACATGTTGTGGGAGTCAGATTATGCCCCTCGAGACTGACTCCATTTAGATTGTCGACGGCTTATCAACATTTTCTGATTTCCTATGTTGGAATCTGATTTGCTTTGGCGGTCTTATCGGCGAGCGTGATGTAGAACGTTTGCATATTGACTGACAATTACGAGTCATGTGTCCGACCTCTCCGCAGGTAAAGCATTTGCCCGTGAAGCTTTTTCCGCTTTCGACTCTTACCTGACCAGCTCTGTATTCTGGCCGACACACCAATGCTGCTGTCTGTGATGTCAAAGCGCTAGCTACTGTCTCCATAAATGTACCTTTCAGATTTGTTATCGGAGAACGCTTTATCTCCGAATCGCGAATGCCATATACGAAAGTGTCCATCAGACATCTCTCAGTGATCTCGCCTGGATAGGCAAGATTGGCAAGATTGGCCAACCGTTCCACGCCTCAAACTGTTGTAGAGATTCACCATTCTTCTCTACGCGTGTTCGTAACTCTACTTGGTACATCTGCTTGCGATGTTCACTACCATACTTCCGCTTGGCATCCATCAAGCTTTCATAGCAATCTCGCTCACTTTCTGAGATAGATTGAAATACATCAGCAGGAGCACTTTTCAACCATCTGCTGTGAGATCTGTTCAGCTAGTTGAATAAGTCGTGTTTCAATCTGGTGTAAGCGCTGCTGCATCTTGTCATCGCTTTGGTGTAAAGGTTCTTTCACGTCCTGTTTGACGGATGCAACACTCTTTTCGAAGGACTCAGTATTTTGTTGTAGCTGCATCTGTATTACCCCAAGAAGTGCACTCATGTCAAAGTTACCCGTCTTAATTTCTTGCGGTGTTTCTTCGTGTCGAGATGTCGTTGGCTTTTCACATTGGAATTCATACTCATCGACGTATATACCCTGCTCCTCTAAACCGCTTCTTAATCGCACCTGCAGGTCCGCTTTAACCTCTTGTTTTTGCAAGTTTACGCGTTCAACCCCTTTCTTGAGTTGGTCCAATCTCAGTTTTTCAAATTTAACCATAGTTTATTACAGAAACACAATCCCACTTCTGACACCAATTGTTAGGAAATTGCCCTCCTGATAATTTATACTTTTACGAAATTGCCCTCCTGACAATTTACTCTAACTCTTAATACTCGGATTCGTAGTAATCTAACAATGGCTGGTTAAATTAAAATAGCTAACTCTATTTATTTATTGCAATTTATACACTTAATATTATGCTTAAGGTTTACTTTACTACAAATTACACTTTATTTAGTAATTCATTAATCACTTTATTACTTCTTAGTCACAATTACAAATATTGCTGCTTTGATGAAAATGCGCGATGTACACACTGTTACGGTTGCTTTTCAACTGGTGGGTTATATACCTTTCAAATAGTTCAAGTAGAAAATTCTAGACTCTTCCATATACTTCGGTAGAAATTCGAGAATATTCTCGAATTTTATTTCCACCTCGAAAAAGCTTTTATTTTCGAGAACATTCTAGAGTAGTCTCTAAACCTCGAAAGAGGGTTCTTGAGTACTCTTTTATTCGAATTGACCGTGTCTTGACTTATATACACCTCTCTCGTTGTGAACTGCACTTAATAGACGTATCCTAAAAGTATCGAAGGAAGTTTTTATCTCCATGGATTGTGTCTTGGCTTAAATACATAGGGTGGTGCACTCATTCTCAAACTCCAAATGGGATACTAAAAGTATGCAACATTTATGTGTCAATATATTTAACTAAAAAACTGTATATACGTACATACATACATATTTAGTTTTTATTAGTTCCCGAAGTTTGTAAATCATAATATTACAATACTATAATATTAAGATAATACTATATTAATATGAAATCTTAAGCTTTGTTAACAATATTACTATAAGCAAAAGCCGCAGGGTTTTATTTTATAAATGAAATAATTATTTCTAATTTTTACCCTTTTAAAATAATAAATAAACCCGACCAATCAAACTCAATCGAACTTAAAATATTGTTAAATGTTTCTAAAGACATTCTCGTATTTCAAGAATTTCTTTTTATCATGATGAGAGTCACCTTTAACTTTTCGGTCAAAATTAATTTTATGAGAAACCAATTTTTGTTTTCGAATTTGCCTAATGTAAAAACAAATTTTCATTCAGAAATAACCCGTCTTCTGATGATGAATGCGTTTCGATAGATTAATGAAAAAAGAATTTGCATGTCAACAAACATTCGCTTTACGCACAGCATGAAGCAGAACCGCTTTGTGCACCGTTCCGCTCACAGCTGCACTGTGTGCAAAGCCTTATTATGTAGATACTTTTTGGTAGCTCCTTTATATACCTGACTAGAGCTTTGATCGGAAGATTGACCACCACTGCAACAATAGGGAGCCGATATATAAACCAGAGCTTTCGGAAGAATGCTGTCTATGGAGTGTTTGAATCTCTGGCTTGAATCAATATGAATGTGTGGGTATGTGTGTAAGTAAATGAGGGAGAGATGAATGAGTATATTTAGGCGAATGACAGTGGGAAGTAGTCAATAGTGGACTATAGGGAGGTTGTTGGTGCTATGGCTACTGCTGAGTGGGGCAAACAAGGATGGAGGATTCAACACTGATATGAGTAATGGGAGTAGGAGCGAGACACACTGAGGTAGGATAGCGGACAAATTTGAAGGTATGAGAATGTATAAGCTACCACAAACTATTATAAATATTTTGGAATTTGTTGACACATATCAATATTGTTAGGAAATAGCCCTCTTGACAATTTATTCTGTTACGAAATTGCCCTCTTGACAATATACTCTAACTCTCTGTACTAGGATTCGTATAGTTATCAAACTAACTAACTTTATTTAATTATTGCAATTTACAAACTTAATATTAGGCTTAAGGTTTACTTTGTTACAATTTACACTTTATTTCAGAATTCATTAGTCACTTTTATTTAATAATGAATTTCATCACTTTACAAAATCACATCACAAATATTGCTGATTCGATTTGAATGCACGATGTACACACTGTTACGATCTCTGTTCGAATGTCTTCGACTTTGTACAGTCTTGTGATTTTTATAGTTTCGAATGGTTGAGGTGGAAACTTCCACAATACACTAGAAGTTTCTCGATCTTTCTAGAACTTGACATACACCTCAAAGGAAGCTTTCATTATTTTACACCACCGACAGGGTGATCTTAAGTAAACTTTTATACGAATGGTTCGTGTCTTGACTTACACACACAGGGTGCTGCACTCATTCTGAAACTCCAGATGGGATCCTAAAAGTATGCAATCCCGTTTCACTGATATGCAATCACGTTTCACTGCCCTCCGCTTAATCTTTTTCGTCCCGAACATGGATAGTACTGCAACCTTTATGCTCTTGACATTTCGCGCCAACTGGATGCGGTATACTACATCGTTGAGCCGCTTTATTTATTTATTTTATTTATTTATTTATCTCTACAAATTGATCTTACGACATTAAGGTAATAACCTTTTTAGGCTGTCGTAACGACATGAAGTATATATATAAAAGGTGTTTTTTTTTTAGACATGTGGTTTTCAAACAGAAATAAAACGCATATAATTTAATATTATGGACAAGAATTTAGATTTATTATAAAAATAAGGGTTTGCCATTATGTTTTAAAAATGATTTCGGGCAAGTGGAAGCCGCGGCTGCCTCGAATAAATTCCAGCCGAGGGGCCCAATTTTCTACCATTTTTTGCAGCAATTGAGGCCGTATGTCAGCAATAACGCGCCAAATATTCTCTTCCAAGGCGTCAATCGTCTTGGGCTTATCTGCGTAGACAAGCGACTTCACATAACCCCACTAAAAATAGTCCAGCGATGTTAAATCGCACGATCTTGGAGGCCACGCCACAGGCCCACGACGCGAGATAATGCGCTCACCAAAAGCTTCCTTCAATAAATTGATTGTTTCGTTGGCTGTATGGCATGTTGGAATAAAAGGTCGTCCACATCAACATCCTCCAATTCAGATACGAAAAAGTCATTAATCATGGCTCTATAGCGTTCCCCATTGACTGTAACAATATGGCAGGCTTCATTTTTGAAGAAATATGGACCAATGATTCCCTCTGCCCATAGAGCACAACAAACTGTGACTTTTTGAGGATGTAACGGCGTCTCAACAATGGCTTGTGGATTATCGTCACTACAAATGCGAAAATTTTGCTTATTAACGTACCCATTCAACCAAAAGTGAGCTTCATCGCTGAACAAAATTTTCTTCTGAAAATCGGGATCGGTGGCCATCTCGTTTTGGGCCCATTCACTGAACGTGCGACGCACTTCATGGTCGTTCGGCTTCAATTTTGTGAAATGACAAACCAAACTGAGCATAAAAGTGACAGGTGTCAAAAAGACCAACTCCGAAAAAAGTATTGCCAGATTGAAAACCACACTCTGGCAAAAGCTTTGCAACCATCATGCGATGTTCGTTTTTAACTTCGTACTCTAAATGTACATGAGGACCAGTGTGCACTAAGAAGCTGGCCGCAAGGCTACAACAATTCTACAACAACAACAATTTTTGGATTTTGGCTTGTCAGTGAAGAGAAAAAGCTCTTGATTTTGACAACCTATAATCCAATTTTAGCTTGGAACAGGGAGCACAAATCGGTGTACTCTGGATTTGAATTTGAATTAAGATTTTGCGATTTTGATAGTGAGGAAAATTAGATAAAATTTAATAAATGTAAAATAGAGATTTCTGCAAAATTGAATTATGTGCAAAAGTTTTTGTTTTTTTTTTTTTTTTTTTTTAATATCCAAATATTTTATTGCAATCTGTTACATTCAATCACATTCAGCAATATTTAATAACTTAAGACTAATTTTTGTATTTACTGTCTTTTATGGACTACACCCAGTGGTGCAGCCATTGCCTATTAGCACAGGAGATCTGTTGTGGATTTTCTCTTCAGTCGGATGAAAGTGAAGGGGTTGGAAGTGAGTTCCGATACCAGTGGATTTGGGTGGACTAGGATTCTCAGATTGTGCGAAGTAGAGAGCTTTTTGTTTTCTTGAGCGACTGTAGGAACTTTGAGGTCACGATGGATTTGGTTGTTTGTGACATAATAGGGCGCGTTTACAATCATTCTTAGGGTCTTTGATTGGAATCTTTGAAGTATTTCAACATTGGAAGTTGCCGCAGTGCCCCACAGCTGAATACCGTATGTCCAAACTGGTTTTAAAATTGCTGAGTACAAGAGCAATTTGCTATCGATTGAGACTTTGGAGTTTCGATTCAAGAGCCAGTGTAGATTTCTGAGCTTTATACCGAGTGATTTTCGTTTTGTAAATATATGTGTTTTCCAAGTTAATCTTCTGTCGAGGTGCATCCCAAGGTATCTAGCCTCATTACATTGGGGTATATTTATGCCGTTGAGTTTAACGGGTGGGCAGGTGTTTCGTTTGAGAGTGAGTGTAACCTGGACTGATTTTGTTTCGTTCAACTTGATTTTCCATTTTCTTAGCCAGTCAGTAATTTGGTTTAGCCCACTCTGGATTTTAGAGGAAGCTAAGTGTGGGAGAGTGTCAACAGCTAAGACAGCAGTGTCATCTGCAAAGGTACCTACGGTGACTCCTTCAGCTGATGGTAAGTCGTACGTGTGAAGTAGATAAAGTATTGGGCCCATGACACTTCCTTGGGGTGCGCCTGCTGAGCTTTCATGGAGCTCAGATTGTTCCTCACCTTGCTTTACGAAAAAATATCTATTTGTAAGATAGGACTTGATTAACACATAGTAGTTAATGGGGAGTGTAGTTTTTATTTTGTAAAGCAAGCCATCGTGCCAAACGCGATCAAATGCTTGCGAGATGTCAAGAAACGCTGCTGTACAATATTGTTTATGTTCGAATGCAGTGTGTATATACTCAACAATCCTATGAACCTGTTCGATTGTGCTGTGTTTTTTCCTGAATCCAAATTGATGATTTGGAATTAGCTTTCGCTCTTCTATAATTGGGAGTAGTCTTTTCAGGAAAAGGGTTTCCATGAGTTTAGAAGCAATCGGTAACAAGCTAATTGGGCGATACAATTCAACTTTATCAGCGCTTTTTCCGGGTTTGAGAATCATTTTTAATTGTGACACTTTCCATTGGGGAGGTATAAAGCCAAATGTTAGTACCGCGTTAAATAAGTAGGTAAGATATGTCACTCCTTCTTCTGGAAGTTGTTTTACTATTTTTCCAGTGATAAGGTCGTACCCAGGGGCTTTCTTAATATTTAGCTTATCAATAGCTGCTTTCACTTCAGCTTTGGAAAAT
This sequence comes from Clusia tigrina, assembly GCA_920105625.2. NCBI lineage: Eukaryota > Metazoa > Arthropoda > Insecta > Diptera > Clusiidae > Clusia > Clusia tigrina. Next base: position 375,741,964 of record OV050030.1, read on the forward strand.
TTACGTATGGGTAGGTCCATCTGATGGGTATTACTCAGAACACTTTTCACTTCTTCTGTTACACATGCTGGGGGCTCGATTTCCTGTGGGGCAAATACTTTTTTTAAGTGTCGGGCAAATGTGACTGCTCTTTCAAGGTCACTTTTAGCCCATTCGTTATTTTCCATTCGTAAAGCGGATTGGAACATTGTGGGTCTCTTTAGATCCCTAGTTGCTTTCCAGAGAGAGTATTCTGTAGCAGCTGTTGCATCGAGATTACTGAGGTAATGATGGAGTTGGGTGTTTCGTTCGTTATTAAGGATCTCTTTAAGTTCTTTTGTAAGCGCATTTAATTTTTTCTTGTCCTCAGGATGTCTAGTTTGTTGCCACTTTTTTCTTGCATATCGCTTTTCTCTCAGTTTTTCTTTTATAGGTTTGGAGATGTTCGTTGATTTTCGCTCATTTAGTGTGGGGGTGGAGTCCCACGCAGCTTGTTGCAGGCAGTTGTTGAAGTGTTCAACAGCCGCAATGATATCTTCTTCAGATTTCAGTGATAGTTTTAAATCAATTGTGGAAGATACCATATATCGGAAGCGATTCCAATCAGTTTTGTGATTATGTAAGCTACATTGACTGGGAAGAAGGGCAAGACTGTTGTTAAGCTCGACGAGAACTGGAGAGTGGTCAGAAGACAGCTCAAAACATGGGCTACATTTAAGATCACTAAGCATGATACCTTTCGTCACACAGAAGTCAATCAAGTCGGGAATTTTTCTTACATCTGTTGGCCAGTATGTTGGTGTACCTGAAGAGACAGGGAGTAAATTTAATTTTCCAATGGCCGCATAAAGCTGTCGACCTTTTGGTGTAGTGAGACGGGAACCCCAGTATGTGTGCTTTGCGTTATAGTCTCCTCCAGCTAGGAATCTATTGCCAAGGGTCTTAAAGAATTTCTCATACTCCTCCATTTTTATTGTGTGTTTAGGTGGGCTGTAGACAGCGGAAATTGTAATTGGCCCTTTCCAGTCATCAACAATTATATTCGTGGCTTGTATAGCTTCTGTGCGATAAGATGTGCTCTCACAGTGTTTTATGTTATTGCGTATTAATATTGCTGAACCTGCATGAGCCTTATTATCTGGGTGCAGGGTGTGATAAAACTTAAAGTTCGGAATCTGAAAATGGCTTTTGTTGGTGAAATGGGTTTCAGATATTAGGAGTATATCTATTTCGTATGTTTTAAGGAATTTTTTAATTTCTAATAAATGTTTTGACAGCCCATTAGCGTTCCATAGAATGATTTTTATGGGATTGAGGATGAGCAATTCTTAGTCGTGAGGGTCACTAATAAGTTCATCATTGTTGTGATTTGTTGCATGACTTGCCGGAGTAGCATTATCTTTTCTCGCATTTCGTTCGGAGCTTGGGTTTCTGCAGGAACAGTATTAATTGGTAGGGCCGTTGTGTTTTCATTAGTTGCTTGTGTTGAGTGTTTCAGTGCCTGAGCGTATGAAAGTACATTTTGAGTTTGTTTTGATGTACTGGGATTTACCAGAACTTCCTGTTGTTGAGTAGGATTCATGGGTAAATTGTCGTTTTTCCTTAATTGTGGGTATTTCATTTTCTGAAGATTTTTATAGACTACACAACCTTTGTAATTTGCTGGGTGATTACCTTCACACAAGGCGCATTTGACTTCATCTGATCTGCTTTTACGTACACAATCTGAAGACGTGTGGCTTCCGGCGCATTTAATGCACATTGGTTTCCTGCGACAGTACGTTTTGCAAAAGTGAAACTGTTTAAATTAAGTGGAATTGTAAAAATGTTTAAATGAAAAAATGTTTAATATTGTGTGTGCTAGCGGATCAGTGGAACAAGTGGCCCGACTACTCCCGCTGTACACAATATTGTGTGGGAGGTGTACCAAGTGACAATGGGCGGCCGCCAGCGGCAGTGAATAACAATATGCATGTGCAGTGAATTTTAGAAGATGCTTGGCCAAAGGTAACGAAAGGTTTTGTTATTCAAATGTTAACCTTTTTTATAATTATTTATTATTTAGGAAAAGCAGACACGTAATTTATTTATTTAATTTAACGCAAATGTGACATCCTAATTGAACCCCCCCAACAGGAACTGCAACTAAATGGTATAATAGCTAATTTTCAGGCAGCTTAAATTTTTGATAATTATTGACTTACAGTTAACAACTATGAGGATTATGCACAGAAGCGAAACAATACACTGCCGAAATCGCAAGAGCCCATGCAAATAAAACGCAGTTCAAATGCATTGGATACCTATAAATAATACGGATACAAATAGAGAGCAGGGCCCACTTCCAATGTCAGTAAAGTTGCATCATTTAAAACAATAATTCTTGTGAAAATACCCCCAATATTGAATATATGTAGAAGTGTAACAACAAGAGAGTATATCCAATAAAGTATTGATTTTTTATTTTATAACATTGTTTTCTTATTAGCAGTGTGCACTAACTATTGAGCTGTGCCCTGTTTCAAACTTTGTTTACAACCCTGATCTCAACTAAAAGCTTCGAAGCTTTTGAGGGAACGTCAAAACGAAAACAAGAAGAAGAGAAATTTTCCCTTGCGACTACCTTTTAGGTGTGCCCTGATGACGACTTTCGAACAAGCAAGCACGACAATCTCCGATCGTAATAAAAACTTAACACAGTGAAAAATACGACGAGATTGAATAGCATCAATTCTCATTTTTATACTCACAATTATTTTGATCATAAGCATAGAACCCAACAGGAAACTTCAAGCGATTGATATTTTTTTGGGCTCGAAAAAACAAAAACGTATTTTATTACATACATAAGAATTGGCAAAACTGGAAATTGTTTACAAAAAACTTCAAAAGAAAGTTAGGTTTTTGGAAACAAAAATGCGATAAATCTGAAAGCAATACAAAGACTGAGAAAAATTAGAGCAAACAAATTTAAAAATCACTATAAAATAATTAATAATGATTGCAATATTATGAAATATATGAATATAATAAAAGACGATAAACTGGAGTGCTTGTTTATGTTTACTAGTCGAATCACTTGCTTTTTCCCCTACTGGGATGGAGTCTTTGTTGAAATGAGAAATTGGGAGAGAAAACTTGCTTTTTTCGTTACTTGTATGTGTACCCAGTACAGCTTTTGATAAAGTGCCACCATTTTTTTTAAATCTTTGGAAATTTATATGACTACGTTGTCTGTGCTAGAAGTTTCTCGATCTTTCTAGAACTTGACATACACCTTTCATTATTTTACACCACCGACAGGGTGTTCTTAAGTAAACTTTTATACGAATAGTTCGTGTCTTGACTTACACACACAGGGTGGCGCACTCATTCTCAATCTCCAGATGGGACCCTAAAAGTATGCAATCCCGTATCACTGATATGCAATCACGTTTCAATATTGAAACGTGATTGCATATCAGTGAAACGGGATTGCATACTTTTAGGATCCCATCTGGAGAATGAGTGCCCCCTGTGAGTCAAGATGCGAACTATTCGAATAAAAGCTTATTCAAGAACCATCTGTCGGTAATATAAAAAGAATATTCTCGACTTCTGTCGAAGAGGATAGAAGCTTCTAGAAAATACGAGAATAGCGTGGAAGTTTCTACACCAACCATTCGAAAACTATAAAAGCGACAAGACTGTTCAAAGTCGAAGACAGTAGATCAGAGATAGTAACAGTGTGTACAGCAGGCATTTTAATCGAAGCAGCAGTATTAGCAGTATTTGTAATATTGCACAGTGATGAAATTCATTATTAAATAAAGTGATGAAATTACTTATTAAATAAAGTGACTAATGGTTTGTGAAATAAAGTGCAAGTAATAACTAAGTAAACTTTAAGCCTAATATTAAATGTGTAAATAGCAATAATTAAATAAAGCTAATTATTTTAATTTAACCAGCGATTGTTTGATTACTACACAATCCAGTGGTACGAGTCCGAGTACAGAGAGTTAGAGGAATTGTCAGGAGGGCAATTTTGTAACAGAGTAAATTGTCAAGAGGGCAATTTCGTAACAATTGGTGTCAGATGTGGGATTGTGTATCTGTAATAAACAATGGTTAAATTCGAAAAACTGAGATTGGAGCAGCTCAAGAAGGAGCTTGAGCGCTTAAATTTGCAAACACAAGGGCTTAAAGCGGAGCTGCAGGTGAGACTAAGAAGCGCTTTAGAGGAGCAGCGTATAGATGTCGATGAGCATGAATTCCAATGTGAAGAGCCAACAACATCTCGATACGAAGAGAAACCGCAAGAAACTAATGCGGGTAACTTTGACATGAGCGCACTTATCGGGATAATGCAATCCTTTAAACAGGATATGTAGCAGCAGTTACAACAAAATTCTCAAGCAGCCGAAGAGAGAATGTAGCAGAGAGATGAGAAGATGCAGCAGCAATTACAGCAAAATGCTAAATCCATCGAAAATAGTGTTGCATCCGTCGAAAAGAGTGCTGCATTATTTGAAAAGAGTGTTGCATCCGTCAAACAAGATGTCAAAGAACAGTTGCAGCAGAGTGAAACAAGACTTGCTCTATTAGCGGAACAAAACTCACAGCAGATGAAAGAAATGTCTGAGATGGTAGACAGGAAGGTTTGTGAAATTGAGACACGGCAGGAATCGTTCGAAAAATGTGTAGAACAAAAATTCATTGCGAACGAGCAAAAGCAAAACGAATTTAAGCAACAAATAGAGCAAAGAATTCACCTACTACAGTAAGGTGCATTGCCTGTGCCAGCTTAAACTTCAATAAAACTGAAGCCTCCTACCTATGATGGAACCACGACATTTAGCGTCTTCAAAATGCAGTTTGAGACTACCGCTAGCACAAATGGTGGGAGTGCTAGCGAAAAAGTGGCTGCATTAACAGCTTCGTTGAAAGGTGCTGCCGCTGATGTGCTTCAAACTATCTCAGAAAGTGAGCGAGACTGCTATGAAAGCTTGATGAATGCCGTTCAGCGCAAGTATGGTAGCGAGCACCGGAAGCAGATGTACCAAGTAGAGCTACGAACACAGGTACAGAAGAGTGGTGAGTCTCTACAACAGTTTGCGGCGGAAGTGGAACGGTTGGCTCATCTTGCCTACCCAGGAGAGATCACTAGCGCTTTAACTTCAGAGACAGCAGCCTTGGTGTGCCAGCCAGTATACAGAGCCCGTCAGGTACAAATCGAAAGCGGCCAAAGTTTCACGGGCAAATGCTTCACCTGCGGAGAGGTCGGACACATGGCCCGTAATTGCCAATCGAGACGGAAACGTTCTAGATCACGCTCACCGGTAAGACCTCCAAAGCAAGTCAGATTCCAAAGTAGGGAATCAGAAAATGTTGAAAAGCCGTCGACAAACTAGATGGAGTCAGTCTCGAGGGGCTTGATCTGACTCCCACAACATGTAGCCCCAGAATCTTCGTTTCTCAGATGACACGGAAAATCAACAGCCTAACTGTCGACAGCGTAGTAAATGGAAGAAAAATCGTGGTAACATTGGATACGTGTGCATCACAGTCCATAATTAGAAGCGATCTCGTTCGGGGAATCGAGCCGCTTCAGGGAATAAGATTGCGTACGGCAACTGGAGATGATGCACCTGTACTGGGAAAAGTTACATGGAAAATAACTATCGGCACCACAACAGTGACGCACGAGTTTGTAGTTGCGGATATTGTGGACGAATTAATCTTAGGTGTGGATTTTATGATTAGGAATGGATTCACCCTAGATTTGAAATGCCGAATGTTGAAGTATGCGAACACCGAAATACCGTTATCCGTTGGTGAAGATAAGTATGGAGGTATCCGACAAGCCATTGTATCGCGGCGGACAAAATTCCCAGCAAAGTCAGAGGCAGTCATATGGGCCAAAATGGACGGAGATGTGGAGAAGAACAAGTTGTGGGTTGTGGAGACTGATGAAAAATTCGCACTGGATGATATCATAATTGGAAAAACCCTCGTAGAAGAACAGCAGAACAGAATAGAGCCAGTAAGAGTGGTCAATCTTACAAATTCCGCTAAAACCATAGAGAAAGGACAGATAATTGGAATTTGCCGGGCAATTTCGGCAATTGTAAACTGTGAAAGCCAGCCGCAAGACACAAAAATTAAGATACCAGCTGATAAAAAGGTACTTGACGATCTCACGAAAGAATGGAGCAAAGACTTATCCACAGAGCAGAGGAAGACTGCAGCCAACTTTTGGCAAGACATTGGTCAGTATTTGCTGAAAAGGGTAAAAACGAAGGCAGAACAAAGATGGTGAAACACACAATCAACACTGGTGATGCCAAACCCATTCGTCAGGCGTCAAGAAGAGTGCCTCTGGCAAAGAGACAAGAGGTGAATGTATTGCTGAAGGAGATGCATCAGAACAACGTCATAGAGCCATCAGCGAGCCCCTGGAGTTCTCCAGTGGTATTAGTGAAGAAGAAGGATGGCTCCACACGTTTCTGTGTAGATTATCGTAAACTAAATGAGGTAACGAAGAAAGATAGTTATCCATTACCTCGCATCGACGATACGTTGGACACACTTTCTGGTTCAAATTGGTTCTCAACGCTGGAGTTACAAAGCGGATATTGGCAAGTGGCAGTAGACGAACAAGACAAGGAAAAGACAGCATTCAGTGCCGGTGATGGACTATGGCAATTTTTAGTGATGCTATTCGGACTGTGTAATGCTCCAGCTACATTTGAACGCTTAATGGAACATGTGCTAAAGGGTCTCCACTGGAAAACGTGTCTAGTGTACCTAGATGACATCATCGTTATGGGAAAGGACTTCGAGGACCACTTGAAGAATTTGGAAGAAGTATTGATGCGATTAGGAGCTTCAGGGTTGAAGCTGAGCGCAAAGAAATGCTCGTTCTTCAAGAAAGAAGTCAGGTACCTTGGACATAAAGTCACACCTGAAGGAGTACACACAGATCCAGATAAGATAGACTCAGTAAGGGAGTGGCCAAGACCAACTAGTTTGCATGAGCTACGCAGCTTCTTGGGTCTTTGCACCTATTACAGACGCTTTGTTCCAGGCTTTGCAGGCCTGGCTGGTAGTCTGCATGCATTAACGAGGAAAAATTGTGCTTTTGAGTGGAAAAGCGAACAGGAGAAGGCATTCAACAGATTGAAAGAGCTATTGTGTACGGCTCCGATCCTTGCGTATCCAATTCCTGGCGAAAACCTTATTTTGGATACAGATAAAAGTGGCTTCGGGATTGGAGGTGTCCTGTTGCAAGTTATTGACGGACATGAAAGAGTAATAGCCTACTTCAGCAAGATCTTATCAAAGCCAGAGCGAAATTACTGTGTAACACGGAGAGAACTTTTGGCGGTTATGCAGTGCGTGAAGCATTTTAACAAGTCCTTGTTATGGACAAAAGTTCTTGTTGAGAACGGATCACGCGGCTCTGCGCTGGCTATTACAGTTCAAAAATCCCGAAGGTCAGGTTGCGAGATGGATTGAGAGACTCCAAAGCTACGATTTCACAATAGAACATCGCAGAGGTAAAAACCACGGGAATGCTGATGCACTATCACGGCGTCCTTGCAGTATGGAATGTAAGCACTGTTCTAAAGCTGAAGGGAAAGAAGGAGTAGTCGATGTGCGCTTAATGGCTGTTTTACCAGACGATGAATGGACAGCGGAAAAGATAAAAGAAGAACAACGAAATGACCCAGATTTGGCAAAAATCGTATCAAGTAAGAATGAAGGAAAATGGCCTGATTGGAACGAAATCTCGACTGAAAGCCCCATAACTAAAGCATACTGGGCTCAATGGAATAGCTTAAAGCTGCAAGATGGATGCCTATTCCGCCTGTGGGAGAGCGAAGATGGAAAAACCACGAAGAACTTGATTGTGGTACCCAAGGCAAGAATAAGCGAAATTCTCAAGGAATACCATAGTGGGCCAAGCGGAGGGCATTTGGGAATAACAAAAACAGTCGAGAAAATTAAAACACGATTTTATTGGGTTGGTTGCCAGCAATCGGTAGTTGACTGGATTAGTGCTTGTGAAAAGTGTACAGCTGCCAAGGGACCGAGCCGTCGCAGTCAGGGGAAGATGCATTTATACAACGTGGGAGCGCCATTTGAGCGTATTGCAATGGACATAGCAGGTCCGTTTCCAATTAGTGATTCCGGCAACAAATATGTTCTCGTCATAATCGACTATTTTAGTAAATGGCCAGAAGTATATCCCATTCCCGATCAAGAAGCTAAGACCGTTGCAGATGCATTTATTAATAATTGGGTCTGCAGATTCGGAGCTCCCCTCGAGTTGCACTCGGATCAAGGCAGAAATTTCGAGTCAACAATATTCAGGGAAATGAGTGAATTGATGGGCATACGCAAAACTCGTACAACCCCTTTGCACCCACAATCCGATGGAATGGTTGAAAGATTTAATCGTACGCTTGAGGAACACCTAAGGAAAGTCGTGGACAGAAACCAGAAAAATTGGGACCAACACATACCCCTCTTCTTAATGGCATACCGATCGGCAACTCACGATACAACATCTACAACACCAGCTAAGGCTATTTTCGGTTGTGACATAAGATTACCTGCAGATCTGAAATTCGGTGCCTACTCATCTACGGAAGTTTCATGTAGCAGTTATGTAGCTGACAAACGAAGACAGCTGAATGAAATTCATGGAACCATCAGAAAGCGCACACAACTGATGAGTGATAAAATGAAAGCCAGATATGATCTACGAGCAAACTCCAAGGGATTTCAGGAAGGGCAGCTAGTTATGCTTTATAATCCGCAAAGGAAAAAGGGATTATCGCCAAAACTGCCAACACACTGGGAAGGCCCTTATAAGGTGATAAAGCGGCTCAACGATGTAGTATACCGCATCCAGTTGGGGAGAAATGCCAGGAGCAAAATGAAAGTCGTTCATTTAGAGAGGTTATCTCCTTATAAAGGTTGCAGTACTATCCTTGTTCGGGACGAACAAGATTAATCGGAGGGCAGTGAAACGTGATTGCATATCAGTGAAACGGGATTGCATACTTTTAGGATCCCATCTGGAGAATGAGTGCCCCCTGTGAGTCAAGATGCGAACTATTCGAATAAAAGCTTATTCAAGAACCATCTGTCGGTAATATCAAAAAGAATATTCTCGACTTCTGTCGAAGAGGATAGAAGCTTCTAGAAAATACGAGAATAGCGTGGAAGTTTCTACACCAACCATTCGAAAACTATAAAAGCGACAAGACTGTTCAAAGTCGAAGACAGTAGATCAGAGATAGTAACAGTGTGTACAGCAGGCATTTTAATCGAAGCAGCAGTATTAGCAGTATTTGTAATATTGCACAGTGATGAAATTCATTATTAAATAAAGTGATGAAATTACTTATTAAATAAAGTGACTAATAGTTTGTGAAATAAAGTGCAAATAATAACTAAGTAAACTTTAAGCCTAATATTAAATGTGTAAATAGCAATAATTAAATAAAGCTAATTAATTTGATTTAACCAGCGATTGTTTGATTACTACACAATCCAGTGGTACGAGACCGAGTACAGAGAGTTAGAGAAATTGTCAGGAGGGCAATTTTGTAACAGAGTAAATTGTCAAGAGGGCAATTTCGTAACAATATGAATACTTTGGCATAAATTAAAACCATCATTTACCACATAGCATTATGAACCATCTGATATAAAATATATATTTTATTGATGCGATGCAATGGACATTACATTGTTAAGCTAAAAGCAATAAAATATCTAGATTGTTAGTTTTAAGTCAGTTCTTGTCAGATAGCAGCCCACTCTAGATTGTAGCAAATAAACCTTTTTAAAAACTTCATTTCAACTTAAATTATTTTTATTTATATAAAGGAGAAACATAAACGGAACAGGATATGGATGGATAGTTATGCCAAAAAGATTGTATGAATTGGATTTCTTAACTATTGTGGATGTATTATATGAAAAAATTGATTGGAAATTTAAATTTCAAATTATTCTAAAGTTAAATCTGATAAAAACAAAATATTTAATTATTGTTAATCGAATAATGAAATGTAATTAGTAGTTTTTTAGTCGAGATCAAGGGGTGAATGAGAAATAGTTTGTTCTTTTTAAATAAAACATTGTGTATATTGAAAATTCATTTCAAATGTTGATTTGGGGTCTACAAATTACAACAAATACAAATATATGTACAGGCTGATTTCCAAAACATAAAAATACTTTGTAATGATGCGGTTCAGCTACCGTATCAATGCAAAGCCACCCTGCATTACGAAAACTTTGGAAAAAAACATTGTATAAGTTAAGTATTCTCCTGAGTGCAACAGCTATCTAAAATAATAAATACTTTTATTTAGTTTTTAATATATATTTTAGAAATAAAGCTGTGTTTATATTCGATCACTTATTCTGCGCTCTCATCAATGACTTGTGCAAACTCCTATATTCCGCTTATTTTTATAGGTTTTCACCACTTAGCAAATCTTGTCCCATACGCCGACAAGCGCATGGCGGCAGCGCTTCGAGACAGCGTTTCGTGGCAGTGTTTCACTTCGCTTTTTGGGAACATCTAGACAGACAAATAAGGAAGCGAGCCATAACCAGCCACGAATCCTTAAATGCAGCTCTAATATAAGTTTGGCTGCCTCTGGAAGTGACAGCCGATACAATAAAATCAATGCCAAGGCGATTCAAAGAAGTTATTAAAGCTAAGGGCCAGCAAACCAAGGAATAATTATACCCTTTACCTTTAAAAAAGGTAAATAGGGTATACTAACTTTGTGCTTTTGAGAGGGGTTGCGATATCAAGAAGGAGGCGTGGTAGGTATGGACATATATATACAGATATGATCAGAATCACTTTCTAAGCAATTTTTATTTTTTCCGTCCGCCTGTCCGTCTGTCCGTCTGTGGCCACTTTTTTTCTACACCGTCAGAGCTATCTTAATGAAATTTTGCAAAATTATAGTCTGGACAAAGATACAGAACCAGATTGCTATATGGGCCCATTTGAACAAAGACCATGCCTACCTAAGGAACTTTTTTAAAATGACTATAACTTCGGTCCAACGGAATCGTGACGTTATTTGGCAGTTATAGAGATGTGGGTTCCCCTAAACACTGTGCAAAAAGTGGGCTGAATATATTAACTGCCACGCTCACTATTAACAAATATTAATAACTTAAGATATGGTAGAGATTTACGGACGAAATTTTACGGGAAGGAACATGTGGACATTACAAAGCTATCTGTAGCAAATGGGTCTAAGCAGAGAAAAGACACGCCCACTTTTGATATAAGGAACATTCGGGTCTAAAATTAAAATTAGCCTACCTATGCTCGTATTGATGCCAGCGGAATAAAAATTTGCAGAAATATACATGGGGTCCTTAATAGTGTGTGTGCAGAATATAGAGATCATAATAGAACTGCCACGCCCACAATTAGCCAAAAATCATTACTGTGTTGCTATTAAAGATTTATTTACGAAATTTTACAGAAAGGTTGCGGGTACTAACACTAAACACCACACAAAAAATGGGCGTGTTATTTCCACAGCCACGCCCACTATTAACATATTATTATAACTTATGACCTATACAATATTTTTGGACGAAATTTTATAGTAGTACGTATATGGACCCTACAAAGCCATGTACAAGATTCAGAGTCGATCAGAGGAAGGATACGCCTCCCTCCCATATAATGAATTTTGGGGACCCCACTTAAAAGCAACTACCCTATCTATGCTTCTAGTGATGATATATGAAAACAAATTGGTAGATGTATAAACTGGGTTTGTACTAGGGGCCGTTCAAGTATTACTTAAGCAGATTTATTACAATTATTTACCCCCCCCCCCTTCCGCCCCACCAACGCCTTGTCAGCAAAAGTAAGCAAAGCTCTTATCCCCCTCTCCCATGGTTACGTAAACATTGGTATATGCATTTTTCTTTTAATGTATTCTGTGTTTGTTCATGAGCAGCAGTTAAAATTCTAGAAATAAGAAAATGGGCTTAGGATAGAGGACTTTAACGCACATAATATTCATTTAAACAAACTTTATTGACACGGTATTCGACATAGAGTAAAGTACAAATATTATAATCTTATTAAGTAATATTACGAACAAAACTAAATTCTTTTAAATTTTTGGTGTACATATTAATTCCAATTAACAGTCTTCAGTCCATGACACCCGAATCCATGATTCTAAGTTTTCGATGACATTGGATGTTTGCTGCTCAATGTTGTGTGTCGCTTCACTTTCATTCGATTTTGGAATGTCTACGTCGTTTTCATCGAGCCATTCAACATCTTGGTGCTCTAAATTTTGAATAATGCACTTCAGTTCATTAGCACGACGAGCAGCCACTCTTATAGGACTAACTTTCATATCAGTGTGCGTGTTTACTTTTTTATCTTCGATCTTCTCGATGTGACGATTTAGTGACTTGACGGACGTATGATAAAGACCACACGTTTTGCATGTTCGACTTAATAGCTTCAAATTTACCGTCGGACAAAAATAATCGTATGGCATTTGTAGGAAATCTTTGAGTGAAGAATTTAAGCGTAGAGCTAAATTGACTGGAAGACTGAGAAATTGCCCTCCATCATCCAAAACCAAGTCATCAACTGTTTGTTTTACTTTTACTGGTGGTGGAAGAAACCTGTTGTCTAGTAATCTAAATAGGCCACTTCTTGGACGACAGCATCCTATGTTTCTACATTTTAAAATTTGAAGCAAGTATTGGCTTTCACGCACATGTTCTGAATACCATTTAATGTCTGGCAAATCAGGCAGATCTTGTTCGCCCGGCCCAACATATTTTGCAGTAACATGATAGCCATCTATTTCCATTGAACTCCATATCTCAGCTAACACATTTCCTGCAAATTCGAAATTGGATATTTCTAAATGTTCATTGATTGTAACACCACGTTCATCCAAATGAGACCCAAAATGGTCATGAGGCAATATCAAACCAGCCAGTTCCCGACTAAGAGGAGCCATTCTGCGCTCTACTCTGTTATACGCACTTCTGCCAGGAGCATTGGTAGCTAAAAACAATGCATCGAGATCATGTCGCTTAAAGTGTTTAATAGCAAACCCTATAACTTTTTTCTAACGCGGATTTTCATCTGGCCCTCCATCAACCGTCATGATCACCAACCCATGGTCAGTTTTAGCTACTGCTTGAAACTCTTCAAGTTCGAGAAGCGTCTCGAAATCATGAGCATGAGTATTAGCAGTAGATAAACTATGCTTTCCACTTCGAATACCGATGTATGTTGGTCCAGAATATCCAACGGCTTGCGGTTGTCCTAGCATAATTGAACTGATTTTGATACCAGCATAAACTGACGGTATTAATTTATGCCGCTCAGCGATTACCCAGTCGTGATCAGGCAATTTGATTCTATATTCCATGTGCATTAGAAGAGGTGCTTGCTTATTTTCCGCAATTACACCAATAGGGACCCGAGCTTTATCATCTTGAGATATACAAAATACTTGATCTGGTCCAAGTATGGATGCTATGTTCTCCAAATAATGGATTGATGTTTCAGCGAAATTGCTATCTAAGTGGCTTTTGTGGTGATCAGTCTGAGCCCGATTGAGCTTTACAGGGACTGTCCATACATGTCTTCGTCCCTCTGCAGAATTCGATTTTCTGGGAATCAAACGAAGATATGTCCCACTTCGACTAATGTCAAATCCGATTTTACGTAATTCTTGTGTGAGTTCGTCAAGAGTTTTTACACTGCGAATAGATTCAGTTCGTCTTCTATCATCTGCTGCACTCCCAAATAAAGCAATATCCGCAATTGTTTTCAATAATAATGGTTGATCATTTTCTAGGCTAGGCCGTCCCACTGAATCCCTCAGGGATAGTTTTTTTTTTATTTCTGGATTTTCATGAGAAATATCTTCTAACTTTCTTTTCATACCATCTCTGTGTTTCTTCTGGGCAACTACGTTTTGAATCTTCCTGTTTAAAGACAGTTTCGCTGTTTTTATTTCTTCGCGCAACTTAATGATTTGTTTATCAACTTCAACACGGCTTGACATACTATCTCTGGCAGAATACAAAGCATTCAGATTTTTTTCGAGTAGAGCAATCTTATTTTTCATAGCTTCCTGCGAAGGTTTTGCTCTCGGCTGTTTATCTGTATTTTCTATGTTTTCACATTGCTGTTGTGATTCCACTCCGGGGTTTATGTCGTCTTCTTTTTGTTCTTTAGAATTTGAAGCTGGCTGTATATTTTGTGATTTTTCTGCAGGCTTACAGGTATTCGTTGCCTAAAAATTGAAACATTCTACACTGCTGATGTTTGTCTTATTAATACATACACACTATAGTGAGTACATTTAATATGTTTAATTTACTTTAACTTCGTCACTCACCTTGGAAAAAAAACGTAGTAGATTGGATTTAATCTTAGTCACTGATTGCAATTCTTCTTCAATTCTCTTAGAGACAATAATATCAAGTTCCTTGTCGGATTTTGCTTGTAACTTATAATTACGCCACACTTCGTTAACTAACTTCTGTACTTTTTGTAGTTTTATATTTGTATGAGATTTTTTAAAACTTTCAAACAATTGTTGGTATTACTTGGATTTATCTATTTGAAACGACATCTTAAACAATTCAACTTTGGCGAAAGTGGATCAACGATAACACAAACATTTACTTGCTTTGCTTTGCTTACAGCACGTCAAATCGTCAATCGTACCGAAACGAAACTGATTGAAGAAATTTAGACAAGTGAGAAGCGCGCAGTAATTCCCCCCACTCGGTTCTAAGCGAGTACCTAAATGTATTCATTATTTGTGGGAATTCCCGAATATGCGTTTTGTTTTCGAGCATAGATATTGTGTGGGTTGCCATATGTGTAAAAAAGTAAATAACTACTGCTGACGTAATCACAATCTGTGTAGGTTGCCATATGTGTAAAAAAGTAAAGAACTATTGCCCCCATGCCATCAAAAATAAGCAAAGCAAAGACCCCCCCGCCCCCCTATAGTGCTTACGTAATACTTGAACGGCCCCCTAGCATGCATTCCATATATGGGCAGATTATTACTACTGCCACGCCCACAATTAGCCAAAAATCTATACTAGGTTCCTATTAAAGATTTATCAACGAAATTTCACAGGAATGTTGCGGATACTAACATTAAAACGGAACACAAAAAATGGGCGTGTTATTTATACAGTCACGCCCACTATTGACATATTATTATAACTTACGACCTATACAATATTTTTGGACGAAATTATATATTAGTGGTTATATTGACACTACAAAGCCATAGACAGGAAATGGGGTCGATATAATCATTTCAAGGTACCCTACTAAAAATTACCGTTAGTATGCTCCTAATGATGATTTATACAGAAAACATCCCAATTGTTGAACTCGCACGCACAAGAAAAGGTAAAGGGTATTTCGTATTCGGTCTAACCCGACTTCAGACTCGTTTTAACTTGCATTTAATTTAAGACTTTGAATTTATTATTTATTTGAAACTGTATACTTTTTTTGAAGCGTGAATTTGTGAGTTTTTATTTTTTTTTAATTTAAGTGAATTTATGTAAATATCTTTTATTCATATTAGTATTAAAAAATAAGTAATAAAGTAAGTTTTCCAAAAATGGAAATGCTTATCAGATATTTTCGTTATGAAGAAGGATATAATCTTTCAAATGAGCCCTTTGTATCTGAATACTTTATTTTGACGCTGACTATATATAAAAACATGTTCCAAATTGACAATGTTAAAAAAATAACTCAATATTAATAGAAGACTAAATCTATCGTAAATACAACAACTTTCCGAAAGGATAGGAATACAACATAAAAGACGAAAGTGAGTTTCAAAATGAGATCAACGATGCACATACAAACATATTTACCACGATGAAGTGTTGGTTTCGTTGGACGGTATATATCCAAAAGTAAAAAGTGGAGGTCATACGAGAAACATACAAACATGAGAAAGGAGCTACATACATACATATGTATTTATGAAATTGTTATATTCTTTTTTATAAAAAAAAGGAGCAAATTTACACACCGTACTGGTATGCCGATGTGTTGGCCCATCACCCATAATTGGGGATACAGTAATGAAGGAAATCTTAGACAAACTAATGATGGAAAATGGAACAAAACGTAGATTCTGAGCAGTAGTTCATAACAATGAAATAATTAGTTCATTAAACAACTAAACATTTAGCGCTCAACAATAAAATATTTATATGTATATATTTGTTGTAATTTGTACCTATCGGAAAATTAATTTTCAATAAAGACAAAGTTTCATGCAGATCTTGAACGCGATTAGAAAACTAATATTAAATAATTTTTTACATCTTTGCAAAACAAATTGAATATGTTTTATTATTGACTTCCAATATATTGAATATTATAATTATATATTTTATGTTAAATGAGTACTAATAATACGATTATGAATGTACTTTGTTTTTGTTTTGGTGCTTCGCAATTACTTATGCCCTGTAAAATCAACAACAGTGATCGATGTGATGTGCTGAGGGATTAATTGCATTAGAGGCATAAAATGCCTCTAATGCAATTTGAAAGGGCCGAGAGCGAAATAAATTTCAAATGCGGCTGGTGTGTTGACTCAACGTTATCAACGTTGTCATTATTAAATGCAAGAAAGGGTTCCTAACATTATCATAGTGGTGATTCAGATTCCTTCGCCTGCTACTAGGCTTTCTGTCACTATTGTTATCAAGATAAAACAAAATACAATGTTTCTGGATATTTATAATCTATTTATGACTTTATTGGAATACAGTTTAGTCTCTAAAAAAACGTTGTAAGATGTTGCTTTTCGAGACGGTTTATGATACATGGAATATGTACAGATATCCCACTGAATACTGTAATTTTATATTGCGGCTATTGAAATGAACTAGTCAAATCCAGAATATTTGCGTGATAATAAATGTTTCTCTTAAGCAAATAATGTACAGTATGCATAATTCATATTCGTACACCACTGTTTCATAAGACGAAAGATAGTATTCAATTGAAAATTGCTAATTTATGTTAATAGAACTATAATGAACAATAATAAATATTTTCTCTTATTCTAATGTACAAAAAATTTCCTTTTTGGAATTTGTTTCTATACAAGGGCAGTTTTGATAATTCTCAGGAACACACACTTATTTTTAATCGTTGCACGTAATTCATATGAATTGTCAAATCAAATGGGAATTTGATCGTAAACACACTGCGGCCGCACGGTCAATTTCTTGCCCATCAAGTCGCAAAACACTCATACTTTTTACAAACCCATATATATTTTTAGTACTTGATCGTCGACTTGATTATCAATTTATGATTCAAGCGGAGAATCATTTCAGCTTTCTATTATCTGTCAGCTGTTTCGTATGGGTACTGAGTAATAAATGAAAAATAACGGAAAAACCAGATTAAATTAAAAAAAAATTTTTCAACAAATAAAAAGGAAGAAATGAGAATTAAAAAAAATGTATCAACAAATAAAAAAGAAAGAAATGAGATTTGTAGGAATTACCCCTTTGCTAGATACCTCAGCGTGATACATAATTTCAAGCGCGGATTTATAGCATCTCGCATGACTGTATTAATATTCTTAATACTATCGTGAACCTTTTTTTTAAGTACATGAAATAAAATAAAAATATATATAAAATAATATGTAATAAATGAATGATAAATAAAATATTTTATTATACATACATATGTGACGACGGCATTTTGAAAATAAATTGAATACCACCTTGCCCATCAAGTTGAATGCAGCCTACGTCACAGACGCAACTTGAACAGGTTTTGACAGACAATACATGTGAGAACTTGATGGGCAAGAAGTTGAACGTGTGGCCGCAGTGACATCCACAAAGATCAAGGTGAATTTACTTACATGGTGTTTGCAAGGTGAATTTCGTACCTCCGGAATGGTCAAACATAACCAATGTGCGATTAGATACACTTCAAAATAAACGAAATTGATTAAAGTGGTACACAATTTATATAAAATATATTTAATAGTTAAATAGACTCACAATTATTACAATGTAAAATAATAATTAAGTTATTGTTTTTCAAGTAATAATAATAATAAAAACTCAAATCAAAACCAGAGAACACAGAGAAAGGAAAATCTTTTTCTCTGTCAGCGTCCGTAGCGGACACACCACGATTTTAAGTGGATTCACCACGATTCTGAGTGGATTCACCACGATTTTGAGTGGATTCGTGTCCAACGTCCGTCTGCTTTATTTCGCTGCTTTGCCGTTTGATTTTTAAGTTCCTTTTCTCTGTGGTCTCTGATCAAAACTCTATTTCCAATTGTTTGCATATTTGGTTTGATCGCATTTTTCCATAAATTCAATTTTGACAGCTACTGAGGGAAAATTGATTTAAAAAAATTTGTTTTTTGCAGCCACCATGTAATTAAATTCACCTTTGCAAAGATGGAAAAAATATGTGGACTGTGAATGAAAGCTGTTCAATATAATCCATAACAAAAATATGTAGAAGCATTGGTCGAATGAACAAAAAATTGAGAAATCAAAACAGATTGTTGTTGATTAGATGTCATTTAACGTTTCTTCAAGGTCAGATTAGAAATAATCTTACCTCACTCTACATATATAAGTGCAGTAAAGCATGCTGGCCTCTTATTCAATTTTAGGAAAAGAGTAGTAAGGAGAAAATAATTTATTAATAACATAAATCGAATACGGACCATAGTTTTTTTCGAAAAAATCTGTAAATATTTTATTGATTTTGGGAATGAGTTATTTTCACTAATGAGTGTACATTTTCTTTCACTATCTCTGATGGGTGGATTCAAATATAATAAGAGGTAAATACTAGCTATACTTCCTTACATACCTGTAGAACTTCCATAATTTAAAATTTTCACTTTGGTAATGCGAAAGAGTGGATTTTGTATAAACACAAATGTAGAGCCTTGTTGTCAAATCAATTGAGAATTTTTGGTCTATTTTTATGAAATTAATGACAATTTATAGCATAAGAAACAGTTAGCATGTGGATTAAAAAATTCATATGTTTCCAAGCCCTTAAACCACAGAGTACCTAGCAAAGTACCAAAATACCGTTGTGTCACATCTCTGAAAATTTTTTATAGTGGACGAATATGCATTTTTTACTTGTACAAATTGAAAACATAAGTCCTAAACACTCACGACTTTTGATTTGAACTTTCTTTCAACTGAAGCTTTTGTTTTCGCTGAGCGATTATTTATGACTTTTATATATTGAGCAAAAGTCATGAGAGATGAAAGCTGTTTTTGAACTTTCGTATTAATAACTTCGATTTCTTGAACAAATTAATCAGCTGTTTTTCAATTCTCGTTGACTTTCCGTAGCAATCTTAATATCAATAGGTTGGCAAGTTACAAACATTTTCGGAAAGTGAAGCATACTCGAAAACACAGCCTCATTTACTTGACATTATTAGCTGATTGATGAAAGTGATAGTTTTATGTCAAAAGTCGTGAGTGTTTAGGGCTTTAGTTTTTGAAATTTCAAAATATGTAAAGGGTGTCCCAACAAGAGCGCAACTTTTAAATTTTAAATAAAACACAGATATTTAAAAAAAAATCGTGAAACTTTATTATATCGTAAAGTAGACAGAATGAGGTTATGTATGGAACAATATATCGTGCAGATGGCCGCCGCGGCTTTGCTGGCATGCACGCGATCTTTTAATGAAATTTTCAATGACCGTTTTGCAGAAATGCTGCGGTATTTCATTAATGCAGCGTCCAATTTCCTCTTTTAAGGCTTGAGTCGTCGTCGGCTTATTCGCGTAAACCATCGACTTCAAAAAACCCCAAAGAAAAAAATCTAATGGTGTTAAATCGCACGATTTAGGCGGCCAATTCTGATCTCCAAAACGCGAAATAACACGACCGGGAAATGACTGATGCAGCAATTGAATTGTTTCTCTGGCTGTATGACATGTGGCGCCGTCTTGTTGGAACCACATGCCCTCCACATTCATTTCTTCAATTCGAGGCAAGAAAAAACTGGTTATCATTTCACGATACCGAACACCATTGATTGTTTGCGCTTGACCTGCCTCATTTTCATAAAAAAAAGGTCCAATGATTCCTCCAGCCCAAAAACCACACCACACAGTGACACGTTGAGGATGCATTTGCTTCTCGTGAATCACTCGAGGATTTTCCTCACCCCAAATGCGACAATTCTGCCTATTGACGAAGCCATCAAGATGGAAATGGGCCTCGTCACTGAAGATGATTTTAGCGGCAAAATCAGCATTTTCATGTTGTCTCTCCAATACCCAATTAACGAACTCCCTTCGCTGTCCATGGTCAGCTGGCTTCAGTTCCTCAGTCAATTGAACTTTGTATGAATGAAGATGCAAATCTTCCGTCAAAATTCGCTGCATAGTGGATTTGGAGACACCAATTTGCTGAACTCGGTGTCGAATGGAGTTTGAGCGACATCATCACGTACAGCTGCGACACTTTCGGTCGATCGACCTGGTCGATGGCGCGTTGTTGTCTTTACATCACTAACAGAACCAGTTTCGGCAAATTTATCCATTAATCTCTTTACAGTTGACTCTTTTGGAGCATTATTCTGACCCCAAATTGATCGCAATTTGCGAACTGTAGCCGCAAAACTTTCACCATTTTGGTAAAACAATTTCACAATGAGAATGCGTTGTTCATTCGTGTAGTGCTCCATTTTTACTAACCTCGTACCTTCTACTAGCAAACAATAACAATTGTTCAAATGTCAAACAATGACACTTCGAATGTTGCCAGATTTAAAAATTGCGTTCTTGTTGGGACACCCTTTATGTAAAATTATTATTTTTTTTTGTAAGAAAGAAATGGTGATGAGTTTTTACATACACATTGGGCATTTATGTATATATCGACATTTTCTTTGAAATTAGCTGCAATGAACCAAATTCTTTAAAAGGTGGCTTGAACGAATATGGATTTTCCACACTGTACATGTTTTCAAAAGCGTCATTGGAACCGCTAAAAGTATGTGAATATAATAGTGGCGTTAATACAGTAATACATATGTAGTACATATATTAGGTTGGGTAAGTTCAATTGAAACTCCTCAGAACGAAAGTACATTCAAACTGACAAATAAATAGGTCTTTGTTCAAACTGCCTTTGTGCATTGTATTCCATTCATTGTAGAAGAAAGCGAAAGCAAAAAAAAAAACAAACGATCAGCTGCTGATATCGCTTTCTTTCAATTGAAATAATCTCAGTTTCATACGAAACTCATGAATGAAAGAACATGTGACAAAAGATAATGAAAGCGAAAAACATTAGTAAACAATATGGAAGGCGTCATTTACCCAGGCACATCTGTGATAAGCAATTCAGCGGCTAGTCAGTTCTCGGGTTGACCCATACGCGGACAGTTGTATTCAATAAATTAATTTATATAATTGTATATTAAACGTTCACAAAATTTATTGGAAATGTTAAAATTCTTCTGTTTATTTATTCTGAGTGCAACCTCCACATGGGCTGTTTACGTGCCTGTCACTGATGCAACATTGAAATGCACAAATCTATCGCCGGAGATTGTCGATGAACTGCGAGGATTTCTTAACTTAATACCCACCGCAATTGTGGATGAAATTGTCGCCAAGCACTACCTCATCGATGGAAGTTTTCGGGACGCCTTAAAATACCTACGCAGCCCATATTTCACGCAGTTGATGCAGCAAGTGGAACAAATACCAGAAGTAATTCAAATTTTGGACTTTTTGCATCTCAGCGCAAGTGTGGCTCTACAAGCCGTATGTGTGCCAGTAGAATTAGAAATAGCATCGACCAACAGCATCGAACGACCGCACCTCGCGATTGTACTGCTAGATAAAACGCCAGTACCTCTGCTAGCCTACAATTTGCAAACGTTTACAACGTTCGTCGCGGAACTCATGCAGCACTTACCGCGCGCCAGTTACGTACAAATGATTGATGAGAAGCGACAAAAAAGCGATGCGTTTGCCCAATTCTATGTGGCACTGCGGAGTGTCCAGTTACGACCAATGGTAGAAGCGGTTCTGGTGAGTATTCTAGTGGAGTCAGAAAAAAGCCTTTGTCCACTTCATAGTTACTTTCACATTTTCTTTTGCAGAAAGCGCCAAGCTTGGCAGGTGCGATTAGAACTCTAAATTCAAATAGTGTCGACGTTAAGAGTTTAATTCCAATGGGCTTCGAAGTGATATCATGGGGACCCACGGTATAGTGCAGGCATTATTTGGACAGCGGATTTATCCAGTCTCGATTCCACAGAAATGTAGAACATAAATTTAAAGTAATAATTTGATTTTAAAATAACATACATAGATCAATTATGTGGTTGAGATGAAAAATGAATCTACACCCTGATCGAATCGTACTTGCCAGAGATATAATATATATCGGATTTTATTGGTTTTGCTATATATATATATATATATATATATATATATATATATATATATATATATATATATATCTATATATATATATATATATATATATCTATATATATATATATATATATATATATATATATATATATCTATATATATATATATATATATATATATATCTATATATATATATATATATATATATATATATATATATATATATATATATATATAGATTTATATATATATATATATATATATATATATATATATATATATATATATATATATATATATATATATACATATATATATATATATATATATATATATATATATATATATATATATATATATATAAAGATTTATATATATATATATCTATATATATATATATATATATATATATATATATATATCGATTAAAACTCTTAAGGGTTTTTACTTTGTGTTTTATTTATTGTTGTAAAACTATTACTTATTTATATAAAATTTTGGTATACAACATTTTTGGTTTTTCCACCTGGCGCGTAAATGAATAAGCACCTTGGTGTTCCCACTCTCGAACATGCGACATACAATTGGCCGTGGGAGAAGCACGGTTCTTCCCAATTGACGCCGCACACTCGAAACGTTTGCCCTTGCGATTTGTTTATGGTCATCGCAAAGGCAAGATGTACTGGGAACTGCAAGCGCTTAAATTCAAACGGCATGTCCGTTGGAATCATTGGAATGCATGGTAAGAGTACAACTTCACCTGCTGCCTTGCCATTTAGTATGGTTGCTTCAATCAAATTTGGAAACAATTTTTTGACTGAAAGTCTTGTGTCAATACAAAAAGTCGGTGGCTTCAGATTTCGTAGAAGTATAATAGGTGAACCGACTTTCAGGACTAAACGATGCGGTGGCAGACCGGGGGATCCAAAGAATTCAAGAATTCAGTTGGATAATTGACTACTTCATCTTGATTCAAAACGCTATCAATCGATGTATATGTTGTAGCTTCTCCTGGCAGTTTTTCTTGAATGGCAAAATTGATTTCGTTGACGTGTACATCTTTCGGTGCCAATATTGCGCGTTCACTTAAGTAATCATTGCGTTGATACTGTTGACCAATATTCGGAAATACACTTTCAATCAATTCTTCTTTCGATTGTAAAAGTGTACAAAAGTTGTTCTGCAATGTGATCAAACCGGTATCATCGATTGGTATTTTGCCTTCGCCAATGTCCAACAACTGCTTCGAAAACGCCGCTGCGGATCGATCATTTTGCAATTGGACTCGCATGTTGATGGTAAGAGTCAGCCTTTGAACATGTCTCCACAAAACTGACGATTTTAAACATGCGTTTATTTCGTCTGCAGGAGTTGATCGAGGAATGACTGGCAAAGTTTGCCTAAAATCGCCGGATAATAATACTAATGCCCCGCCAAAAAGTTGTTGATTTTGGCGTAAATCTTGCATTGTTCTATTGAATGCTTCTAATGACTTTTTGTTAGCCATTGGGCACTCATCCCATAGAACTATTTCAGCTCCTCGCAAAACTTTTGCCACTGCTGAATTCCTCGATATGTTGCACGTTGGTGTTTCAACGACTTGGATGTTCAACGGTAATTTCAAAGCAGAATGTGCTGTTCGGCCGCCATCAAGTAGAGTAGCAGCGATGCCTGACGAAGCAATTTCCAACGCAATTTTCTGCTGTGACCGTATATTAGCAAGAATCAAAGAGATCAGAAACGTTTTCCCTGTACCACCGGGCGCATCCAGAAAGTAGAATCCACCGGCGTTATTGTCAACCGCTCGTATAATATTATCATAAGCATTTTTCTGCTGAATATTCAATTTGGTAATTTTAGCTTGTATGAAAGCACGCAATTCATTGCAATCGAATTGTTGTTCACGTTGAAGCTCATGGTCAAGCATATCAAGCGCTGAACGATTGGGCGCAGTTATGCCAAGTTGCGCTAATGTCTTATTCGCAATTGTAAGGCACAGATCTTCGACCAATATCAAAACATAATTATACATTTCTAATGTATATAGCAAGTCTGCTTCCGATGCTCGATTACGCGCCAAAATCAATAAATCCTCGGTCATGTAGTCTTTGTACTTATTCCACAGTTCTTGCGGATTTGACGGAAGGCATGTAGATATTATTATGGCGAATAGTACGCGTATTTGTTTTGGATGAGATGTGACTGATGCGTCATGAAGTGCGGTGTCCCAATGCATATCATCTTCCAACAAATGCAATCGCTGACATGCTTCACGATACGTCGCACACAACTGACCGTCAACAGCTTTCAAATCATCAAATGATCTTGGTCCGCGCACGTTGACTAATAGCAGACGCAAATAGAAACATTCGGCGTTGTTGGGATGGATGTTGTAAATGCGTCCTATGGCATCGGTTTTACGGATATTTGGATAACTGTCAACACGCTCCCCTTGCTTTCGTCGTTGAAATATTTTCGATGATGAATTCCAAGTGAAATATTTTGGTATTTCGGAATATAGCAATGTTCTTGCAAATTCATCGTTTTCACACAACTCGAAGAAGGCAGTTAGTGTTGTCCCCGGTGGTCGTGTTGCTCTCTGTTGTACATTTTTTGCAGTGAAATAAACGCGTTGACCATTTTCGACATGAACTGCCAAATGAACAACAACGGGATACCGGTCGTGTATTGGGAACGATAAAATGCGCCATACCGCTTCGTTGCTGCTTATATAACGGCCCATTTGGTATTGCTGAATTTCATCGATATTCTGATAATCAGCCACCCCGAAAACTGCCATATCACTGCCCTTATTTACGTATTTGCAGATGTATTTGATCGATTTGACAGAGTTGCAATATTCTACGTTGATGTGCGCTTCGAAAATTTTTGACAACAATGGTGAATACGCCACGACCCAACGATTATCAACATCAACGTCTTGATTTCGAACTTTTATGACCGTTGAATTACCGCCATCTTCAGCGGATCGACGCCGATATAATGGATATCCGTCATTTCCAGTGATTGTATCAGCAACTAAAGTTCTTGGATAGCGCTTTGAACACTTATTGTCAATCATGCATGGTGACGTTGGATTAATAGCGCCGCAAGGACCGTGGATCATATTTTTTGTTACAACGCCGAACAATTGTGGGTCGATTGCTTCATCTGGAATTTCCGCTGAGATGACTTTATCAATCTGATCTGGTCGTATTTTGCGAACTAACCAAATCAAGATGTCTGCATGCGGTAATCCTCTTTTTTGCCATTCGATAGAGTACATCCAGCATCGAACTTCTCCAAAAACACGAAGTTTCACAATTAAATTCATCAATGCTTTTTGCTTTTCCCTGAATACACGTGCTGATATGTCGTGACGATCAGTTGTTGATTGACCGGGGAACAAATGGTCTTTGATGTCGTTCCACTGAGGATTGCACGTGAACGTTATGAACAGATCCGGTCTGCCGTAATGGCGCACATACGACATCGCATCTTGCGTATACTCGTGCATATGGCGCGGACTGCCGATGTATGTTGCTGGCAATATTGTCAGACGTCCAATGTTATTCACATTTGCATCATTTATTACGGCATCTCTCAAATGGATGTACTCTTCAGATCGCAATTTCGCTTGGTTGAATCGAATAAAGTTGAGACGGTCGGTCTCGATCTTCGCATACATGTCAACCAAATACTGATGGAAAAGCTTGCGACATTTGAAGATGTAGTTGTCTTCTTGCGGACGAATCATTATTCTGTACGAATATAAGTTCATCGCACTGAGTTTTTTCGGTGTTTCTTGGCCTATAAATGAACAATACGCAAAATGTTGAATTGTAAGAAAATGTACTTTTTAAATTTAATGATTATTTACCAGTAGTTGGATTTATCAATCGCATATTGATGTGATAGCCGTCATCACCTCTCCAGAATAATATCGGATACTGTAATGCATCATAACTACGGTGTAGCTCGGAAACACGCTGAAGTTGTTCGTTTCTACGGTGCAGTACAATATCTCGCGATTCAAACTGTTCGCCTACAATGACGATTGCCACCTCATCGATTGTTGGTGCGTTGAATCGTCTGGCATGCTGCCCCATCGGCATTTTGTCTGCTCTGATGACGATTCGATGGTTAGCAGACGGCATGCGGTCCAATGCGATTTTGAACAATCGAATCAATTCATTGAGAAATCTTTGCAAATTCAGTACGATTTCTCGCCTTGTGCCGGTCCCAATTGTACACCATTGATTGAGTTGGTCAGTTTCATTACCGATAAAATATATTTGCAAAAATTTATAGTCATCATTGGCAAATGGTAATAGCGAGCCTGCTCGATGGTATATTTGTCCCTGAATCTATAATGTTTGTGCATTAAATTTGGATGAATGATTGGAATATTTAAAAATGTCAAATGTTTCACTGGAAATTCAATGCAAAGTAATCACCTTGAATGTCGGCATAAATGTATCTTTAATGATCTTTGTGGCACCAAAAGAAGTCATTTGAAAACATGAATTGTATGCTTGAATGTTCTGCAAAAAATGCTTAGATGTCGGCGATTCTCCAGTGAGCAAGGAATGTAATGGTTCTGGTGGCGGTTCCAATGCAGGCAGCTTCACTTTGCCACCGGAGCAGCACATGCCAGCTGTTTCTCCTCGAAACTTCGCTGCATTGCAATGTGTACAAATAATATCCATTGCTCCAATGGACCCATGCAGGCTGTAGTCGCAGTCAGGATCATAGTGAAAGCCAACATGTTCCATTTGATCGCGAAGACGAAGCGGAACTCTGCCTTGGCGATAATTTGGCCGTTGATTGTCTGCGGATTCAGCTCTAAACTGTGCACGCCGCTCTCTGTACACCGCTCTACCTCGGGCATTCACTTGAGCGCGTTGCTCTTCGCTTTGATTTCTTCTCGATATTGACATTCGATGTGAATCACGCGTATGCCTGCCAACCGTATTACGTCTGCGTATTGGAGGCATTTTCTAAAGTATTCTTTTCGAATAACTGTAGCAAATCGATTGAATTAAATCTGGAAAAAACACACAATGTTGCGATGTCAATGTTTTTTAATAATTGTAAACATTCGCCAGCAAAGGCAGGACTGCCAATCTTGCGGGGTAAAAGGCAGGACTGACACATGAGATGAAGTACTGTTTCTTCCTCCTCCTCAGAGCCACAGCTGCGACAGAAGTCATTATGGGGCAGTGCTAATCTTTCAGCATGTTTCCCGATCAGACAGTGTCCCGTGAGCACATTTATTATAGTGCCGATGGAGTTCCTGCTAATATTGAGTAGTTGACTAGTACGCCTAATCTCGATAGTGCTCCAGGTTTGTCTGGCAACACTACAGGTATGTTCATTTACCCAGGCTTTTTTAGCTGCCTCAAGGTAGTCATGTTTTACGGCCCATTTGACCGTGGCCAGTGGGACACCTACATCAAAGGAGGGGGAGATATCAGGATGCAGCGTACCTATTTTGGCCAATTCATCGGCCTCGCAGTTTCCTAGAATGTCGCTATGTCCAGGCACCCAGCATATGTGAACTTGTGAGTTACCTGAGACGCCGTTCAGGGAGAAGCGGCAATCGAGTACAAGCTTAGAGGTAGTGAATACACCAGCCAGTGACTTAACTGCCGCCTGACTGTCCGTGAATATGCGTATCATCACATCGCATACTTCATTGCGAATAAGCCACTTGGACGCTTGGAATATTGCCATTACTTCCGCCTGAAAGACGCTGCAATGGTCAGGGAGACGATAGGAGAGCTTGACGCCAAGTTTTCTGGAGAAGATGCCGCAACCGACCTTATTCTCCAGTTTGGAGCCATCCGTATATATGCCAATGGAACTGCCAGTGACCACTAAATTGTTGCACCATTCCTCTCTAATAGGAATGTAAGTGTCGAACCCGTGGTTTAGATTAGGTGTAGAGAACGTGTAGTCAACGTCCGTCTGTACGGGCGTGTCCTGCATCAGAATATTGGCGTGGCCCAGGTTCAGCCTAGTCCAGCGCGATATAGCATTGAGTCTGGTTGCCGAGCATTTTGCTTGTTGCCTGACCAGAAGCGTAGTGGGCAACCAATGTAGGAATGCAAATAGAGCTTTGGTAGAGGTGGTACGCAGAGCCCCTGCTATCATAACCGCTGCTGTTCTTCTAACCTTGCCGTAGAGAAAGTACGGCTCAACCACCGCCGCATAGAGCTAGGACATGGTTCGTACAGAGCACACGTGGCTATCCGTACACTCTCCGCCAAACTTGGTATTTTGTGCTTCCTGGTGAAGAGCATGACCTCAGTTTTGGAAGGGTTGACATCTAGGCCAACTTCAAGACACCATTGGGACAGAATGCTAAGAGTGTAGCTTAGCTTTTCTGATAGTGTTGACAGATATTTACCGGAAACAGAGATAGCAATGTCGTCCGCATAAGCTATAGTGTTGCAGCCGGTCTGATCTAATCTCCTAAGTAGTGTGTTCACCGTCAGATTCCATATGAGGGGTGAGAGCACACCGCCTTGTGGAGTACCTCTCTTGACAGTCCTTTTAGCATGTACGTTTCCTATTGAGGAGCTAATGACGCGTGTTTTCAGTAGCTGTTCGATGAACCTAACCAAGCTGGGCTCCAGGTTCAGGTTTACTAAGGATTTAGTAATGGCGGAGGGACAAATATTGTTGAATGCCCCTTCCATATCGAGAAATATTGCAAGAGTATATTCATTGTTGGCAAGAGATTTCTCTACTTGCTCAATGAGCACGTGAAGCGCTGTTTCCACAGACTTGCCTTTAGTATAGGCATGTTGTGATTTGGAAAGGCACGTGGAATTAATAGAGCTCCTGATTTGTATATCAAGGACTCTTTCCAGTGTTTTCAAAAGAAAGGAGGACAAACTAATTGGTCTATAGTCCTTTGGTGTGGGTCGATTTTCCCGCTTTAGGGATGAAAACTACTCGAGCTTCTCTCCAGCTTTTGGGAATGTGCGACCATATTAGGCATGCATTATAAATATGCAGTAGCCAAGGCGCAACCGCACTTGCAGTGTGCTGAAAGTCCGCGGGAATGATACCATCAGTCCCGGGAGATTTAAAAGGCTTAAAGCTGTTGATGGCCCACTGAATATGCGTGTTGGTCATTTGGAATTGGGTTGAGTGACTTAAAGAGTGGTTGGTGTTAAGAGACCTGCAATCCACAAATATTTCATTCCCCGGGAAGTGTGTTTCTATTAGAGCGTCCAAAGTGTCGGTTTCAGAGTCGGTCCAGGTACCGTCCGATCTCTGAATACATTCCAGTGCCCGAGGGGTGGTATTGAGAACCCTCCGGAGTCTACTTGTCTCGAACGAGCTTTCTATGTTGCCACAGAAGTCCCGCCAAGACGCTCGTTTGGATCTCCTAACCATATACTTGAGTTCCCTTTGTTTGTCTTTGAAAGGGAGCCAGTCATTTGTAGCTTTGGCTCTGTTGAAGAGCTTGCGGCATACTTTTCGTAGCTCAGCAATTTCCGAATTCCACCAAGGGGGTTTTGGTTTTTCTCTTGGCTTCGGGAAGTTGCAGGCTTATTTGGCAGCAGAGTTAAATAGTGCTGTAATGGTTTCAACCGCTCGATCTATATCGAGGTGATTATTGATAGTGGGAGGAGTCGACTGCAGGCCCGACTCCATTATGGTCTGGAATCTTATCCAGTCAGTTCTTTTCCTGTTAGTGTGTATTTTGCGCTCTCCCGTATCTAACGTATCTGAGATCGCAATTCTAAAACAGATGTAACAGTGGTCCAAGAAGGAGCATTCCTGCAAAACGCACCAGCTCGAAATAAGGTGAGACGAGTGATTATTGCCAAGAGTTAGATCGAGAACCTCCTTTCTATTTGAGGTAATGAAGGTTGGCTCTCTCCCCCTCTTAGCAATGACTATGTCGTTAGTAAGAATGAAATCAAAGAGTGACTCACCCCGCTCGTTGGAATCCGTGCTGCCCCACACTTCGTGATGGGCATTGGCATCGGCCCCGATGAATACCGGGATTCGCTTTCTATTAGCCTCCGCTACCAGCAGCCTTAAAACATCCGGAGGCGGCGTCAGCCCGTGGTCGTGCGCCATGTAGCTGCTGTTGATCCATATAGCCATGGTGTTGGTGGAATTAACCATGGCTACATTATCCTTGTCGCTGAACCTGTGAAGAAGAAGAGCGTTAATATTATTTTTAACAAGAATACAGGCTCTGGGTTTACCTCGATCCTGCAAGAATACTGTGCGGTATCCGCTTATAGTGAGTCCGCGAACCTGATCATTTACGACCCAAGGTTCTTGGACCAGTATGAGTTCCTCTCCTTTTTGAGTCAGGTGGAGGATCAGGGCCGCCGAGGCAGCCATGGAATGGTGAAGGTTAATCTGTAATACCCTCACCATTCCCGGAGGTGGCCATCATCGTCACGCTGGCTGCCTCCTCTTCTGACAGAGGAGAATCACCAACGTCGTCGATATTAGTTATCGGACGTCCGCAGAAACTGGCCACTGATTCTGAGGCCGAAGCGTAACTCTCCCCATCATCGAAGGTGAGATCCGGTTCGGCCTGAATGGGGGCTTGTATGCTCCCTGGTTGTCGCTCCTATAGACCTTGAGTGAGATCGAACTAAAGCCATAGTTGATCTCTCCCTTTTTGGCATTAATAGGGGCTAGAGAGTCCTCATTAAGAATAATGATGATCTCTCGAGAGTTGCCCTTGGGCTCGCTTATATTTGCGACCTTCCAGTCATCCGTGGGGAGGTCGTAATTGCTGTGCCTAAGCAACTCCAGAATTTCTTCCGGCGAGGAGTGCTCTGCCGGAACCCAGGCCCTAGAACGCGGGCGGTTCGGGATCTGGTCTCTGGGAACAGCTAAGAGCTTGGCCCCGGCCAGATTTCGCCAACCATTGAGATGGCCATCTTATAAAGCTCAGCCGAGCGCTCATCTGAGCATGCGATGAGCTTCACGTGCCCCTGATACCATCCCGCGTCCCGGCATACAGGTGATGGGCCAGGATTGGCCCTCAGGATGTCCCTGTAGATCCTGAAAAGGGCCTCCTCCACCATTTTCCAGTTCGCTGGGGAAATGGTACCGTCACTGTTTCCAGTGTCAACGATTGCCCAGATGAGGCCCTCTTTGGCTACCTCATTAAATGGCCGAGTCAGTCTCGGCTTGGAAGCCAGTCGTGGGCGCTTAGTTTCCCGCACGACTGATTGGGAGGGGTGCTCAGTCGACCGTTGTCGTTTCTGAGCACCCTCAGGGGCTGCGGACGAGCACCAACATTTTGGTGAGCCCATGCAAGCGCTCCCTTGTCTTTATCAGACATTGAAGTGGAGTCCGCAGATTCCAACCTTTGCAGAATCCTGAAGGCGGACCTCCGGGTTCTGTACGCCCGTGTAGACGCATTCACATGCGTGCGAGCACCTGAAGGGAGATTGGTGCTGGGGCCCGTGCTGGAGGAGGTCGGCTTATTTGCCGAAGCTCTCCCTGTACCAGTCCGACGAACGGACGGAGGGGAGACCCTAGCACCCAGCCTAGCAGCCCAGGTGCTGGGGTGGTCCGAAGAATAGTTTTTAGGACCCTGTGAGGATGCGCTTGTGGCTGGGAGCGGGGCTGGCCTTTTGGCCGTAGCAGCCGACGACATCCTTGGTCTGGCGACAAATGTCCAAAACGAAGTTGTTGCTGCGCTTAAGGCTGTTTTTTGCCTAACTAAGCTCGTTGTTGGTTTTGGCTCCCCTTGTGGGTTGGCCGCTGGTTTTTTGTTGGATTTTAAAAAGGTATCCATGCAAAAAGGGTCCCCACTCAAAGCCGCTATCTCAGTACGAATATGTAGTCACCTTATTGGTCCCATGGTTATCTATGCAAATGCAGGGAGGCCATGCGAGGGTTGGCACAAGTCCTTATGGGTGCGAGTGCTCAGAGCCAGACCAGTGCTAATTGGGAGCTAGTCTCAACCAAACCTACATCGTTAACCAAATGACGACGTACATCGAACGTACTTTGAGGCCTGCCAAGGTTTTAACGGGACGGAGACGGATCTGACCTTAAACTG
Organism: Clusia tigrina; assembly: GCA_920105625.2. Taxonomy (NCBI): domain Eukaryota; kingdom Metazoa; phylum Arthropoda; class Insecta; order Diptera; family Clusiidae; genus Clusia; species Clusia tigrina. The sequence goes on from OV050030.1 coordinate 375,774,511, forward strand.
GAGCCGTTCGCACTGGGTTTAACCCCAGTGGTAATTAGTTCAGAAGCCACACCCGCCAGCCCAGGAGCAATCAAATAAAAAGATTGTTGGGGGGTAGTCCGTGGACGAATAGGGTCGTGCCGTCTGACATCAGATGCTCTCCACAGGGAGGTTGCACCGGATGCCGGGGGGGGGGGGGATATAGACCATTTAGTGCTATCCAGAGTGCACCACGAGCAGGCGATCTACACTACACTCGATGCTCTTTGCTAAGAACCATTTATTTTGAAATCCATTGACAGTATTAGGACAAGGCACGAAATTCCACTTGAGCCTTTCTGTCATCACTACAGTTTTCGGATTTCGGAACAACTATCCCTCAATCGTTTTTATGGTAGCTTAATATTTCACTATTACACTTTCCTCCATGCCTGCAAAATCTGCCAGTATTATTGAATAGATTTCCTACTTATTTCAAGATTGATAAACGAAGAACAAATTGATGGCCAAATACTTTGAATATTTTAGGAATTTCAAGTACTTTGGGACTTTATTTAAATTATGGGGAGTTTGTACTCCGATACAATAAAGAGGGAACAGATATAACAACAAAATTTATATTTCTTTCATATTTCCCTAATGATTCCTGAAAATATTCGTATTCTTATCTGTATCAACTGTTATTTAAAAAAAGTATTTCATTTTCACAATTACGTTGCTACATATTTTTGTTGTCTTTACTTTTTGATCTCCATTACGCCTTTTTCCTTCTTTTGCTGATAAAACAGAATCAACTTCCTACTACCTAACTGACCTTCCCCTCATTGTTAGATTAAAAAAATTGTGTTTTCTTCTTTCTCTGACCTATTTGCGACTATCGTTTATATGACTTCACTGCTCTTTAGAACATTTTAAGACGTAATATGGTATGAGACAATTGCATTTATTGCTGCGGCTTTCCCCATAACAATAACTTCGGCTAGGAAAATATTGCAGTGATCTGGCAACTTGCTTGACTGCCTGAAGCCTACCTCTGCGCAGTAGATTCCAGCTCCTCAATCCGTCATTTTTGATCCGGCAGTGAAGATGTTACAAGTCCCTTCGCTAGGTTTCATACTTTTACGCCACCCCTTTTTTCGATTATAGTCTGAAACCTTCTCTCCCAATTAAAACGTGGAGCCATGTAGTCCGTATTAGCTACACTTCTCCTACTTGTTGAGCTATGTCCGAAGATTCTGATTGAAAATTCGTCTATGGGGCCAACTTCCCCGCTGATTTTGCTTCAATTTCCAGAGAAGCCGTTGAATTAGTCTTTAGGGCTCCTGTTATACACAGCGTATCGAAACGCTGGATCCTTTCCACTGGCTTCTGATATGTTATTAAGGCAAAGTAAAACGCAGTGATTTAGTTTTAGATACAATATATATTTAAAGAACACCGATGTATGCTTGTTGAACTCTGAAGGAGGACTGCCTGAAAGTGAGAACAAGATAAAATACAGTGTTGCCATGCAGAGAGGTGTACCATGGTGACGTAAAGTACTTTGTACTCTAACATATGTTGATTTTCTTCCCGCGGTCCACCACACTAGAGCGCCGTAAAACAAGATACTTCTCTATAGCACCAGTGGATTACGAGATAGACCCCAAGTATCCCTAACCCCTATCGTATTTTTACATGCTTTCTTCAACATTGCGCTTCCACACCAGTTTGTTGTCCAAAATCACTCTTACTCTGGTAGTAGTCTTTGAGAATCAGTTCATTACCGTTCAGCTGCTGGAGGTTCCATGAAGGGATCTTATACTTCCTTGTGGAGAGAATCGTATCTCTTTGCTGTTGCGGCTTGTATCACTGTGCCCATTGATGTATCATTGTAAACGTATTGTTCATCACGTTATTTTTGATATCTAGGCACTTTCATGTTATAACTATAGCAATGTCGTCTTCATATACGACTAGTTTTGGTGCCCTCCCATCAAATTTATTTGCAGTTCGTTTAACACAAGTACCCAGAGGAGTGCCGATTCCGCACCACCTTGTGTTGTTCCTTTTGCTGCTTCTTTGGTTATTCTGGCTTTATTCTGCTCTTAATCTGCTCTTATTTTTGTCCACAACAAATATCGGGTTCTACATCGGCTGATTCCAAGGTCGCCAAAATAGGTATTTTGGCACGTTATTGAATGCTCCGCTAACATATACTCGTATGTCCTAGGGGTTTTTTTTACTCCTAGGGCATATTCCTTATACTCCACTGCTTTTTTGACATTTAACACTAGGGAATAAAGTGCAGTCTCTGTGGATCTTATTTCAAACTTTTTCAGAAGGAACAAAGTCAAGCTAATGTTCCTATATTCCTTCAAGTATAGACGGTTGCTTTTACCTGATTTCGGTATAAACACAACTCTTGCCTCTCTCCAGAAGACAGCCACGTAGTCAAACCTCAAACATCCTGCATATATCGCTTTTAGCTATGGTACCACTAGGTCCTTAACCTTTTGGTGCATGCCTGGAAATATGTTTCGACGGGTTGTATCAATTAAAAATTCTACGCTCAAGTTTAAAGAACAATAATCATGCTTAGCTGCTGGTAGACTTTCTGTCAAAATATCTGCTGACATTTCGTCTGTCATCATGTGCGAGAATTTGATCGCTTCTTTGACATCGCTTCGAATAAACTGATGGCGGATATCTATGTGCTTCGTGCGTCGATGAAAACCAATATTTTCGATTAGCTTTTGCGTACTCTGGCTGTCGTTGAATATCTGCACAGTCCTACACGGTATACCAATTTCTCCCAATAACGCTTTTTAGTACAATGCTTATTTTGTTGCCTCGGACATAGTTAAATACTCTGAATCGGAGCTCGAGAGCGCAATTGTGCGTTGCCTGTGCGCTTCCGAACATATAGCAGTGCCCGACGGGAAGAAAGCATCTCCAGAATACGAGCGCCAATCCACCATATCAGCGCCACAGTATGGGTCTACTACACCAAAGTTTGAGTTATCTTGCGAATATTTCAGCCCATGCTCGTACATTGGAGCTTTTAGGTATCGTAATACCCTTTTCGCTGCTATGCAATGTTCTTCATTGTAATTTGAGTTGAATTGGCTTATCGAATTTACAGCGAATGCGATGTCAGGTCGAGTTTGTACTGCCAAGTACAGTATCGCGCCGAGTAGGCTCTGATACGGGGGCACTGATTCATCGCATTCTTGCTTATTTCGCTTGGTTTGGTAAGCTTCAAATTTACTTCCATGGGCGATTGGTTTGCAGTCGTTCATATCGAATCGTGCCAAAATGATGTGAATATAATCACTTTGTGGCAGGAATACTCGATGCAGTTTTAAAACTTGGTAAAACTCTAGCCCAAGACATAAACATACGTTGCCCAAGTCTTCCATCTCTAAGTCGCTGGTTAATTTTAGCAATGTGCTGCTTATTCTTTGAAACGATCAGCAAATCACAACGTAGATTGCCACTAACATCATGTCGTCGCCGCCGTTTTCCACAAAAAAACATGGATCTTGCCCGGGCGCCTTTAAACCCAAAGTCTTCAATTTTGTGGTTAGTCTTAAATGCCGGGATAATACTGACTGCTTCAAGCCATAGAGGGCTTTTTACGCTCCTGTGCAAAGCTTGTATCCATTGCTTCGCCGTTTTACGTACTTCTACGCATGTTTGTGTTTGCTGCACATCCACTGGGGTTCCCGATTTGATATTTTTAGTTTTCATCAAATTTTTCGGCAAATCCATATAAACGCTCTCTTCGAGCTCATGCAGTTACCACATCCATGACAATGAACGGCTATCCTCAAGGCGGTGTGTTGTGACACATTCTATAGTATTTAGTTATTGATGATCTCTTACTCAAACTACAAGGGTTAGGTTTCGAGGCAAATGGATATACCGACGATCTTGGGTTCATTATCAGCGGCAAGTTTGAGAGAACAATATCCCAGATTGGTGTCGCGCAGAAGGGTTATACATTAATCCTAGCAGGACTATTCTCATTCGTTTCACAAACAGATTAAAATTGAACCTTGGTAAAATTGCTGTTGAGGAAATCAATATAAAATATTCCGATGAGGTCAAATAACAAGGTGTAGTGTTGGATAAGCCACTAAATTGAAACTCTCACCTAAATTCGGTGATAGACAAAGCCGCAAGAGCAATGTGGGCCTGTCGCAGTCTCTTTGGCAGAACATGGGGTCTAGCCTCAAAAATTATACACTGGATATTTGTAATGATGGTTAGACCAATAGTTCCCTATGCATCCCTTATATGGTGGCCTGAGACAACACAAGAATCCGGTAAGAAAATACATACAAGTTTTCAAATGCAGGCTTGTTTGGCCATAACTGGTGCCATCCGAAACTGGCGAACGCCTGATATTGAACCGATAAAAGGATTATCGCCACTAAACACATTCGTGAAAAAATGTGCTGCTAGAAGCGTATTGAAGATGAAAATCTTGTCTAGACAAGAACCTCATGACTTTTGTCATTTCAATATTGTAAAAAAGGTATGTAACGGATTATCTGATCCCAAAACGACCATTTGATCGCAATTTTGAGATTATTATCTCAGACTCTAATGAATGCGAATGACGTAGAAGGACCTTGGGTCGACCCTAAAGATCTAGAATGGTTCAAGGACGGCTCAAAAAGAAACACCGAAGTCTGTTCAGAAACAGTGCGCAGGTGACCTAGCGTCTTCCAGGCTGATATTCAAGCAATTTCAATCTGCGTAAGGACAAATCTGAAAATGGGTATCAAGGGCACACACATAGCTATCTATTCAGATAGTCAAGCTGCACTACAAGTATTAGTGTCATATTCTTTATGATCGAAACTGGTGGAAGTATGTTTCAATAACCTATAATCTTTAGGTGCAACAATTAAGGTTGCAATAGGTCCAGAGCCATACTGTGGTATGAGCTTGGCGTAGGCTAAATCCAGGTTAGATAACTGGGAACATAATCTCAGAATGTCACACTGGGAATGGGTAGAGGGACTTCGCCAAGCAAAAAGACTGGTAAGGCTATCTACTGTAAAGAACTGCGCAATATGTGCAAAGCAAACATAGGTAAAATAGTAGGTTTTCTATCAGGTCATTACTACCTGAAATATCACCTGCCTAAAATCCACTTTCTTGATGATACGGAGTGCCGGCTCTGTCTAGAAGAAGAGGAAACCACAGAACACATACTATGCAACTGCATTGTATTGGCAAGGACTAGAAAGAACATATTCCACCGCGACCAGCCTGCTCTGGAAGAAATAAAGAATGCTCCTGTTATGGACATTCTCCATTTCATCCATAAAGCGGAAAAGATAATGAAAGAACATGACTTTCCACTACTTCTTCTCTTTAGACAAGGAACGTCTAAATTGAAAAGAACCTGATAACTTATTGTGACGATTTGACATCACCAAACGGACGAAATGCTATGGCATTACGGAAGAAACGCCGGTACTAAATCTATAGGGCAAAGTAGATAGGACAGTTGTAATCACATGGATCATTAATGACAAATGTAGTATGACACAAAAGATCTTTTAGGTCGTAGTGTCGGTCATGGGGCAAACTATTATTATTATTATTATTAAATTATTATTATTATCTTCCAATACAATTCCCAGTTTGAGTTCCTACTAAGGATGGTACTTCTCATATCATACTTCTTGTTTTCGAGAGACTATAAGATTAAATCTTATGTACTTATGATCAGAAAACCATGGTGCGCTAAGTATCATTCTGTCTTCTACCATGATATGTTAATTCGAGAAGAGAGTTAAGTCTAGAACGTTATTCAAAGTGGGTCCAATATAAGTTGGTTCCTCCCCCTGGTTTGCTACTTCTAGACTACTCGCTCCCCCACACCGTGTTATTCGCGTGTGCATTGGAGTCAATAACCAGAGCCTGCCACTTTTGGTTTGCTGCCACCAACCTCTCAAACTTACGTCGTCATCATGTAACATGTAGCAGAACGCATGGAGTTATAGCTCATCCTTGCCGACCTTTAATGCTACTGTGGTCAGATCTTCTGTGGAAAAATTGGAATCAATGTAAAAGTATATGTAAACCCTTTTCTACCAATATCTTTATTTTTACCTCAGCTTTTGTACTCGGGAAATATGTTGTAATTTAGAGACTTTAGGCCAGAAACCACGTTTCTCGAGGTTATCCATGGTTCCTGGACTATACCTACGACTCCTTCTATGTTGAAAAGTTGCTTGGTTGAGGTGATCTGACTTTTGTGCACGTTTTTCTGAATAACCTTCAGATCTTGACTCAAGCACCTTCAGGGGGTTGGATGATAATTCCAGTTCATCCTTCTCCAGACTTCGTATGTGCATTGATGCTTCCATGATCCCTTTAATACTGATATCATTTTCCGCCTCCCGTTTTTCATTGTGTTGTAGTTGTCATCGGTTGGATTTCGATTCTTCAGGCGAAGATACCCGGTTCTGACGCCCCACGCCAACTTTCCAAACTGCGCATAGAGAGTATCTGGCCTCCTTTAGCATTCGTTGATTTTGACGCCTTCAATACCCTCCAGTCACTAGTTGGTAGGTCAGGATTCTGTCGTTGTAGGAGACGCAATGCATCTTCAGGTTTTACCAAGCGCGGTATTAGCACTTTCGCCTTCGGTTTCGGTGGAATACAATTGCGGTCTACTATTTCAAAGGCTGCGTCTTCCTACAGGTTTTGTAGCGTCTTAACACCTTCCTTTCCCATTTCAATGAAGAGTCGTCCTTACATTGAATGAGCTTGACGCCACTGATCTATCCTGCTTCATCATAGAATGACATAGGTGCATTCGGGTCTGCGTCCATTTTTGCAAAGCTGGCTTCCAACAGTTTCATCTCCACTGCTCCCCACCGCTCCTGTTGCATTTGTCCTAGCGGGTTACTGCGATCAATTAGCTCCACAATCAAGTGTTTCTTGGCAATCTCATTGGCCGCCGCTGCTGCTTTGTATGTAGTTGACTTTACGTATTCGTGCTTGCGTCGTCCTAGCTCTTTATTGTTATGGTGGGGATCTTTATTCGGATTTCGGTAGATCGCTGCATTCTTTTTGCATTCTGCTCGTCTGTCCTATGCGCGTTCTTTGTGTCCGATGCCGCACACCAGAAGTGATTTGAAAACTGGGCTCGACAGTCTTGCGCTTGCTCCTTAACCCAAGCGAAACGTTGGACTCGGTACCAAGTCGGTTGCTTATTTTGCCCAGAGCCTTGTATCGCGATTTCGTTTTTAACCAGAACTGGTACCTTGAAGCTTGGCCGGAGAGCGAAGTAATGCGAATTGTCGGCGGTTATCCGCTCGTTACATTTTCAGGGCCCGAGCCTTTAAGGACTATCCAAATAAACTCCACATAAATAATCAATATTATCCGCCTATTCTCAACCCGCTATAAGCTTAGACGACTTCAATTCCTGGTCCCCTTTTTGCGGTTCTCCTCTCCCCAATCCTTGAGGATGTTCTCTTATGCGAAGACCTTGTAAGTTTCAATGACGGATCACCACATTTCTCCTCACACAATACTAAGATCATAACATGTGCCTTCCTTAATTTACATAGTAGCGACCATTTCCCCATAATATCCTAATTAGCTTATATACAATAAAAAAATTTTTTTTTCCAGAACTTAAATTCAGTGTGGAGAAGGCAAATTTGTCTGACTTCCAGCTACATTCGCACAATTCTGCCACTGGGTTCAACATTAATAAAGAAGTCGCAATTCTCCAAAAAACCATCCGATCCACAGCCCATTATCCCATATCCCAAACCATTTATCGCCCGGTAAAACTATTCTTCCCTGGAGGAATTCTGAACTCACTAGAAAAAGAGCAGTGAGTCAACACGCTTGGTGGATTTTTAAACGTAATCGGTCACACACGGTGGAAGACTTCACTCAGCTAAAAGAAATAGTCCAACGACCTGTCACAAAAAAGTATGGGGTGATATAAAAATCCTGGCAGGAGAATACAATCAGAGCTCCATTAGACTTATATCCTCAATCAGTGGCCCTTTATTAGATTCCATGGACATAACAGATCGCTGCTCCACTTTTTCACAGGATTCACTAATAAAAATCAAACTATTGAGTCCAAAATTATTAGTATAGAGTTTGATAATATCATATCTGAAATGACGGGTAAGACACCAAGACTAGAGAGGATATCGTTCGCCATGTTAAAACACTTGCCTACAAATTGTAAACACCATCATAGACCAAGGAATTTGCCAACAAACATGGAACTCTGATCGAAAACACTTGAAAAAACAATATCTGTGCCCCTCCAATTGGTACGAAACAATACCCTTAGGCTGAAAACAATATCCTTAGCCCCCATCAATTCAACTTCAAAAAGGTCTCGGTACATTCTCTATTATATTTTGAACCCTTTATTTCTAAAGCCATTACCTAAACAAATCATGTATCTACATTAAGCCTTGACTTCGCTCAAGCATTTGACCGAGTAGCAGCTCACGTTGTCATGCACCAGCTGAAGCAGTGGAAGGTTGGGTATAAGATATACATTTATATTTTATTATATGATTATATGATTTACAATTATTTCTAAACATAAATATATTGATCGCATTATTTACTCCAATGGCATTCTTATATTTTCTAAAAATACGAATCAGAACGCTATAAAACAAACTTTGTTAAAGATTCAAACACGTATATTGTGGAACCAGCCTTTGCTATGATAAATGTAAGCATTTCACATGTGAAAAACATAACTGTACTAGGCTTAATTTAGTTTACGATAATACAAATATTAACTGTTCTGATCTTTAAAATTTCTAGGTATTATTTTTTAATTTACTTACTTACTTTTAGAGAACAATGTTTATATGTAAGAAAATCCATAGATGCCTTAATATAATGAAATATTTCACTTTTAAGTATTTTCATATCCACACTTCCACTTAGATTAACATATCAATATCTTAATATTATCAAAAATCGACTATGCTCAATGCGCTACGAGTAGCATCAAGCTTTTTGGCTCACCTTACCATGCTGCTGATCGCGAACTCTGTGCTTTTCCAACATCGCCAATCAACAGCATCTGAACAGTAGCTGGACTACAATTTGTCAAACTACGTGCTTATCACAAAACATGAAGGCTCATCCAAATAATTGTGCACAGGACTAACAGAAACATCTTCAATATAGTCGCAACTTCATTACGGTAAAAACGTCACTTCAACCATACATCCACGATCGTCAGATGCATAAAATACGCTTCAGATATTGACTTTCCTATTACTTCTAAGTATATTAAACTTGACTTCTTTCCGCCTAGGGAACTCGCGAGCTCGTCGTTTCTCCTACAATTACAACATAACAAAAAAGTGAATAACTGCTCTTATAATCACCTTTTCCGAGAATATACGCTCCCACTAATACATAGCTCACTCCTGGAAATTAATTTTTAATGATGGATCCAAATCCGACAACAATATCTCTTTTGCTCTTCACGAGCAACGCCAACACGATCACAGCAGGCTAATTGCTGCACTTTTGTTACGTATATACCGCCGAGGCGACAGCAGTACAAGCTATGAACTTCGCATCAGTCACCAAGGGTAAATTCGTCATCTGTATGGAAATTTACAATAGCTGCTGTACTGAATATCGCTAACACAGATCCACACCTCTCTGCTATAAGAGACAGACTTCTGCAGCACCCTACCAAACTTAAGATTATGTGGATCCCAGGGCACACGGGCATCTGCGGCAATAAATTGGCAATGTGGTTAAGTATTCATGTGAGTATATTTATCACGTTTTAATGAATTAATTAAGCTGAATATAGATTTAACAACTTGTTGGAAATGTGCAAATCAGAAAATGTAGGAAAACGTTCTCTTCACACAGAAACATTTTCATAAACCCACCCCATATTTTCCGTAATGTACCCCAGGCTGGTAGAGAAGGAACGCGGGAAACCTCTTTTGCGAGCTTAGCTGCTAAGAATCTCTTAGAAGAAAAGATGCTCTAAATCTAATCGCTTTCAACAGAACCCAAAATCCCTTTCTGAGGTATTTGGCGATTGTTCCTTCAATATCTCTATATCTTTATACTCTTTACTTTTAAAAAAGGTAAAAAGGGTATAAAATTTTGTGCTTTTCACAGGGGTTGCAACTTCGAGAAAGAGGCGTGGTAGCTATAGACTTAAATATACTGTTATGATCAGAATCACTTTCTGAACAATTTTGTCTGTCTGTGCGTAACCACTTTTTTCTACACCGTTAATGTAACTTTGCAAAAGTATAGTCTGGACAAAGACCACGCCAACTTCACATATAAGAAACTTTTCTAATCTTTTTAAAATGACTATAACTTCTGTCCAATAGATGGAATAGTGACGCAATTTGGTAGTTATGTAGATGTGGGCCCTATTAAACACATATTAATATCTTTAGATCTATTAGAGATTTCTTGGCGAAATTTTACGAGGAGCAAAATGAGGTTCATTAGAGAAATAACACGGCCACTTTGGATATAATTAACTTTCGGGTTCCTCTTAAAGCACAACAGTAAAAAAACATGCCAAAAAATTATAATTTCAGTTTGTAACATGGGTTTCGTTTTTGATCCTGTTTTAGTTAATTATCCTGTGATCAACTTAATTAAGTATTTCACTTTCAAAGTTTACAAGTTTGATATTTACTGAAACCTTTTTTCTGCTAGCGGTTTACAGCTCGATTGAATTACAGATATAAAATATAACTAAAGGGTCCGCCAAATAACTTTTTTTTTTTTAATTCTATAAAAAAAAACTACTGGATATTTTCTCAAATTTCTTTTTTTATTTGAAAGTACAATCCTTCCGGTTAATAATGGAGTAGCTGCCTCGGCTGGCCATGCAGTAGCCTACACGATCGGTCCAATTTTTAAGCACATTATCGATTGTGTGCAGCTGTATTTCACCAATGGCTTCACGAATATTGTCCTTTAAAGCGTCAATTGTCTCTGGCTTGTCGGCGTAACACTTACCTTTGAGGGCACCCCACAAATAATAGTCCAACGGTGTCAAATCGCAGCTCCGAGGTGGCCAAACGACATCAGCTCTGCGGCTGATAACGCGATCTTCAAAAACAGTTCGCAAAACATCGAGTGTAACTTCGGCTGTGTGGCACGTAGCGGCGTCCTGTTGAAACCAAATGTTGCCAATATCCTCCTCTTCAATTTTTGTGAACAAAAATTCGTTCAACATGGCCCGATAACGATCGCCATTGACTGTAACGGCCACTCCTTGCTCATTTTCAAAGAAAAATGGCCCAATTATGCCTCTGGACCAAAATCCGCACCAAACAGTGACTCGTTTTGAGTGCATCGGCTTTTCAATGCATGCGTGCGGGTTTTCTGTGCCCCAAATGCGACAATTTTGCTTGTTTACATACCCGCCAAGATCAAAATGAGCTTCATCTGAAAAGATGGTTTTTTTGGGAAATGATTTTTTGGCATTCTGCAACATTACCATGATTTTCAAAGTAATGTCACAATATTTCCCATCGTTGTTCAAACGTATACACAAGCATATTCGTTCAGCGGAATTATAAAACTAATTACCTGTCGAATCAGACATGAGCTAAGTGTTACCATTCACGAAATAAGCACTAGTTGACAAAAAAAACGTTAGATGGCGGACCCTTTATAATGGCAATACAATCTAAATGCCCATATAATAAAATCTAAGGATAATATTAAGAAATTCTAAGAATAATGTTAACATTGTTGGGTTCGTATGCACTGCAGCAGGATGGACCATTTACACTAACTGCTCTGACTATTTTCGCGTCGCAGAAATTTCGGTTGCAGGTTATATGCATTGCATGAAGTGTCTGCACTAACGAGCAAGCTATCTGGAGTGCAGCCTATGGATCTCTGTACCAGGAATATTTTAGTGGAATAAAATTTCTTTCTTTTAATATTGTAGTGCGCGAACCCAACTTTTCACTGATTATACAAAGTTTACACCAAATGCATCTGTGGCTTTCAAAACTAATGATGATAGACGTTCACCTGCAAGTCCGCGTTACTTCAATAACAATATCAATAATTATAATGATATCGGAAGAAGCATAAGAAGATTTAGAACCCAAAAACTAGAACCCTGAACTGTACAAACATTCAAAACCCATGATTCTGCTCCTGACCCTTGATTCGCAAAGGGTTTGTAAAATTTGTTGAATTTAAAACGCACTGAGTTTAAATTTACATTATAATTATTTCTTTATTTGTCTCTACAACCAATTTAACTTTAATGAAAATTTATTTTAGAAAATATATAAGTACTTTTAATATTCTTATCTGGGGATCTCTTTTCAATTCGAATAATCGCAGCAATATATTTTTCTCAACCAAAACTACTAAAAACTTTACATCAACTCAGTTTAGGGTATTCCAGCCACACTTAAGAAAGAGAAAAAATACTACTTTAGACATTAAACAAAAACAACAATGCTGAATCATATGAAGGTAACAGAAACGAAATATAGCGTATATTGGGGCTATTACACATTCACATATGTACGTAATGAATGCCAAATGATGGATTTAAGTATACCTGACCTTTCATATCCCATGCATTGCTGTTGCGGACATATGTGAAATAGATTATATAAAAACTAATTGTATATGGCGAATGCTGCAGTACAAAAATATGTTTTGTTTGTCCTGTGACCGAACAGCTACTATAACTTGATAAGCTAAATTTAATAGAATTGAAGGATAATTAGATTAATAGAGATTAATAGATATTGAACGAATTATGCTATAAGAGATATACTCGTATGTATATAACTTTTTTATTTTTATTATATATTTTATTTTACAAATGGAACAAGCTTAACTATAAACTAGTTTGGAGATGAAAATTTAAACAAATTTAATGTTAAAGGAACACTTTCGCTTAGTTATATAAATTGAACAAGTTGGGAGGTATACAGAAACTTGAAAATGTGATGGATGTTGGTGGCAGTTAATTCTTGCTGACGGGGGCTGTTGGGGGAAAGTCAGGTAACAACCACGAACGAATAATATCGAGATGCGGGCAGAGGTCTAATCAGGGCAAAATAGGTACAATTTGTGTGTTGTATGGCGGGAAGATCAATGCGCTTGTGCCGCTAAGTATATCTCCATGACTGACTAGGATGTGTTCAATGAGCAATCTCATTGCACTTGCTGGTAGCAGAGTAAGTTGGTATTATTCTGTTTGGAATACATCGGGAGTAATGGTTGATTGTATTACGGACTGTGTCGGGACATTTGTTCTTAATATGAGGTAATATAAAAATCGTTGGCTAAAAAATTTCGATAAGTGAGCAGTGACACACTAAGCGCCAACTTGGCTCTTTCAACAGCCAATTTATTGCCACAGATGCCCGTGTGCCCTAGGATCCACATAATCTTAAGTTTGGTAGGGTGCTGCAGAAGTCTGTCTCTCCCTTGGTGACTGATGCGAAGTTCATAGCTTGTACTGCTGTCGCCTCGGCGGTATATACGTAACAAAAGTGCAGCAATTAGCTTGCTGTGATCGTGTTGGCGTTGCTCGTGAAGAGCAAAAAAGATTTTGTTGTCGGATTTGGATCCATCATTAAAAATTAATTTCCAGGAGTGAGCTATGTATTAGTGGGAGCGTATATTCTCGGAAAAGGTGATTATAAGAGCAGTTATTCACTTTTTTGTTATGTTGTAATTGTAGGAGAAACGACGAGCTCGCGAGTTCCCTAGGCGGAAAGAAGTCAAGTTTAATATACTTAGAAGTAATAGGAAAGTCAATATCTGAAGCGTATTTTATGCATCTGACGATCGTGGATGTATGGTTGAAGTGACGTTTTTACCGTAATGAAGTTGCGACTATATTGAAGATGTTTCTGTTAGTCCTGTGCACAATTATTTGGATGAGCCTTCATGTTTTGTGATAAGCACGTAGTTTGACAAATTGTAGTCCAGCTACTGTTCAGATGCTGTTGATTGGCGATGTTGGAAAAGCACAGAGTTCGCGATCAGCAGCATGGTAAGGTGAGCCAAAAAGCTTGATGCTACTTGTAGCGCATTGAGCATAGTCGATTTTTGATAATATTAAGATATTGATATGTTAATCTAAGTGGAAGTGTGGATATGAAAATACTTAAAAGTGAAATATTTCATTATATTAAGGCATCTATGGATTTTCTTACATATAAACATTGTTCTCTAAAAGTAAGTAAGTAAATTAAAAAATAATACCTAGAAATTTTAAAGATCAGAACAGTTAATATTTGTATTATCGTAAACTAAATTAAGCCTAGTACAGTTATGTTTTTCACATGTGAAATGCTTACATTTATCATAGCAAAGGCTGGTTCCACAATATACGTGTTTGAATCTTTAACAAAGTTTGTTTTATAGCGTTCTGATTCGTATTTTTAGAAAATATAAGAATGCCATTGGAGTAAATAATGCGATCAATATATTTATGTTTAGAAATAATTGTAAATCATATAATCATATAATAAAATATAAATGTATATCTTATACCCAACCTTCCACTCCTTCAGCTGGTGCTTGACAACGTGAGCTGCTACTCGGTCAAATGCTTGAGCGAAGTCAAGGCTTAATGTAGATACATGATTTGTTTAGGTAATGGCTTTAGAAATAAAGGGTTCAAAATATAATAGAGAATGTACCGAAACCTTTTTGAAGTTGAATTGATCGGGGCTAAGGATATTGTTTTCAGCCTAAGGGTATTGTTTCGTACCAATTGGAGGGGCACAGATATTGTTTTTTCAAGTGTTTTCGATCAGAGTTCCATGTTTGTTGGCAAATTCCTTGGTCTATGATGGTGTTTACAATTTGTAGGCAAGTGTTTTAACATGGCGAACGATATCCTCTCTAGTCTTGGTGTCTTCCGCGTCATTTCAGATATGATATTATCAAACTCTATACTAATAATTTTGGGCTCAATAGTTTGATTTTTATTAGCCGTGAAAGTAAGGTGAAAGTGTGAATCCTGTGAAAAAGTGGAGCAGCGATCTGTTATGTCCATGGAATCTAATAAAGGGCCACTGATTGAGGATATAAGTCTAATGGAGCTCTGATTGTATTCTCCTGCCAGGATTTTTATATCACCCCATACTTTTTTGTGACAGGTCGTTGGACTATTTCTTTTAGCTGAGTGAAGTCTTCCACCGTGTGTGACCGATTACGTTTAAAAATCCACCAAGCATGTTGATTCACTGCTCTTTTTCTAGTGAGTTCAGAATTCCTCCAGGGAAGAATAGTTTTACCGGGCGATAAATGGTTTGGGATATGGGATAATGGGCTGTGGATCGGATGGTTTTTTGGAGAATTGCGACTTCTTTATTAATGTTGAACCCAGTGGCAGAATTGTGCGAATGTAGCTGGAAGTCAGACAAATTTGCCTTCTCCAAACTGAATTTAAGTTCTGGAAAAAACATTTTTTTTAATGTGTATAAGCTAATTAGGATATTATGGGGAAATGGTCGCTACTATGTAAATTAAGGAAGGCACATGTTATGATCTTAGGAGCTAATAATGAAAAGCAAAAAGTAAGAACAACTTGTGTAAAAGTATTGTGTGAGGAGAAATGTGGTGATCCGTCATTGAAACTTACAAGGTCTTCGCATAAGAGAACATCCTCAAGGATTGGGGAGAGGAGAACCGCAAAAAGGGGACCAGGAATTGAAGTCGTCTAAGCTTATAACGGGTTGAGAATAGGCGGATAATATTGATTATTTATGTGGAGTTTATTTGGATAGTCCTTAAAGACTCGGGCCCTGAAAATGTAACGAGCGGATAACCGCCGACAATTCGCGTTACTTCGCTCTCCGGCCAAGCTTCAAGGTACCAGTTCTGGTTAAAAACGAAATCGCGATACAAGGCTCTGGTCAAAATAAGCAACCGACTTGGTACCGAGTCCAACGTTTCGCTTGGGTTAAGGAGCAAGCGCAAGACTGTCGAGTCCAGTTTTCAAATCACTTCTGGTGTGCGGCATCGGACACAAAGAACGCGCATAGGACAGACGAGCAGAATGCAAAAAGAATGCAGCGATCTACCGAAATCCGAATAAAGATCCCCACCATAACAATAAAGAGCTAGGACGACGCAAGCACGAATACGTAAAGTCAACTACATACAAAGCAGCAGCGGCGGCCAATGAGATTGCCAAGAAACACTTGATTGTGGAGCTAATTGATCGCAGTAACCCGCTAGGACAAATGCAACAGGAGCGGTGGGGAGCAGTGGAGATGAAACTGTTGGAAGCCAGCTTTGCAAAAATGGACGCAGACCCGAATGCACCTATGTCATTCTATGATGAAGCAGGATAGATCAGTGGCGTCAAGCTCATTCAATGTAAGGACGACTCTTCATTGATATGGGAAAGGAAGGTGTTAAGACGCTACAAAGCCTGTAGGAAGACGCAGCCTTTGAAATAGTAGACCGCAATTGTATTCCACCGAAACCGAAGGCGAAAGTGCTAATACCGCGCTTGGTAAAACCTGAAGATGCATTGCGTCTCCTACAACGACAGAATCCTGACCTACCAACTAGTGACTGGAGGGTATTGAAGGCGTCAAAATCAGCGAATGCTAAAGGAGGCCAGATACTCTCTATGCGCAGTTTGGAAAGTTGGCGTGGGGCGTCAGAACCGTGTATCTTCGCCTGAAGAATCGAAATCCAACCGATGACAACTACAACACACTGAAAAACGGGAGGCGGAAAATGATATCAGTATTAAAGGGATCATGGAAGCATCAATGCACATACGAAGTCTGGAGAAGGATGAACTGGAATTATCATCCAACCCCCTGAAGGTGCTTGAGTCAAGATCTGAAGGTTATTCAGAAAAACGTGCACAAAAGTCAGATCACCTCAACCAAGCAACTTTTCAACATAGAAGGAGTCGTAGGTATAGTCCAGGAACCATGGATAACCTCGAGAAACGTGGTTTCTGGCCTAAAGTCTCTAAATTACAACATATTTCCCGAGTACAAAAGCTGAGGTAAAAATAAAGATATTGGTAGAAAAGGGTTTACACATACTTTTACATTGATTCCAATTTTTCCACAGAAGATCTGACCACAGTAGCATTAAAGGTCGGCAAGGATGAGCTATAACTCCATGCGTTCTGCTACATGTTACATGATGACGACGTAAGTTTGAGAGGTTGGTGGCAGCAAACCAAAAGTGGCAGGCTCTGGTTATTGACTCCAATGCACACGCGAATAACACGGTGTGGGGGAGCGAGTAGTCTAGAAGTAGCAAACCAGGGGGAGGAACCAACTTATATTGGACCCACTTTGAATAACGTTCTAGACTTAACTCTCTTCTCGAATTAACATATCATGGTAGAAGACAGAATGATACTTAGCGCACCATGGTTTTCTGATCATAAGTACATAAGATTTAATCTTATAGTCTCTCGAAAACCAGAAGTATGATATGAGAAGTACGATCCTTCGTAGGAACTCAAACTGGGAATTGTATTGGAAGATAATAATAATAATTTAATAATAATAATAATAATAGTTTGCCCCATGACCGACACTACGACCTAAAAGATCTTTTGTGTCATACTACATTTGTCATTAATGATCCATGTGATTACAACTGTCCTATCTACTTTGCCCTATAGGTTTAGTACCGGCGTTTCTTCCGTAATGCCATAGTATTTCGTCCGTTTGGTGATGTCAAATCGTCACAATAAGTTATCAGGTTCTTTTCAATTTAGACGTTCCTTGTCTAAAGAGAAGAAGTAGTGGAAAGTCATGTTCTTTCATTATCTTTTCCGCTTTATGGATGAAATGGAGAATGTCCATAACAGGAGCATTCTTTATTTCTTCCAGAGCAGGCTGGTCGCGGTGGAATATGTTCTTTCTAGTCCTTGCCAATACAATGCAGTTGCATAGTATGTGTTCTGTGGTTTCCTCTTCTTCTAGACAGAGCCGGCACTCCGTATCATCAAGAAAGTGGATTTTAGGCAGGTGATATTTCAGGTAGTAATGACCTGATAGAAAACCTACTATTTTACCTATGTTTGCTTTGCACATATTGCGCAGTTCTTTACAGTAGATAGCCTTACCAGTCTTTTTGCTTGGCGAAGTCCCTCTACCCATTCCCAGTGTGACATTCTGAGATTATGTTCCCAGTTATCTAACCTGGATTTAGCCTACGCCAAGCTCATACCACAGTATGGCTCTGGACCTATTGCAACCTTAATTGTTGCACCTAAAGATTATAGGTTATTGAAACATACTTCCACCAGTTTCGATCATAAAGAATATGACACTAATACTTGTAGTGCAGCTTGACTATCTGAATAGATAGCTATGTGTGTGCCCTTGATACCCATTTTCAGATTTGTCCTTACGCAGATTGAAATTGCTTGAATATCAGCCTGGAAGACGCTAGGTCACCTGCGCACTGTTTCTGAACAGACTTCGGTGTTTCTTTTTGAGCCGTCCTTGAACCATTCTAGATCTTTAGGGTCGACCCAAGGTCCTTCTACGTCATTCGCATTCATTAGAGTCTGAGATAATAATC
Organism: Clusia tigrina; assembly: GCA_920105625.2. Lineage (NCBI taxonomy): Eukaryota > Metazoa > Arthropoda > Insecta > Diptera > Clusiidae > Clusia > Clusia tigrina. The sequence continues at coordinate 375,793,066 of OV050030.1, forward strand.
TCAAAATTGCGATCAAATGGTCGTTTTGGGATCAGATAATCCGTTACATACCTTTTTTACAATATTGAAATGACAAAAGTCATGAGGTTCTTGTCTAGACAAGATTTTCATCTTCAATACGCTTCTAGCAGCACATTTTTTCACGAATGTGTTTAGTGGGGATAATCCTTTTATCGGTTCAATATCAGGCGTTCGCCAGTTTCGGATGGCACCAGTTATGGCCAAACAAGCCTGCATTTGAAAACTTGTACGTATTTTCTTACCGGATTCTTGTGTTGTCTCAGGCCACCATATAAGGGATGCATAGGGAACTATTGGTCTAACCATCATTACAAATATCCAATGTATAATTTTTGAGGCTAGACCCTATGTTCTGCCAAAGAGACTGCGACAGGCCCACATTGCTCTTGCGGCTTTGTCTATCACCGAATTTAGGTGAGAGTTTCAATTTAGTGGCTTATCCAACACTACACCTTGTTATTTGACCTCATCGGAATATTTTATATTGATTTCCTCAACAGCAATTTTACCAAGGTTCAATTTTAATCTGTTTGTGAAACGAATGAGAATAGTCCTGCTAGGATTAATGTATAACCCTTCTGCGCGACACCAATCTGGGATATTGTTCTCTCAAACTTGCCGCTGATAATGAACCCAAGATCGTCGGTATATCCATTTGCCTCGAAACCTAACCCTTGTAGTTTGAGTAAGAGATCATCAATAACTAAATACTATAGAATGTGTCACAACACACCGCCTTGAGGATAGCCGTTCATTATTATTATTATTATTGACAGGCTAAAAGAACACCGCGACCTAAAAGATCTATTGTGCAGCCTCGTACCCAACTAAAACAGTCCTAGACTGTTTATAAATCTCGTAACTGCTGTGGGCTTAATTTTAACTAGGTGATTTGGAGATATGAACCCACTGCCTAGGTACTTATGTCTGCGTCTTGCCACCGCTGGGCAAGTGCACAGAATGTGTTCTGCCGTTTCCTGCTTCTCTTGACAGAGTCGACAAGAATCGTCTTCTACCACGCCTATTTTCTTTAGGTGGTAATTTAGTTTACAGTGTCCTGTTAAAAGTTCAGTGTATAGTTTGATGTCATTTCTGCTGAGGTTTAAAGAAGCATCTACCCTTATGTGTTCAGGATCAATGAGTAGTCTCGACTGCCGCATGCCTTTTTGGGCTCTCCAGTAGTTTAGCAGACTTCGTTTTTCCTGTTCGCACAACAAGTTATTTGTGAAGCTACTGTTTACCCCACAGAAGGGTTCTGGGCCTATAAAGGCAGTGTCTGCACCCTTTTTTGCTAAAGAATCTGCCATTTCGTTGCCCTCATGTCCCTCGTGTCCCGGTACCCACATTAGCGTAACAGAGTTTCTCGCTGCTAGGGTATTGAGAAGTTTACAGCATTCCCAGACCAGCTTTGATTGGAATGAGAAGTTTATTAATGATTTTAGAGCTGCCTGGCTATCTGAGAGTATGCATATTTTGGTGTTGCGTGTACCCCTGCGTAGACATTCTCTAGCACATAACTCTAAAGCGTGGACCTCCGCCTGAAAAATGGAAGCTGTTTTTCCCATTGCAATTGCTTTTTGGAAATTTGGCCCTACAATTCCAGCTCCTGCACTGCCATCTTCCATTTTGGACCCATCTGTATACCACAACTGAGAGTCCTGTTTTATTGTTATTTCCTTGTTTCTCCAAGCTGAACGGTCACTGATGACCACTTTGAATTGCTTTGAGAAGTCTAATTTTCTGTCCATTTTGTCGAAGACCATGAGGCACGGAGAATTCCAGACAGTGTCCAGAATCTTTGCGTGCCCCGAAAGGTTGCCTTCTTTAAGATGGGCTAGATTAGGTAGCCTTAGGGCCGCGCTGGCCGCCATCCTTTTAACTACAAGGTGTAGAGGAGTCAGTCCAGTGATCACTCCCAAAGCTAGTGTGGGGCACGTTCTCATTGCTCCCGTCACACTCAAACAGGCTATACGGTGAATCTTGTTAAGAGTCCTCTGAGCTCCTGTTTGGTTGACTTTTGGCCACCATACCAACGACGCATAAGTAATCATTGGTACTATTATTGTTTTATATGACCACGCCATCATTTTTGGCCGTAGTCCCCATGTTTTACCGTACAACCTCTGGCAAGCATAGGTTGCTCTTAAGGCTTTACTAGTTATGTATGATAAGTGGTTTTTCCAAGTTAGAGTTTTGTCCAGGATTACTCCCAGATATTTCATTTCATTGGACATTGTTAAGTTTGTGGTCCCTAAACTTAAAGTCCCCAGATTCAGTTTCCTTCTTTTGGTGAAGGGTACCACGTTTGTTTTATTCGGATTTATCGATAGTCCTTTCTCCTGACACCAGTTTTGAGTGATATCAAGAGCTAGTTGCATGCGATCTGTTATGGTAGAGTCAAACTTGCCTCTGACCATAATTACCAAATCATCCGCAAAGCCCTGAATTTCGTATCCGAGGTCATTGAGAGTTTGTAAGAGCTCGTCGATAACCAATAACCATAGGAGTGGCGATAGGACGCCCCCCTGGGGACATCCTTTGGTTGACCTGACAATTTGCTTTGCTGTCCCTGTTTCAAAGATTGTCGTTCTGTTTTTCAGCATGTTGAGAACCCATGTTATGATCAGTCTTTGTATACCTTTCCTGTTCATCCCCTCCTCAATTGATCTGAAAGTAGCATTGTCAAAAGCCCCCGTAATGTCAACCGATGTACAGAGAGCTATTTCTTTACCCTCAAACGCCTTTTCAATTTTGCTTGTTAAGCTATGTATGGCTGTCTCAGTCGATTTGCCTGATTGGTAAGCGTATTGTTCAATATGAAGAGGAGAATCTTTAAGATAAGTTTCCCTGATATATTGGTCCAGAATTTTTTCCATAACTTTTAGCAGGAATGACGTCAGGCTAATGGGCCGATAGGCTTTTGGCGTGTGGTCCGCCTTTTTGCCTGCTTTCGGTATGAAAGCCACCCTAGCCTTCGTCCAAGGTTTAGGCACTATGCCTAGCTCCAGGCTTATCCTGAAAATGTTTGTTAGCACAGGTGCTAATACATCAACACCTTGCCGAAGTAGGCACGGTTGTATATTATCGACACCTGGCGATTTGAATGGTCTAAAAGTGGAGATAGCCCATTTGGTTTTATTGACGGTGAAGATTCTGCGAGCCAGTGAGAGTTCCCTCCGTGTAGGCATCAAGAAACGAGTATTCTCGATGATTTCACTATCCTCTCCGCTAGTGGCACAGCCTGGAAAGTGAGTGTCCAACAAAAGCTGTCCCGTCTCTTCCAGGCTCTCCGTAAAATTTCCGTCAGGCTTCTTGAGTGTAGAAAGCCCGTTTGAGTGATCTTTATTGAGTGACTTCTGGAGTCGGGTAGCTGCTGGGAGGGTTTCAATCTCCTCACAGTACTTTTTCCATGAGTCTCTCTTAGATCTTCTCAACTCATTATTATAGGCCGTTAAGGCACTTCTATAAGATGCCCAGTCACCATTAGACTTGGCCCTATTAAAGAGTTGACGGGCTTTTTTGCGCAAAACATTTAGCTCCCCGCTCCACCAGGGTACGTTCCTAGAACGTTTCTTCACAACTAAATTGCAGCTACTTTCAAAAGCCTTGATTATTATATTATTTAATTTGTTAACTTCAAGATCTAGTTCCTGAGAGTTACTTATTTTTTCACTAAGGCCCGCAATATTTTGCTCTAAGTAAAAGTTATATATCGACCAGTTGGTCTTCCTAACATTTCTCATTTCGAAGGTGCCTCCAATCTCCCCCCCCAGATCAAAGCAAATGTACCTATGGTCCGACAAGGAGACCTCATTAAGCACCCTCCAATTAGAAATGTTATTTGATATGAATGCGCTAGTTAGAGTGAGATCTAACACCTCCCCCCTTATCGCATTCATAAAGGTAGGCTCGTCACCCCTATTTACCACCACCAGATTATTTGTTGTAATAAAATCAAGAAGTGACTCACCTCGCCCGTTCGTGTCCGTGCTTCCCCATACCGTGTGGTGCGCGTTTGCGTCGCAGCACACCACCCACTGTAGACTGCGAGTGCGACAGTACTCCGTAAGCTGCTGGAGCTCGCGCGATACCGCGTCCTCTGTGTCGCCAGGTAAGTACATGGAGGCCAGGACTACCGTTCTCCTCCCTTTGGCACTAGGCACTTCTGCCTGTACTGCCACCAGATCGCGTTGTAGAAGCTCTGAAATTGGGAGGAATTTAATATTTTTGTTGATCATGATCGCTGCCCTCGGTCGGTCAACATTATTATCATAGATCAACTTACATGTTTTTGTCTGCAGACCATTTATGCGCCCATTTGTGGCCCATGGTTCTTGAATGGCTACGAAGTCCAGACTCTGGTGTTCCACCAAGGCACTGAGCCTGTAAGAGGCTGCTATAGCCCTGTGGAGATTTATTTGGAGACAGTGAAGCTGCTTCCAAGAGTTTTGCGTTCGTGATGGGGCCTGGGACATTATTTCCCAGACCGATCCTTGCGGATCTTACCACCCTTTGTGCTCCGCAAAGTTTCCGCAGCCTCCGGGTCTTTTCTCTCCCATTTCCTGAGCCTACCAGAGAGAGCAGATGGTCCTGGACGTTGGGCACGTGTGTTGCCTCTCTCCGCTCTCGGTACTGGCTTTGTGAAAATGGGCCCCGTTTTCGGCTTCTGGCTACTCTGCTTTGCCCGCGCTGCAACAGATGTTGTTGGTTGCTCTTCAACACCAACAGCAGATTTTGCCCTGTTCCCCTTCAGTCTAGGTCGGAGCTGGGCACTGCCAAAGCCATAGTAGACCTTGTTACCCAGTGTGTCAACCCTTTCAGACGAGATGGGGTCCAGAGCAATTGCCAGCTCGACCTGGTCACCTTTTTGTAGGCGATGGAGCACCCGCCACTCGCTGACACTAATGCCCGAATTCTGCGACTCCACTTGCCCCAGAATTCGGTCATTTTGCCAAGATACCGAGCCGGGAAAGTAGCCAACGAAGATCTTGGCCTTTGGCACTTTTGCCTCGTCCACCACCTTCAACTCAGCCCCCTCCCATGGCTTCATGGCTGGTATCCATTCTTCAGCCCAGGCTACGGTTTCGTCGTCCAGACAGTTGATCGTCAACCATCCAGGCTTGAAACTACAGCCTGCAAAGTGTGGCTTCACTGGGCCCCCACGAGTCTCGAACATCTTGTCGAGAATGCACCGTTGTACCTTCCCAATTTCTTCAGTGGACCATATGCCCTCCGGGAAATTGCTAGGTATAACCCCTATCTTTTTGGAGCAGACTGTCTCCGCTAGAGTAGGCTTTGAGCAGGGGACCCCCAAGGAGGCTCCCTGCACGCCATGTCTTTCAGAGACACTCGCCACCCTCTTACTGGGACCAGGTTCGCCCCCAAGTAAGGTCTCCGCCTCCTTCATCTCACCACACACCGGCGGGTCCGCTGGGGGCACTATTGACATTTTATCAATGTTTTTGTTCAGCCGTTCATTGTTTAGCCGTTCATTGTCATGGATGTGGTAACTGCATGAGCTCGAAGAGAGCGTTTATATGGATTTGCCGAAAAATTTGATGAAAACTAAAAATATCAAATCGGGAACCCCAGTGGATGTGCAGCAAACGCAAACATGCGTAGAAGTACGTAAAACGGCGAAGCAATGGATACAAGCTTTGCACAGGAGCGTAAAAAGCCCTCTATGGCTTGAAGCAGTCAGTATTATCCCGGCATTTAAGACTAACCACAAAATTGAAGACTTTGGGTTTAAAGGCGCCCGGGCAAGATCCATGTTTTTTTGTGGAAAACGGCGGCGACGACATGATGTTAGTGGCAATCTACGTTGTGATTTGCTGATCGTTTCAAAGAATAAGCAGCACATTGCTAAAATTAACCAGCGACTTAGAGATGGAAGACTTGGGCAACGTATGTTTATGTCTTGGGCTAGAGTTTTACCAAGTTTTAAAACTGCATCGAGTATTCCTGCCACAAAGTGATTATATTCACATCATTTTGGCACGATTCGATATGAACGACTGCAAACCAGAACAATCGCCCATGGAAGTAAATTTGAAGCTTACCAAACCAAGCGAAATAAGCAAGAATGCGATGAATCAGTGCCCCCGTATCAGAGCCTACTCGGCGCGATACTGTACTTGGCAGTACAAACTCGACCTGACATCGCATTCGCTGTAAATTCGATAAGCCAATTCAACTCAAATTACAATGAAGAACATTGCATAGCAGCGAAAAGGGTATTACGATACCTAAAAGCTCCAATGTACGAGCATGGGCTGAAATATTCGCAAGATAACTCAAACTTTGGTGTAGTAGACCCATACTGTGGCGCTGATATGGTGGATTGGCGCTCGTATTCTGGATATGCTTTCTTCCCGTCGGGCACTGCTATATGTTCGGAAGCGCACAGGCAACGCACAATTGCGCTCTCGAGCTCCGATTCAGAGTATTTAACTATGTCCGAGGCAACAAAATAAGCATTGTACTAAAAAGCGTTATTGGGAGAAATTGGTATACCGTGTAGGACTGTGCAGATATTCAACGACAGCCAGAGTACGCAAAAGCTAATCGAAAATATTGGTTTTCATCGACGCACGAAGCACATAGATATCCGCCATCAGTTTATTCGAAGCGATGTCAAAGAAGCGATCAAATTCTCGCACATGATGACAGACGAAATGTCAGCAGATATTTTGACAGAAAGTCTACCAGCAGCTAAGCATGATTATTGTTCTTTAAACTTGAGCGTAGAATTTTTAATTGATACATCCCGTCGAAACATATTTCCAGGCATGCACCAAAAGGTTAAGGACCTAGTGGTACCATAGCTAAAAGCGATATATGCAGGATGTTTGAGGTTTGACTACGTGGCTGTCTTCTGGAGAGAGGCAAGAGTTGTGTTTATACCGAAATCAGGTAAAAGCAACCGTCTATACTTGAAGGAATATAGGAACATTAGCTTGACTTTGTTCCTTCTAAAAAAGTTTGAAATAAGATCCACAGAGACTGCACTTTATTCCCTAGTGTTAAATGTCAAAAAAGCAGTGGAGTATAAGGAATATGCCCTAGGAGTAAAAATACCCCTAGGACATACGAGTATATGTTAGCGGAGCATTCAATAACGTGCCAAAATACCTATTTTGGCGACCTTGGAATCAGCCGATGTAGAACCCGATATTTGTTGTGGACAAAAATAAGAGCAGATTAAGAGCAGAATAAAGCCAGAATAACCAAAGAAGCAGCAGAAGGAACAACACAAGGTGGTGCGGAATCGGCACTCCTCTGGGTACTTGTGTTAAACGAACTGCAAATAAATTTGATGGGAGGGCACCAAAACTAGTCGTATATGAAGACGACATTGCTATAGTTATAACATGAAAGTGCCTAGATATCAAAAATAACGTGATGAACAATACGTTTACAATGATACATCAATGGGCACAGTGATACAAGCCGCAACAGCAAAGAGATACGATTCTCTCCACAAGGAAGTATAAGATCCCTTCATGGAACCTCCAGCAGCTGAACGGTAATGAACTGATTCTCAAAGACTACTACCAGAGTAAGAGTGATTTTGGACAACAAACTGGTGTGGAAGCGCAATGTTGAAGAAAGCATGTAAAAATACGATAGGGGTTAGGGGTACTTGGGGTCTATCTCGTAATCCACTGGTGCTATAGAGAAGTATCTTGTTTTACGGCGCTCTAGTGTGGTGGACCGCGGGAAGAAAATCAACATATGTTAGAGTACAAAGTACTTTACGTCACCATGGTACACCTCTCTGCATGGCAACACTGTATTTTATCTTGTTCTCACTTTCAGGCAGTCCTCCTTCAGAGTTCAACAAGCATACATCGGTGTTCTTTAAATATATATTGTATCTAAAACTAAATCACTGCGTTTTACTTTGCCTTAATAACATATCAGAAGCCAGTGGAAAGGATCCAGCGTTTCGATACGCTGTGCATAACGGGAGCCCTAAAGGCTAATTCAACGGCTTCTCTGGAAATTGCAGCAAAATCAGCGGGGAAGTTGGCCCCATAGAAGAATTTTCAATCAGAATCTTCGGACATAGCTCAACAAGTAGGAGAAGTGTAGCTGATACGGACTACATGGCTCCACGTTTTAATTGGGAGAGAAGGTTTCAGACTATAATCGAAAAAAGGGGTGGCGTAAAAGTATGAAACCTAGTGAAGGGACTTGTAACATCTTCACTGCCGGATCAAAAATGACGGATTGGAGGAGCTGGAATCTACTGCGCAGAGGTGGGCTTCAGGCAGTCAATCAAGTTGCCAGATCACTGCAATATTTTCCTAGCCGAAGTTATTGTTATGGGGAAAGCCGCAGCAATAAATGCAATTGTCTCATACCATATTACGTCTTAAAATGTTCTAAAGAGCAGTGAAGTCATAGAAACGATAGTCGCAAATAGGTCAGAGAAAGAAGAAAACACAATTTTTTTATCTAACAATCAGGGGAAGGTCAGTTAGGTAGTAGGAAGTTGATTCTGTTTTATCAGCAAAAGAAGGAAAAAGGCGTAATGGAGATCAAAAAGTAAAGACAACAAAAATATGTAGCAACGTAATTGTGAAAATGAAATACTTTTTTTAAATAACAGTTGATACAGATAAGAATACGAATATTTTTAGGAATCATTAGGGAAATATGAAAGAAATATAAATTTTGTTGTTATATCTGATCCCTCTTTATTGTATCGGAGTACAAACTCCCCATAATTTAAATAAAGTCCCAAAGTACTTGAAATTCCTAAAATGTTCACAGTATTTGGCCATCAATTCGTTCTTCGTTTATCGATCTTGAAATAAGTAGGAAATCTATTCAATAATACTGGCAGATTTTGCAGGCATGGAGGAAAGTGTAATAGTGAAATATTAAGCTATCATAAAAACAATTGAGGGATAGTTGTTCCGAAATCCGAAAACTGTAGTGATGACAAAAAGGCTCAAGTGGAATTTCGTTCCTTGTCCTAATACTGTCAATGGATTTCAAAATAAATGGTTCTTAGCAAAGAGCATATTAATTAGTAAAGAAATCGTGTATACTTCTGATTCTTCCATTCACATCAGTTTCACATTTTTATTGTAGCATTTTTTATAAAAGTAAAAATGTGATAAATGGATTAATCAACCAAAATTTTAAAAACTTCTTAGTGGATGAGACTAGTAAGAATGATTTCGCAAATTTTCCAAGAGTTCTGACAATTCTAAATTTGATGCAACGGCTTGAGAGGGCTACCAAGATTATATAAAATTATATGAATTCTCCTGTAGTTTGATTGTGGTTATTAACACAGATAGAACTGTTAGACTCACGCTCGATTTAAGGAGAACATCAAACCGTGAGAACAAGTATTTCAGGCGCATCTTTTAGAGGATGATTTTGGTGATTTGTAACACCCATATGCCCTGAAACAGGAAAATCTCTTGGGTTTTTGTTTGTACTAATTATTCAACTTTCAATAATGTTAGAATTTGGTTTTCCACACTTCAACAAAGTATTAGAGTACAAAGAAATAGTTTTGGTATTTTTTAAACATAGTGCCACTTAACAAAGCCGCTTCATGTGGCTTAACCTTCCAATTACAAATGAAATACCCGCTCACTTTCTACTTTTTGTCTTTATCTGCGATTGTCATATTCGATATTTAGATTCTGATGTGCAATGCGTAGTTTTAAATTTGTTGAAATTTATAAAAATAGCGCTAAACTGATCAATTTCACATCGCACATGTGTGCATTCAGTTTGCACCGAAATCTATAGTGCTGCTTGCTGGTGGACTTTCTGAATCATTTGATATAGAATATATTGATAATAAAATGCCATCCTGACAATTTATACCAACCTCAATACTTGGATTCGTACCGGTGGATTCCGGTAATAATCAAACAATCGCTTGGTTAAATTAGAACAGTTAGCTTCATTTAATTATTGCTAATCACACACTTTATCTGGGCTTACAATTTTTCAATCCACTTATTTATTTAATCATATTATACTGTTACTGCTACTCACTATACTCACTCTGCTACGACCACTGTGCAACTGTTTCGACTTCAATTCTGTGGCGGCTCTTATATCTCTCGTGTGCCAGAATATTCCTACATTTCGAACGCAGTTTCGAGAAGATGCCAGAACATGCCTCCGCGCAGGGTTAAAAAAGACGAATTGAATATAGTCTAAAAGTATGCAACCATATATGTTTCAATGTTAATAAAATAGCTTCTGGTAGAAATCTTGAATCTGGTACTGCTCCTGCTAATTATGACTTTCAATACATTCTGACTGTATATTGTGTTCCTATAGAAAACGAAGTTGAATTGACGCGTAGTTACACTTTTATGCAATAATAAAGAACCAACATCCTTACCATATGCGCCTTATGCTTTTGGTCATTATCTTGGTGAAATTTCAATTGAGGATTGTTATCATTGAACTCAAATTGCTTTGCTGTGTTTATCAAAGAACATTTTAAAGTCTCCAAATATTTGTTTTCATCCATTGTGTACTCTTTGAAAGCTAGCTCTCCTACTGCTTTCCTGGTTATGCACCCCCGTACTATGACTGAAACTTTGCCCAATTTAACACTTGGAATTATGTTATGATTTTCCAACAGTTTATTAGTGAAGCATTATTTTGGTCTCGCCGCAAAATATAACAGTAGTCATTCTACCTAGTGATTATCTACGCCAACTAGCGAAAGATAATCACTTTTCCATGTGTTGTGTTGATAGCAAATTCAAAGTTTCTGTCATGGTATGGGGGTTGCATATCTAGTAAAGCAGTAGGAGACTATTATTTTTAATAGTGTTTTCGAGGTATTACTGTAGTTGCGTGATACGATGGACAACTAAGCTGTTACTTTTTACTTATTTTTGGCAATATTCATAAAAACGAAATTTTTTCAACATGTTCAATAAAATTACTTTTTATGATTATTAAATATCAATCGCGTTATAAAATTTACAAAAAATTGGCGACGAGGAGTACATTAAATTATAATCAACATTGATCCTCAACAATTCAACCAATTTATGCAGACCCGCGACAGCGTGAGCGGAGACTTTTAAGGAAAACCAAGCTGTGAACGCCGGTGGTGCCAAATTTCGAGAATTTCAAGAAGGAATGATTTCGTAACTCAAAGCAGCGGTTTGATAATTATTTGAAAACATTATTTCTAATAAAAATTATTGTGCTAAGTTACTTTTGCATTCAATAGGTGGAAGTAATTTCAATATAATTGCAGCTCTAGCAGCACCGAAAATACCCGTTGTGCTGAAGTACGACGAGTTTCTTAAGCTTCTTCAAAAACATTTGTCTCCAAAAAGATGTGCTGGTAGCAGAACATCAATTCTTATAAAAGTATCAAATACCTCAACAATCAATTGCACAATTTTGTGACTGACTGCATTACGGGCATTTATAGTAGATTGCGATTGCGTATCGCCTTGCGATTATAAGGTGACAATTGCTGACATGTTTCTACGCGCACAGTTTATTAAAGGAATACAGGATAACAGCATAAGGGAGCAACTGCTTCAGTCGGAAGTATGCATCTTTCGTGATATCGTGTTAAGGGCAATTGCCATTGAAGCAGCTAAAAGCGACTCTAAAGATATATCTGAAAGAACATCGACCTCAACTCCGTTTGTTGACATCGATAGAATATATTCGAATCAATAAAATCAAAATAAACAAGTTCAATAGCATTCGATGAAAAATCTAAAATCTAAAGCAAACATTAATTTTAAAGAATTGGGTATTGACGAATTATGTCTCCGTTGTGGAAAAAACAATTATTTTTTTGCTAAAGAGTGCAGAACAGAAGTAGTAAAACTAAAATGTACAGGTTGTAATATAAATGTCACGTAATTAGAGTCTGTTTATATTATTAAAACTAAATCTAAATCAAACCAAAGCAACTATATCGAAGATGTGACGGTCTATCAATCAAAAGGGCTACGTCAAATAGTCAAACCAGTAGTTTTTTAAGGTGGCTCAGGTTCTCGGTACACATTCATATCTAGAGACAAATTCGCAAATTAGCCTAAAGGTTTCATTGTTGCCAACAGATGTATGGTTTCCTTCCTATATGAAAGACAGATTTGTACCGGATGGAAAACACCAAGTGAACGTTGATTAAAATGATATTTCGCAGCTTCTATCGTGCCTGAAGAGTCCGCAGCACACTCTGTTCAAGGCATCAGTTCGATGAAATGGTGAATGCTAATCCAGAAAAATATAAACAGAAGATTGGATGCATATCAGGATAACAAGTAACATTACAATTGCGTGAAAAATCTGAAGCATATGCACTTGTGGGAAAAGTTCATAAGAAATTCGAAGCTCTTGAACCATCAGGTATAATAACAAAAATTAATTAAACTGGGGATTGCCATTAGTGGTACGTACTGTTTGCGTGAACTATACAATTGGAGTAAAAGAACGAAGAACATTATCCTATTAGGAAAATCGAAAAAATATTCAATAGCTTGTGTAATTCGCGTTTTTTTTTTGTCGTCTATATTTGCCAATGCTCAGCTGCATGTTCCACACAGAGGAACATATCGGATGAATCGACTTTCATTTGGTATTAAAACAGCACCATCGCAATTTAATTGAATTATAGATCAAATCTTACGAGATCTGCCTACGACTGAGTCGTATTTCGATGACATTATTACTCATACAAAGGAGAAATGCAAGGAAAATCTTTTCAAATGCTTCAACTAGTTACATAAATTCGATGAATACATCTTAACCGAGAGAAGTGATTATTTGCTCAAGAACGCATAGAGAAATGAGAACAATTAAATTTCAAAATCAACAACAAAGGTATCCACAATAATGGATATGGTTACGCCAATATTAAATGATGAAGTTAGACTTTTTTAAGTGTGGTCACATACTACTCAAGATTCATCCCAAATGCGTCAACATTAAGAACAACATTATGTCAACTCCTAAAGGAAAACAATTGAATAAAGCAGTGTGAAGCAGCATTCCCAAAAATCAAAGAACAAATATCGAACGATCTAGTATTGATGCCTTTTAAGCCAGAATTACCACTTCAACTTGCAAGTGAGTTCAGCGCAACGTGCACTGCCGGGGCTATTCCACAGAGAGACCTATTTCCTTTGCCTCTGCATCTCTAATACAGGCAGAATAAAACTACTCACAACTTGATAGAGAAGCGTTAGCGATAGTGTTTGCAGTAGATAATTTTTATCAATATTTATTTTGTCGTTCTTTTAATCTTATTACAGACAATCAACTTTTAGGGCTAATTTTTCATCAAAATGCGAGAATTCCGCGTATGCAGAGTTTTCTTATCGGGGTTCAATTACAAAATCGGGATTTAAACGTGGAGCCAATTACGTCAATGCTGATTTGCTTATCAAGAGGGCTAATCAATTCAAATCATATATATGATAATATCATCAATGAAGAAATGCATCATATCTGCTTAGAATCAGTACATCGAATTACGAATTACAAATATAAAATTAAATTTCAAAATATTGCAAGAACAAATATAAAACAGCTTGTACGACGTTACGTAGCCTGGAAAGCGGTCGACAAAGATATAGAACAAATTGTTCGCGCATGTTTAGCATACGCACGTATTAAAAACAGTCCAGCTGAAGCACCATTGCACACCTGTGAAGAACCAGCAAATAATTGGGAGAAAGATCACATCGACTACGCCAGTCTTTTTGAAGGATTCAACTTTTTAGTTTATGTCGACGCCAAGTCAAAATGGTCAGAGATTGAACTATGTTCAGCTGCACCTACATCGACATCAACTATAGATCTACTTCTCGATATTTTCGCTAGAAATGGATATCCGGTTTATGCATCGGCATCGGATAATGCAATAAGTTTTACAAGCGAATAGTTTCAAATGTTCTGCGAGGATATGTATATAAATAGATACTGGGACATATTGAGAGCCACATTGTAGCCAAATTGTATGTATACTGTCTCAGCTTCAGCTTTCTGGTTTTATCATAATTTCAAATGACTTCATTGAAAACTCTCCATCGGTGTAATGATTCTTTTCATGGAGACTTTTATTCTTTATAATCGTAAAATAATCAAAAAATAATTGCAAACTTAGATATTTTATAAGTCAAATTTAAATCTGCTGTTCTTTAGCACTGCAAAATCTACGCACTAATGATCTACGTTACATCCTCCTCAACGGTCAAGAGAGCCAGAATAAGGTTACTTAGTGTGCTGATTGTTGAATGCCAGTAATTCTTAATAAACTACAATTCAGAGAAGCTATGTTCACAATTGGCATTGCTTTTTACAACTGTGAGGAATATTCAAAGCATTGTCATTATGTTTGGCAGCGAAACTTCCAGCTTCGTTGTGACAATCAAATGCATCAAATGCAGAATCTTTAAGGTCAATAATTTATTTGTATTTGCAATGGCATCTAGAAAAGGCCGCAGATGCATGTATTCATTGTGGAAATCCTGTATTTCAATTTTGTCAAAGCATGATCTAAATTATACTCATCGTCAACAAACAAATAGGAAAATTTTTCCTTCAAATTTTATTGTTGCGGAACCTTTCGCTAACCTTCTGTCGCATCGAATATGCTTTAAAGATGTTGTTTGTTGTTTAAAGAACAATTTTTAGCACGGCCGAGGCTGCACCATCTTTATACATAATTATAGATTCTTTGATACAATTGATTATTAGGATATCACAGAGCGTAATATAAATAATTAACACTCGATTTATATATAAAAATTATTCTTTAATATGAAAAATGGTGGCCGGGGAGCAGGACCCTCCATCACCAACGCATCACCTATGTTCTATGGAGGTTATTATTCTCTACTTTTTACACGGTTGAGACCACAGTAAATGGGAAATCTAACCAAATATAAGATATTAACATATCTTTACCCAAGCTTTGTATTTCCTTACATTGGAAGGTAGTTTCAAGATCATATTGATATTAGCTAAAATAAATTAGGATCAATTCTAGTTTTACTACCTCCAGTTATGTTTTATGTAGGGATTTATAAACCGTAGCAGCATTACAACAATACTAGTGCATAAATTGCCGACAAAATTCCTAATTTTTGTACCGAATATGCTTGAAATTATATGGTAGCACTTCCGGAATCATGCTCGTATACTATGTTCAATCAAGTGTCACAATCACAGGTCATTGACGCAGACACACTCTTAAAACCATTTATTATATACACTGAAAAATTTGGACCTAGGTAGATGAAATGTAGAATATTTATATGTTTTATCTATATCAAAACCGAACTCAAAATATGGAAAATAGTTCAATTTTTTTACTGGCATTTTGCACTTGGTGTAGGGTATTCATGTATACTTTAATAATTCCCTTTACCTCTACATTTGCGTCTTACGTGAAAGTGTTTTACGACGCACATTAGTCTAACTAGCGTAATTTATGTGCTGCGTAAGGCTTGCCGCTTCCGCCTTCCCCGAGAGGCTTTGTCTTCATTCTGCGCTGTGCCTCCCACGCTTCCGGTTGCTTTCAAGCGCGCAGCATCAGTTGTGAATTGTTTTGCCGGCTTAAATGTGAGATATGTTTGTCGTTTCCACCTGGTGGCCGTGGTTTTTCCGTTTGCCCTTAAATAAGAGCACTTTAAGGACTCTTTATCATTAAACATGTCTGGTAGGGTTAGGTACGGTAAGATTGCTTACCTTTTGCTAGGATACTTTAGTTAACTTCTAAGTTTGCCAGTGCCAGCTAACCGAAGTTTGTTTATTTTAAAGTAAGGTCAGTTCGAAAGAAAAATGAAAATAAGGCAAAAAGAAGAACAAAATATGGTAGACGCAACGAGTTAAGAAAGTGTTTATGTAGACAAAGCGAAAACTTTGTAGACATGCACACCTGCATAGCCACCCTATAGGATGTTGAAGCGGTTCGCAATGAAATGGGATTGTGGCGAGGATGCGCAAAATTAAACACCTAATTCCCTTGATGTAATTTTATGCCCTCTATACACATTAGAATGACAATTTTCTATGTAAAGACAAAAAAAAGGTGCTTACAACACAACAACGGAAGAATCCAATTATGAAGAGGTTTTGTCAGAAAATAATAATAATAATTTTGTAGTAGTAGTTTGTCCCATGGCCGACCCTGCGACCTAAAATATCTTTTGTGTCATTCTGCATTTCGACAATAGTGATCCATGTGATCACCCCTGACCGATATACCCTATTTGTCTTAGTACCGATATTTTTCAGTAATACTAAATCATTTCGTCCGTTTGGTGATGTCAAAACATCCCAATTAAAGTCATCATGTCCTTCTTTTCCTAAATGTTCCTTGTCTAAAGAAAGAAAGTAGTTAAAAGTCATATTTTTTCATTATCTTTTCCGCTTTATGGATGAATTTGAGAATGTCTATAACAGGAGTATTCTTTATTTCTTCCAGAGCCAGTTAGTGGCGGTGGAATATGTTCTTTCTAGTTCTTGGCAACGCAGTTCCATAGGATGTGCTCTGTGGTTTCTTCTTCTTTTAGCCAGAGTCGGCACTAAAGGAAAGAGTAAATAGAGTTTGCATATAATATCAGATTGACTGCATCCTAATCTACTTTGAAAAATACGACACCATTTCATTTGTTTTCATGTGTTCAACTTGTTTTCAATAAATTTAACAATGTGCAAAAAACTGTCCATAAAAATATATTTACAATGAAAAGAGCGAAATATTATGGGGGCAGTGCTTACGCAAAAAAGGAATTGCCCAGGGTCACCAGGAATTGGAGCGTCCTTCAAGAATAAGAGCTCAGTTTTTGTTTCTCACATTTTCATATTTAATTTTGTGAAAGCACAAAATCTGCATTAGATACGCTTTGTTTCGTGGTGTTTAATTTTTCGCAAACTTTATAATTTGGGAAGGGGCTGCAATTTCAAGAAGAAGGCTTATTAGGAATGGACATATAAATACAGATATGATCAGAATCACTTTCTGAACAATTTTAATTTTGACCGTCGCGACGCGTCGGTCGGTCCGTCTGTTGACACTTTTTTCTACACCGTTAGACGTATCTTAATTAAACTTTGCAAAACTGTAGTCTGGACAAAGTTACAGAACCAGATTGCTATATGGGCCGATTTGGACAAAGCCCACGCCTACCTCTTATAAAAGGAACTTTTTTCACCGTTTTTAAAATGACGGAACTTCGGTCTAATTGATGGAATAGTGACGGTAGATTGGTAGATATGGAGATGTGGTTCCTTGTAAACACTATGCAAAAGTTGGGTAGCATATATTAACTGCCACACCTACAATTAAGAAATATTGATAACTTAAGATCTGGTTTAGATTTACGGACCAAAAAATTTACGGGAGGGAACATGTGGACATTATAAAGCTATCTGTAACAAATAGGGATAATCAGGGAAAAGATACGCCCACTTTTAATATAAGGAACTTTCGAGTATAATATTAAAATTATACTACCTATTATTGATGCTATGGGGATTGGCTGTAAATTAATATATTTTTAACCAAAAATCATTAGTTGTTTCCGAAAGAATTTTCAACGAAATCTGATAAGAAGGTTGAGGATACTACCATTAAACACCACTCAAAAAATGGACGAAATTTTATTAAAAATGGATGTATAATTTTATATATTATTGACTCTGTAAAGCCATACAGAATAAAAGGTGTCTGTTACAAAAAGGACACGCCTCCCTCCCATATAATGAACTTTGGAGGCCGCACATAAAATTACCCTAGCTACGCTTCTAATGATGATATATGAATACAAATTGGTAGCAATATATAAAAGGTCGGTACTGGGCTGCGCTCAAAATATCGGCATATTAATACTAATCAAATCGCAAATAATATTCATTTCTGGGACCCTGAGCAAAACTCATGAACGAAACTTCACACATAATGCTTCTATAAAAAAGAAAAAAAATGCGCGGGTCATTTTGAGAGACACGTATCTATGCCGTATGCCAAATTATAGAACCAAATTTTTTATAAATAAATATTAACGCAGGAAAGTACACATACATAAGAAATGGGGCCAAAAATGGGCACTACCATTACTTGGTCATTTTCTAGAATCGAAGATACGAACATAGAAAGTAAAGCTTAGTCAGGGAAGTGCATCTATGAATTTATTCTTTTTCTTTGTTTCCACAGCAACAATATTGTCCAAACCATCGTAAAGATCATTTGATGATCTTATTGTCGGATAAATACTCTTAAATAGAGGGCGGGTATTGGATATCAATTTTGGCGATGTTGTTCACCTAAGAATTACCTTAAGTGGTTTTCTCCAACAAAAAGGCCATGACGAACTCTAATTATCTGAACTGTACCCTCTTTATATTTCAATAATAAATATGTATGATTTTTCTGACACATTGCAGCTGTTTGTGCCAGATTTTAGGAGTAACGAAACATAGCATTAGACCACAATCAAATGCAGTAATTCAGTTTTTTAATTAGTCGTAGTTTGTTCATTTGTTAAAAATGCTCACTCTGCACACACGTGCCACGAAATTGCTGACGCTTCAGAATGTGAGCGGGCAACATTTGTTATAATGTTGCCGTATTTCTCAGACTAATTACACCTCCACCCATCAGGTCGCTAATTGCAAGTGTCGCTGTTGTATCGCTTTTCAATTTTCAGAAAATAAAATCTAGCTTCCATACCCCGCCTCCTCACGCAATTCAAATTCCGAACTGTACAGAGAGTAAATAAAAACACTAGAAACCAAGCCAGACACACAGTCCTGCACACAATGTCGCATGCAACATTCGCTCATTGCTTTTAAATTAACTGCATAACGGTAACTGTAATAATTCAACATGGCAGTCGATTTTTGTTATTCCCCGTGCTCTCTTTTTAGTTTTCTACCATTTCAATATAAACAGACACACATGCAACCCGCTCGCCTGTCGGAAGCAGCAGTCACCAATACTGCAATTGCAGTGCATGCTACTTAACTTCCTGATCCTCTCCACCGCGCCGCTTTCGCAGCTCCATAGCTGCTGTTAGCGCAATGTTCCTACCACATTGCACTCAATTGCGGTGTTCCCGTGTGTTTCTTTCGTTTTTTCTTTTTGCTTTAAGTGTTGTTTTTTTTGTTGTCGTAGCAGCGCCCCCTTGTGGCGTTTACTCGCCGTAATTCTATGTTGTCCCATAAAGCAAATAATGGAGTGTGTGCGAATTTCACGTGGAAGTTGCATGTAGTTAATTGCATCTTAAGCTGCATCATGTTGTTTTAGCTGAGCTGTTATTGTTGTTGTTGTTGGTTGCTTTTACAATAATTTGTCCGTTGTTGGTATCGAATATGCTATGGTTTTTTACTGTTGCATAGTTTCACAAATGACAGGTTTCCATTGACATTTCATCGAAGCCGAGTTGAAGAAACTTCTGTTTGTTAGATCCGCTGTTTGTGTTTTTGTTGCTATGTTATAAGCGTAATACTCGTACACGTTTCATATACAAATTTTATGAAAAACAGGCGCAAATCGGTTTTTAATATTACTGCAGCGGTGGTTGAATTTCCCACATTCGCAGTAGAAAGTAGTAATCTGATTTATTGTGACTCTACATAGCAATTTCAAATTGTTGTTTTTAATTCCCTAGTTGTACAGCTCCTGGAAACAATATAAAATGCAATCAGCAAATGGTTTTAAATTGTCATAGCCTTCGCATTAAAAAAAAATAAAATTATCTGATTGGTAAAAACAATTTTTATTTTGAATGTGAACCAATGGAATTCTTGATATTTGGGAAAAAATATTGTTTAAGTAGAGTTCATATTCCCGCTTCGAGGCGCATATTTGAGAGATGTTATATTATCGTTTACATGCGACGATAAATAAGTTCCACACTAAAATGTTATATTGTTTCTTCCCTCTTGAATCATTCTTCGTTTAATGGCACAGAGAAAAGTTGTCAGATACCACATCTATAGTCAGTTTTGTGGTATTACCAGTTTTCGGAACTTTGTCTCAAGGCACCGACTGTAGGTCACTTCAGTAAGATGTGTCGACTATACATTTGTGTTGGAGATTAAGTAAACGAGACCCAAAAAAAATCGCCTATCATTAGACGAGAAGCTGTCCTTTAGTTAATTCTATAGACGCTGTACTTTAGTTAATTCTATAGGTATATTTTTGTGGATGAATATAAAAATCAGTAAATGAAAATGTATCCTAAGATAATTTTTCACAGTTGTACAGAAATAATTTCGAATGGTTTTATAAGTTCATATTGCTAAACACATAGACAGAAGTTACGCTAACAATACGACCTATCCTTCTTTTCCGTTGCCTGAACCGCTGAATAGAAACCCCATTCCTTTTGACTTCATACGTTCCTCTAGTGAAATTCGTTTAACAATATTAAATTTACATAATTTGCTACCGCTTCGAAGTATAATGAATCTCCTGCCAATTCTGAATAGAATCACAAACAACTGATTTCCATTTGAAAATGGTGGAAAATGATAAATATTTTGGCAGTATCATGTCACGTTCATTACGTAAATTTCACTTTGTATTTTTAAGATATTTTCTTCCTTCTCTTGTTGGCATTCCTTTGAAAATCACGCTGCTCTTTGACATATGGGAAATTAAATATGTGATTCAATTTTTGTTTGAATAGTTGTTAATGATTGATTGAAACGTTGTTGAAACGCAAAACCGTTGTGTGTGTGTGTGCATCTGCTAAAATTAATCAAAATTACATTGGCAATCAAAAGTTTGGAAAGAAACACGCAATACTTAACTTTTTATGACAAACAAATGTGCTCTACAAATATATTCTGACAATTTAGTCCAAAATTCATATAAAATGTTTCAGGGAAATTATTTATTTATTTTAATTAAACTAAGACATTATATTTATAGTCAAGTCAATCACTTCTAACTTTCCTTATAAAAATTATTTCCTGAAAACACCGGTATTCAAATAAATTTAAAATTACTGGTCTTTTTCAGAATCGTCGAATTTCATACTGGAGGTATATATCAAGATTTTATTAATTTAATTCTGGATCTTTTTCAATGCATTAAGGCATTTTTTCATAAGCACATAAATGTTAATTAAAATGGTTTCTTTCTCTCTTCTATTTGCAAATACTTCTCATACAATTGCCCAACTTTTTGTATACTTTTTCCAATTAGGGAGTGTCATTTCAAAGCTGATTACGATTTCAGTTACAGATACACTCACTTAGGTATATACAAAAGCAAGAAGAACTGCTTATATTTTAAGCACAGTTCACGCAGAGAACATTGAGACAAGTTTCACAAGGAATACCCAAGTCCAAAATATTATTCTTAGGTATCAAAAGGAACAGCACAAGACCAACTGCGCATAGCTTTGGGGCACCATTTGTTTCCCGTTCCGTTGCCAACTGTGACTCAAATCGAAACGTTTGTTGCCTTTGTAAATTTTGCACTTAATTGTACGAAACAATGTTGATAATTGGCTTCATTTGCAATCGACACACTGGTAAACAACAAAATAAGCAAAAGTCGTATAGGAACTGCTGAAGTAAAAAGGATTCAAAGTAAGTGTACAACGGTAATTACAACAAAAATGCCAGAGGCATTCTATAAAAAATTTCCTTCAAAATAATTTCCGCTATAATTCAAAGCTCACAACAAACACAGAACAGTTTAATAGACACGTTAAGAAAAATAGAAGTATACAAATGTTTTATTGGTGTCAAATTTAAGTGCATGCAAACTTCTTACAATTTTTTTCTTTGAATTTAAATGTGTGCATCGAATACTAAGAAAGTTCACTGAGGGTACAAACGAATAGCTGTGGTTTGTGTATGGGGACACTTGAAATTAGGCAACTTTTATTTTCGGGTCAGTTGGCTGCGAAACAAATTATGACATCTTGTTCATCCAGCCTAGCTTTAAAAGAGTTTCGACAGTTTTCCTTTATCTTAAAAAAGTCACAAACGTGACGGAAGGATAAAATTGTTCAGAAAGTGAGTCTGATCATATCTGTATATATAAGTCCGTACCTACCACGCTCCTGTAGGTGCATCCCCTCTCAAAAGCGCAAAATTAGTAAGCCCTTTTTGCCTTTCTTAAAAGTAAAGGGTATAACTTGTTATGAATCCTGGATTCTTCGAGAAAAAGTTTCAATTTTTTTGGATCATTAATGACTAATAACACTGTTCAAGTTTTTGACACGAAATTTCTGGTACAAACGTGAAAACCATATGGTTGTGTTTGGATGAGCCCCCTGAGTACTACTCCATCGATGAAAGTTCCAACTTGGCTCATTGGGAAAATTTTATGGCGTTTTGTTTGAATTTCGGTCAATTAGTGAATTTTTTACCATTTAAGCCCATTTAAGTCGCTATTCCTGTATTCAAAATTTCTTTCGTTATTTTTATACGGCTCGCAATTACTAGTTCTACCATTAGAACGCACATTTCAACTGAGAAAATCAAATTTTTTAGCCTATTTTCATGATTTTTGCCCATTTTTCATCGATTTTCCCCATTTTTTGCTGTTTTTATGCGCTTTTTTGAAATTCTTGGGCAAACTTTTCGACATAGTTCTTACAGTGTTTTTATAATTAATTATCCAAAAAAATTGAAACTTTTTCTCGAAGAATCCAGGACTCATAACAAGAATGACTTGGGAGGTGTGTATAAAGTAACAAACAATTGTCAAATATATGAAAGAAAATTATCCGCAAACTAAATATGAATATTTATAAAAGTTTATGAATAGTTTCATGTACTCTAACTTTGCCTTCGGCAAAGGAATGCATTCTGAGCTAATGGACAAGTTTCGTTTTTCCACTCTGGCATATACCAGGAAATAATTCCGGTGTTGAAGATCCATTTTATATTCTGAAGAATCCTTGCACTGGTATTTGGGTGTGGCATATGATTGGGGAGATTATGAAACTTTTCCGATGCGTGAAGTTTCACAATTTAGTGCGATGATGAAGGATTGATATAACTGGAATGATTTGCTAAAGAATCTCTGAAAAACCGATATAAAAATGGTACTTTAATATTGGTGTATTCTGTTTCAAACCTAATAATACAGAAAATTAAATGCAAATATTTGAACTGTGAACTTAGCAACTAGAATAACAGCCTCACTCCTAAGGTCGTCTCTGGGAAATAGATCTACTTAAAGGTCAAACGCACCTTAGTGTTTTATTCGAAACAAATGTGAACTGAAAGGAGGTGCAGTAGTCCTGGGGCTTCCAAAGTAATTTTATAGTATCCTATATGATATACTTTTAGGGTTGTAATAAGCACAGCAGCCATAGTACATTTCTGCACTCATTGTCAACCAAGGCAATTGAAGAGAAAAACTCCTAATTCAGTCTTCCGAACAAGTTTAGCTGGAAATCAATCACAATTTTCAAAAATTAATTGTGGACATAAAACGTCGGCATTCTTCTGGTTTTCTGATACATCTAAAGTGTTCCATGTGAACCCCGTAGTTGTATTAATAATCTAGAATATCATTCAAATTCAGCTCGAAGACCACTTTTCTTAATTTTACTATAAGAAATAACTCCTGGCGCGAATTGCTGTTTAGTTATATTACGATAGTTTGTGCGCTCAGCAACCTATGGAAAATTTAGCAAGTATAAATATGGCTTAGCCCACGCAAAATGATCTGTCATCAGTTCTTACCAGAAGTCTGCAGTCTCTCGTACCAAGTGATAAAACAAACCTTGACATTCTATCGGAAATAACAGGTACCCATAGCCTACCTGCTGCCTCTTACAACTCCCCATTTCCGATTCTGTGCACAGGCAACCCAATCACCAGTAAATTCTCTCTGTGTTCCTTTATTAATGGGCTTAGACATTGAATTAATGGGCTTAGACATTGAATTAATGGGCTTAGACAGGATAGCAATATCCATCAAGTGCCAACAATATCTTCAGTATATATGGCCTTTAACACCTCTCCTTGAATGAAAACATTTAGGGTGAAAATATTCAGCAAACGTACCAAGAGCAGGGCTAAAAGTTGTCGGTAAGGCTCCAGTACAACAAATGTCGACAGAGATTGACAATTTGCCCCACATCATATGTCAGTCTTCTTCGGAGTATACTACACTTCCCTACAGACCTGTAAAAGAGAGACTCCAACAATTATTGGCTACATCATCTGCATATACTGGATGGTATATATCAGAATCATTTAGAGAATTGTGCATAGAGGCAATGAACATGCCCCAGAGTAGTGGAGTGAGCAGCCCACCCTAAGGGCAACCCGTCTACACAGCACACGCTCATTGCATTTGATACTACCACAGATGGTTTGCTGGTCATTAGCATCTCTACGAACTACAAGTCCCAACTGTCTTTCCTCACAGAACTCTACTAAGTACACCACCTCTCTTGGAGAGGGTGGTAGAAGGGAAGTAAATAGAAGCAATCAGGAT
This sequence comes from Clusia tigrina, assembly GCA_920105625.2. Classification (NCBI taxonomy): domain Eukaryota; kingdom Metazoa; phylum Arthropoda; class Insecta; order Diptera; family Clusiidae; genus Clusia; species Clusia tigrina. The sequence goes on from OV050030.1 coordinate 375,817,544, forward strand.
GTGCGACATGATTTTGTAGATCACTCTAACAACTACTAGTTCTTGGATACAAAATTGATTTAACTTGGTTACTTCTAGCTGACAATATACTACAAGAATGGTTCTTGGCCTACTGAAACTTTCGTCATATAATATCTTAACCTCCTTCATCCCCCCATGACCAAAATACGTATTTTATAGCCCCACGGTTCTAGAATTGCCATCTATATAAGGGAATATCTGCAGCCAGGAAAACTGCCTACTTAGGACAGCAGTATCGGCAATGCTGCAAGTTAATCTCTGTTATGGTAACACCAGTGTGCGCCTAGATTATTTCTTCGGGATGATATATAATGTAATCCTCCCAAGAAACAGGTTAAAGAAGTTTTCGTTCCTCGATCCCAGATCATCGACAGACTTTTGGTCTAATCGCAGAACAAGAAACGAACTCTCTTTTCCCGGTTTTCACCTCTAGTGTGCAACAGAATATGCCAGTCTGTAGTGTCAATGGCCGGGTTCTTGGCACGTAGAGTAGGAAGCACATCTTCTGCGTTCAGATCTGAATGCCGAAACAATCCGACTGCATTCCGAGCGAATTTAGTTGTAGCACTCCACAAATAATGTTCCGTCCTCCGTCTCATAACCCATCGTTAGCATCTGCTCCAGAGGTGTCTTTATCTGTCGTACAGTTTATTCATTAGCTTCGGCGGGGGCTCAGTGTCGTCGTGTCCATGTAGGCAGAGGCGACTCAGACACTGGTACCTGTCCGCTCAGGTGCCGCTACCACATTGTCCGCTTAGCTGAAGCCAGGCATTGATTTTATTTTAGCATAGATTATAAGATCTGCTATTACCTTCGCGGGTACCCAGGTACACGATCGCCGTGCTCGAAGACCGCAAAGACATCCCCTGCAATTTCAGGGCTCCTGTAAAAGAAGCTGCTTTGGAGTGATGCAAGTTAATCTGCACGAGTCTCATTCCACTGAGCTATGGATTCGACAGTGCGACGATGATATTGTCGGCGTCGTCGGAGTGGAAAGAGAAGAGCAGCTCCCCCTGGGAGCGTCTGCCGAACATGTCTTTAACCATGCCCGACGTTTATTCTTCTTTCTTGACACTCTTTTTATCTTCCGCCTCTGATGTCTCCAATGGCCAATATTTCAGTAGCCATAGGGACAACTTGTCAGTAGAATTTTAGAGTAAGTTGATAGAAACCGGAATTTATCTTACCTCTCCTTGCAGCCAGATAGGCTAGGGAATAGCTGTGCGCTGATCTGCGCAAGAAGTCAGCCTAATACGATTTTGGAAATATCAGTAATCGGTGCAGCTGGGTGGTGAGCCCGGTTCCGGATGATCAGCACCTTGAGGTACATTGACAACAATATATCCTCCACCAAGGGCCAGTTTTTTTGTCACATGATGTTACTATGATCAATAACTACTGAACGAGTGGAAGCTTCGTTTCGAGACCGTTGTGGTCTGTGAAATGCCCGCTTGTTCTTAGCTAGGTACTGGACCCCTTATGAACAGTGATCACATTTTTCTTCCATTCCCAACATAGGCAACATCTTTCGTAGTAAGGTCCTACTCATTGACCGCGCTTAACCTGTCAAGAGGTTTGAACGTCACTTTCTTATAGCGATAAGTAGCAGGGGGCACCTGAAGCCATCGGAAATGGACTTTGTGCCGACTAGATATACATCCACTGGTTTAACCGGAACATACCTTTTATGTTTTTTAGCTGAGTTAAGGAAACATTTGAAGACAATGAAAGTATTTTTTCTTCAGAATAGTATACTTATTTTTTTTTTAATCTAAAAGGAACAATCTTTACTATTGTCTGTTAGGAAATATTTAATCTCAAGTATTTCTCTATGAAATACCTACTTTTAGTATCTAGCTCCGAGAGTAGTCCAGGAAGGTTTTTAACAAGGTGAGTATATCAAGAACTACCGAACATTCGGGTATTTACAAAGCATTCCACAAAGTATCAGGGGCGCTTAGTGAAATTCAGGGTGGTCTTGAGACAGCATCGAGAATATATCCAAGACATCGACACTTACGAAGCTGCTCTCTAAATATTCCTTCACTCCAATCGTCCTCTAAATATCCGATAAATTGTGGACTTCATCGGACGACGAATCAGTTGAACTGCTTACCAATACTTCCTTTCCGACCATCAGGCACGTGACGGCATCGAAATCTTATAATTTGACCAGCAACTCCTTTAACACGTAAGAATATCAATAGAAAGAGTTGACGGTCTGGAAAGCATCCACCCAATTCAACTCCAATATATTGAAACGTGATAGCTCAGTGAAAAGGGATTGCATACTTTTAGGATCCCATCTGGAGTTTGAGAATGAGTGCACCACCCTGTGTGTGTAAGTCAAGACACGAACTATTCCTATAAAAGTTTACTTAAGAACACCCTGTCGGTGGTGTAAAATAATGAAAGCTTCCTTTGAGGTGTACATCAAGTTCTAGAAAGATCGAGAAATTTCTACTGTATTGTAGAAATTTCCACCTCAACCATTCGAAAACTATAAAAGCGACAAGACTGTTCAAAGTCGAATGCAGTAGATCAGAGACCGCAACAGTGTGTACATCTAGCATTATAATCAAAGCAGCAGTATTTGTAATTGTGTATAGTGATGAAATTCATTAGTAAATAAAGTGACTAATGGTTTGTGAAATAAAGTGTAAATAATAACTAAGTAAACTTTAAGCCTAATATTAAATGTGTAAATAGCAATGATTAAATAGAGCTAATTATTTTAATTTAACCAGCGATTGTTTGATTACTACACAATCCAGTGGTACGAGTCCGAGTACAGAGAGTTAGAGGAATTGTCAGGAAATGGCAATTTTGTAACAGAGTAAATTGTCAAGAGGGCAATTTCGTAACAATATATTGGAGTGAGAACTTAACTAGCATACAATTCAACTACATTCGAACGAAATTGCGCAAAGTAAAGGAGGAGAGTGTCATTAATCACGAAAACAACGAAAATCACTCACACAAATTGCAGCATTAGAAAGCATCTATGGTCAGACTTTAATCACAAGCGCACATTACGGCTCAATTCCTTGAACAGGGTCTTTTTGTGTACCATCACATCGAGCATTTGCCGACATTGTCGCGTTGGGCTTCATAGCAGAAGACTTGGCCTAGGTGTATCAGATTTCTGTAAGGGCTGTTATGACAAGGAGGATGATATGGTGGCACACGTCTTGTATCACTGCTTCAATAGACGCAGATGTGCTTCAATAGCATGCAGTCTTTTAATGATCTGGAAGATCTGAGTTCAGTGGACATAACGTACTCCGATTGCTCCAAATCACTGGGTTGATAACAGCTTTACTGTTGACAGAGATTCTGAATTCCATTTTTTGTGGTTCACAATAGGCTGATCTTCGCTTGCAGGCAACCACTACTAAGTAACTAACTAACTCATACCAATCTTAAAGACTATAGTATCTCTCAATTGTTCTAGAGAACACTTGAGAAACTATTGCACTCCATTTAAGACAAGTAATAAGGCATGAGCTAGCATACCTAAAACAATGTAAGTCCGTAGACACTACCATACACTCCATTACGGAGACATATTGTCAAAAATGTAAGTTAGCAACTTTCTTGGACACAGAACAACAATATTGATCATAGAGCCATAATGGGGGGACTAACCAGACTTGGGGTAGAACCGGGGTCAGTAAATTATCTGAACACGTTTCTACAAGGTAGAATTTGATTGCGCTTAACTGTGCGGATTGTATACTATAAGAGAGGTTAGTAGAAGAACCTGTTAGTAACCGAACGGCTTGGTAGAGGGCGCCTGAAAAATTATGAGTTATGCAGACGACATCGTCCTCAGGACCAGGAAATTGCAAAAACTCAATCCGAGATGTAATGAAAGCCATCTATCAAAGGGAGGGGTCGTACCCCCGTGTAAATTCGCGTCATACTGAACAGTGCAAGCCTCACCCTTGAAAACTCGCTTTCTTTGGCTGGATAGAAAGCTGAACTGGAAACCCAACATACTCTATATTATTGTAAAGCTTTTGTTGCTCTGCTTACTTATAACAAGGCATTAGGTGGAAGCTGCAGTTTTTAGACGACTATGGTGCATTGGGTTCACACTGCAATCGTCTGCCCCACCCTAACTTACGGAGGTCTGTCTCTAAGCAAAGGAAAGTATCTAAACTACCTCCACAAAGTCCAATAGGCAAAGCCAATTTTCATCTCAGCTAAACTAACAACCACAGCGACTTCATTTCTAGAAGTTCCTCTACATCTAATATAGCTCTATCCTCACTGCAAGTAATCGCCGTCAATGAGAAGTCAAAAACTGCGGGCAGCGGGAGTATGGTCCCCAATAAAACACTTTAATAAAAAGATGTTCATCACTATTCTGGATAGAAGTGACTGTGTGGGAAGCACAGCATTGTCGTTAGATATCCCGTTTCATATCTTCAACGACGACTCTAAACAAGATGGAGAGGTAGGCGGGGCAGTGTTCTCAAACTTGCTAGGGATAAATTACTCGGTCAAACTCTGTCACACCATTGAGATTTTTTCACATGCTATGCAATATAAGAGAATCGAAGAGAATTTTAGTTAATCTCAGAAGTTGTCACCAATCCCGTAATACCTTTCATCACTAGTTCCGCTTGCTTCCTAGAAGAAGGGATGAAATCCTTTGGTATCACTATGGGCCATAATGCCTTTATCGAACTTTAGAAAAGACTACTTCTACCGAGCTACCCTACCTACTTTCGAGAGACATCCATTTGGCAATCAAACATATCTCTAATTATGGTTGAGATATTGCATAGAGTAAAATCTATGTTGCTATCAATGTAACGATATGGCAAAGTAACTGTGTAGTAGTAACGCTGTCAGCACTTATTCGGAATTGCACCGCGCTCTTTGGCAAGTTAGAAACTATCCTGCTACGAGGTTGGGCCAGAAAGTCCCTGAAAAATGTAATAAGGAGCACTCTATTCGACAAAAAAAGTAATATTTTTCAACATAGTATTTCTTTAGCTGGATACACTTTATCAAACGTTTCACCAATTTGTTGATGTCTTCACAATAATGCGATTTCTGGAGGCCCTTATAATCGCAGGGTGCTAAATCTGAAGAATATGCTGGGTATGGGAGCAATTCGTAACCTAATTCATGCAATCTTACCATTCCGACTACGAACTTGTTCGCCGGAGCATTATTCTGGTATCTATGCATAATATGCGCTGGTGATCGTTTTACCTTTTCAATGTAATCGATTTGAATGACACAGCATGCATCCCAAACTGTCGCCATGACCAATTTGACCTACATACCCATCTTGGCTTTGTACGACTCCGATTCACCAGGAGAAGGCCACTGCACCGATTGTTTTTTGGTCTCTGGTGTGTTGTGGTGAATCCATGCTTCATCCACGATTACGAAGCGCTGCGAAAACTCATTCGGATTGCGATTGAACATTGCCAAACATTCCTTGTCCTCAATTGGGTGACCAGAACGTTCGGCTCCACTTGTGCTGGTACGACCGCACTGAAATGGAATAAACCAGTGGTGAAGATTCCCCATAATACTGTTGAAGCTTTTGTTTGGTTTGCTTGATGGTTTTATTTTTACGCAAAAGAAATGTTTAATGAGCACACGAAATTCACTTTTTTCCATTTTTACGAAAATGTTCCTAGGCATCTGTTTAAAATGCCTTCCACAAAAATACTATTTGACTGATCAGTCAGAAAATTAGGGTGCATTCTTTTGAAAGATGGCTCTTGCCAACCAAAATGTTGGATTTGACGTGGCAACGCCATCTGCAATAATTTTTAAGCACATATTTATTATTTATTATTATTAATTTACGTTCACCTTGGGACATTAAGGCAAAACCTTGTAAGATTGTCCCAATAACATGAAATGATACATTTAGTACAATAATCCGGACATAATTTAAACTTATACTATAAAATACAATAGCTCACAGAGTACAAAAACAGAACATTACAATATGAATTTCAACAATTCATCTTTCAATACAAAACAGTTTTGAATCAATAAAAATGTACAGCTTTAAATTTGTTATTAGTCACAAAAGGATGCATACATATAAACAGTGTACGCGGTCACACACAATCCATAGCACAACCCAATTCAGCTCATAGATTCATTGCCCCTGGAAGTGTTTATTAAGCTCAATTTTGAATAGATTAGCATTGCCAATACCTTGAATCCGTACAGGCAGTGAATTCCAAAGTCTCACAGCATTAACGAAAAATTGACGATCAGACATAAGTGAGGAATGTCTTAACGGGACAAGCCGATTAGAACGGCCCGAGCGAGTAAATTTAAGGCGCCTAAACAAATATGGAGGCTCCCGAGTGCAAATAATCTTATGCAACAATAGAATACTTCGAGTGTCAAGAAGCTGATCGAATGTGATGTGAAAAAGTTCTATTGCGCGCCTAGACACATGATCTCTTCGACTTAAACCATAAATGTACCTCGTTATAGTGTTAAATAACACATTGAGTTTTCGTTTACTTACTGCATCACAATTCCCAAATATTTCACAACCATATAACATAGTTGGGAGAAGGTAGGACTTGGCTAGTATCATTCTAATCCTGAAAGGCGTAAAATATTGCGTAGCCCATAGGGATCGTAGCATACCATAGACTTTACCAACCGTTACTGCAATATGATTATTCCACGATAGAGCACCATCAAATAAGACCCCCAAATTTTTAATCACATTTACATAATTAATTGCCGATGAATGCATAAATATCCCAGGGAGGCCCGCGGTTACGATGTGTTTCTTGTAGATCACCAAACACTTAAATTTAGTCGGATTAAGACACAAACCATTCCTTCCTGCCCATACATATATATTATTCAGGTCTTTATTAATTTTGGTGACACAATCGGCAACTTCGTTCGGTGTACAACTGATGTAAATCTGAACATCATCAGCATACATTTGAATATTATAATATTGTAAGACAGTCGGCAGGTCATTTATGTATATGCAAAAGAGAAGTGGACCCAAAATGGAGCCCTGTGGCACACCTCGAGCCACAGAAAGAAAATTAGATGCCACAACAGTACTGCTACACGGTTGGTAAACCGCCTGTGTTCTATCTGTGAGGTACGATTTTAATAACTTTACCGCAGTGGGTGAGAAGTTATACATTTTCGATAGTTTTGTACATAAAATATCATGGTCAACACAGTCAAACGCTTTAGAATGGTCCAACAGAGTCAAGAAACACATCCTATTAGAGTCAAGTGTCACCCGAATATCTTCCACTACATCAATTAGGGCCGTTATGCAGCTCCGCCTTGGTGTAAAACCAGATTATCTTTCAGTGATAATCCCATTTCCCGATAAAAATTTCCTCATTTTTTTAGCCATAAGTAATTCAAATACTTTAGACAAATATGGCAAAATAGCAATTGGTCGATAGTCATTTTCTGACTTTGGTGTGGGCAGAATTTTTGCCACCTTCCAACATGTTGGAAATATTGATGTCATTATCGCTGTATTAAAAATATGGGTAATGACCGGAAGCAGCCCAGGAAGAAGTGCCTTAACAAAAACGGGATGAATCTCATCAGTACCACAAGCATTCGACTTTACACTCAAAAAACACTCCAACACATCCGACTCCTCTACACCACCAAAACCAAACATACACTCAGAAGACACAAGACTACAAGAATCTAAATAACTATTCCCATGCACTGGTTCGATCGGGAGGTTAACAAACCTCTGATTCAGCTCGTTAAGATCAGAATCAATATTTGGAAGTGCACCGCTCTTCCCCAAGCCAATACCCCGAATATGTCTCCACGTCCGATTCCTACTTACAGCATTAGAGAATTTACCCTCATAATATTTACATTTAGCAATCCTAACCTCCTTTATGACCTGTCTTCTAAAGTTTCTATATGTTTCGTGAAAAAGAGGTATATTGTAACGTTTCCATCGTTTATATGCTGCGTCACGTAAGTATATTAATGTCTTTATTTTATTGTTAAACCAAGGCCGCACTCCATGGCGTATAGAGAGCACTTTTTCCGGAACAAATTCATCGAAAAGTTGCTTAATGCAGGTACTCCACTTTGTCATTTATTGAGGTCATCAGCAGGATTGAATCCCAATAGACACTGTCGAGCTTAGTACATAAATGTTGGTAGTCAATATTATTGAAGTCACGATAACTTATAATATTTGGCGTAATTTTAAGTTTAAAATCAATTGTCAGAAAAATTAAGTCATGTTTAGAGAAACAAGTGGCTGAGAGCTGTTCATACAGTTTAACCTTCCCTCTATCGTCAACAAAATATAAATCCAACAGTGAACTGTTAGTTTTTGTAAAGTGAGTCGGTGACAATAAATTTACCGAGACCAAACCCAATGCAGACATTTCAGATATCAATCCATTCTCAATCAAGAGATTGCTGTTGAAGTCCCCTGAAACCACAATACTTTGAAAATTCAACGAAATCCCCCGAAGATGGTCTAGAAACAATTGCATATCAATTCTACAATTTGGTCTATAAACACAACCAACAAGTAGACTCTCAACACCATTGCAAACACTTAAGAATACATACTCAATTTCACTATCAATACCCGATTTACTGTGGATGTGGCAAGCAATGTCATCCCGCACAAAAATAGCCACCCCCCCCAGCATGGCTCACTCTATCAGATCGAAACAGCCTGTAACCATTAACTCTGAACAAGTTGTTCTGCATTGATGGCACAAACCAAGTTTCCGAGACACAAATCAGATCTACCTCTGACCCCTCAAACAAGTATCTAAATTCATCAATTTTGCCAACCAAGCTCTGTGCATTACTATGACATAACTTTGTTCCCATTTCAATTCGGCTAAGAATACGAATCATATCAAAGTTAGTTTCATTGGAATTCACTGAAGACTTAATTAAAGCATTCATATTTGTAGCAAGCAAGTAAAGGCATGGCAATACCGGCACTATTGTTAATCTCTATGCCCAAGAGTAGCTTCCAAAAGAATTTGAAGTAGCGCAACAAACTGTGGATAACCGTGCAAACTAGTGACTGACTTAAAACTATATATATGAATTTTACATCAAAACACTCAAAATAGTACAAATTAAAGAGTAAATAAACAATACAGCAATTTAAACTTACATCTACAAAAATTTGTTGAGAGAAATCAATTATGCAGCAGTAAAAATTGTGAGAGCTATTGATCCTCTCCACGAAAAAAACTGCTCATCTGCTGAATTGAGTCTATGTGCTTTGCCCCTTCACTCTCTGTGCTCTTTGCCCCTCAAAGTAAAAACCGCGAACAGTTGTTTTTGCTTTTTCAAGCGGACTGCCGCACGCATTATATCATAATTTACCTTTGTGAGACATTCGTTCATATAAATTGGGACAGTAGAATCGAATCCAGCATGCTGTAATTGTAAGGTACCATGTGTCTCACGTTTAAAGTTCGCAATAGACTTTAATACGAAGTTCTTGTCGTAGGGTGTTGCCAGTTTTACCATTATAACACGATCACCGGTAGAGTTTTTGTTGTCAACGCGTGTCACTCTATAAGCCGCCCTTACTACAGGCGGCGTGATACCAACTGATGTACATATGGTATCAAATATTCCAGGTAGATCCTCCTGTGGACTGCATGGGATACCGCATAACCGTAAGTTACAGGCAATAGCGGCATTGTCCTGTTTTGCCACCTGAGATTTTAAGGCCTGAACTTCGGCCCTAAGACCTGGAATAATGCTAGAGTGAGTTTTTGTCTCACACTGCTTCACTCGCTGACACACTGCATCCAGCTCCCCTCTCAATGTCGTGACCTCCAGGCAAACTGTCTCAACAGCAGCAATTCTTTTTTCAAATTGCAGAAGCGAAGCTTTGACGTTCGAGATCACCGCGGCTGTTTCACTAATTTTTTGCATTACTCGTTCTTCTGACATCGTCAATGCAGAAAGTAGCTCAGCAACGATGCTCTCCTTCTGCTTATCCATTCCGCATTGTAATTGCTGCATAACAGCACCTATCGACAGGTTCTCTTTACCAGGCACAGTTTGCTGAGTAGCCGGAGACGAAGCGACTTTACATGTGGTTTTTGTTCTTGTATTCATGGTACGTACTTCCTTCTGCTTCTTGAAATGTTTCAGAGTGTAATGTTTATATTTGTGATCACGGATTTCTGTCTATATCCACTTGCTCTATCTGAGTGTATCTTGTTTAATTTTATTTGGCTAGTTTATTTAGCTATTGTTTGTTACTTTTGTATGTGAATAAATCAATCAAAAATTTAGCGGCAAAAAACACGTCCGAACTTATTGAACTTTCTATAAACATATTGACGCACCTTCTTAGCTATTTCTATTAAAGGTCTGTAAATTTATTTTCCTAATGCTTGGTATCGTTAAGAAAAAGGAGGGATTACTGTATTATTTGAATAGGAACTTCCAGAAACGCCAGTTTGCAGAGTAAATAGGATTTTTCATTCAGGTAGACAATTAAAATTAAACAACAATGTCAGGTTATTAAGATGGCCAAATGGCGGCTGGGTTCGTTGGGTGATAAGCATACAGTCATACGGTACATTATCGTAGAAGCGCTATTTAACATAACCCCAAACAAAAAATTGAAGGATATAAAATCGCACTTTTTGGGAGTTAGTTGATATCACAGTTTCGTGAATCTATGGTACTCTTAATATTTTAGCTAAACGGTATGTAATGTGTTAGTTTTCCAGCATTCGCCACTATTGACAAATTAGCAGTACCTTTCGACGGTTGAATCTCGTCCTAAATAATTATTTAAAAAAAAGGCTGATCACGCCTCTGAAAACATCAAACAATGAGATATGCTATAGTAGCTTGATCCCTCAAGCTTCCAAAAATTTGTTTGGATTAAAGAACAACTTTTCTATTATTTGAGGTCCCATCAGTGAAACATTGCGCATTAACTGGTCACAAAATATCCTCTTTTCCACTTGTTAACTCCGCGAACTCTCTCCTGAAGGTGGCTGCGACCCGGTGCTAGCGTCACCATGGCTGCTCTCGTTTCAAAGTGTGGCATGTTTTGGGTGAGAGTTTCCCCTTTCGTGTCTCACCGAGAAACGAGCGTAAGATATGAGTGAATGTGTGTACGGACCGTAGACATCTTCTTTTTTCTCAACACGGAGAATTCGGCCGAACACGCCAACGTAGATCACTAGCACCCGACTTTCATTATTAGTCGTTTCGAAGCCGTAGCCGCATTAATACAAAATCAAACCTAAAATTGTAAAACCTTAAAAAAAGAGTAATATTGTAATTCAAAGTGCTGTTTTGTATTATTTCATTATTTAAATGTAAAGTCGAGACATTGATGCAATCAACATCAACAAATGTAAATATCCAAAATATATTGAAAAAGGGGGAAAATATATACACCAAAAAGATTTAACAAATTGGTCCTTTGAGACGGATAGGAACAGGTAAGTCCTATCAAACATTCATATATGTAAAGACATATATCTATTTTGTGGTTTTATACCAAAGCCACAGAATGTAGTTACATATATATGTAAAATTGTTTGCGTAAATAATGACCAGTGACACGAACAACTACATATAGTTACTGCTCATTTATTCGCTCTTTTTCATGCAAATTTGCAGAGATGGGTTAACCGACTCTTTGGTGGGGCCATCTTCGACAACCCAGGTGTGGGAAACCTTTTCCTTTTCACCTTTTCAAACACGAGTTGAAACCAACTGGTGTCGAATTTGTCATCACGCAACCCACGCTGTGCGCAGTTGTCCTACCTTTCAGGCAGCCAATGTGTCCACACGGTGGGGATTGACGCGAAAACATGGCTTGTGCGTGAACTGTCTGTCGACCTCCCATAAAGTAATTGCTTGTCCCAGTAGTTACTCGTGTTTCCACTGCCAGGAGAGGCGTCACTCCATGCTGCATTCGGATCAGGCAAGAAGTCGACCTAACAACAGCCAAACGCGACGTCATGATGCAGTGAGCCAGTCCAACACCTCAAACCCACCTGGTTCCATATCTAGCGCCCACACAACGCAAGTCGCGCGGCAGATGATTTGGGCCCGGGTACTGCTGTGTACCGCCCTGCTCTACGTCGAACACAGGGGAGTCACTTGTATGGCCCGGGCTCTGGTGGATTCGGGATCTGAGGGGTCTTTTATTTCTGACCATCTCCAAAGGCGGCTCAAGCTGCCAGTGCGAACCATGCATCCACAAGTGTCAGGGGTAAGCAATGTGGTAGTTGCTAATGTCATGAAAGTTTGGAAAATAGTTTTAAGTTCGCGTTACGATCCTTCAAAGCGGCTCCATGTGTCAGCAATGGTGTTGCCAAACCTAACTGGGGAGTTGCCACCTTTCAAACTGACTCAAGGCGAACACGAACAATTGGGTGGATCCACTTAGCGGATCCACACACCGACAACTCCGCACAGGTCGATGTCCTAAAAGAAACATTGTGGGGTCTCTGCTCCCTCAAGAGACAATATTCGGCTGGGTCCTCACGGGGCCAGTTCCAGAACGCAGAATCTCGGCCTTTGCCACGAGAGTGAAGGTTGACGAAACCCAACCGCTCAATTCTCTCCTCAAACGATTTTGGAATATCGAGAAGATGCCTTCCGAAAGGAAGTGAACGTCAATAGATGAGGCATGCCTCAAATTGTACTCCCAGGCGACCCGTCTGGACGCCTCTGGGCGATATATTTTATCTTTGTCCTTTAAATCTGATTGTCATCCTAATCAATTTTTAGGTTTATCGCGTTATATTGCTCTCAAGCAATTCGAACGTAATGAAGTACAACTGGGTAAACACCCAGAAAACAAACAACTATATGACGAGGTGATAGTGGAATACATGAAGCTCAACCACATGTCCGAAGTTTCGCCACCTTCCGTAACCCCGGTGCCACACTACTACTTACCGCACCACGCGGTGTACAAACAAGAGAGCACCTCCACCAACATCCGGGTGGTATTCAACGCGTTGCAACCGACCACGAACACCATCAGTTTAAATGATGTGTTGCACACAGGGCCTGGGTTGCAATCAGATCTGACCCAACTCATCATTCAGTGGCGTATGTTCCGGTACGTACTCAACGGAGACATACAAAAAATGTACCGTCAAATCTTGGTGGACCCTACCCAGACAGCGTACCAACCCGGCCGCTCCCATAGCGGATTTCGAGCTAAGAACAGACACCTTTGGGGTGAATTGTGCTCCTTATCTCGCGATGAGGTCACTCTTACAACTGGCAGATGACATGGGGCACAGGTACCAACTAGCTTCACACGCGCTGCGCCACTCAATGTACGTTGACGATGCCCTGATAGGTGCACACGATATTCCCATAGCAATCCACACGCGGAATGAGTTGATATAGATATCCTGGAATCGCGCAAATGGACTGCCAATAACGAGGCTTTCCTATCTGATTTACCGACGGATCATTTACTCCGAGAGGATTTCCTCAAACTCGAGGAGTCTAGCACAACTAGCACCTTAGGCATTCTATGGAATGCCCGGCAGGATTATTTTTACTTCTATGTAGCAGCCTTGCCGACCGCCATCATCTAGACCTAACGAGAGGCACAACTTTTCGATCCGGCAGGATAGCTCGCTCCCGTTTTTATTACCGCCAAATCTTAATGCAACAGATTTGGTTGGACCAAATTGGATGGGATGACCCATTGCCTCCTTCAACTTTGGCCCGATTGAAATTGCTCCTATCTCAACATCCATCGATATCCCTCATTCAAGTGCCTCGTTGGGTCACATCCGCTCCGGATCTGAAGCTGGAGTTCCACGCCTTCTGTGACGCTTTACAGTTGGCTTACGGCGACCTTATACGTACGTTCCGAAAAAAAAAACACAACATCGCCTTTCTTGTAGCCAAGTCGCGCGTGGCACCTGTAAAAACGGTATCTTTCCCGCGTCTCAAACTATGTGTGGCAACTTTGTTGGTTGAGTTGGTGGCTCCACTCAAAACACTTTTAAATATCTCCGAAGACAATCTTCACTGCTGGACTGATTCCACCATCGTGTTGGCATGGCTACGCAAGTCGCCGAAGACCTGGAAGGTCTTCGTGGCAAATCGAGTGACAACGATTCTCGATACGGTGGCTACATGCAATTCAATTGGCACCATGTCCGATCGGCAGATAATCCAGCTCACCTTGCAAGCCGAGGGGTCCCCCCTCACGCTTTGGTCGACAACGTGCTTTGGGGGAATTGGCCCAAAATGGCTTCAACAAGACCAATCAGAGTGGCCGATGAACATCGATGAAACTTCCTTGCACATTGAGGAAGAAATAAAACCCATCCATACAAAAATGGTAAGCATATCTCCAAAAGATGACCCCACCTTACGCTTCTCAACCATCTCTAGAGCTCTACGAGTTTTGAGCCTCGTGCGAAGGTTCATGACATATAGCTTGGCCAAATGTCGGGATACCACGCCCGACCGAGGGGTTACCCCAAGAAGACAAGAAATCGAGGCCACAAAAATTCGTCTCATTACGCTCGCCCAACATCTCTATTACCCTAAAGAATGCAGTGCTCTCCTCAGAGGAGGCCCCCATCACTACCTCGAGCCCTCTGCTCACACTGAATCCCTTCCTGCATTCCGACGGGACACTTCGAGTGAATCGTCGATTGACGTTAACCGTGCATTTGCCCTTTTCTGAGAAGTATCCGATCATTCTACCTTATTACAGCCACTTTACTCGTCTGGTTGTCAAGTTTACTCACCTCATCTCGCTACACGGACGGAACCAAATAATGCTGCGCCTGTTTCGAACCCAATACGGGATACCGAGAGCCAAAACATTAATTAAAGCTAGAATTCTCCAGTATTAACCTTGCCTTGATTATAGCTGCTTTACCTCTCGAAAGAACTACGTGCGCTCGACCCTTCACCAACACCTGAGTAGACTTTGCGGGTCCCTTTGAGATTAAAAACTATAGGAGACGGGGGTGTCTCTTTACGAAAGGATACGTGTGTATCTTTGTGTGTTTTGCTACCAAAGCGATTCACCTTGAAGCTACCAACGATCTGAGCGTTTCTCGCGACCCTGGCTCGGTTCATTGCCCGACGCGGGTGCCCCTTGCGGATTGTTTCCGATAACGGGCGAAACTTTGTAGATGCAGAGAAGTAACTCCGCCGCAATTTTGAAAGAGTAGTCCGAGAAACGCAGAACCGAGTGACCGCCGCTTATGCTCAAGGGAAATTGCAATGTCAATTCAGTCCAGCTCATGCTACACATATGGGTGGACTGTGGGAGGCCGCGGTGAAGAGTTTTAAAAAACACTTTAAGCGCATGGGGAGACATCTAAAATACACATTCGCAATTTTCTACTCCTTCTCTCGGCCCATCTGTGCGAAGTCAGATGATCCGACGGACCTGCAACCGCTAACTCCAGGACACTTCTTGGTGGGAGTCCCACTTCTGGCTTCCGAGCAGATGAGACCGTACACTTCAGTGTTGAATGGATGGCAGAAAATCCAGGCCCTTACGCAGCTATTCACAGCTCGGTGGAAAACGGAGAATCTGCTGGAGTGTCAGGGACGTAGCAAATAGCAAAGCATTCAAGCGAACATTACAACCGGGGATCTTGTCGTTATACGGGAAGACAATTTATCGCCTCAGGATTGGCGTCTCGGCCGAATTGTCCACACACACCCAGGTCCGGACGGGAAAGTGCGGGTCGTAGAGGTGCGGACTTCACGAGGAATTGTGACCCGGCCTATTACAAAAATGATGGTATTACCATCTGAGGAGGTTCCTCCCTCCCGAGGTGATGAATAACTTATTATATAACTTAATATCTTTGCAAACTCCTCTGGCTATCGACTCATAACTAATGACTTTGTTTATTCTCTCTGCAGAACCC
This sequence comes from Clusia tigrina, assembly GCA_920105625.2. Lineage (NCBI taxonomy): Eukaryota > Metazoa > Arthropoda > Insecta > Diptera > Clusiidae > Clusia > Clusia tigrina. The sequence continues at coordinate 375,833,479 of OV050030.1, forward strand.
AAGACACGGCCGGAGTCAATTGTGCCTCTCCACCCGAATGATGCCATTCTCAAGGATCTACCGGTGTCCCCACCGCCAAGGGATCCGTTACCACCGTCTCCCGACGAATCGCCTATAAGGAATTGGCTGGCCAGGGTTCAAGCGGTCACCAAAGGGACAGAAGGCCAGGGGCCATCGGCAACCACCACGAGGGGTACCACACTCTCACCAGCGCAGCGGCTCCTTGAAACGCTCCAGCGGCCTGGACATCTAACGGTGGATACGGGCGCAGCTTGCCGAGCCTGACCAACTGCGCCGTTGGTACCCACACGTGTCGCACCCTCGCCACCAGTTCTTTCACCCATCGCCACCAATCCAATTCCAGTTGTAGCTCGCCGAACCCGATAAACGGCAACGGCCACGCGTGCGCACCCCTGTCAGCTGCGCTTGCACCTGTCGACACCGGCCCATTTCCGGTATCACCACCCAGACGGGAATGTCAGTTGACACCACAACGACGACCACCAGTCGTCCCCATGGTCGGACCCCGTCGCCGGGTTATTTGCACTGTGCCGCCAACCGAGGGGTGCTCGCGTTTTTTGGAGAACCACCCTCGCAAGCGACGGGACCAAGTGGTGGCACGTAAATTGTGCTGGAAGTGTTTGCGCGTCAAATACTTCGCCTCGGGATGCCGCCGGCCCCCGTGCGCGATCTGTCGGGAATATCACCATACCACCCTCCAGCTGTAAGGGGATGAAGGTCGGGGTTCCGGCGTGTCCGTGCCGTCTCCATTGCAACTATTGCAACGGGGGCATATTCACTCCGCGAACCCTCTCCTGAAGGTGGCTGCGACACGATGCTCGCGTCGCCATGGCTGATCTCGTTTCAAAGTGTGGCATGTTTTGGGAGAGAGTTCCCCCTTTCGTGTCTCATCGAGAAACGAGCGTAAGGTATGAGCGAACGTGTGTCCTACTCTTCCAAAGACCGTGATATTTTCAATTGCGGAACAATTACAGCGACGTACGGGTTGTGGTTTATCTACACTAATATACACGATTGTTTTGAATTTTCTCTATCAATACGCCGAATGTGTTTATTTAGTTGAGTGAACTTCGAAACGAATATAATTTAAAACGAGAATTTGGGTTGTTAATACGATTTTGTATATGGTGCTTACCTTACTTTATATATAATAAGCAAAAGGAAGAAAGAATGGAGCGGTTTGGCGGGAGGTGAAGAAACTTGTTATTTTAAAAAAGCAAGTTCCCTCTTAAAGATTGAAACTTGTCTTATAATGTCAAACTTTCACAATAATAACTTAGACTTTTCCTTTGCACACATTTAGCCAATTGAAATGGAAACTGATACAACACAATCTCAAAGTCACTATGTTGTTTGAGTATTAATAACCGAACGAGAATTCACATATCAAATATACCTACCTCATATAAACTAAAAACGTAGGCCAAAAACCAAAAAAAAGAAAGCTGAGGCTTAGTTTTTGTCTATGTGATGAATAAAAGATATTCCGGATAAGATATTTGTATGATTTGATGATGAAGGCTAAGGTTCTAAATTCAGGGAATTGAACTGATTCTTTAATAAAATTAAGCAGTTTGTTAAAGAATCTTATCACATTTATTTACTTTTGTTTTTTCTTTATTACAATTTAAAATTTTATGTTTAACTTATACACGGAATTTTAGCTCAATTTTAGTTAATATTATAATTACATATTAGCACTACGTTTCTTGATTAATTACTCATATTTCTAAATGTCAAAAAGTTGTTTTGGTTTTACTTCTTGCGGTTTAAATTATTTTTTGAAATTTTTAATTAATTTTTTTCATTCATATTTTTGATAAACTTTATTTTCGTAGTTTTCTCATAGAAAAACTGCTTTAATTACATTTAAATATTTCTCATTCTTCTTATATTTCATGTAACTATCTTAATTATAGTCAATTATTTGTTTGCTTTTATAAAAGATCTCAATGCTTTTATCATTTGCGTTATGTGATTGTCATACAAAACATTTCACATAGATTTAATAATTTACAGCACATAATAAAGAAAAATAATACAATAAATTTATAAAGTTATATAAATTATTCAAGGAGAGATTACATATTCACACACGCACTTGAGTGCTGGAAATTAGAAAGAAATACTTCTGAAATTTGTAAATTTTCTTTTCTCTGAATAAGTACGGGTATACCTGAAATTGGAAGTCAGAAGAGTAGGTAGGATCCAATATGATTTTGGAGTAAAATTAGGGAGTTCGGACAAGCCAAACTACAAGACAGAAAGTTGAGGAGGGTGATTATTATACGAATTATCTTAATGCAATGTTTAAACTGAAGAAATTAAAAAAATACATGTCAACGCAGTTTTCAGATACACAGGCATTTAATACGAGAATGCTGTAGAATACAACCATTTTATTTTACATATTATTCATCCTATTAATACAATATATATCTAAATAGTTGCTTAATGCAATTTCTGAAGGTTGGAATTACTGTAAAAATTTGATGAAACATCTTAATTATTAATATATTATTTACTTTATCTGTATGTGCAAGGATTTTTTTAGTGAGTCCTAACAAATCAAAGAGAAAAGAACAGAAAGAAAGAAGCATAAGAGATTTCTGGATACGAGCCTATAATATAATTGCATGTATGCGCATTGGACAACATATTTTGTCATTCTTCATTAAGTCCGGAATATATATTAAATTTTATTTGTGCTGGCAAAAGCATAGTTTTAGATTAACAGGCTAAATACAAAGCTGACAGTAGATAATTGTGAAACAAGTTTATGTGCACATTTTCACCAATATTATCTCTATAAGAATCTAAGAAATTGTTTGGATATGCGTCCATTGTGGAGTGTTTTCTCCTTCAATAGTTTTAGAAAACATTATCTACATTTGTCAGGTTCTTGGTAGCCAATGCTAAAATAGAGAAGTATGCGAATTGAATTCAATTAATGAACAGAACCCAGAATGATAAAAGGAAATGAGGCGATAGAACCTCAGGAACAAGTGATATATAGTTAGGACTGTGGGAATGGATGGAGAAAATGATATGGCAATATCAATTCATGCCAATTTGGAAAAAGACTATTGCATTAACTGAATGCAACGTTCCTACTGAAAAGATGAATAAAGACGACTTGGTTTTTGTATATTTTGGCTTTATTTGTTTGTGTTTTTTTATTTTTTATTTCATATTTAAATATTCCTCTGTACAAGTTCTGCAGTTTACTGGTATTCTGAAAAATATGTTAAAGAAAGCAAATACATCCATATGTATTTTTAATATTATTACTTTTAATTTGAAGCGTCTAATTTTCCTTAGCAAGCTGTCTCTATACTACTTCTTACATATAGCTAATATCGTATATATTTGATACTTTTAATTTATGTGTTAATATTTAAAAATTTGTAATTCCTTTGCAGGTTAAATTCACAAATATTTATTCTACTTATGTTTCATTAGTATTGCTTATCATAAACCTCATCAAACAACTTCGCGCTCTCCAATTTGTACAAAGTTTCCAAACTTTTGAAGAGATATTAAAATGTGGGTTTTCAATGATATAATTGCTAATGTAAGTTTGAACATTCAGCAGATTTGCAAAACCTGTGTATATTGCTGTTCTGTAACATTGAGTACCGTAACTATACCGTAACCTATATATCCAGATGTGTTATGTTTGAAAATCGTTAGAAAAAATATTTAGGTAATGATATGCTATCGAAATAAAGTGTACGGAAAAGGAGTTACATAATACATTAAAATAACTGAAGTTAATTTTTATTTTGACGTTTTGCTTATAGAATTTATCAGTATTTGAGCAACTAATGTTCCGTCATGTTAATATCATCTAATTACAAAGAGCATATGTAGTTTAGAGAACTCTTTTGGCAATTTTTTTGGTGATATTTTATACTCTGTTTTAGCAACGAATTATTTTCAGAAGACCCATCGATCTAAGTTTGTAATGCGCGTATTCCCTTTATTTCACAATGCTTCCAATCAAAGCCAAAAACTTCATCCACCCCCTAATAAAAATGGAATGTCGTAGAATAATATATAATATATTTTTTTTTATCTGGAATGTGGATTACTATAGTTTTTGTCCTATTGGCTTTGAACTGACAGCATCTGCTATACCTAATTTTATTAGTTAACTTATTTTGGAAAAATATTAAAGTAAAGGTTTTTGAGACTGAGACTATGTTCACTTAAATAAAGATGGATGAAAATTCATAAAATGCTGTAAAATCAAAATTCGATACAAAATTAACTGACTTATTGAGTACATGGATGATTAGTGATTATCACTCTGTGCCTTTACTGATGCCTGAGCATTTGAAAACAACCTGTATAATATTATATTTAATAAAGAATTTAGAAAATGTATCAATTGATTTATTTATCAGTTACCCACATTAAATAAAGCAATAACAATGGAAATAGAAACTCACTCGACTTCCTTCAAAAGCTGCGAAACCGTTTCTTTGAAGCGCGCGAGTGTTTTGCAAACATTTTTTAACAAAAACATTCATAATTCCAAAAAATATTTATATAAATATTTACCCTTGCTTATAGAGGGGATTTTATTGTATTTTACAATTATGTACACATTCATGCCCGCTTCGTTTGCTTTAACTAATTTTTTAGTTTAATAACTCAAACACGCGACTTATTGACTAATAAATTGAAATACTTAAGCAAATATTTATTTTTACAAAAACAAAACCAAACTCAATAAAATCAAACCATTTTTACCATTGTTTGATCTAAAAATACCAAACTGCTATTTACAGTTTCACTTATTTATGGCTGCATTTTAAACCAGTGTTTCTGACAGCACAGGGGTGTGAAAATTAGTGAGTGTTTTTATTTTTGTTTGTTTGCTTTTGTTGGTTTGCTTATTTTGGGTCCATAAAATTCGTTTACATATGCATTTATAACATTATCGTTTAAATTTATTAATTCTATTGCTAATATTTTACAAATTCGCTTAAAAGCTACTCTTTAATTCCGCCAAACTCATTTGTAGTTGAAATGAATATTGTAACAATTGAAAATTATTATAAAGTTGGTAAATTTAACACATATTAACATAAGTTTATTTCACTCTTGGCTCATACATTTACAAATTGGTTCTCTGCTCTGCTCTTTTAAGTGGTTCACATGCAGTTTCAATTCAAAAACTATCCGCATACTTTCAAGCAGGCAAACTAGTTTCTGTGTATTAATATTTAAACTATTTGTATCTACTTCGTTAAAACCGGCTTTACTCCTTTTTCGCTTTTATGGCAGGATCTTTGTGTTAGTAACTTTTTGTCTCCTCTTCTATTAGTACGTAGTTAAAAGTATGCTCTTCTTTTTCTGGCTCTGCTTCAAAATCCAGCCTATTTTTGCTTCAATGCTAATACGCCTTTGCGTAGGATTTATTTTCAAATTGTTCCACAGAATTTGTTGCACAAAAATACTCTCCAGTATAAGTTTTTCTGCGCGAGAAACAAATGCAAATCAAATAGTTTGAAATATGGAAATATTGTCTGTTAAAAGCTTAAAAATGTCAGTCTTTAGTAGTTGCGGTTGTTGTCTGGAATGAGAAAAAGAGGGAGATGAGTGATGATGTAAACAAATAGAACAATTTTTTCAATTAAGGCTTCCTGTAAAATTGTATCTAAATGCATACATGCAATCGTATATTAAATTTAACATATTAGCAACATCGGGCTTTGCTGAACACTAAACCTAACCGGGCACCATAAAACTGATAATATCTAATAAAAATTGTATAAATAGTTCTAAACATGGTTGTGGAGTTCGACGGAGTCTCTGATGTTTGAATGTAGTCGAAATCGAAATATATTTTATGAGTCGGACCCAATAAAATTATGATTACAATATTTATTATATAAAAATGAACCTGAGAAATATCATTTGCATACTCTGATTTTTGTATCTGTATATCTAATTAATTAGTTTTTACGATGTTTAGACGAACTAAATAAAATTATATAACTTGAATTTGTATTCCTTTCCGTAAAAATCTACCATAAAAATATAAAAATAATTATAAAGATGCAGTCTTCGGCTAACACTCGTTGCGAGCAGACCGGCTATCAACTCTTTTTCCGCTTTTTCTAAATTCTAAGTTTGTGCTTTTACTACAGTGGAGTTCTGTCACTGCCACCCACCCACGTGCAGGGAATTTTTCTTATTTAACTTTGTTATAATTTATAAGTGAACAAAAAATAAGTGATATCGCAGCGGTATTGTCCCTAATCCTCCTAAATTAGGGGACAACCGTTTTGCCATACTCGGCGAAAGCCCCCCTAAAAAAAAACCAAAAACTACCTATAAAACTTTTACGGACTTTCCCTCTCTTCCCGGAGTAAAGAAAGAAAATCCGAAATATGTAGAGTTGGCTTCCATTCAGGAGAATAGACCCCTATCACATTATTCATGTTTTGCTGCCCAAAAGTCTTTACTTTTAATCAGCAAAGACATTATAAAAGTCACTGTACTTCGCGATGGCAATGTTTTACTCTTCGTTGAAGACATCCTCACCGCAGAAAAGTTCCTCGCAGCAAAAGAATTACATGGGATTTGTGCCATTAGGGCCAAGTACCATGAAAACTTGAACTGCACCAAAGGCACGGTGTACGCCCCTTACCTTAACCACATAGCCGAGGAAGAAATCGTCAAAGAAATATCTTCACAGGGAGTAATTTCGGCATATAAGTTCAACAAAACCATTGAGAATAAAACTGTTCCCACTGGCGTGGTCTTGCTCACATTTCACTCATACCATATCCCAGAAAAAATTGAAATCTCTTGGCGTACAGTGAATGTTAGAGAATACATTCCCAATCCCATGCGGTGCAAGAATTGCCAATTGCTAGGTCACACTGCTAAATACTATAAAAAATCTCCAGCTTGCGTCAATAGCAATCTTCCCCCCCCCCATAACCCAACTGCATGCACTCGTACTCTTTGCGCTAACTGTTTGGAAACTCATTCAGCCTCGCACAAAACCTGCTCTAAATTTCAACAAGCAAAAGAGATTCTAAAAACAAAAATTAAAAACAAGTGTTCGATGCGCGATGCTATCCGCCTTGTAAAAGAACAGCCATAGCAACATCTTGTCTCTACTCTTTCTTTCTCTTCAATTGTGAAAGACAATGCTATAAAAGACAAAAACAACACCACAAAACATTTTCCACTAAAATCAAACTCCAATTATAAACCAGAAAACAAAAATAACACACCCGTAATCACAACTTCTACACACGACTCTTCTAAAATTGATTCTTTCTCCTCACTTGAAACTAACCGGTTTGCCCTTCGGCAGTCATCTCTTTCTAATTTAGAAAACAACAACAAAAATCATTAAATCATATTAAACATATAAAATAAACTAATCACACATACATACATATATTCATTTCTTATCACATAAACATATATAAACATATATAAAGCTAAATAAATCAATTGTTCAAACCAATTCTCACATTTTCCCTTTTCATGTTCAAATTGCTACAATGGAATATCAAACGATACTTCAACAATTACCATGAGCTCGAAAATTTGATCAAAGAACACCTCCCAAGCTTTATCTCACTGCAGGAAACCCACTTGCCTTTTAACTTCTCCCCAAATACACCAAATCAATATTCAGGATACTTCGTAAACTTACCCCACAACAAGAAGAGCAAACAAGGAATTGGAGTACTTATTAAAAAATTTATTCCACATAAGTACATACATAACACTTCAATCTAGTATAGCTACAATCGCTCTAGAAATAGATTTGGGAATTAAGTTTATCATAATATCTATGTACATTCCACCACAACAAGTTTTTACGTCCCAGGATATTAATAATATTTTAAATCAATTTCACACCCCAATTATTATTGCAGGAGATTTCAATGCTTGGAGTCCACTATGGGGTTCCTCTTCTTGCAATCATAGAGGCAAAATTCTGGAAGACATTGTTTTATGTAACAATCTCATAGTTTTAAATGATGGTTTTCCCACCCATTTTTCGACACACAATACGTTCACGCACATAGATTTGGCCCTGTGCTCCAGTCTCATTGCACCAAAATTAACCTGCAAAACATTTACAAACCTTCACGGCAGTGACCATTTCCCATTAATCACGGACTCCGCTATACAAACAGCTATAAAAACCAAAACCCAAATTTATCACCGATAAAGCTGACTTGGTAAAGTTCCAATCGCTCTCACAAGAGTTTATTAGTAATACCCTGTATCTTATAATATCAACAAAGAAACAGCAGTGTTAACTGAAGGGTTACGCCACGCAGCGGACGTAGCAATTCCTCAAACCAGTCAACATTTTGTTAAAGCTGGTGTCCCCTGGTGGAACTCTGAGCTTTTGAAATTACGAGCTGCAAAGCAAATTTTCTGTCTCGAATACAAGCGGAACAGAACCACTCCTAACCTTATTAACTATAGACAATCGAACGCAAAGTTCAAGAAAAAATCAAAAGAATGCAAAAGGGAAAACCTCGAGAAACGCACAGAAACAATCACTTCTTTATCTAATCCAAAAAAAATATGGTCAGACATAAAACGTCTCTCAAGCTCGTACAAACCAAATAACATCCAATTTATCAAGTCATCCAACGGTCCCCTATTCTCCCTCAAAGATATATCTAATTACATTGCATCCACTTGGTCTCATTACTCCCACAACTCCAACTTCCAATCTAACTTCATATCATCCAAAAATAGCACACTTAATGTAACCTCCCGTTATTACAACCCATCCTTCGATGCGAATCAAATTGAGTCCGAAATTTCCCAATACGAGTTTGAAGCTGCACTATCGTCAGTGAAAGGAAAGACCCCCGGTTTGGATAGAATTTGCAACCAATAATCAAACACCTTCCATTAAGCATAAAAAGTAGACTTGTATCTCACTATAACAACATACTTGCACAAGGTATATATATATATCCGCAAGCTTGGAAATGTGCTTCTATCATTCCTAATCCCAAGCGTAATAAGCCCCCAACAGAAATTCACGGTTTCAGACCTATATCGCTGCTTCCATGCATGGGAAAAATATTGGAAAAAATAGTTTCCAAACGCGTCATGTGGTTTGTTCTCAAAAAGAAGTAACTTAGTCCACACCAAATGGCTTTTAAAAAAGAACAGGGTACGATGGATGCTTTACTACACTTTGAACACTTCACCTCAAAGGCACTGTCGTGCCAAAATCACATTTCCGTACTTAGCCTTGATTTTGAAAAGGCTTTTGACAGAGTAGGAGCACATATTGTTCTGCGACAGCTGTCGAAATGGAAAATTGGTGATAAAATGTATAACTTCGTCAAATCATTTTTAACTAATCGAAAATTCAAAGTTACTATAAGCAATACTTCGTCAGACACACATAATATGTTCAACGGTATCCCACAGGGGTTACCACTATCGGTTACCTTATTTATTATTGCTTTCAATGAAATCAGTGAAATAATATCAAAAGTCAAAAGCATTGAACACATTATATACGCTGACGATGTATTAATATTCTCCAAAATTGTGACTTAAATGTAACCAATAATAAGTTTGCTGAGATTTTAAATGACATTTCCCTCTGGTCTGCTGCTTCAGGCGCTAGAATTTCATACGACAAATGCAAAACACTACACATTTGCAGAAAACATAATTGTAATAACTTAAGACTTAATATTTAATAATGTACATATCAAACAAGTAGATAACTTAAATATCCTAGGATTAATTTTCGACAAAAAACTTACATTTAAGGATCATTGTAATTATATTAGAAATAATATAGCTGCCAGGTTAAATATAATTAAATACCTTTCTTCTAAGCATAGTCTAATTCACATGTCAACACTAGTCAACGTAACAAAGTCACTTATTTGATCAAAAATGGTGGTCTTGCAATTTATGGACACTGTGCGAAAAGTAATATTCGGAGAGTCTGCCCACCATACCACACTGCCGTTCGCAGGAGCATTCGTGCATACCCAACATCGCCTATAAAGTTTATATTAACAGAAGCTGGGCTGCCATCGATCCCTGATCGTGCTATTCATAACATGATGAGACTAATTCCTAAACTCCTCTGTTGCAACAACAAATTCCTTTACGACAATGTCAAAAACAGCATACATTATAAACGCAAATTCAGTCGTGAATCTACCATTATTAGATGCATCAAGTATGCCAAGCAGATGGGTTTATCAACATCCCCAATACTAAAAGTCGCCAACAAATCTCCTCCGTGGCACCTCATGCCGACGTCATTTCTTCTAAGACTAAATAAATACGACAAAAACTCCACAGCCCATACTGTATATCAAAAACTCTTCCTTGAATATTACGAAGACCTGAAATGTAAACACTGGAAATTTATCTTCACAGATGGGTCTAAATTGGAACACAGCACTTCCCTCGCAGTGGTCGATAACACGGCAACGGCAGCTGCACATCTTGAGCACTTCTGCTCTGTTTTCACAGCTGAAGCTACTGCGATTATGAAGGTCGTAGAATTCGCATCATCCACAAAAGGCAAATTCGTGATTTGCACAGACAGCTACTCGGCTATTTCCGCGCTCCAGAAACAGTCCAACAACAGTATCCCGGTAACACTCATTCGCGAAATACTGATCCAACACCGCGACAAAATTAAAATAATGTGGACACCTAGTCACGTGGGAATAAGTGGGAATGAGCTAGCTGACAACAGAGCTAAACTAGCAGCCAAAGAGCCACTACACACATCTTCTTTCATAGAAAAGAGAGATATTCATAAACTAATAAGCAAACACCTGGTGTTATAGGAAAAATTCGGACTGGATTAATACACTACACCGATATGTTGCTATTAACCCTACAATAACGAAACCAATCTTTCCTGCATCGAGGTCCTGTATAGAGTTAGAAATATTTGTATGGCTTCGGCTTGGTCACTCCAACTTGACCCACCAACACATCCTCAATGGCTCGCTCCCTGCATCGTGTCCATACTGCAACTCTCCGTCACTGACCGTAGATCACATACTCAACGACTGCGTTCATTTTAACCACATCAGATCCCAAATATTCCCAAACTTAGCCCCTTCAAATTCATTAAAATTTGTTCACTCCGATACCATATGTAAATTCTACAATTTTTGTCATCAAACAAATATTTTAAACAGTATATAAACTTTATTTAGTGTATAAGCTTTAATTAGTATAAGCGAGCTGAAGGCCCTGGCAGCTAGTGCTCCCCTTACAATGTAAAATAATAATCAAGTTATTGTTTTTCAAGTAATAATAATAATAATAATTATAAAGATGTTCTATGCACATAACTAAAGTATTATAATTTTTTAAAATTTGATTACTTAAATTATGTTCGTACTAATATGACTCAACATACATAAATATCAAAATATGTGTGTATATATATAGGGAATTTATTTAAAGGGCTACATTCCATCCGCATTAGAACTGCGTTTTATACCCTTCACCTTTAAAAAACGTAAAAAGGGTGTACTAATTTTTAGCTTTTGAGAGGGGATGCAACTTGGAGAAGGAGGCGTACTAGGTATGGACATATATTTACAGATATGATCAGAATCACTTTCTAAACAATTTTAATTTTGTCCGTCAGCTGCCCTGTGTGGTCTAGTGGTAAGCATGCTAGACTCACACCCCGAGGATCGCAGGTTCAAATCCTGTCACGAGCTTGACCTCCAAAATGCTTCTTTCTAAAAAATCTTTTCTCTTCGAGTCGGAGGCCTCTGTAGCTAGTAGTAGTGTAGTCATAATTAATTATAGTGTAAGATATTATAAAAATAATAATAATTTTGTCCGTCCGTCTGTGACCACTTTCTACACCGTTAGAACCATCTTAATGAAAACATTTCCAAAATTATAGTCTGAACAATGGTACAGAACGAGATAGAAATATGGGCCGATTTGGACAAGGACCACGCCTACCTCCCATATAAGGAACTTTTTTCACGTTTTTTAAAATTACTATAACTTCAGTACAATTGACGGAAAAGTGCCGCAATTTGGCAGTTACAGAGACGTTGGTCCTAGTAAACACTATGCAAAAAGTGGGCGGATATATTAACTGCCACGACCACTATGAACAAAGATTCATAGCTTAACATCTATTGGACATTTATGGACGAACTTTTACGAGAAGCAATATGTGGACATTATAAACCTATCTGCAGGAAATGAGGTTGAGCAGAGAAGGGACACGCCCACTTTTAATATAGGGAATTTCTGGTCTAAAATAAAGATTAACCTACCTATGCTCGTATTGATGCTATTGGAATAAAAATTAGCAGAAATGTACATGGTTCATAACAGTGAGCGTGCAAAATATGGGGATCATAGAACCACTGCCACGCCCCCACTTAATAAGAAATCATTGCTTTTTCCTATTGAAGATTTAGCAACGAAATTTCACAGGAAGATTGCGAGTGCTAACATTAAACACCACACAAAAAATGGGTGGGAGTTTTTTACAGTCACGCCCACTATCGACATATTTTCACTAACGACTTATACAATATTTTTGGACGAAAATTTATATTAGTATGTATTTTGACGCTACAAAAGCTATACACTAGAAATGGGGTCGATCAGGTAGAGGCCACACCTACCTCTAATATAATTATTTCACGTTACCGTACTGAAAATGACCGTAGATATGCTCCTAATGATGATTTTTTAAGAAAACGTCCCCATTGTTGAACTCGCACGGACAAGGAAAGGGTATTTCGAAGTCGGTCTAACTCGACTTCTGACTTCTTTACTCGTTTTATAATGAAATACAATCAGAGGAAAACTAGTTCGGAAGTCCGAAGTCGGGTTAGACGGACTTCGAAACACGCTTTACCTTTTTTTATGCGTGCGCGTTCAACATTGGGGATGTTTTCTTCATAAATCATCATTAATAGCATATCTACTGCAATTTTCGGTAGAGTACCTTGAATTGATTATAACGAGCCCATTTCTTGTGTATGGCTTTGTAGTGTCAATATAACCACTAATATAATTTAGTCCAAAAATTTATATAATTCGGAAGGTATAATAATATGTCCAATAGTTTGCGCGGCTTTAAAAATAACAGGCCCATATTTTTTGTGGGGGTTAATGTCAGTTCCCGCAACATTCCTGTGAAATTTGGTATACAAATCTTTAATAGGAACACAATAATGATTTTTGGCTAATTGTGGGCGTGGCTGTCATATTATGATTTCCATATTCTGCATATACACTTGCACAATGTATATTTCTGCCAATTTTTATTCCGGTGGCATCAATACGAGCATAGGTAGGCTAATTTTAATTTTAGACCCGAAAGTTCCTTATATTAAAAGCGGGCGTATCTTTTCTCTGATCAAACATATTTGTTGCAGATAGGTTTATAATGTCCACATGTTCCTTCGCAGATCTCAACCAGATCTTAGGTTATGAATATTTGTTAATAGTGGGTGTGGCAGTTAATATATACCGCCCAATTTTTGCATAGTGATTAATAGGACACACATCTCCATAACTGCGTCAGTATTCCCTCAATTCGACCAAAGTTATAGTTATTTTAAAAAAGGTGAGAAAAGTTCCTTAGGAGGTAGGCGTGATCTTTGTCCAAATCGGTCCATATAGCAATCTGGTTCTGTATCTTTGTCCAGACTTTACTTTTGCAAATTTCATTACGACAGCTCTAAAGGTGTAGAAAAAAGTGGCCACAGACGGACAGACAGACGGACGGACAAGATAAAAATTTCTTATGAAGTGATTCTCATCATATCTGTATATATATGTCCATACCTACCACGCCTCCATCTTGAAATTGCAACCCCTCTCAAAAGCATATAATTATAGTATACATTATTTACTTTCTTATACCTTTTACCTTTAAAAAATAGATAGATAGTAGATATGCTCCAAATGATGATTTATGAAGAAATCATCCCCATTGTTGAACTCGCACGCACAAGAAAACGTAAAGGGTATTTCGAAGTCAGTCTAACCCAACTTCAAACTTCTATACTCGTTTAAATGTAAAGGGTATACAAATAAAATGTTGGTATGTAATTTGAATGATTGTTTTAAAGAATATATTTGTAAGAAAACTGGCATATTTTAATATAATATATTGCAGGAACAGTAGGAACTCGATTTCTTTTAGGGACGAATAAACAGACGGCCCACACAAATGGGGACCATATTTACATAGATAGATCCAAACTACAGGGAAACGTATGAAGTAGTTTGTTTCTAGATGACATAAACGTGTCCCTTAGGCTCTACGCCCACTGGAACGTATTTCAAGGTGATGTCAGTGCTAAAGTGGAAGCGTTGTCTTGCCAAAGAAGAATAATATATCTGGACAATATATTTGCATTCTATCTGACAGCAAGCAGCCTTGTGCTCCCTGGATTCGCATATAATCACATAAAAAGTCATCAAGCTGCCGCAAATCTATAGACAAGAGAGCTTAGCAGACTTGTCTGCATCTCAGCTGGGTTAACAGCTACAGGAATATTCCAGGGAACTGCAAAACGGATGAACTCGTCCGAGAGGGCAATACGATACTGTATCAACCAGAAGTTCAAGGATTTTCATCATTTATGTCATCTGGAGGGTACAGTGTACTTGTGTATCTCATATTTTTACAATTGGGGAAAAGATTTCATTTAAAGTTTTAACAAAGCTCAAGCGGGTATTTTCAGCCATTGCCAACCGCTAAATTTAGTATATAAACAAATGCTTATGAATAGTTTGAGCAATATAATCATGCTAGAATAACTCACCAGGTGGTCAGACTGAGGCATCATTACTGTAGACATCATTTATATGGTTCTCATCGGATTTTTCTTGCAAGTTGCACTGCTGTAAAAGAGTATTAAAGGAAATTCCAAATTATTCATATAGGAAAGAGTGAGTTTAAAGTATTCCATCTTCAAAGTTGGATTATGTAATTGATTAGAATTAATATGAGCGATAGTGTTGGGATCCCCTTCCACAAATATGTTACAAGCAAGTGAAGCTTTAAAATTATTTAATTTGTTATGCGGACAACACAGTTTTCCCATTACATAGCATAAAATGCATAGTTAGTTACCTTAGTTAGGCGTCATGCGAAAGTGGATTCATACTCAACTTTTGCAATAAAAATTCCAAGTGCTTTTAACACCTGCGCACTTACACCAGCAGAAGTGTGAAACGAAGGGCAAAACACATCAACGCAAGACATTAAAATAACCAACAACAAAAATAGCTGAGCGAAAATACTCAAAAAATTAATTAAAACAATTAGCAGCATTTAATTTCACGCAATTAAGCTTCACGCGCGTAACTTTCGAATTAACGAACAATATGGCGGTACACGCTTCCCTAAGCGAAGAACCCACCATAAGGAGAAAACAGACGAACCGGAGAACAGAAAAATCATAAACGGAACAAATCATTTAAAATTAATTGCTTTTTCGAGTAAAGCACTCGAAGTGGGCAACTGCTGGCAAGTTGTGAACGAATGAAAGGATGTTGCTGGTGGTGATGATGGCTATGATGCTTACCTCCTGCTTGGCCTGCCACTGCTTCATGGCCGATTTGTATTTCTCGAATTCATTGCACCAGTGTGAGTAGATTTTCTGATAATCGTTTTTCTTCGATGGCGGCGTACATCTGCAAATGGATATGCGAAAGAAATGAAAGAAATGCATAGATTTGAGCGGTGTGTGAAAGACTACAGACTGTAAATACTCGTAAATTAACAAATTATTGCAGAAAAGCAAATTAACAAACGGCAACAGCGACAACGTCAGCAACAACAACTTTACGTAGAGGCACAAGTGTGAAAATTGCGCATACCCAAAACGGGCATATTGAAAAGGAAACGGAAATTAGAGGAACGGAAGGAAAGGCGTTCATAATTGCTAAAGGAAATGTGCGAGAAAATTAAATAAAATGGAATAAGTGAAAATGTAAAGCGCGTGAGTACGTGTCGCAGAAAATATTGAAATTTAATTAGAAGTGTTGAAATGTGCGCGAGAGGGGAAGTTATTTACACGTGTGTACTCGCATTTAGTGCCAAAAAAAGTGTGCTGGAAATGTTCCTTCTGAACTCACAACGATTTGCCTGTCACTCACCTGTGCGCATCCACATTCACGCTGTAGCTGCAAAGCAGTGTTCCATCCAAGTAGCTGTCGTAGCGCCCCCCGTCGCCCTCGTTAATTGAAATAATAACTAGGCCACCCTCCGAGGTCTCAATGTATTTGGAGGGCGTATACATTATTTCATAGCTGTAAGTAAATTTTTCAATTAAGGATTGTAGAAAGAGGCAATTTAAAATGTAACATTCCTCCATGTACATAAATAAACGTGAATTCTGTGAAACTTGCCGATGTCCTAAATCGCAGAACTTTCAGTTTGAATCGATTTTATTTTATTGTGCTTTCATTAAATTGTGTAAATTTAATGACGGACCTGATTTTTTCGATTTAATTGAATGCTAGATCAGTTTAAGAAATAAAGTTGGAATTTATTTTTTCAGGTAACAACCAAAATTAAGTAATATGGAAATAGCGCAGCGGACTGTACGAAGCTACTCTCTCAGCTAGTTTAAAACATATCAGTATTACTGGTGATATTAACTATAATATCATAATTTATGCTTTTCGGCATAGTAGAATAACCTTATTTGTGTGTCTATTAAAATACCAATACCAATCCACACAGCTGTATAATATCCACATAGCTGGACGCATACCTTGAGAATCAGTACGACGACTAATCATATGTTTCTCATAACTGGATACAAAAGATCTGTAAATTCACAAATTCAACAGCCTTTTTCTATTCAATCGTTTCTGTCGATTAAATTTTCATTCTTAAACTGTGTCAAATTTTCTATTTAGAGTAGAATTTTAAATGTGGTTTGTCAACACTAATTTTTAAAACCATTTCTCAGGACATATTTCAGGCAGACATTTTTTTTATCTCGGAAATATAAGGGAACGTTTTCAAAAGCAAGATTGCCAATAATTTGCTCTTCTTCATACAAATTATCATAACACTAAAACAAAAATGATGTGGTATTTAAAAATTGGAATTCTGAAATGACAAAATTTCATGGAGATATTTTAAGAATGTTCAAATGTGCGTCTACAGAAATTTTAACTTTTTAGCAGTTATTCTTATTTCCCAAATATGTTTAAAAATTTACCATATTCGAGTCCCTCTCGATATAATTTAATGTCACATGTCGCTTATATACCTGTTATTATTGTGGTAAATTTCAAAGTAGCTTCATGGACCGTAGTAGAGAGTAAATTAACAGTTGAAGATTATTGTACTGTCAACTTATGACAGCATAATTTGCCTTGATTTCAGTACAGGGCTGTAGTAGCCTATGATTTCTTGCAACATATATACTGATATAGCAGACGGATTGCACCACACTCATCAGAAAAGTCGTTTTTGTAAAAAAAATGGTATTTCTAATTCAACGCTGAATAATAATTGTATAAACATAAATACTTCCATAAATATAATCATATCATGATAGAATGTACAGTGGCAACATTGTAAATAAAGTAATACAATTGATAAAAACTAATGTTCTGAATGACATTATTAAAATTTTTGAGATCATATCTCTCCGAGTTTGTTATATAATTCCATTTCCATATACTCTTACACACGGGGATAATTTTCTGCTATTTCCGGAATGCACAGTGTCTTTAAGCATTGGGTTCGATAGGTGTTTTGATTGCCATGATTGCTCGGTCTTACCCTCTATGGCATTAAATATCATCTACATACTTGAATTTAAAATTAAAATTTGCATGTTGCATAATTGCCTGGCAACTTTTAATAAAAACCCCACAAGCAAAGCATTAAATTCGTATAAACAAGTTTAAAGGGACATCCCTGAAATATATAATATTTCGCACTTTTTATTTTGGATTGATAGCTATTTAATGACAATAACAACTGCTGTGAAAAGAATCCATTTATATGAAAATAGCATTAGTTCCTAATTTCAACCCCAATTTTATTCTTCTGAATTTTCGGAGTATGCAAAGGAACCTGTGTGTGTTCGTTCGTTTTTAAGTACGCAGCATTAACATTTTTAAATGACTGCGAATGAGTCCTTGGAGACAACAGCTGCGAGCATAAGGCAGCATTTCACACACGCACGCACAACGGATGCAGAGAGCAATTGAAGAAACGAACGCGGGGAATGCGCACACAATTTTATTAGTCTAAAATTCTTCAAAGGATATTGAAACTGAAAGCAAATAATAAAATCGGAAATGTAACCGAAGCTTCTCCGCTATTGAAAGTGGCTAAGAAAAGCAAATCGAAATGAAAATGAAATTGAAACGTGCGCGCTTCTCAGTAGTAATTGACACTCCTGAATTGTTGAAGTCTGCTTTTTGGCGTTTACGCTATTTTTACGTCGCATTTAGCTTAAGTTCTCGCTCAACTCTGAAGTTTTGATTTTCTTATTTCAGATGGTTATGGTTTCATTTGATGAAAAAACTTTTATCGAAGTATGACCTCCTCCTTTACGCTTCGATCGGCACATGGTGCGAGAAACTTCGATATTTCCGATTTAAATTTTTATCTCCATTTTCACTTGTGTTGTTTGTTTGCAAGATTATGTTAAAAAACGTTTAAAAATAATAAGAGCACTTTTGGGCTCTACTTGGGGGATAAAATTGAATATGACTAATGTGGGTAATAGAGTGATGTGGCGGATTGTAATGTAGTGGCGTGATACTGTGAAGCTATGTGTATAATTTGCAGTTAACACATATAATAGTGAGTTATGCTAAACTCTTTCGATGTAGAAATATCAGATAATAGTTTTAAACCCGTTCACATTCCAGTACTAAAATTGAAAATTCAAGCACTGCAAGAGGGATGCTTTACGTCATTCTTCATTCCGAAGAGATTGTTTACCTCATTCTAAATTTCAACCAAATGTCATAATATTATGGTCATTATATGAATTTTCAAGATTCTATTCCAGATTGGGATCATCCATTAGGACATTTCCTACATAGGAGTTGGTCCAGATAGTTACTTTGTTGAAATTTGTATTGCTCTGGATGCTGAGTGAGTCTATTATTGCAATTAAAATACGCAGGCGACAATAACGTAAAAGTGAACAGCTTAAGCTTAAGGATTTGTTATAATATCATGGCAAGAGTTTAATTTAATTATTTGGCGTATAGTATTAGATAGACAACATCAGTGAAGTGGGCGCCAGAGTCGTGTATAGTTTATTTATAATTTTATTTTATATATCGAAACAATGGAAATAAACTAATTGATTAGAAATGTGGGATACTATGGAGCAGTTACTACTTTTTCATAAACTCAATCGCGCATAATTATACCATTTATACATCTGATAAGAATATAATTTTCAGATCCTATAAATCGATTTTGGAGAATTGCGTAAGATACTATCGTGACACTACAGTAACTATTAAAATATATTGCTTTCATTTACATTACATTGCGCTCAACAATGCTAGGGAAAGCCACTGTTCATCGCTACAAATGATAAATATCGATGCTATATGCACTCTCTTATAATAGTTTATCGAAATTTCTACCTGCACTAGGAAACATCATTAATGTATCTTAAAATATTCACGAGAGAGTGTATATACATGAAGGGAGAATTAAAAGTTCAGTACTACTTACCGTCCCCTTTCCGTTGAGTGGTGATACCATCGCACCAACTTTTGCCGCAACACCTCAGGAATCTTAACAAAGCATGACAAATGCAGAGTTTGCCCGTATGAAGCCGTAACACGTTTTTTTAAAACACTCGTATCGCATATGCCAGAAGTTTCGTTGGCAACGTCCTGCCAAAATGCAAAGCAGCCGCATAGAAAAGCAAGTGGACAAGTTTTTAACAAA
Organism: Clusia tigrina; assembly: GCA_920105625.2. Classification (NCBI taxonomy): domain Eukaryota; kingdom Metazoa; phylum Arthropoda; class Insecta; order Diptera; family Clusiidae; genus Clusia; species Clusia tigrina. Next base: position 375,853,457 of record OV050030.1, read on the forward strand.
ACATTTGCTTAAACATTGCATTATAGAATATTTGCCCACAAAACGAGTGCCCTATCAGACTTACCTGTAGTAGCCCCAATTGATATGGTTTGCAGACGCCTCCTTCCTTATCCCAACCACAGTAGGGATCAGCAACGCAGCGAAAGCATGAATCATAACGACGTATGCACATGGCCAAATCGAATTGCTTCACATTGTAGTCGGTGGCGAGGTACAAGGAGCCGGTCTTTTGGCTTAGGCCCATTTCTCGTATAGGCTCATTGTGCGCCACATCGAGCACGTCGAGCAGATTGGATTGCCTCTGACCATAGCGTATAAACTGAACGATTTTATAGATCTGGCCGTCGCTGGTGCCAACAAAATATACCAAATACTCTTGATTCAGTTTATCGATTCGAATTCTGTGAAATGCACCAAATCAGAGGGGAATCCAATTCATTAGAAACGAGTATTTAGAAAATGGCACAAAATGTGGCGCTGCATAATTAAGTGGCGGCATAGTTTTTTCTTTTGCAGTAAGTGCGACTGTGAAATTAATTTTTTGGTGCTGGTGCAATAGTTTGCGGCGTGCTGCGTGGAAGGCCACCCGCATCAAAAGCACTTCAGGACGCACTTAAAATGGCATTTGGGCCAAGCACAAAACACTTGGAAAACTTACGCAAGCCTAGATATCTAAAAAATAGCTGAAGAGATCATAGCAACTATTCTGCGGGGCATCACGTAAATAAAAATCTGCACAGTGCGACAGCAACGAAAGGCATGACAACTGTTCGCATTTTTCCTTCTGCTTGTGGAGAGAAACAAGAAAACTACAACTACAAAAACTGTGAGCACACCAAAAATGGAACGAAAAACTCTGAAAACTTAAAACAAATGTTTCAACTTTTTTAAGCGATTTTTAAAGTAGTTGTTGGAAGCAACATTTTTGCATGTTTTTGTGGAGCAAAACGTTTAACTAAAAGCATATCCTGCGGGGCATTTTTCATAACTTCCGGTTAAGCTATCTCACAAGCCGTTGCCTCACAATACACACTTCTGCCTCAATTCATTTTATTTCTTCTTTGCCTTTTTTATGTGGCTGGAGTAACTGCATAAAGTGCTGCGCGAGACCACAGAAAAAATTAGTATGTCAACAAGAAAAACCGCCTCAGGCAAGGCAACCAAACTTTTTGGCAGCGGTGCAAATGCACTCACGCAAAAAGCGTAATGTGCCAAGCCACTGTCGCTACCACTACCGCCACCACAGCCACCACCACAGCCGCCATCACTGCTGCTACTACTGCACTTTGAAAGCTTGGGCTGCTCTCCCCTAATAAATTGCCAAACTATTTCCGCTGGAACTACTCACTTGTCCACAACCAATTTGGTTAAGATAACATCACGCTTGTAGAACACGGGATTGCCAAATTCATGATCGACCGCCTTGTCCATTAGCGGATGCTTGCGTATGAAATTCAACACTGAATCCGGCAGAGCGGCAGTATCATTTGTACAAGTGCCAGGACGCGGTTCTGGCACTTTTGAATTCAGCACCGGCAGCCAGGCAGAGTTGGACGTAGCCTGCTCCTTGAATTTGCCTGAAAAAAATAATGTATATGTTTGTAATTGAGATGGCTAGGCAAGTCATTAAGTACTCTACGGAGAGTTCAAAGTATTGGTTTCATTGTATATAAACATAACTGATATTCCAAAATGCTTGGAAAAGTACATAATAATTAAATATCAAATAGAGAAATACATATATTTATTTTACATTTGCGATTATGCAAATGATAAAAACTCTTACATTACTTTAATAGCGTAAGTTTTAAAAAACAAAAAAATATATATAGTGGTTACATTTATATGTTTCCCTTCAAAGAAAAACAGATCCAGTGTACCAACTGTACTTCCAAAATTATAAACGCAAATGGAGGAGCTAAATAAATGAGGTAGAGACCGTGAATAGACTGATCTATATTTGCTATTTGCATTTGGATTCATTTTGACAATAAGACAAGAAATAAGGAAACAAACAGTATTTGCATACTATGGCGAAGAAAATAGATATAATCGGTTGTGATTAATATTTAAATAGCGGGCGCCGGATCTATAAAGGAATGAACGAAATTTGACAGATTTGGCGAGCGTACCACCGATTACTTCATCTCACTGTGGGTCATCTTATGTGATTAGATATTTTGTACTGGTGAATATATTTATTTGCTAATGAATGCTGAAGTGCGATACGAAATATACCAATAAGAAAAATAGTTCAAAGTATGATTTTATTATTTGTGTGTCAGTTAAACGAGCAGATTGACATCGGTGCTTTGCAGCGCCTTGGTGATCCAATTCTGCATATTTATATGAACCTTGGCGACGCAATTGGAATACATTAAAAGAACTTCAAAATCTCATTGCAAGAACTTCATTGTTCCCGTCAGGAACCCTCTAATATGCGCCACCGCCCGGTGCTGGAGCTGCCATGACCTGCGATAAGTAAAGCACAGCTGTGCTTTGCTGAATCGCGGGGTACGGCAGATTCAGCACCGGATGGCGGACAACCTTTGCTGAAATATTCAGCCGCCTCGTGGTATCACGAGCCACGAGCGGCGAGTTTGCTAATTACCCGATCTCTTCTTTTACCAGCCTTCAACCAGCAACAATCGACGAACTTAGCTCCGGTGTACATATATTGTGTGATTCGTTTAAACTACTAAATCGTCTATAATAAAGCCTTTTTCCTATCTTAACTAAGCATTTAGTGTTCTCTAGTTATAAAGCAATCTGCTAAAAAAAAATATATATGTATATATATTTTCTGTGAATATCAATTTATCTTAGTGATTAATATTTAAATTAATAAACTGACGTTAACATATGGTCCTTCAACCCAGGATTGGAACCAGGTGAGTGTAAGTTCACAAATTTATATAATTATAAAAGTTATATACATATGTAGATCTATTTCTATAATTTCTATATAATATATGTAGATCTATTTCTATAATCTTCATTCATTCTGCGCATTCCGCTTTAAGTTGCTCTGCCTTGCGGTACGCTGTACACACGACAGAGCAAACGGTTTCGCTGCTGCAGCGGGTGCCGTTGTTTAATTTAGACTCATTGGTGCGTTTGTTGGGAATTTTCTCGTTACGGTTTCGGTGGCGGCGCCGGCGCTGCGGAGTACGAATTACGAAAGTAGGTCAGTGCGATCAGCTGAAGTACTGCCGTACAGGGCCGGTTCAGTGGGGTTTTGAATTTGTGTTTGTTGGGGCCCTCGCCTTTAGAGGCGTGTTTTTGGGAGCGGTTGAGCCTGCAGTCGATTGACTTTCGCTTGGGGCATAGGCAATTTGTATTTGAGGTGTGCGCCATCGGTATTTAGGGGCGTTTCAGTTTGGTTCGTTAAGCGGTTAGATCCCTTTGTGGCGTAACAGATCCGCCATTGAGCTTCGATCAGGGGCAGGCAAAGCAGGAAAGATGTTGGCCCCGTTGATAGCAGCCGCTGACGAGTTGACGATGTTTGTCGACCGCTTTGAGCGTCGGCAGACAGACAGTCACTCGTTATCATCGCTCCGGGTCGATGAGGAGGAGTTAAATGAGAGGTGGGCCGCTCTTAAAGTAGCGAAAGCCCAAGTGCTAGCGGAAGCACGCGAGGCCAAGGAGCGGGACCAACTTCTGCATTCGGTGGCTCAGCGCTTTGAGGCGAGTTTCGACGTCTTCAGGAAGGGGCGGGTCGTAATTGCGGGACTGCAAGAAGGTATGCTGCCAGGGAGACCTGGCCCCGAGCGTGTTGAGGCGATAACTCCTGCGCTACCTGGTATCCACGTACCACCTTGCGACATTCCTCTGTTTGAGGGGACCTACGGCCAATGGCCCGCGTTTCGGGATATGTTTACCGCACTATTCATCAATAACTCGCGTCTCTCTAACGTAGAGAGGATGTATCACCTTACTCTAAAAACTCGGGGCGAACCACGTGATATCGTAGGGAAGCTCCCTTTGACGGACGCAGGGTTTGTGCAGGCGTGGGCCCATTTACTTGAGCGATATGAAAATAAGCGCCAGCAAATCAATGTACAATTGAAGGCCTTATTGGAAATGGACCCGGTGAAGCGCGAAGATGGTGGCGAAATTAAACGCCTTCAGCGCGACATCAGCAACTGTATCGCAGCGTTGACTGCTTACGGGGTGGATATGGTGGCATGGAACCCTATGTTAGTCTACCTTTGTGCACGATGTCTACCGGAAGTCACACTGGCTTTATGGGAACAAACCGTGGGGGGAGTTCGGAAGTGCCCGAGTGGAAGGCAATGGATTCATTTCTGTCGCAGCGATTCCGGACACTTGAGGCGATAGCGGGGACCCGACCAGCGAACAGTCAGCAATCCAACACAAGGATTCAGCCAGGCACGTCTCGCTCAGCTCGGGTGCAGACTCACCAAGCGAAAGTCACCCCACAGGGGTGTAAAATTTGTAAACAAACCACCCATTCGGTGCGAAATTGTCTTGCGTTCCAGGCTGCCACTGTCTCAGCACGGTGGGGTTTGGTGCGGCGACACGGGTTATATGTGAATTGTCTGTCGCCATCTCACAAGGGGGATAACTGCCCCAGCTCCTTCTCGTGTTTCACCTGTCAAGAGCGTCACCATACGCTGTTGCACTCGGACTCCAGGCAGAGTCGTCCTACCGGCTCAACGCCACACCCGCCATCAGCATCTGGGGGGGGGGGGGCGCTCTAATCAAAATGAGCACACTACCCCGGCACCTCAAGCCGTACCCAAGTCCTCGTACCACACTTCGCAGACTTCGCAGCCGGCAGATAAGGCGGGGCCGAGTCAAAGTCATCCGTGTGGTCGCCTCTCCAACCGGGTTCTTTTGGGTACGGCGTTAATAAATATTGAACACCAGGGAGTTTGGTATAGGGCCCGGGCGCTGATAGACTCCGGTTCCGAGGGGTCCTTCATTTCAGACCGCCTCCACAAGCGCCTTAGGCTGCCGGCACACACAGTACACGCTCAGGTGTCGGGGGTCAGCAACACACTTGCTGGCACCGTCACCAAGGCGTGTCATCTCACTATCGGGTCCCGGTACGATGCCTCTGTCCGCCTACGGGTGGCGGCGTTGGTGTTGCCCACCTTGACCGGGGAACTGGCGCCGCTTGTGTTGAGCGAAGGAGACGAAAACAAACTTAATGGTTTGAAGTTGGCAGACACAGGCACTTCACACTCAACCCAAATCGATTTGTTGTTAGGGGGGGATCTATATCCTCAAATTTTGCTGGGTGGGTTGCATCGGAATATCGTTGGGTCATTACTTGCGCAGGATACAGTTTTTGGCTGGATCCTTACTGGACCTCTGCCAGCTGAGCGAGTCTCCGCATTCACAACACGTGTCCGGATGTCCGAGTCCGCGTCGCTTGATAGCATTTTGAGGCGATTTTGGGAAATCGAAGAGCCCCCTCGTGAGCGGCAGCTATCTCAACCTGACCAAGAGTGTCTGGATTTGTATGCCCGGACCACGCGCCGGGATACTTCGGGGCGATATATAGTCTCGCTCCCGTTCAAGCATGATTTTGTACCACACAAATCTTTAGGAGCGTCACGCCACATTGCCCTTCGGCAGTTTGAACGCAATGAAGCTCGACTGGGCAAGCACCCAGTAGACAAACAGAAATACGACGCGGTGGATGATGCTAAATGTGATGATAAATCACATGGAAAAGGTACCCCCGCCGTCAACAACTCTGGTGCCTCATTACTATCTGCCCCATCACGCAGTAATCAAACCCGAGAGCACCACCACTCGACTTCGAGTGGTTTTCAACGCTTCCCAAGCGACATCCAACACAGTCAGTTTAAATGACGTGTTGCATACTGGGTCAGTTCTGCAGGCTGATCTGACCAGACTGATTATTCAGTGGCGCATGTTCCGCTATGTGCTCACCGGGGACATCCAGAAAATGTATCGACAAATCCTGGTGGAACCACGCCACAGACCATATCAGCGAATCGTTTTTAGGGACTCTCCTCATTCTGAGAATTCAGATTATGAATTAAAGACGGTCACCTTTGGGGTGAACTGTGCGCCTTATTTGGCAATAAGGACCTTACTGCAAGTGGCAGATGATATGGAGAGTAGGTTTCCGTTGGCATCTCGGGTGTTGCGGGGGTCAATGTACGTGGATGACGCATTGATCGGCACCCATGATGTGGCCACAGCCATCCTAACGCGGGATGAGTTGATCGCTAGTCTAGGGTCAGCGGGTTTATCCATGAGAAAGTGGGCGGCAAATTGTGCAGCCAGTCTTGCAAACCTCCCTCCGGAGCATCTACTCCGGGAGGATTTTCTCAAACTAGAGGAGACTAGTGCCACCAGCACATTAGGCATTAGATGGAATGCGCGGGGGGACTGGTTCTATTTTCATGTTGCGGAATTGCCACTTGAGGCGACATACACCAAGCGCAGAGTGCTGTCGTTAATCGCCAAACTTTTCGACCCAACGGGGTGGTTGGCGCCAATCGTCATCACCGCGAAAATCTTGATGCAGCAAATCTGGTTGGATCAAATAAATTGGGATGATCCACTTACTCCCGCCACCTTAACTAGGTGGACTCAATTTTTATCGCAATATCAAGCAATCTCCCAAATTCGCGTACCTCGCTGGGTACGATCCGCTTCTGATAGCGATATCGAATTTCACGCGTTCTGCGACGCATCACAGCTGGCATACGCGGCAGCCCTCTACGTTCGGTGTAAAGGACAAGATTCCATCTACTCACATCTGCTGGTGGCCAAATCAAGGGTAGCTCCTTTGAAAACGGTCTCGCTTCCTCGGTTAGAATTATGCGGGGAGACATTGCTGGCGGAACTTATATCTCCCCTCAAGACACTTTTGAACATCTCGGACGAAAACTTGATGTGTTGGACTGACTCCACGATTGTGTTAGCATGGTTGAGGAAACCGCCCCACTTGTGGAAGACATTTGTGGCGAATAGAGTCACCACTATTACCAATAAGGTAGGGGTGAATCGCTGGCGTCATGTCCGCTCTGAAGATAATCCAGCGGATTTGGCAAGCAGAGGAGTATCCCCTGACGGACTACTCAACAACACGCTTTGGTGGCAAGGACCAGCATGGCTCCAGCTTGACAGGGAGCACTGGCCACCATTGCTAGAAGAGACCCTGATCGCGACTGAGGAAGAGCAACGCCCTGCTAAGTGCCACATGGTATATGTGTCCTCTAAGGACGACCAAATTCTGCGGTTCTCCTCCTTACCTAGAGATTTGCGTGTGATAGGTTTCGTTCGCCGATTCATGTGCTACTGTCGTCCAAAGGGCCGAGCAGTGACCCCAGATCGAGGGGTCCCAATAACGCGGGGGGAAATTGATGAAACTACAACTCGCCTCATAGTGTTGGCTCAACAAATGTACTACCCAAATGAGTATCGAGAATTAACTGAGCGAAGACCGCTGCCCAATTCTAGTCCTATCCTTAGTTTGAACCCCTTCATCCATTCGGACGGGACCCTGCGCGTCAACGGAAGGCTCGCTTTGACTAACCCAGTTGCCATTCTCCGAGCGACACCCCATCATCCTACCCTACTATAGTCACTTCACCCGTCTGGTGGTGAAATTCATCCATGAGGTGTCCCTCCACGGGGGGAATCAATTAATGTTGCGTTTAATCCGAACCCAATATTGGATCCCGAGAGCGAAGACGCTCATCAAAAGCACGATCCTGCAGTGTAAGACGTGCGTGTTGTTCAAGAAGAGTTAAAGGAGACAAATTATGGCGGCTCTCCCCATAGAGCGAACAACATGTACCAGGCCATTTACCTATACTGGAGTAGACTTTGCAGGGCCGTTTGATATAAAGAGCTATCAGGGGCGAGCGTGCCGGGTGACCAAGGGATATGTCTGTATATTCGTGTGCTTTGCTACAAAAGCAGTACACCTCGAGGCGACATCTGACCTCAGTCCTTCGGCGTTTTTAGCGGCGTTCGCTCGGTTTGTTTCACGTAGGGGGTCCCCATTAAAAATCTACTCGGATAACGGCAGGAACTTTGTGGGGGCGGAGAAAGCATTAACACTTGAATTCCAGCGGGTGTTCCGGGAAATGCGGGAGAAAACCGTATCAGGGCAGCCCCTCAATCGGGTTGAGTGGGAGTTCATTCCACCACACGCGCCACATATGGGGGGTCTTTGGGAAGCGGCGGTTAAAAGTTTCAAGCACCACTTTAATCGCATGGCAGGGCAACTAAAATTTACTCTCGAAGAATTCTTGACTCTTCTAGCTCGGATTGAGGCGTGTCTCAACTCTCGGCCCATCAGCGCTCTCTCAGAAGATCCCACGGATTTACAGGCGCTAACCCCAGGCCATTTCCTGGTGGGTGGACCTCTGTTGTCGCCCGCAGAACTTGAGGAGGCGGTTCCATACCTTTCAATTATGAACCGGTGGCAAAAATTGCGTGCACTCGCTCAGCGATTCAGTGCGCGCTGGAAAAAGGAGTATCTCCTGGAATGCCAGCGACGCAGCAAGTGGCGAACCGTGCAAGAAAACCTTAAGACCGGAGACCTCGTCATTATACGGGAGGACAACTTAGCGCCGCAGGACTGGCGCCTGGGACGAGTTACCCACACGCATCCAGGACCCGATGGGAAAGTGCGTGTCGCAGATGTGCGGACAGCAAGAGGCGTACTCACCAGACCTCTTGCTAAAATGGTGATACTCCCATTGGAGGAGCCCCCTCCCTTGCGAGGGGAAGCGTAAACCTTTTATATATTTCCCTTATGCCATTCCGTAGATCTCGATCGTTGTACCCGTACTAATGCCGTTCTTTTTTGTCTCTCCCATCTAGCATGCATCAACCACAACCGGGACTAGGCCGAAGCCAACATGTTGAATGCCCGCCGGCTTCCACCCTCGGACTGCGGCATCTGCTCGTGTCCCCACCGCCCGACGTGTGGCAACCACCGCCACCTGAGTTCCACAAGTTGTGAAATTGGTTGGCCGGAGCGATCGCGGCAGAAGACCGCCCTGACACTCAGGCACCACCGGCACGTCGGCCTCGGGGTCCACGAATCCGGCCACGTTCCCCATCGCCGCGCTGGTTCCTGCCGTGCCCGAAAGGGGCGAAACCAGCCCCCGCCACTGGACGGTCGACAGAGACGAAACCAGTCCTCGCCATGGGCCCTTCCACCGGGGGATCACGACGTCCCGCTCAACATCAGGACACTGGGGGAAAGCCAGCTCAGCAACATTACTTCACCGTATCAACGTGCTGCAAAATGTGAGGCAGTGCGAACCACGTCCTCGCTGGCTGCACCCAATTTCTGGCGCTCTCGGCTAAAGGACGAAGGGACCATGTGATCCGGCGGACGTTATGTTTCCGGTGCCTCGGGATCAAGCACATGGCGTCCTCGTGCCATGAGCCGAGGTGTGCCAGATGCGGACGCGGGCACCACACCACCCTCCACGGCTAAGGGGGAGAGGGAGAGGTTCCGGCATGGGGTCTCCATTGCAGTACTGCAAGGGGGGCGGCATGTTCCTGTCAGGAACCCTCTAATATGCGCCGCCGCCCGGTGCTGGAGCTGCCATGACCTGCGATAAGTAAAGCACAGCTGTGCTTTGCTGAATCGCGGGGTACGGTAGATTCAGCACCGGATGGCGGACAACCTTTGCTGAAATATTCAGCCGCCTCGTGGTATCACGAGCCACGAGCGGCGAGTTTGCTAATTACCCGATCTCTTCTTTTACCAGCCTTCAACCAGCAACAATCGACGAACTTAGCTCCGGTGTACATATATTGTGTGATTCGTTTAAACTACTAAATCGTCTATAATAAAGCCTTTTTCCTATCTTAACTAAGCATTTAGTGTTCTCTAGTTATAAAGCAATCTGCTAAAAAAAAATATATATATATATTTTCTGTGAATATCAATTTATCTTAGTGATTAATATTTAAATTAATAAACTGACGTTAACATTCATAATCATCTTTAAAATCTACTTCTACTCTGGTAGTATCAAACATTATCGCAAAACACAATTTCACTGTCAACTTTATGTTGTTGATGATCCTATAACAAAATAAAAGCAAAATAATTAATAAATATATAGAAATATACCTAGAAAATTTGGTTTCGTGGATATGATTGGGTATACGGGCATACTCGTGATCAAATTCACCTCAAAAATTATACAGCTGTGAGCCATAATCTTCATCATTTCAGCCAATATATCATTTCCCTCTTGAGCAGTGAACTTTCCAAGAGGCAGGCGGACAAATGAGGAGTAATTTCACCACCTTTCGGACTTTACAAACTTTTCCCAAAATCGAATCTACACTCTGTGTATAGGACAGGATTAATTAAAATCTATATATATATATATATATAAAAGAAAGTGACGTTAGTTACTTCGCTTATAGCTGAGGAACGCCTGGACCGATTTCGGTGATTAGCACCAATTCGGACAGGTCTCCGCCCAAACAAGGAGAATACTTAAGAAAATTCTGGAAAATTTCCCGAAAAAAAAAATTATGAAGAAAATTCATTTTCCCATACATTTTGTATGGAGCGATTTTACAACGCCATCTTAACTCAAGAACCCATAAAAACGAACATGATTTTAAATGCTGTATTGCCAGTAGATGGCGTTGTGTGCATCAACTTTTGACAGCTGCATGCATATGCACAGTTGGCAGCCCACGCAAGATGCAATGACATATGTGACTTGAATTTAGTAACATAAATATCGGCATTTTCTTAAACTTTTATCAGCTTTCGTTAGTTATTGTAATTCAATTTGATTTAATACATTATTTTGAAACGATTTATTGTGAAAATTGCCAGCGAAAAGTGATTTCATAGAGGTGAGTTTAGTTTGATGAAATGCACATTGTAAATGGTTATGTTCTTTGTTATTGCGTGCTCATCGATAGTCAACCCAAACATTAATTTCGGATTGTCCAATTAATTTTTAGGTGGAATACTTTGAAAATCAATTCGAGTTCGCTGTTCATTTCATTCTGATTGATCATTTTGGTGTGGAATTCTATTTTCAAACGGTAAGTTGCCAAGAAAGATGTTTATTTTGTGAGGTTATGACATTTGAGCACATGTTTTGTGTGTTCATTTCTCAGTGTAATTCACAATGCCACGAGCCAGAAGATCTGATCTTTCGCGTCGAACAAATGCAAATAGAATTCGGAATATTGTCTATTAATTGACGACGGATGAACAAGAAATCGCACGAGAACAGCGCCGTGTTAGTATGGCCCGACTTCGTGCATCACAAACACAAGAAGAAAGACAGGCGGCAAATGAAACGGCTCAGTTAACAATGAGAAATCGTCGGGCAAATGAAATAACTCAATAACGTGATAATGTAAATCAACGCATAAGAAGAACTGCTTCAAGTGTTGATTTGGATCGAGTAGCGTTTCATTACGATTGAAGAATTGACTACAGCTCGCATCCTTCCGTTCAAATTTACCCAATGGAGGTTGTGTGCAACCATTGCGGTACATTTCAGTTCGCTGGAGAAACACCTGGATTGTGCTGTCTCAGTGGCAAGGTTAAATTACCACCATTGCCCTTGCCAACAGAGCCATTGCGTTCTTTGCTTACTGGTGAAACACCAGAATCACGCCATTTTCTATCGAACGCTCAGAAATACAACGGATGCTTTCAAATGACGTCATTTGGAGCAGATATTATTCATGAACGCGGATTCAATCCGACATTCAAGGTAATAAATTAACCGATCATTTTCTTTTGATGCACAAAAAATATTGAATCTAATTTCGTCATTGACTCTACAGATCCAAGGCCAAATTCACCATCGAATTGGATCATTGCTACCACTTGAAGACGCACAACATAAATTCCTACAAATTTACTTCATGGGCAATGTGGAACATCAACTTGATCAGCGCCAAACAATCAATACGGCAATGAGAAGAGGAATTCTTCGCGATTTGCAGCAGCTGCTTCATGAACATCATGCATTGGTTCGGTTATTCAAAACTGCGTTGGATCGCATGCCAACTGATGACTATAAAGTCGTGATCAGAGCGGATAAACGACCTGCTGGAACGCACGAACGCCAATTTAACGCTCCAACAATAGATGAGGTTGCAGTTGTGATTGTTGGCGAAAACCGGGAATCACGCGATATTGTGCTCACACGTCGGGACTCTGGGCAATTGCAACGAATACCCGAAACACATCGTTCATACGATGCATTGCAATACCCACTTGTTTGGTAAGGAGGCGATGGATATTATATCAACATCAAGATGATAAATCCATCGACCGGTGAGAATAGATATCATAATAATTTTCATTTCAATAGGACACTAATGTCACTGATATCATTTTAGGTGAGGAAACTACCAGGAAGGTCAGCGGAATGAATTTTTACGCGTATCGTTTGATGATTCGCCAAAATGTTGACAACTATTTGCTTCGATTTCGCCGATTGTTTCAGCAATTTTGCGTCGATATGTATGCCAAAATAGAAGCGGAGCGACTCTTTATCACTTTAAATCAAACCAAACTACGTACGGAGCAGTACATTCATTTACGCGATGCAATTAGCCCCGAAGGAAATGCATCTGATTTTGGTCGGTTGACCATTTTACCGGCGACGTTCGTTGGCAGTCCACGTCATATGCATGAATATACGCAAGATGCAATGACATATGTACGTCATTACGGCCGTCCAGACCTGTTCATCACCTTCACGTGCAATCCTAAGTAGAAATTGTTCAACTGCTGCTTCCTGGCCAAACATCAAGTGATCGGCACGATATCACCGCACGTGTATTCAGGCAAAAAATCCGGTCGCTCATGCACTATATTGTTTGGTCGTGTCTTTGTGGATACTCGATGTTGGATGTATTTGATTGAATGGCAAAAAAGAGGCTTACCGCATGCGCACATTCTCATTTGGTTAGTCGAAAGAATACAGCCAGACCAAATTGATGACATCATATGTGCCGAGATTCCTGATCCCGAAACCTATCCAGACCTGCATGATGTCGTAATTACAAACATGATTCATGGACCGTGTGGCTCCATTAACCCACAATCACCGTGCATGGTCGACGGCAAGTGTTCCAAGCGTTATCCACGAAATTTGACTGCTGATACCATCACTGGCAACGATGGTTATCCACTGTATCGACGTCGATCATCTGATGATGGCGGTAGAACAATCACAGTCAAAGTGAAAGGAAATGATTTCGTGGTCGACAACTCTTGGGTTGTTCCGTATTCGCCACTTCTTTCCAAAACATTCAGGGCGCATTGCAACGTGGAGTATTGCAATTCAGTGAAGTCCATCAAGTACATCTGCAAATATGTCACGAAGGGCAGTGACATGGCGGCTTTTGGTCTTCAAGCTCCTGACCCCAATGATGAAATCACGCGCTATCAAGTTGGTCGGTACGTATGCTGCAATGAGGCGATTTGGCTTATATTCTCATTTCCCATTCATGAACGCTATCCGAGTGTTACACATTTGGCAGTGCATCTGGAGAACGGTCAACGAGTTTATTTCACCGCAGCAAATGCCGCTCAAAACCCACCAGCGACAACATTGACCAGTTTCTTCTCGATTTGCCAAATTGATCCGTTTGCACGTGCGTTACTTTACTCAGAGATGCCGCGTTATTACACTTGGAATGCTTCATCGAAGAAATTTCAACGTCGAAAGCATGGTAATGTAGTTCCTGGTCATCCGGATGTGCGTTCTACTGAAGCTCTTGGCCGTATTTATACAGTTCATCCGAAAAATGATGAATGCTTTTACTTACGACTATTGCTGGTGAATGTTCGTGGCCCGACATCATTTGAATCACTTCGAACTGTCAATGGTGTAGTGCTGCCAACATTTCGTGCTGCATGTCAGGAGCTCAATTTGCTGGAAAACGATACGCATTGGGACACGACAATCGCTGAAGCAACTGTTTCCGCATCTCCAAATCAGATACGCACATTATTTGCGATCATTATTTCCACATGTTTTCCATCGAATCCACGTGAATTGTGGGAGAAGTACAAGGGTGACATGTCAGAAGACATTTTGCATCGAGTTCGTGTCCATTCAGAGAATCCCCAATCTTGAGATGAATGAAGAGATGCACAACCAGGCTTTGGTTTTGATAGAAGACATGTGTTACCTAATGTGCGGTAGTTTGTTAGTCAGGTTAGGAATGACATCGCCTGATCGTGGAATAAACGACGCTTTCGAACGAGAATTGCTTTCGAATGAGTGAGCGTGAATACGACACAAATGCATTAAGCCAATTGGTTCGAACGAATGAACCTTTCTTGAATCCCCAACAAAAAGAAGTGTACGATACGGTGATGAAGGCAATTGATGATGAAAATGTCGGCATGATTTTCCTTGATGCGCCTGGTGGCACTGGCAAGACATTCCTCATATCATTGATTTTGACTGCAGTTCGTGCAAGATCAGAAATTGCTGTAGCAGTTGCTTCTTCTGGAATAGCGGCAACGCTGTTGGAAGGTTGCCGCACCGCTCATTCTGCATTAAAATTGCCATTAAACCTGCAAGCGGTTGAAGAACCAACATGTAACATAGCGAAACATTCAGCAATGGCCAAAGTTTTGGTAGCAAGCAAAATCATTATCTGGAACGAATGCACAATGTCGCATAAACGCACGTTAGAAGCTCTGAATCGCACTATGAAAGATCTGCGTAATGACGCAAGACGTTTTGGGGGTGAATTGATTTTACTCTCAGGCGATTTCCGGCAAACACTACCAGTAATACCACGATCGACCGCTGCCGATGAGATCAATGCTTGCCTCAAATCATCACCATTGTGGCGTTATGTGAAGAAACTTCAGCTGACGACAAACATGCGAGTTGCATTGCTAAACGATCCATCTGCCGAAGTGTTCTCCAATCAACTGCTAACTATCGGTAATGATCGTGCTCCTGTCGACGCATCGAATGGATTCATTTCGTTCCCGCCAAATTTTTGCAATTTCGTCTCAACGAAAGGGGAGGTCTTCAACAAAGTGTTTCCGAACATCATTGCTAACCACAAAAACTACGATTGGTTGAGTGAAAGAGCAATTTTAGCAGCAAAGAACAAGGATGTGGATCACTTAAACTTCAAAATTCAAAATCAAATCGTTTGGACACTGCATTCCTTCAAATCTATCGACTGTGTAACAAACGAAGACGAAGCAACCAACTACCCAACTGAGTTCTTGAATTCATTGGATGTGCCTGGCTTGCCACCGCACAATTTACAATTGAAGGTTGGTTCAGTCGTCATCATGCTTCGCAATCTCAACCAACGAAAATTATGCAACGGAACGCGTTTAGCGGTCACAAAACTCATGGCCAATGTGATTCACGCAAGACTACTAAAAGGAAAATTCAAAGGTGAGGAAGTTCTCATTCCGAGAATTCCAATGATCCCAACCGATATGCCATTCGACTTTAAGCGAATCCAATTTCCAATTCTTCTCGCATTCGCCATGACAATTAATAAATCACAAGGCCAATCATTGAGTGTTTGTGGCCTGAATCTGGAAAATGCATGTTTTTCACACGGACAACTGTATGTCGCATGTTCCCGTGTCGGAAAACCATCTGCTTTGATCGTTTTCGCACCTGACAACAAAACGAAAAATATCGTTTATCACAGAGTGCTTCAATGAGGGGAAATACAATTCAATAAATGGAAAAATAATTTCATACGAGTAAGTACACATAAAGTACTTTCGATTCGAATAAGTACACATAAAGTACTTTCGAGTATCAGTTTAAAGCCGGATTTTATTATTATTTTAGGTTCGTCAGCGGAGGGACGTGGCAAATGAGTTGTTTAGAGCAAGAAGGCTGAAGATATATAGTACTGACGGAGACAGTTATCAATTTATATCTGCATTTTTCATTTCAGTTTCATTGGTGGAAGGGTATGATCAATGTATGTTTTAGTCCTAAATACATATATGCACGTACATCTATAGTACAGATCATGGGACATTTTTAGACAAAACAACGTTTGCCGGGTCAGCTAGTATTTATATAAACCATGTTCCGGTGTACTGACATAGGCGTAGTATGATGAATTCTACTTAGGGATTTGATTCCCAGATTACTTGGGATAAATTCTCAAGATGTTCAAACGCTTTACGAGTATAAACCTTCCTAATGAAGTTGTTTTTATATTGTTTTATTTCTATATTTTAGTTAAATTCCTAAGAGCATATTCGTAAAATCATAACATTAGTTAGGTAGGTGCTGACAGCCAACAAGAGTGGCAAAATGTTGGATTAAAGCAATTTCTACTTGAATATAGTATTCTAGAGTAGGGACGCATCGGTAGAAAACAAATAATGCTGATTTAATTGCTGGCTCTGTGATTTCTTGTACGAGTATATCTTCACTGAACCGGGCAGTCAAATCTACAAGTGCTCCTATATGCGTGTTTGTACATATATTTTTGCTTTGCTTCCAGTGGGGATCATTTGATGTAATAATTAATTAATTGCTTGTAAAGTTTCTCTAGCATTTTCGAATTTTCATTTATTTTGTGTGTTGGCATGGCTGCCAACTGGAGAAACATCAACTAAAAGTTTTCATAATGATTTTCAACTACATATAGATTGGTTTTATTTCCTATATTTGCTGTTGTGACATGAGTTTTATGAAATTTGTGGCGCATGCCAAACTCTATGCGCAATGAAAGACAAATTGTGTAATGGGCTGGGTACAGTCTTTCACAATGACTCGTTTTCATTTGCTACTCGCGTTCTTCTAGTATTGTGAAAGTTTGCATCGCATAGGTTATCATTATATTTAAGACCATTCACTAAGTTAGCATTAAGAAATATTTTCATACGATTTTTGGAACTAGCATCTGGACATCTGCACATATGTAAGCATATATATAACTTCTTACTTGAGTACCTATGTAATTCTTCTATTCAAATCCCCGTCTCAATGACGGGATTTGAAATTAAATAAACCTATCTGAAAATGTTTGTTCACACTAATATCATCACACACATATCATGCATATCATGTGTGTTTTTCTATCCTCCTTAAAATTTTAACCATTAAGATATTTATCAATTTATAAAACTAATTGTCTCTACAATAATATTAGATATCAGAATAATTGTTATAATCACTCATTTGACCTACAAGCATGATGCTTTTTACTCTTGACGCAATATTTCAATAGACATATCGTTATCGAGAACAAAGAGTGTCCCACTTTCCAAACAAACTTTTTAAATTAAGAACGAAAAATAATTCTCGGCACACTATCGGCGTCGAAATTATTTACCGTCTTAAATACTAGCTTAAAGACACTGACAAAAACACGGTGCGGCGGAGAAAAAAACCCATATTACAGAACTGCGAACACATAAAAGAGGTGCACACGAGTAATGCAAGTTGATACCAACGAGCAACATAGTCATCTTCAAAATAGCAATATCGGTTAAAAGCAGAGCACATTGGTAGGACAATCGCACACACAACGCGGTAGAACTACAAAATACAAAATATCCTTCTTCCAGGGCAAGTACCTGTACGTTTTAGAGCAAGCCCGTAGCAAACAAGGCACACAAAAAAGCGAAAAGATATAAAATTGGTGCAACAAAATGTATGAGCGTTAGCTGGAATTTGCATATCTTTTACCAAAGTGTAAGTGGGGTGGGGTAAAATAAAGCACAACGAAAAATGAGCTTAAATAAATTCAAAAGATAGTGAGCTGCTGCAGCAAGTATGCTTTAGAGTAAAGTGCCGCATTGCTGATACTTAAACGAATGCTGCAGGTACGCCGATTGAAAGTACTTTTGCTGCAAGTTTAAAAGTTCTTCGACCAATTTCTAAATACGTTTTATTCAAAATTTTAAAAACTGCTTGTAAACGGAAAAATTTACACTAGGTAGTAGAAAATCATGCTAAAATTGCTGACAATGTCATTTGGCCAGGCCGGTGTACACGTTATTTCGTATTCACTGAGCATATTTACTCACGTGACTAAATGTGCGTGACTGTTGCTGACAACCTCTGTTGGTAGGTAGTTTTCCGACAAGGGAACAACACTAACGACAAGGAAATAAGAAAAAAGAAATAGAGGTGGGGAAAAAATTGTTTTAGTCGGTTGTATGGACTACTAAAGTGCACTACTCCCTCGAATTACCAAGAGAAAATATTGTCACGCTTTTTGTTAGGAGTCACAAATATCCGATCTGCAAACAACACATATTTATATATATTAACCTTCTTTTAATATGAAATATAGAAGCGAACGATATTATATGCAATTTGATCAATAGAAAGGTTTAATTTCTCATTGTGACACAAGTTCGGGACTTCGAAAAACAGAGGAAATATATTCAAATTCTATGGTGTATAAAAAAGAATATGATCACCCTATATTCGAATTTTGACCAGACTCTTGGAGCTAATATTGGCATTGAACTTTATCTAGGTGCGTCAATTTCCGAAATATCTATTTTGTTTCCTGGGATCTGCTATTTACGCATGTCTTTACGTATATCATACGTCGCTTTAGTGTAATAACAAACATTTGTCGAAATCCATTATGCATTAAAAGTGTGTGTAGGGCATAAACGGAAAAATGCACGTGAAATATTTCTCTAACCTGCAAAAAGCAC
The DNA here is from genome assembly GCA_920105625.2 of Clusia tigrina. Taxonomy (NCBI): domain Eukaryota; kingdom Metazoa; phylum Arthropoda; class Insecta; order Diptera; family Clusiidae; genus Clusia; species Clusia tigrina. The sequence goes on from OV050030.1 coordinate 375,872,130, forward strand.
AAATTCAGAAAATGCGCGCATGCTGCAAATGTCGTGCGCATTTTCTTACAAAATGCCCTAAATCTTGAAAAGAATTATTTAAAAAAAATGTATATCCAGCAACGAAAAAAGGACAAATCCAACTTCCCAATCTTGCCACATGTCCTGCCAACGCATCATAAAACCATTTTTCCATGCGCATTCACATTGTCGACACCTACGTTCGCCATGAATAACACATTAAAATTTGCAACACTTGCAAATATCATTTCCGTTTCCGTTTCGTGTTGTTTCTCTCTCCATTGCCGTTTTCTGCACCTCCTTCGTTTTTGTGACATTTTCACACTTTCTTTTGCTCAAACGGAGCAGCTCTTTTCTATTTCTTTTGATGCATGTTGCAAATGCATTCGCAATTGTATGTACATGCAATGACAACAATAACAACTTCAAAAACAACAATAATAACAACCGGAAATACATGAGCAAATGTCACGTTTGGTTAGCATGAAACGTGTTGTTTGTTTGTTTATTTGAATGTATATACGAAAAAAAGTCGTTTGAAGAAATTGCAAGAGATTTGCTTCATTTTTTCAGGTTACATGCGTGCATAGTGAAAGTATAAATTTTAAGCCTCTTTGCGTGTTCCTAAAAGGGTTGGAACCTTCAGTTGTCACCTGGGTTAGTGAACCCAATAACAACAATTTTCGTTATTTGGCCTGGAAGTGCCTCACAATTATATAGTTTCAAAAGCTTCGTGGCACCAAGCTGAGTTTGAATATAAACGGAAATTTCCTGGTATCTATACCATTTACCTTTAAAAAAGGTAAATAGGGTATACTAATTTTGTGCTTTTGGAAGGGGTTGCAATTTCAAGAAGGAGGCATGGTAGGTATGTACACATATATACAGATATGAATCAGTTTCTAAGCAATTTTGATTTTGTCCGTCCGTCTGTCCGTCTGTGGCCACTTTTTTTCTACACCATTAGAGCTATCTTAATGAAATATTGCAAAAGTATAGTCTGGACAAAGATACAGACCCAGATTGCTATATGGGCCGATTTGGACCAAGACCACGCCTACCTCCCATATAAGGAAGTTTTGCCACCTTTCCGATTGCTGGAATCGTCACGCAATTTGGCAGTTATGGAGATGCGGGTCCTACTAAACACTGTGCAAAAAGTGGGCGGTGTATAAAAACTGATAACGCACACTATTAACAAATGTTAATAACTTAAGATCTGGTAGAGGTTTCGATTGAAATTTTACGTGAAGGAATATTGTAAAGCTATCTGCAATAAATGGTGTTGATCAGGGAAAAGACACGGCCACTTTTGATATAAGGAAGTTTCGGGTCTAAAATGAAAATTAGTCTACCTATGCTCGTATTGATGCCAGCGGAATAAACAATTTCAGAAATATATATTGGGTCCATAATAGTGTGTGCGCAGAATATGGATATCATAATACAGCGGCCACGCCGACAATTAGCCAAAAAATCATTACTAGGTTCCTATTAAAGATCTATCAACGAAAAATGTTGCGGGAACCAACATTAAACACCACACATAAAATGGGCGAATTATTTCTAGAGCCACGCCCACTATTGACAGATTATTATAACTTACGACCTATACAATATTTTAGGATGAAATTATATATTATATATATATGATATATGGACCCTACAAAGCCATATACAAGATTCGGAGTCGATCAGATCAAGGATACGTTTCCCTCCTATATAATGTAGATCAAATCAAGGATACGCCTCCCTCGCATCTAAAGCAATTACAATATCTAAGCTTCTAGTGATGATATATGAAAACAAATTGGTAGGTGCATACATTGGGTTCATACTAGCATGTATTCCAAATATGGGACTATTACTACTGCCACGCCCACAATTAAACGAAAATCATTACTTGGCTCTTATAGAAGATTCACCAACGAAGCTTTACAGGAAGGTTGCAGGTACTAATATTAAACAGTACACAAAATATGGGCGCATTATATTTAGAACCACGTCCACTATTTCCATATTGTTATAACTTACGATCTATGCAATATTTTTGGACGAAATTTTATATTATTAGTTACATTGACACTACAAAGCCATGCACATAAAATGGGGTCGATATAATCAATTCAAGGTATCCTACCGAAAATTACTGTAGATGTGCTCCTAATGATGATTTATGAAGAACACATCCCCATTATTGAACTCGGACGCACAAGGAAAGTTAAAGGGTATTTCGAAGTCGGTCTAACCCGACTTCAGAGTTCTGTACTCATTTTGTTTTACTTGAAATTTGCATTCCTGAATCACCGAATCTATACATTCGATCGAAGACTGTGTATATATTATGCCCAGTTAATTTCACAATTGGGAAATATAAAGGCCGAGTCTCAAATTATCGGAAACATTAGGAAATTAAACATGATTCCAATGTTATAAATATTCGCTTTTCATGGATATCAGTTAAGTTTGGAAATTATAGTTTTCATTGCAGAATGAAGTTTCGTTCTCAGATGACCTGACCACAGAATCTCTGATCACAACCCGCTACCGGGTAGGGCCGGTACCATGAACATATACTTTTAAAACGTTCAAAACGAGTAAAATACTGCTATTTGCTTTAATTATGAAATTATTACCATATTTGTCAAGTTTTTGTCAGCAGCCGACTTGGGGTTGCGGGTTTAAATTGTTTCAAGGGCACGGTCTTTGTGATGCTACTTTATTTTTCTTTATTCTTAGTGTTCGTTCCCCCAAGCCCACCTCCGTAGACACAATTAATATTGGTGAAATGAATAATTATTAATTATTTTATGTCTTTGATATGTTAAGTGGAAAATTTATTGTATTGTCAGTATACTTTCTTACAGTATTATCTATTCACAATAGTTCATATGATAATGATTTTTCGGGTTTTGGCAATTAGTAACCTGTTTTAAAGTCCGTTCAACTCAAAGTTGTAGAATTCAACAATTTCAACATCAGTGGGAACTAGCCGATTATTGACAATATCTAGTAGCCCCTTGGCTTGATGTGGTTATACAAAATAAGTTTCTTATTATATTTTAGCGTTCTGTCCCATATAAGTGATGCAACGTTCACTATTTTCCTTAATGTCACGAAACTGTGACATTAATTTGCCGCCCAAGCAGAAATACTGCACACCGTTGCCCTCTGGACATCGGATTATGTTGAGTCACTCAATTGCACCCGTATAATCGTTAAGTAATTCACAGATCTCTTTAGAATACATTTCATGAAATCGAACACACTAATCCATAGAACTGATACAAACAGACGTATTGGACACACTAAAGGGTCAGTAGAAGCCCACTTAAAGTAACGAACATCAGAAGATTATTATGAATCGCTTATATGAAATATCATCGAATTACTTGGAGCTTCGTGTAATAAATGTGAAATAAATTATTATTTTATGAAAAGTTGAATATCGTTCGAGACGTTTTATACAGCTTATGGAATTCCGGATGTGTCTTGAATAAAACTCCCATATCTGTATTCCCATTTATGTTCCTTCAGTAATTATTGAGAAAGCGTTTAAAATTCCTTGCAGGTTTTTTAAACTAGAGTAATAAACAACAGCTGAAAAATTCAACATTTTTCGTCATTTAATTTACACGAACTCCGCACACAAACCCCTACACATACGCAAGGGAATATTTCCTTCGTCCTTATATGTGTGAGCGCGTAATTTGCTTCCGCAATACATTACCGGTGCACATAAAAGGCGAAAATGCAAAGTGTTGCAAGCAAGTGCAATAAATTTACAATCCAACACACATACACACATATAACAGTTTGTATATGCATAGCTGCGGAGCTATCAGTTCAGCGGCACAGTCCTCTGTCTAGAATAAATAAATCAAATGTGTTCTGGCTCAAATCTTAACAAATCAGTTTACAGGAATAGTCCTGGTAAGAAAATGTTCCCGAAATAACTTTTATGGGAACTGCCGCAACTCTTAGAAGCGAACTTTCTTTTATTGAAAAAATTCTGTGTAAAGATTTAAGCTTATTTAGTGTTATTTTGTTTAAAATAATTAATTAAGTTTTACTGAAGTATTACTAATGATAAACAATTCACTGTTATTAATGTTGCGAGCTAAAACTCATATGATCTTCACACATGAACAATATATCTGTGGAAGAAAAACTTTTTCATTAAAATCCCTCTGATTAGCGAGGTAAATGTGTACTCATTTTTCACTTCCGTAGGGACAATTAGAAAAAATCGATTAAAACATTGAACATTTTCACGGATTTTTAAAGGTTCATACTAATTCATTAAACCAAGAAGGACTAAATATTAAAAGACAATTTAAAACTAGTATGAAATATATTCCTGGTTTTTTGAGTTTTAAAATAAAATAAAATTAATTTCACTAATCGCAAAGAACCGTTTATGGAAGCAGTGAACTAGGCCAATAAAGAAAATATCCCGTCTAAGCAAAAGCTACTCTAATATTAAAGGACCATAAGATTTCAGCTTTATATAAGCGTATTTTTGATTTATTGGTATATTTGGTCCAAAGCATAATGAAACCCAAACAAGAATTGGGAAGCAAAAAAAAGAAACAAAAACAAGGAAAACAATGGAAAATTAGAATGAAAATAGATGGGACTGTCAAATGTTAAATGTAGCGCATATTCAATTAATATCAAATTCAAGTGGACAAAGTCACAATTTTATAATTATTAGAACTATAGAAATAATCTTTGCTCTGATTAAATCTTTGTAAAATTCAATATTGATCCATTTTCGAGTGACTAAGTAAAATAGTCTAAAATACAGATAGCTAACTTTTATCATTTGTAATTTCTAATTTGCTATTTGTATTTAAACCATATAAGTGCACATTTCTCTTCTCTAACTTCTCATATATGTATGTAAATTGAAATTTGTTCAGTCATATTTTGAAATTTGCAATTTGAATTTTCTTTGTGGGAGCAGAATACTGTGCGCTGCCATTTGACTCACCTTCGAACGCTGAATTGATGTCGCGTATATCGTAGCTGCACACAGCTGAGCCCACAATGCCGTGTGTGTTGGTTGTGAATGTTGCATAGAACTTTGTGTCATCGTTCGGCATTTTGTACACCGACTGAATTTCATTAAAATAGAATGGAAATTCGCTGGAGATACTGCAGTTGATGCGTGCTTTGAGATATGTGGCCCAATTCTGGCTGATCATATATTTTCCGCCACGATCGTTCTTGCAGACACGTGCGACGCGAGAGTAAATCGCTTTGCCGCAATTTATGTACTCCACGGCATGTTCGCGGAAGAAAAAGTACACGTATTCGTCTACGTCGAAGGCGCCAACGAAGTTTGGTTCTGTTTGAAATTAAAAACGAAAAAGCACGCATGTGAGGAAATTACCATCGTCAGCTATTAACAGTGTCAGGAAGAAGGAAGTCAATGGGGATTGCTTATTTTGTTTGGTTTTTTTATACGCCGTACTTCCCACCAACCCCTCCTAAGCCATAAACAGAATTCAATAATACTCACTATCAAGCCATTTCGAGTCATATTTCACAGTGCGCTTAAAATTGTGCTCCTTCCGACCGGAAGTTAAATTATACAAATCCGAGCGGAATATTACGGAATCGGCTTTGGTGAATTCCGCATTCGTGCCAGAGTACTAAAAAGAAATAAGAACAGCAGAAAATAGTAGAAAATTAGCTCGCCATTTTTGCTTTTGTAAATTTGCAGGAAATTCGATTTTCTGCCAAATTTTCGCAATTTTTATTTTTGTATATCTTTCGCGGGAGGAGGACGCGGTACACAGTTTCCTAATTTAATTCATTCATTTTAAAATGGCGCTCACATACAACGGAGCCTTTGTGAGTTTCAACTGCGACCTTTTTTCTTTGGAATTTTATTACAATTGACATTTTTTGTACGACTCTGGCGTATACGTTCAGTCCTCTTGTAAAGTGTTGCCTCACTTACCAGTGCGGGTAATCCGAAGGGATTTCCTTTTTCCACATAGACGGCGGTTGAGTTATCAGCGGGATCGTAGGGGCATTTGCCAATGCCTAAGCCTATGCCGGGCACGTACTCGGATCTGGGCAAATGTGTTAAGTTCGCCTAAAGGTATGCAAAGAGGGCAATCCAAAGAAGAAAGTGAAAAAAGAAATGTTAAGAAAAAGGAAATAATCACATTATTTTTTGTTATAGTTGTTGTGAAAGAAAATTAACTGAGAGTTAGGCAGCTGACATAATCAATTAAGGTTTGATGAGGGAAATTTTGTCTCCCATGAGCAACTTAAGGGAGTTTGCTTTAAAAGATAATTTTAACCTAACAGTAAAAGGCGAAAGTTTACTAAAAGTAAGTAAGTAGCCATATGTACTTGTATTGGTCGATGATTATTGAAGTGTAGTTACAATATTGGAGTTTTCTATATGTCAAACTTATAACTCTGTTCATATATCCATTTGTATCAATTAGAAATGTATTTCAACTTCCCTAAAAATATGGCAGTCCACGTTTCTCTGGATTAAATACCTGCATCAATTTTATATTAAGAATATCTCAAGTCACATTTGTCGGTGAAGAGAATCTTTTTCAGTTTATGAAATATGGCCACCACATAATATACTACCGCCTTAAATGTTGTCGTTCATTTAAAGACAGGTCGTGTATATAATATTCCAGAATAACTGGTCAAACAACAGTAAACTGCACGTAGAAATAAGGGACTACAATTTTTAGTAACTATTTTTTTTCTCTGAAGAACAATAAAAAATTTCCACATTTACTGCTGCAACTTTTTGAATTTTTCCAACAATTTTTCTCTTTAAAGTTTAAAATAATAGGAACAGTTTAACACTTGTGCTTTTTTCTAAAACCTAGTTTGTGCTTAGTTCGTTCAACTTCTTTCGGTGGTGTTTTGTTAATACGCCCGGAGCACTCTGCCCTATTTCATCTAATATTACTTATTTTCTGTTCATTTCACATTTTCATTCTTCTACTTACATTTATCACGTAGTCCTTTGGATTGTGCGCGTTTGTTCCGCAAACATACAAACGTGTCCCGGAGTCCATCGGCTGAATTACGCGTATGTGATTACGACACTCCACCTTCTTGAAGGAAACATTAGAGGCAAAAGAGGAAAGAAAAAATTGTCAAAGCCGAAAAGAAAGAAGAAAGAAAAGACCGGAATAGAATCACACATAAATGGAGGAATATTTTATGCCAAAATGTATGAACAACAAAAAGCAAATTTTAAAAAAGAGTTTAAATTTTAAAGGAAATAAAGTTTCTATCGACAATCGCACACACAGTCAAATACACACTTAGAGACGAACACATCGCACATACCTCTCGTTTTCCCTTCGACACACAGCTGAGTATATCTGATCCGGACGGTTCCAATATAAGCACATCACGCTGTAAATTAAACGAAAAAGAAAAAAGTCAATAAATCGTTGAGTAAACACATGCGAAACGAAGATTGTCTCCAGAAGTGGAGAAAATGTACAAAATCGAAAAAATGTCAAACAACTTTTTTCCCCAGTTGATATCCACATCCGTTCCAAAGCTACGCTTAGAGAGATTGAAGAAATTTATAGCTGGGTATAAAATAAAATTAAATACAAGAGTAAAAAAGTAAAAGTATTTAGTGTTAATTCTGTGCGAGCAGCAAAGTAAATGCAGGGCGCAAATGGAAGAAATCGAAATGGAATAGAAAAAGGACTAGAACGAAAATTTGTTCGCATGTCACTCGCAAAGAAAATTTTTAAAATAATTGTTTTTTTTGTATTCGTTCTTGGCAGTTGTTGGGCTTGCTTTACTCGAACTACTTGGATAAATGCACGAAAGGATGTGCACATGCTCCAGAAAAGGATTTATAGTTGAATTGGCTAAAATGAACTTTGGAACAATTAAAATGTCTAAAAAATTTTCAGAGCACAAACTTTGTCAAAGGTATGAAAAAATCGCTCTTAATTTATTGGAGAGTTTGGTAAAATTTAATTCTTTGGGAAAATATAATTTTGTGCTTACCAAACGGAATTCGTTTGGATGCAATGCTGAAACGATTATTACATAATTATTTATGATCTGTAGAGTCCTTCTACCTTTAAGAGTTGTATACTTTTGCTAACCGTATTTTCTATATTGAGCAAATAAATTTGAAATATTTTATAATACAAATAATTGTCATTTTCCCACACAAAAAAGTTAAAACTGTAAGAATAGACTGCAAGCTATAACTAAAATATACGTGCATTAGTTTCAAAAATAGACACATTTCACTAATTAGCTATTCAGTAAATAAATGAAAAGAGGAGAAAGAGCACAAGTAGATCGAAATTACTAAGAACAATGTTAACAAAGAAAACGCTTAAATTTCTCTAATTTGAAATATTTATGGGCAGTGAGTTTGAACGAGTTCAATAGCGATCAAGAACAATCTAGGAGAGTTTGTAAAAATGTAATATGGAAGTGATCCTGAGTAGGAGAACACATGAATATTGCAATATATAAGAGAAGGTGCAGTAAAATAACGTTTGTGGAATGCCTTTATTTATACATTGCTTATGGCTTGATCTTGGTGTGAGCTTTTGCGTCTTAAACGACGGCATTCAGGATGTACCTATGATATTCTGGAAATGAAATCCAATCGGGCGTCTGAGACACGATAACTCATTTCCTCAAACCCTTGCAGATATAATTAATTATGGTGTATTGTATGGTAGAAATAAAGATAATACTTTAGAGTTGTGACCAAGCACAACAAGCTCTAATAAAACCAATAATAGCAGGACAACACAATATTTATAGAACAAGGAGCAGAACAGGGGTGAAAAATTGTGATCTGGCGGTTTTCGATGTGGGTAGTGAAAAATACCAATGATATTTTCTAACATATAAAAATAATAAAGATTCTTCTTTTAAAAAGAGTTCAGAGAGATTTAAAATTTATTGTACTTAAATCATTTGTTATATTTCTAAATATACTAAAATAGTTGATCAAGCAGTTATATATGAAACCAAATCCTATAGCTGCAAAATAATCCTTTGATCGTTGAAATAACGCATCGAAAATATAATTTGAATACTATTCATAACTGATTCACGAGAGTCTGTGAGACTGATGCTATACTATTATTAGACAATGTTATTTTGTTATTTCAGCGTATTGCTATGGTGTCAACAAACATATTTATTTTGTACAAATTAAAAAAATATTGGTAATATTTTGGTAGGTCCCTGTTGCTTGAATAATTTACATTGTTTTAACTTTTGAAACCACTGCTACATTTATTTAAATCGGTATAAATTGTGCGCATATAAAATTGCAACTACAATTGAAAAATTTTACCAACAATATTTTATGAAGCAATCCTGCATATACAAACGCGCACAATTCGTACACACAGGCTTTCAAAGGAAACCATAGAATAATGCTGCCAGCGTCAGCGCATATTTAAAATGTCGTTTGGCATTTCGCTCACGTTACGCATTTGTTTATTTAATTCGATTTTCTGTGCTTGCCGGCAAAGCAGGAACTTCCATTTTCTGTTTGCATGTGGCGGCGGGGCAGAGCACATCATTTAGAATTTATTTTAAACATTTGAAAGGAAAACAGCGAAAAAGTCGCACGTATTCGTTCAACAATTTATGAAAGAAAATTGATTTCGCCAAGCGCGCGTTTCTGTCTAATACACTTTTGAGCTTTCGAGGAGCAATTATTTAGGAACTGAGGCAGAATATTGTGCAAGCTTTGGTTCGTTTCAAATTTGACGTATATAGTGAATCATTCTCATCGTTGACCAAAGGCTTTTATTTTGCAAAACTGCTTAAAATTTAAATGAAAAATCTAATCCCGCGTCTACTAACTACTCCATAAACTTTAAAATTATGGAACTGGAGGCGATTTAACTTACATATTTCGGTTCTGTGTGGTACATAACACTCATCAAGGCTAATTTCTAGTAACATCAATCAAGTACTGAATTTCTACCAACCCTGTTTCTTGACTGAGTTGATTTTGCAATGTCCGTTTGCCAGTCCGTCTACGAATAAACTGCTTGGAGAATCAATTTTGTATGAGGGTTTATTATTTAGTTCCTTCGAGGTGAGTATAGAGAAGAAAAATGAATCGGCAGATAGAAAATCAGATTTTGATATCTTATAATTACGAATCTTAAGTAATAACACAAACATATTCCCTTGTAGTAGCACAAAATTATACTAAACTATATTTTTTGCTAAAACTCTTCTGATCGAGCAATCATAATTCATCCAGAAATTTAAATATGGCCACCAAGTTGCATCTTAATAGGGGTTTATATTACGGAAGGGAGCACATATTTTGTCACAGTAACCTAAGGCGGAAATGATTTAGGAATCATAGGTTCGAATCACACTGAACCGCACACTTTTTTAAAAACATTTTTATATATATGGTCAAAATCTAAATTAGCACAGATTTTGGAAGACAATATGAATCTCTTACAATGGTGGAAACCAGGAGAGTTTAGATTATTAGATTATTAGATAAAACTAGAAATTATTGCTACCAAATATTAACCATGCATCTCTCTTGATTATTGTAATTTCACGTCTCATTGTGTTGGAGCGATTGTATTTTTGTTTAAAAGAAGGAAATACAGGGTTAATACACAGATTTAACTACATTACATTTTTCACTTTCTACTTTTTTTATAATTTTTTTATTTTGTATTAAGACACAAAGAAGCCCCAAAGACTAAACTACGTTCTTTAATATATGATGATAACGGAATTATTTATGATTTATTAATTTAAAATATTTTTGATGTTTAGTAATAGCTTCAAATGATTTAACGAGATCAGTAATCTTTAAATATTAAAAATTATTTATTTTTTCAAATGCTTCTCATGTGTACAACTGCTGTTACGAGCAAAATATTTGAAATTGTAGGAATAACTTCAAACTTAGGAGTAATGTAAATACACTTCGAGATGATAAATCAAATTTCTCAATATTTTCTGCACAATTGACAAATAACGCCTTTACGTAAAAGGACCTTAGACACAATTGGGAAAGCCTTTAATTTTTACAATCGAAGTGTTAGCAAAAAGAAAAATGCAATACCTCTGTTTTTTATTGCCAACGCATAGCCTGTGACATGCACTAACCACACCCACACTGTCAGCTGAACTTTTTTCCCCTATTATACTGCCAGCAGTTTACTTAAAAGCTTTAAAATTCCTAGTCTTTTTGTTGCGCAGCAGGATGAAAGCAAAAAAGTTAAAAGCATTTGAAAGAAAAACTGCAAGAAATGTAAGAGAAATAACAGAAAATGAACTTGAACCGGAAACGGATATTGATAGTTGAAGATGTAGTCATTAAAGCGCAATTTTTCGTTGTGCAACTGTATTTGTAGTGGTAATGGTAGAGAGCACACAACCGCTGCTATTCGAAGTGTGCTGCGAAAGTGCAAATGACTTGGGTCGTTTCAGTTGACACGAAAGCATGACGGAATCTTAAAAATTCTTTAAATCGGGTATTAGAAAAGAAGTGGTCGGAGGATGAAACTATTTGGCCAGTTGAATATACGAGTGCATTGCATTTGGGTCAAGTTTGCTATTGAATGTGAAGGACATTTATACACCAAGTACCAAACAAATTAAAACGTTATATGATATTTTTAACTATGTTTATGGTCACAAAATTTAAATATTGTCACACATCACATACATTCACCAAACCACCCGACACACGCACCACACTTGCTAAATGCAAATATTTGATTTGAACTAATGTTTTATTTCCAAATATTTGCTGTTTCACTCACATCGTCATTGCTGCTCAATTTTCAAAATACCATAGTACCCAAGATGTGACGTATCCTTGCAGGAGATGTGGAGGGTGGCACCTACACTTCCGGCATTTATGAGTCTTGACAATCTCACTTTAAATTGATACTGACGCAAATTCCCGCATTACGGTTCATTGAAGTCAGGTCTAGCAGTAGGGAAAATTTTTGAAAACGAGTGCAATTTAAACAGGAAGTAAAGTTATAAATACGCCCAAACAACGGACACTGTTCAATGAGTTCTAAATGAGTATATATTACATTTGAATTGTACATATTATAATTTCTAATTCCTGCAATAGTTGCATGAAAAACATTTGGAAAACCATATATTCCACAAAACGGTTCATATTATAAAGAACATCTAAATTGTTTTTATGAAAAATTAAATTTGAAAAAATGTAAATTCTTCTATGGTTTGCCAGTCGAATATTTTGGTGAAGAAATTTTAAGTAACTAATTATCAGGAGTTAAGTTCAGGTATGGTGTTGAAATTTATTTATAAATAATTGATAACAATAAATTATAAATAGAATTTGTGAAGGTCTGTTCAAATTTAACCTTGTTCCACTTTAAACAGAATGCGAAAACCGAATAGAATATGACAATGACAACAATTTAGAAAGTAAGTTGAAATAAACAACACATACTCGTATGTATTGGCAACGCCAGGGAAAAATAAAAAATGCTATAGGCGCACAGTTGCATATTTCAATGGAAGACCAGATGAAAGGTAAACACAAAAACCGACAAACTTAAAACTTGACTTGTCTATACATACGACTGCTTGAAAGCTCCAAGCAACTCCAAACCTATTGGGAAATCCAAAGGCGAAAGAAGACAGAATATGTGTGTGTACATACGCATGGGATTGAATGTTGTGAGTGGTTAAAAGTACAACTATACGTTTCAGCTGCGCAGTAAACTGCACTTTTGTTTTTCCGCTGACTAAACGAATAAGTTTAAGCTTGCACTCACCGTATGGGAAGGATGTGTGACAGGATATTAGTTCAGCGTCTGACACAAAATGACACTCGAATGAGAAGTGCACATAGCAGACGTACTCAGGTGTCAGCCAGCCAGCCAGGCAGCATGTGTGCTCTTGGATTTGCATGTCTGTATTGATATCAAAAGAATTCAATAGCTGGTTAACACAAAACCAAAACAGCACACTTGCAGCATTCATTGAACTTTTGCCTTCGCAATAGTCTTTTCTGTGACACTTTATCATAAACTTGGTTTTTTGGTTTTTATTTGCTGTCTGTCTACCGTTTCAAAAATTTTAAATTTATACACAGTATTTTATTTAGCTTATTTAGTTGAGTATCATCTGTTTAAAGCCGGTTGACATTTTTCCACGTTTTTATGGCACTTACCTCGCATATGGATTGACTGATGTTTTGCAAATTCAAACGAAATATGCGATCCCTGTAAATAGAGAAAAATTTAAATTTCGATTAGTTAATATCCATAAAGTGAACTCTTGAGAGCTATCTTAAATAATTTCCATTTGCAAGAACATTGTTAAATGGCAAAATCAATTTTGTACACGAATAAAATCTAAATAAGACTTTTGAAATAATAAAAGAAAACAACCCATAACAACAACAGCAGCAGCATACTTAGGTGTGAGTATTCCTAATCCCAAAATCGTGCCGTGACACACGATAGAGTAAATCCTTGCCAAACAATCAAGACGCCCGCGACATTATACACCGTCACTCAGTATTATTACCATATAAACCAATCGTATATACGCCATGACATTCTATGTGCGAGTGCGCAAACGAGACAGGCAATGAGTAATGATGTGCAAGATAACCGGAGGCAATGTGCTCAATGTTGGCGAGACAGACGACATCAGCAAACAGACTGATTTTAAAAGTCTATTTAAAAAAAATCAAAAGTTCTTAGAAATCATTTTTCATTTCGCTCCCAGTTCGAAAGAGCAACAATTTAAAAAGCATATTTAAAAGTCGGGTTTTCGGGTTGCTTGCCCTATGATATTTGCAATAATCCACCTGCCTCCGCAACTTTGAGGGAATGCTTGATTGATTGATAACACAATATTTGTTGTCACTTGTGTGTTGCAGTAGAAAAAAGGATGAGAGTCGGCCTACAAAAAATAATACTGCTCTCACTGGCAATGACATTTATAAGCCAACTGACTGATGCAAATTAGCAGGAAACGACTTGATAGAAAGAGAAAATCAATTGAAATTGAAAGTTTCGTTAGACTCCACCATACAAAATTTGGGTTAGGTATGTTTACATTTCATACATTTCATAAAATTGTGAAATCCGTTAGAACTGTTATTATAGTGGGAAAGGAACGAATCATTTTTCAATTCCAAACTAAGTTTTTGGAAAGTTTGGTTTATAATAAAATTTTTAATTCGTCAAGAATGTAAGCCCTTCAGTTGAAACCGAAAACTCAAAATTGGAACTAGTTTTAGAAATATTTTTTAGTGAATATACTGATTTGGAAAATAAATCAACTTATACTTGGAACTTTCGAGTGGAATTGAAAAATTAAGAAATTCCAACTCTTTGTAACATCAGAGTATGCAGTTTATGCCTCTTAATTAGATCAGTGATAATGGGATAATTGGGGGCCAAATCAAAGGTCTTTCAAACAAGGGATGCAAGTTGGTTTATTTTCACTGTTCGCGACCCAGAGTGGCGATTATGATTGAATCTAATACTAACTATTTTCTCATTTCAAAATTCACTAGTCAAGATCTAGTAGCCATCCTTGTTGAAGTGTCAAGAGAGAAGGGAGCGCAGGAAATTGTTTGTGCGTCCGCCTACTTTCCAGGTGACTCCAACATTATACCTCCCGTGGAGGTGCAGGGGCTTATTGGGCACTGCCAAGGTAACAATCTGCAGTTAGTGATTGGCTGCGATGCAAACGCGCATCATGTCTGGGGAAGCTCGGACATCAACAACAGGGGTAAGTCTCTCTTAAGTTTTCTCTTAAGCAAAAACACAAACATATGCAATAAGGGTGCAAGGCCAACCTTTATTAACGCGGTTAGAGAAGAGGTACTAGACCTAACTCTAACCAGTCCTTACATCGCCAATTTTGTCAGAAATTGGCATGTATCTGATGAGCCCTCTCTGTCAGATCACTTGCATATAAGATTCGACCTACCAGGTGAATCAGAATTAAAAAATGAAGTCTTCAATCCAAAAAAACAAATTGGAGACTATATTGGGAATTATTAGAATCAAGATCCGATTCGCTGCCTACACGTATAAGTTCTGTTGGTGAACTTGAGGAGGCGGTGTATCGACTGAACGATATAATAATCTCAGCATATCTTGAAAACAATGTGGTCAAAACTCACAATGTATCTCGCGAGGTCCCATGGTGGAATGACAAGCTTGCAGATATGCGTAAAAAGATAAGAAAACTGTTCAATTGTTGTAAACGCACGAAGGTGTGGGATGACTATAGGGTCGCTCTGACAAATTACAACAAAGAACTAAGAATATCCAAGCGTGAGCCTTGGAGAAAATTTTGCGAAAGCATAGTCGAAACGCCAGAGAGCGCTAGACTCCATAAAGCTTTACGCAAAGAATACTCGAACGGTGTTGGAACTTTAAGAAGACCAGATGGGTCTTATACAATGAACAGGAGGGACACTTTAGAATACCTGCTTCAAGTGCACTTCCCGGGGTCAACTAGAGTGTCAATGACACTGGATCAGCCGTTATGCGACCAAGGGGCCATATTAGACAGAAGATCCTGGAGTTTGTCTGGAGTAATATTTACCCCAGACAAGGTTAAATGGGCTGTTGGGTCCTTTAAAACATTCAAGACACCAGGCGAGGATAACATTTTTCCAGCCCTCTTGATAAGAGGACTGGATATAATGCTTGAATAACTTGATGTATGTAATGATGGTTAGACAAATCATTACCTATGCATCCCTTGTGTGGTGGCCCAACACAACAAAAGAATCTGGTAAGAAAATACTTATAAGATTTCAAAGGCAGACTTGCGTGGCAATCACCAGTACCATGCGAAACTGCCCAACCACTGCTATTGAGGCCATAATACGACTATTCCCACTACACGCATTCGTGAAAAAATGTGCTGCTAGAAGCGCATTAAAGATGAAGATCTTGTCTAGACACCTCTAGAACTTCATGACTATGGTCATTTCAATATTTTAAATAACATACCAGATCAAAACATAATCTGCTCAATAACGTATATGATTCCAAAACGACAGTTTGATCGCAATTTTGAGATTATTATCTCAGACCGTTATGAATGGGACATAGAAGGACCTTGGGTCGATCCTAGAAGGGTCGACCCTAGAATGGTTCACAGACGGTTCAAAAACAAGCACCGGAGTCGGTGCAGGGGTCTATGGACCAAATACCAAAAGTCTCAGAACCAATGGGCAGGTGGCCTAGCGTTTTCCAGGCTGCAATTCAAGCAATCTCAATCTGTGCGAGGACAAATCTGAAAACGGGTATCAAGGGCGCACACATAGCTATCTATTCAGATAGTCAAGCTGCATTACAGGCATTAGCTTCATATTCTTTAAAATCGAAACTGGTGGAAGAATGCTTCAGCAACCTACAATCTCTAGGGGCAACAAATAAGGTTGCAATTTGCTGGGTCTGTGTCACTCGGGGATTGAAGGCAATGAAATTGCTGACGAGGTGGCTGGGGCCGGTTCCGCAGCAAGCCTCATAGGTCCGGAGCCATACTGTGGTATCAACTGCACGGAGGCTAAATCCAGGGTAGATAACTGGGAACATAGTCTCAGAATGTCACACTGGGAAGGGATAAAGGGGCTTCGCCGAGCCAAAAGACTGGTAAGGCCATTCACCTGCAATAAATAATTGCGCAATATGTGCAAAGCAGACATAAGAAAAATAGTAGGTTTTCTATCAGGTCATTATTACCTGAAATATCACCTGACTAGAATCCACATTCTTGATGATACGGAGTGCCGGCTCTGTCTAGAAGAAGAAGAAACCACGGAACACATACTTTGCGACTGCATTGCGTTGGCAAGAACCAGAATGAATGTATTCCACCGCGACCAGCTGGCTCTGGAAGAATTAAAGAATGCTCCTGTTATGGACATTCTCAAATTCATCCATAAAGCGGAAAAGATACTGAAGGAACATGACTTTCAGCTAGTTCCCTTCTCTAGAGAAGGAACATCTAGGTAGAAAAGAACCTGACAAATTATTGTGACGATTTGACATCACCAAACGGAAGAAATGCTATGGCATTACGGAAGAAACGCCGGTACTAAACCTATAGGGCATAGTAGATCGGACAATTGTGATCACATGGATCTTTGATGACAAATGTAGTATGACACAAAAGATCTTTTAGGTCGCAGTGTCGGCCAATGGGCAAACTACTAGGGCTAAATTATTATTATTATTATTAGATCAGTGATGTGGATGGCGAACATTTTTGGGCGATATTAACGTTGAGGTGCTTTTCACAGACTCGATACTTGAATTAAGAATTGACTCTCTGGTTTGTCTAGCGGCAAGATTTATAGTCTTCCAGTCAAGTGGTATATATATATTTGGGACATATGTATATATATATATATATATATATATATATATATATATATATATATATATATATATATATATATATATATATATATATATATATATATATATATATATATATATATATATATATATATATATATATATATATATATATATATATATATATATATATATATATATATATATATATATATATATATATATATATATATATATATATATATATATATATATATATATATATATATATATATATATATATATATATATATATATATATATATATATATATATATATATATATATATATATATATATATATATATATATATATATATAATTGCACTTTTTTTCAAAAAATTACTTCTAAAAGTCATATTTGCCCGAATAATTTTATGAAAATTTGTAATTAAGTTCTTTTATGTTTATTTTTCTTATTATGATAATTTTTGATCCAAGATAATTAACAATCTTATAGCCCAGGGGTCAAAAATGACCCAATTTATACAATTTTAATAAATAATCATACAAAAAGCCTAATTTAATTCAAATTTTTCTATAGCTACATCTACAAACATTGAGCAAATTATAAACATGCCTGATATTCCTTCTGGAACAGGCCTTGAAATATCTTCTGCTGTTTACGATGCTTTGGAGGATAATAATATTTTATCAAAAACAGAGGCATTCGTTTTTGACACAACATCGTCAAATACAGGAAGATTTAAAGGTGCATGCACTCTACTGGAGAAAAGAATTGAGCGCGATATTTTATATACGGGGTTGTCGTCATCATATATATGAAATTGTGTTGTCAGCTGTGTTTCTAGAAGCAAACATTGGAGCAAGTACAGGCCCTGATAATGTTCTATTTAAAAAATTTAAGAACAATTGGCTTCAAATACGGCAGGAAGAGTATGAACCTAGAATAAATGATCCAAGAGTTAAAGAAATACTAAGTGATGAGTGCGATGAAATAATTATTTTTGCGAAGAAAAAACTAATGGAACAGTTACCGAGAAACGATTATAAAGAGCTTCTGGAACTTATTATAATTTTTTTAGGCGGAACCACACCTCGAGGAATATCATTTTACAAACCTGGAGCATATCATTTAGCTAGATGGATGTCCAAAGCTATATATTGCCTCAAAATTTTATTATTTCGGAACCAGTTTCCTGAACTCGGCCAATGTGAAACTAAAGGTTTAATTGAACTAGCAGGGTTCATAATAAAATGCTATGCTAATTTTTGGTTCGACGCAACAAAAGCCCAATTAGCTCCTTTAAACGATTTGAAATTTTTACGGAAGTTGGAAGCTTATAAGAGTTTAAACAAAAATATGGCAGATAAGGCAATTTCAAAAACTATAAATCATTTGTACTACTTAAGTGAAGAGTGCGTTGGATTTGCTCTATTTGATTCTAGAATTTCTGCAGAAACTAAGGCTAAATTAGTGAAAAAAATGGGCGGTAGTATTCCCGAACAATCACAAGAAGATGAGAATGATGACGTTTTCAAGAAACTTCCATTGAAACAAGTTAATGTTAAGGATTTCATAAACAGAGATGTTAATACGATTTTAGAGGAATTATTTTCTACAAATACAAAAAAACGATTTAATATATCTATGACATTTTTAAAAGAGGACCCACGAACATGGGATGACTTAAAGGATTGCAGGGACGGAAAAAACATTGTTGGAAACATAAAGATTGTTAACGACTGTGCGGAAAGACTTATTCAAGAATACCATCAAAAAATAACAAAAGACGAGGAGCAACGACAACATTTATTTAAAGTAATATTGATTTTATTTAAGTGCTAAAACCAAATTGGTAAAATTTTTTTTTCCTTTTTTAGGTTGTTCAACAATATAGAAAGCAATACTCCAAAAATGCAACTCTTAAAAATTTATTTTCCGATTTCAATTCAAAAATTATATTATCACGTATCACGTTTTTTATGTACTTATTGTTAGAAACCATATTTACGTTTTTAAAACAAACTTCTAAACATTAAAACAGAGATGACCCAAATGGTCAGATTAAGGATCAATCTTTCATTTTCATAAGCATTTCCTTCAGGTTGTAATAAGTAGCCGAAGAAACTTATTAATTACACAAAACTTACTTATCTTAAAATTTAAAATCAGTCTTATGTGGTATCAATTTATGACCGAAGATATGTTGTTTATATTTAATAAAACTCATTGTCCACTTCTGAGAAAAATTTTAATTAAATTAGGCTTTTTGTATGATTATTTATTAAAATTGTATAAATTGGCTCATTTTTGACCCCTGGGCTATAAGATTGTTAATTATCTTGGATCAAAAATTATCATAATAAGAAAAATAAACATAAAAGAATTTAATTACAAATTTTCATAAAATTATTCGGGCAAATATGACTTTTAGAAGTAATTTTTTGAAAAAAAAGTGCAATTTCCCTGAAGTTGACATTTGACCTCTGTGTGCCGCGGTTTAAAATTGTCAAATTTGGCTCAAATTTTCACCATATGCGTTTTAGGTCACCTGTAAAAAAATAGGGGGGCGCACTTCTCGAAATTCAACATTTTGCAAAATAGCTGCCACCCTAATATATATATATATATATATATATATATATATATATATATATATATATATATATATATATATATATATATATATATATATATATATATATATATATATATATATATATATATATATATATATATATATATATATATATATATATATATATATATATATATATATATATATATATATATATATATATATATATATATATATATATATATATATATATATATATATATATATATATATATATATATATATATATATATATATATATATATATATATATATATTACTTATTGTTAGAAACCATATTTACGTTTTTAAAACAAACTTCTAAACATTAAAACAGAGATGACCCAAATGGTCAGATTAAGGATCAATATTTCATTTTCATAAGCATTTCCTTCAGGTTGTAATAAGTAGCCGAAGAAACTTATTAATTACACATAACTTACTTATCTTAAAATTTAAAATCAGTCTTATGTGGTATCAATTTATGACCGAAGATATGTTGTTTATATTTAATAAAACTCATTGTCCACTTCTGAGAAAAATTTTAATTAAATTAGGCTTTTTGTATGATTATTTATTAAAATTGTATAAATTGGCTCATTTTTGACCCCTGGGCTATAAGATTGTTAATTATCTTGGATCAAAAATTATCATAATAAGAAAAATAAACATAAAAGAATTTAATTACAAATTTTCATAAAATTATTCGGGCAAATATGACTTTTAGAAGTAATTTTTTGAAAAAAAAGTGCAATTTCCCTGAAGTTGACATTTGACCTCTGTGTGCCGCGGTTTAAAATTGTCCAATTTGGCTCAAATATTCACCATATGCGTTTTAGGTCACCTGTAAAAAAATAGGGGGCGCACTTCTCGAAATTCAACATTTTGCAAAATAGCTGCCACCCTAATATATATATATATATATATATATATATATATATATATATATATATATATATATATATATATATATATATATATATATATATATATATATATATATATATATATATATATATATATATATATATATATATATATATATATATATATATATATATATATATATATATATATATATATATATATATATATATATATATATATATATATAT
Source organism: Clusia tigrina (assembly GCA_920105625.2). Lineage (NCBI taxonomy): Eukaryota > Metazoa > Arthropoda > Insecta > Diptera > Clusiidae > Clusia > Clusia tigrina. The sequence goes on from OV050030.1 coordinate 375,893,241, forward strand.
ATATATATATATATATATATATATATATATATATATATATATATATATATATATATATATATATATATATATATATATATATATATATATATATATATATATATATATATATATATATATATATATATATATATATATATATATATATATATATATATATATATATATATATATATATATATATATATATATATATATATATATATATATATATATATATATATATATATAAAATTACTTTCGGGGTCAATTTCGTTCATCCGTGACCAATTTTTTCTATACAGTTAGATACATCTTAATGTGAACAAATCATTATAACTGAAAATACCTTCATACCAAATATTCCTACAATGGCAAAACTGAAGTAGTGTCCATGAATTTTACGCTAAACTGTACATAAATTGTGAGATGTATATGTATATATTAAATCGCCACATGTTCTTGACTTAAAAAGTAATGGATGTTGGACATCATTGCCTTTTCTATTAGCCTTTATTAAAATTTCCACTATTAAGATATGCATGTATAAAACAATATACAAAAAAAATTGCAGCATAACTGCAGTGCCTACCACTGATGTATATGTATAACTTGAGATCCAAACAAGATTCACAATCCAAATTTGTTATAATGCCAAAAAATTCAATTAGTTAAATTAGCTAACATTTTACGCATAACATTTCAGCTGCCAAGCACTCTTTCCTGTGGAATACATTTTTACCAAGAGTCGTGTTTATTTTAGGTATATGGTTCCAATATCTGCATAGTTTAATTAGAACTTTAATTACAACTTTATTTTTTTAGTATAGTTTGATAAATTTCTTAATGTATTTATTCTTATTATTTCTTAGACATTTCCATTTTTTATATGAGATTTCTCTTGATTTTTTTGCATGCAGCCCAATTTACTTCACAATTCCTTGTAAAGAACGCGACGTATTGTTCGTTTTGATACATAATTTGGGTCTATTATACATAAGTTAGTAAGTCAAGTTGTTGTAAAGTGAGTAAGTGTGGTGTTTTTTTATACAATTGGCGCAAACGTGGTGCGAAGTCTCAATTTTTGTCTGGCATTTACTTTTACTTATGACAATAAATGAAGTTTCAGCAACAGAGATGGCAGCCTTAAAAGCATAGTAAGAAATGAAAAATGAGGCATAATATTTTTGCCTACCTACGATTAAGGAAAATAATTTTTATCCGTTAAATGTCGTGTACTCTGGTTCCCTTTAAGTAGTTCCTCTCTTAAGTGCTATAGCAGATTTAAAGGTTATCTTGCCGACTTGTATAATTAGAAGTAACTTCGGTTTGGCCTTCTATTAGCAACAATGCACGAACGTATGAATAGATGTAATATTTCAGCGTGTAAAGGCAACCAGTGACAGCAGTAACCACCAGAGTTCAACAGCAGCTCACAAATAATAATTTTTGAAATAGAATTTTGGTTGGCGAAAAAGGGAGGAATTCCTGAGTAATAGTTAAGGTCAGAAAGTTGTGAACTTCTTGTCCGTTAAAGGTTAAGGATGAGTGACGAGAACGTTACTAACGGCGGGAGTTAGAAAATTTTTAGAATTGGCAGAAAGGAAAGTTCAAAAGTGCTTGGTCCACACAGTGCTGAGTTGATTATAGGCCACAAAGTTTTTTAAATATGTAAATAATGTTGGAGTATATTTTATTCTTTGAAGGAAAAATAAACGATACGTTCCATTACAATAGCCGAAGCTTAAACACAAACTTAAATGCACAAAATTTCCCTCAACATTCTAACTAATTTACTCGATTTTAACAAACTCTGAAGGCTAACAGTGCGCTTCTGCAGCAAGACTCCGCAACAATAAAAAAAATGCTTGTATATAGCGGTTAAATTGTTCCCCAACTGCAAACATTAATCTTCATTTCGTTGATGCTTCCTAAGTAGTGCGACGGTGGAAACAAATGGGAACCGACGAGCAATGGAAGGAGCGCAAATGGTGCGAGCACGTGCACTAACGTGGCGCAAAAGCAGCGCCCGCCAAAAACCCTACATATCCACAAACTGGTTTTCATACAAAATGGCGCAAAAGGGAAGCCGAAAATGAAATGGTTACAATGTGGAAGGGCGAAAGTTACCGCAGACATATGAGCAGACAGACATTATTTTATAATTATGTATGCTGACAGTGTTGCCAGCGAAAAGTTTCAAGTGCTCTTTCGCGATGAAAAATGAAATATGCGCTAGAAAATGCGTGCGAAATTCCGACGGTAGAGATTTCACAACTTAACTTTGCTGAAAGGGTACCGGCAGAGGTTCGTAGTAATTAATATTGTAGTAGTCACTAACTTTCGCCCAGTACCAGGGGGGCTGCAAACCTCCAAATATCGCAAATTGTTGTAGTTTGCGACTTCCACCAGTTTCTACTTTAAAGTAGTGGTGAATAATGTGAGAGTGCATTTGTCCACTCCCATGTTGACAAGCTTTGCCAGTGCCGCTGTATAACTGCCCAATAAGAGAGCAAAGTGTACAACAAAATTAATGATGAGGGCTTTGCGCCACAAAGAAGAACAGGCAACCCACATTGGAACAGTTTTCATTTCGGCAGTATTTTCGAGCAATTTCAACACAATTTCTTAATTAGTTACGTTGAGAAGTGTGTATTTCACTTACATGGCGCCCACATAAAGTGCGCTGTTGTTCTCATCAAAGTAAAACGTTTTGTATTGCAATGGTCCACAGCTGAAGTCTTTGACATGATCTGCAAAAAGAAGAAAAATTATTTGAATTGAAATTAAAGATTAAATTTATAGTAGATAGCAAAAAGAACTTCCATGGAACTATCGCATCTGTGGTCGAATAATACATCACGTAAATATGGATCATTGTTTTATACTACGAAAATAAGTTTTAAAAAATGTTCCGCCCTCTGTAGCCTAGTGGTAAGCATCCTGCCCCGGGCTTGGTCTCAAAAATCCTCCTCTCTAGAAAAAGCTTTGTTCGAGTCCAAAGCCTCAGTAGCTAGTAATAATTTCCCTAAACCCTTTTAATCATAATTAATTCTGGTGTAAGATATAATAATAATAAATATATAATCGAAACCAGATGAGGTAATTTAATCCCCCGCAAGTATCCTTGGTAGTATTACACAGAAGTACTAATGACTGAAAAGAGTGATATGATTTTTTTTTTAAATTTATTTACTGAATTAATGAATTATCTTTGTTTATGAAAGTGGGTGCCAACAACTAATATATCCATTATAATTAAAGATACACCAGAAGAATATCTAAGAGAAAAACTCCATAGCTGAAAGACTAAAATATTTATTATATCATTGCCGAGGACGAATATTTGGAAACAATTACATATGTTGGCAGATTTGACTCAAGTGTAATTTTACGTCAAAGGACTAAAACGACCGACTGGAAATGAGTACTGAAAATTGTTTGATGATAACAAAATTGTACGAATTCGAACCAAAACATTTTACTTATATACCGCTAGAGATTACATGAAGACCAGCAATTAAAAACCACACCTGTCACTCCAAAACACCGTACAATACAACCAACAATACACTTACTCGCTTCGCGCTAATTAGAGAATTACAACATCTCACGTGTCAGACACTAAAACTAATTTGTGGTTTCACTTTCCAGCAATGTCACGGCCTAAATGACACTGACAATGACAACAAGGCTGCCCCTGGCGTTGCTTCTGAAAATGCTCCCATTGTCATTGCAAATTTTAGTGGCAACATGTACGTACGCACATCACGTCGCTGCACACAAGGCAAATGGCATTAACTCATCACTAGCGAAATCCCAACTGCCACGTAAAATGATAGAATTTCTCTCCTTTTTCATAGCGTAACAAACAACACAATTGCAATTGAGAACTTAAGTTACCTACTAATTTGCAACAATTATGCCGGCAATTAGAATAAAAAAGGGAACGAAACAAATCATGCAACCAACTGGTGAGTAGGGAAACATTAGTAACAAAGGCAAGGCAATAACATGGAAACAAATTTAAATGACGTTAACTAATATCCTTTTCTGCATGATAATGAGTAAAAAACTGAGGAGGGGCTATAAAGTTATGTTATGATGGACAAAGGGTCACTGCAGCAAAGAACTGTGTTTATATTTTTTTTGTGCTAAGACAAAGAAGGCATAAAAGTTACACAAAAGCAGCATAACAGAAATAACGTTGTCATTTTATGTCGCTGCCGCTGCCGTTACCGCCTTGAAAGGACATGGTAGGCAACAACATAATAATAGCATTAGACTTAGAAGTGATTTGCATAGCAATGAATAATAAACACAAACAAAGTAGATCTATACAGCAAGAGCGCAGAAAAAGTGAACAAAACTCAAAATTAACTGTAAATACAACCTACACTGCGCTATTCCATTAAAGTTGACTGGAAAAAATGGCACTACAAAAAGCCAATCTGCCTATTTAAATATTGACCCTTATGCAAATTAGTCGTAACTAAAGCAACGAAAAGGAATAAAAGACAAAATTTTAATACACTGTTTATGTTTTTGGCCCTAAGCTAATGGAATTGTGCATTGAATTTGAATACATAAACTGACGGAGCTAACGTGGCAGTATTTGTAAAAGGGAGGGAGAGTAGGAACAGTTTCCGAATATTAAAAACTGAACTACGAATAATAATATTTTTACATAAGCGCTGAATTGGCATAAGAAAATTGTGGAGAAATGTAAGTATAAAAACTAGTATGCTATCAGAAAGTGAAATTATAAGAAATGAGTTATCAGATAATGTTGACCACAAAATAGTGTTTGGAGTATTGACAATTGTTTGCTAAAATAGAAGAAAATAAGTTGTAATCATAAAAAACTTATTTTGTTGTATTGAAGTGATATTCTCAAATTGGGGATCAGAAGAAAGTTCCAGAGTCTTATACATATCTGGTGAATACGGTTCTGAGTCGAAAAAAATAATTGAGTTTTGTACAAGTTACCCCTTACAGACATCGATATGTAGGTGAATAGGTTTATTGTTTGTTAACTGTTTTTTCCCCGGAGGGAATGTACCTATAGCAGATAAAATTACGATACTCTGGCTTGTAAGATAAGGCATATCGTTACATGATCAGCCTTCGACGAACTTTTGGCACGCTTTGAAGGCCCTGCTCCACTCTATTCTCTCTGTTTCGAAAAAGGTGACTGACTGTAGATTTTCTGTAACATAATGTTGAAGTTTTTGAGATATTTTTTAATTATATTAAATTACATGGGAAGTCGAGTAATTGCACAAAATATTAACTGGTTTAAACAAGAATTCTTTAAGTTAGTGTTCGTGGCTGCAATCAAATATGTAAAATATTTTATATATTTAAAGTTTTTAATGTTCATTGCTGATAATAGAATGTTGGCATTAAATGAATGTAGAAGAAAATGATGGAGTACAATTTGTTTTCAGTGAAAAAGTTCTGAGTTAGAAGAAACGATATTTAATGTGTAATTGCCGTTCCATGAGGATACTATCATCTTTAAATATCGGTTATCCAATTATCAATGAATCTTTAATATACACTCATAATCACCAAAAATACTCTAATATTTAGTTGTGATTATTGACACTTGAAATGTTCACTTTTGGGATTAGTCGACTGCTTTGGAATAACAAGGCGGAATTGCTTAAGAGGTCATCAATTGCTGTAGAAATGTGTAATTTGCATATCCATGCTGACATGTACAGCACTCGTATTTCAATTTGCATTTATCCTCCCAACATATTATATAAAATTTCCAAAGTGAAAAAGTTCAAGGTTTTTCTTCGCATATAATTTTGATCACTTTAGTTCAGCTTACTCTGGCGTATGATTAACCTCAAATGTGCCTTTTTTAGAACATATTTCATGGTGTACTACTACATTTGTGTGAAAGAACGCATTATATTTCATGCCACGTTATCATGTATTAAATTTACACTTCAGCTGTCAAGCTTAACATTCAATTATCCTTCACACAACCTTGTTTCCGGCCATTTCTGTTGTTGGTATGCAACACGAGCAACAAAAAGTGAAAGAGGGAAAAAAATTGAATAATATATTTCACACACATCACTTAATTCACACAAAAAACTTTCTTTCTCGCATCCGAAAGCAAAATAGATGAAAAAATAAGAAGAGAAACGTTTTTCGTACACTCATACGTATCTCGTACACAGCTCTTCGTAACGCTATTGATATTTCACACTTCACACTTCGCACTAGTAAATGTAAATGTAAATAATAAGGACGAAGGCAAATAGACTAACAAAAAAGTCTTTTGCAAAACACATACAGGGATTTCCCTCCCATACACCCTACATTATGACCCAGAAAACAGAACGAAATAGGAGCAAAATGTTAAGCATTTTAATGTCATTATTGTCTGCCAACGATGCGTTAACATATGCTATGGAAAAAAGGATATGCTAGTAAGTATGTAAAATTTATCCCCACAAAAAAATGTCAATCATTTTCTAAATATTCCTCGTAAATATGTATTTTTATGCACACTACTGTATTTGCGCTCGTTTTTTGAGGAAAAAAGAAGGCGCTAACATATGCAAGGACATTCTTATACATATATTTAGCACGAACACATCAGTGGAAAGGAACAAAAGGGGCTCTTGCACGTGTTTCTAAAAGGATTTTGCTAAACGGAGCTCTGGAAATATCAAAAATAAATATAAATTTTTTTTCTCTCTGTGACGGGTGGCAAAATATTTACATTTCGTCAGCTGCTTCTCCGTTGCGTAACTACTGCCGAATGTTATTTTAATATTCATTTTCGGCACATCACTGTTTCTAATGCTTATCTTCAATTTTCGTGCTTGACCTTTTTGTCATTGTCTTTCCCCTTCAAGTGACATCTATCAAATATATTGTAAATAACAATATTCCATTCTATTCTCCATATCCTCGCATCCGAGTGAATATGAATTGTACTCGTATATTGTGTTAACATTTAAATTTTCAACAAACTCAATTTAAGTTTCTCAGTAAATTTTTTAGATTGTACCCTCTTGAATTTCTTATTAGTTTTGGTTTTTGTTTATACTCTCCGAATTCTATAAGCTGAGCAACAAATATAATCGAGTGCCGCCGCTACGTTTTCCTACTTGCCTTAATCTCTGCAGGGCTCCGAGAAGGGCGCACGACTAATGTCGTAGCCTTTTCACAAGGCCACCTTATTACCTCAAACCTATTACTCGCGAATACGAGTAGGTAGATTGGAAGCTTTATCTCAGACGTCGCAGAAGTGAGTGTTGTATGCAAACCCGCCAATTTGCTGTGGGCGGATGTAGCTTATAGAATTTAATTGCCCATAAAAATTGACTAGCTCCAGTGGAAGCGATAGCGGCGTCACCACATAAAAATGTGGAGCGCAAGTGGAATCGTAAATTATAACATAGCTCGGCGTCTTACAGCCAACCAGACCTCAGTCTCTCATCGATACACTTCACCGATACGCACGGTGGCAGAAAAAATTTAAATGCTGCAGGCATAAAACTGAAACCAAAGGTTAAGAGCTTTCATTGATGCTGTTATTTTCATTTTATGATGCGTAAGCACATAAATTTTCAAAACAAAAACCGTGCTGAAAAAGTAGATAGATGAATAAGAAGTAGGTCGAGTGCGGCGCAAGAATTTGCAACAGATTGATGCAGGCACAAACACACAGGCACTCAGCTGAAGATTCGCTATTGACAGGCGAAATTGTATTTCGAAATCTTGTGTACATAATCAAGATAAGAAATGTATTTCAAAAATACTTGGCGAAAAATAGAAGAACCATGCAACGGGAGCGCCAGCAGCTCAAAAGTGCTCAAAAACTGAAATTTTATGCGAACTAAATCAGGGCCATTCATGTCATGGGTATACGAGTACTCGTACTCGAGCGCTGTGAATGGTATGGCGCACACAACACACAATTATGGGTGCACTTTATGACGCATTTGCATATGCAATGATTTTTACTGCCATGCGCCAAAATGCAGACCTCTGCATTTGCATTGCTCGCATTGTGTGCTGCAGCTTGCCATTGACTGGAAGTGGGTCACATAAAAATCATTCGGCATAGAAGTGGAGTTCATAAATATTAATTTAAATGTTTATGCTTATAGCTAATTACTGGTGTTTTGTTAGCTTCATTAACGACGCAGCAGGCAATATGCGGCTGGAACGTAAATGCAGCTCGACTCTGAGCCAGTTAAATTTAATTTTCATTGAGCACTTAATAATTTATCTGCTAATATAAGCGGAATCTGCGTCAGGTAATGGGATCGAAGTAAATCTTATACTGTGTTCAATTATGGGATACTTAAACACCTTGCAGTGTTATTTGGGCATGAGATTATAGTAACATTTTATTGTGATTTAGCCATATAGGAATTGTCTAGTCATACACCAATAAAAATTGTTCGATATCCACACCGACATGTTGAATATGAATGAAAGTGTTCAAACTCAATCGAATTTCTTATAAATAGTTGAGTGTATTTACAGGTTCCTTCCGCAATAGTTGAGTGTACAGGTTGTATGAATTCAGTATTGTTTTCCTTTCCTTTGTTGTAAATATTCGATTAGGCAACTGACATTTATAGTTCGTACGTTACCACAACCATGATCACTCAACACTTATCGTTACACAAGAGATGATAGGTTTCAAAAGCTGTGCACAAATTTGAAGAACGCCAAATTATATAGAATCCTGGTTTGAACTTGTTTTACCACTATAGCATTTTCAGTGACGTCACTTCACTTTCAAGGAGCCCATGCACTCATCTCATCTCCATAATTTCATACGACCCAAGCCAGAAACTTTGAACTTGAACAATTAAGTACTGCCTTCTCTTCCAAGTAACAGGGGGAGTGCACTGTTCCACATGAAAAATGTCTTCGCTACCCCAAGTATGTGGCAGAACCTTCCACACGGGTCATTTTAAATCCTATTATCTGAGAATACAGTGCAGTAGCTGTGATAGCGGCAAACAAAAGAAAAATATGCTTCGACCTTCACCGTACCGTAAAAATTTACCTGGCGCCTAGATGATACCACCAAGGCTCACACACAACGAACGAAAAATAAAGTCTCTTAAATCCATTTATGTGAATTTTTCAAGCGTTAAATTTACGTTTTTACGTATCCTTAACTACCACCACCAACGCTTGCCAAAACTTAAATGCCCAGAAAAAGCAAAGAGAAAAATTTGCTTATTTTTCTTGGTAGGAAAATGTATTCAGGTAGGAAAATGTATTTGCATCATTTGTTTTATGGACCCCCGCAAACAATGCACACACACACATACATATATAATCTAATGTGTTCACGACCAGTAGCGGTATATTTGAGTGTAGCCGCCTTGGGGAGAGTGAGGGGCTGCTTAAGCTACTTATTTGGCTTTTGCTTATTTTAAGAGGAAGGCGGTCGCCTTGATTCAATTGCCGCTATTTATTGGTATGAGCTGCGCATTTTTGCCATATATTGTATATGGACCGACATCCATGTGTGTCTATGTGTGCGAAGCAGTCAGTATGTTAGTCGATTTTTGCTTATCTCCGCTTTGCATGCGAGCTTTTACCATCATGGAGCTATGTCAGCATTGCTTTTATACGGTTTTATGCAGAAGTTACTCTTCACCAGTTCTTGGAACAATTTCTATGGTTTTCTTGTGTTGCCCAGTACTACAGTGATAAAGTGTTTTAGACTTTACCTCTTCAGCGTATCTCCTTAAACAATGAGAAATTAGCAGTACTGCTGGCAATGCTTTAAGCTCAAATGGTACCACTAGCTGCAACGTTAGTGGCAACTGCACAGCAGCACAAAACATAATCACAGCAAAGCAGGTGACAATGAAATAATAATAACTTCAGGTGCTTGTGACACAGCAGAAACGGCAACGCTAGCAGTTGAAAAGCTGTCAGTTCGCTTTAGTAGAAAATGACAACTTGATGCTGACTTAAGGAACATTTTTAAAATGCGAATGTTGGAAAATGAAATACAGTAAAAAAACTTTATTAAGACAAATAGCACCCGTGCTGCTGCCAACTTTAACCAAGGAATGTGCACAAATCTGCAGGGATCTGAAGATTTAAAAAAAGACAAAGGCAACATTCTTGACTGCGCAAATTACAAAAACAGCAAAAAAGAAGCATTTAGAAAAATAGAACGAGCAGAGAGAAGTCAGCAAGGCTGCAGCAGCTGCAGGTGTTGACATTGCACGGCAGGATGGCGACTGCTGCTGCTGCTAGTGTTATTGTTGGTGCTCCAAAAAAACTGCGAAAGGTGAAAAGCTTCAAATGTCACTTAATGTCACTTTTATTATGAAATGAAAAATCGAAATTAAAGCGTGTTTAGTTTTCGATTCAGTGCTTCTATTTTCTCGGTGTTCTTGTAAATATAAATATGAGCTGAAAGCCGCAGTTGCTAGTGCTTCTCTTACAAATTGTACACTAATTCATTTTTGTACAAATTATAATAATAATAATAATAATAATAAATTTTTACCGGTTTATTGATATGATGAGTGTTCTCGTGACGATACGAAATAGTACGAAATAATACGAAAAGTGTATATATTAATTCCAGAAGCATAACTCTATTTGAATTAAGTGAACATTTTGAAGTTATTGAAAAATCTTCAAAAATAATTGTAACATAACTAATTTTATATAACCATTTTTATTAATCTGTAAATTTTGAAATATTTTTATATTATTATATACTCCAAATTTATAATTATTCGAGCCGAAAGCCCTGGCAGCTAGCGCTCCTTTTTTTCTTCTTAATCATAATAATTTATTATTGTGATTACTATAATAAATAAAATAAATAGATAAATTCTTCAAAATAAATCGGATATCTTAAGGTCGAGGTGATAATTGAAGAATGTTTATAAATAATACATAATGAAGACAAGATGAGGACAGAGATAAAAGTTATCAATATAATTCCCTTATATTCATTCCCTCATATTAATACTATTTTAGTTACACCAGTGATATTTTGCTTGTGGTAACAGTTTGTAAGCACCTCTCACTACACTATTTTGAGTGGTACAATTTGGGTGCTGAAATAACGAAGTTTCATCTGCTTACAGAAGAATTTGGTTATTTAAGTGTCGGAGAAAAGATAATAAACCACTTGAAACCACGCAATACATTTTTGGAATGGGGATTCCTTTTGCTCTATGGCTGGTGCTCTTAAACCATAATTGATAATAAATGATTCCTTGAATTATCAAAATAGCACATCTCACAGAGTTCTTTATTCCCACTTTCATGCTTTTCTTCACGATAGAAATCAATTTCAAAACGAAGTACAATTACGAATTTGAAACAGTTTTGGATAAGTCGAAAACTTTGGTGTACAAAGTGGAGGTGTTGCTTAAATTACCTAATTGTACGAGCGTGAATCGATAAGTGCTTAAAAATTACCACAGCGGCCATTGCCACCTTAAATCCAATATTTTGCATGCCAGCATCTTTCAAAAGAACGCACCCTAATTTTCCGCCTGATCTATCAAATAGTTTTGCTATTACAGGCATTTGAAACAGACGCCAACGAGCATTTTCGTCAAAATGGAAAAAAAAAATTTCGTGTGCTCACTGAACACTAGTTTTTGAGAAAAAAAAACCATTACGCAAACCAAACCAAAGCTTCAAAATTATTATGAATGGATAGTTTCACCGATTAAACTATCCATCACTGATTTATTAAATTTCGTTACGGTCGTACTAGCATAAGTTACGCCGAACGATCCTGCTGCCCAATTGAGGTCACTACACCAGAAAGGGTCGATAATATCCACGATATGATATTGGACGATAGGCGAGTGAAAATGCCAGTTAACAAGTTAATTTTGTTTAAAAAAAATATATTTTTTGGCCGCAGCCGTCGTTATTACTATCCAGCTAAAAGTGAACTAAATTTACGAATCTAACATAATTGAATTAATAACTTAATTCTAGCTCTGACTCATTCACCTTTACGTAAACGTGCAAGTGCAAAGTGGGAAGATGCAGCGTCAGCGAGTTGGTGGACTGGATGGAATGTCGGTTGGCACCGGTGTCATTAGGAGGAATTGTTGGCTGAACGGATGTGGCTTGCTGATTAGGGCGAAATCTGAGTTCTTACGGAGTTTGAATATTTGGGGCCTTAACATGCGAAAACTGGAAGAGACTACAGGCTTATCACATGGATCAGTGATTTCAATTTTGAATATTTTGATATGAAAATGCCAAGATGGGTGCCGCGTTTGCTCACAATTGACAACAAACGCAATCATTTCACTGCTTCAGATGAGTGTGGCTATGTTCAATCGCAATCCGAATGTGTTTTTGCGCCGTTTCGTAACCGTGGACGAAACATGGATTCACCACAACACATCAGACACCAAGGTCGAGACAGTGGAATTCTCCTAGTGAATCGAAGGCCAAGGAGGGTATGTCGGTTAAAAGGTCAGCTGTTGGTTCAATTCGACGTCGATTTGAAGCAAATCATATTTGGGGAGGGAAAATGTCTCTTCCACCAGGACAACGCACCGGCACATAGGTCTGCAGATGCAATGGGAAAATTCCATGAATTTCGAATTGCTCACTTATCTAGCATATTTTCCAGATTTAGCCCCGCCGATTATTTCCTGTTTCCAAATATGTAGAAATTGCTGGGCGGATTTGGGTGAGATTTGGGTCGAATGAAGAGGGCATCGATGAAACAAGCGGCTATTTTGAGGGCATCGAGAAAGCATATTATTTGGTGGGCATCAAAAAATTGGAGAAATTTTGCATGAATTGTATCCAGCTAAAATAAAACGAGTTTTTACAAAATAGTGTTCCTTATTTAAATTTTTGGGGACTTATTGTATAGCAACATTGATTCAGTTATTTAAGGCATTAGGACGGACAAAAAAAAATTAACTATTTTCGCAAACCAGGCACTATCTAAATATTGTTCGTACGAGCTACAAATCATCGTTTGGTGCAAATAATTGTTTATGTGGGAAACAATAGGTTAATTTTTAACTTATCTCACTTTGAGCACACAAATATACAGATACGAAATTTAGATTTTCACCAAAATCAACATCAGCAGTTATATTGCACATAAAATGTCTGTCAAGTGTCTCTTTTGTTTCTTGAGATACACTACTGCTAAAGGCGAATATCGTTAAGCGAATAAGTAGGAGTTGGTTGAAAATATATACATGTCCTACCACGGCCACATCTTAACTTTCACTTAGCCATATCGGATAATTTGTTAAATAACCTCTCTCTCTCTCTCTCTCTTTACTCTTGGAATTTATAGATCTGTAGTAAGTACTCCGCTACATAAATATTGTTCCACACAACTTGAACTACCATTAGAATTTCGTTCAGTACTACTTGTATCACTTAAAAATGTTCCCATTACACTGAATTTTGGTGAGTTTAATATTTCTTCTTGTTTCTGCATAATAAATTTAAACTCCCCCATCTTTTAATTTGCTGTGGCCACACTCTTCTATAAAGATTTGCACATTCGTTGTTCAAAACAGAAAATCCAAAATAAATAAAATTGTATTTAAATTGCATTAACACCGCCTATATACGTAGCTGCTGGGGCAGTCTGTGCTACGGAGATGAAGATCGAGTTGACAGGGCTTGGCTACAGAGCCAGTAGTTGCTGGCCCGTCATTGTTACGTGGTCATGTTTGCATAGCAGAATAAAAAAATTAGTGAATTTGTAAAACAAGAAACAGAACCAGGAAGTAGAAGTGGATAATCCCAGCAAACTAATTTCCCCAAAGACCGAGGCACAACAATTCATCTCAGTTCTGTATTCACTTTACACCCTATACAAACTCGCATGCCTGCGTCCTACTCAGGGTCATTTATGGATTCTTCAACCATCACTTTCTGCCTCCCTAGCACGTAGGCAATATTCTTTGTTACCTTATACACACACACACACACACACACACACACACACACACACACACACACACATACATATATATATATATATATATATATATATATATATATATATATATATATATATATATATATATATATATATCTGCTCTTCGCGGTCATGCAGCGACTTTTAGTTGAACATCTCCCTTGGCCGCATCTCATTGGCCACTAAAAATTTGACTTTTATATTACTCCTATTCATTTCTATTTCGTCCTTTAGTATCCCCAAAGCAGGGTTTGAGCTGCTGGCCTAGGATTTCATCAAATATTTAGGACACTTTGTGGAGCCAGTCCACAACCGACGGAAATACGTTAATACATGTTGTGCCTGCACCTGCACCTGCACCTGTTGTCCTTTGTGTAGTGCAGACTTTCGTGTTCATGGATGTATATATTCTGCCGGTAGAGCTGCCACTTCTGCTGCTGTTGTTTGTATTTGCTTTTAACTTGTTATGCTTTGCAGTATGTTGTGCTGCTCCATTTACTCTCGCCGTCGTTGCTTTTTGCTGTGCTGCGCTCGTCTATTTTATGGACTACGAGTACAAGTACTTGGCGCTCTGCACCTGTCTGCGGTGGAGTACATATGTTCTTATTTCTTTCTCCTTTGTTGCTTTTTTATTGTACTTTGGTTTTCCATGTTATGCTTGTGCTGGCCATGAAGTAGAATAAAATTGAAGCTGAACTAAATCTCATCTAAGTCGCAAACGTGCTCAACACAAATTCCAAGCGCTTACTGGGGAGCCGGATGAAGCTTGCTTGCCGCCTACATATTTTGTTATATGCTTGTGTAGCAAGAATTTATATACTTAAAAAATATTAACTAAAATATATTTAAAGTTATTTAAAAAATGAGACAGCAACACTGCACACTTTCCACGCTTGCAGCCCAGCGATGCTGAGAGTGTCCGACATGCTGCATAATGTTATCGCATAGCTAACATTCCAAAAGCTTTCGAGTGGAATCTGTTGTATATCGGACATTCATTTTGGGATAAAACCGGCTCAACAGTGTCAGAATAAATGCAGCCAGCATATAGAAAACGAGAGCTGGAAGAGGAAACACACATGCAACAAAATATAGTTATCAAGCTAATAGCATGCTGCATTTACTTGCATAAGGATATTTGCCGGTACACACAAATATATCATAGAAGCGAGTGGCACATTGTGGGCATATCCCCTCAGGAAATAAAAATGGTCTTCCCGCTGAAGAAGTGTATTGGGTTAAACGCAATGAAAGAGAACTTTGAATAGCATTATAGTGTTGCACTGCTTAACTTTCATATATGTAGTTTGCTTAGAACTAATTTCAGGATTTTATAAATATCCTGGGTATTGTAAAAGTGTTGAATCGAAGTAGAGCTATAAAAATCAATACTAGTATTTGTACATTTAATAGAATCATTAAAAATATTTTGTTTATAACGACTTTTCTCTCTGCTCATCATCAAACGCAGACGCATTTTTGCAATTTGAAATTTCGTTTGAAAATTTTACTTTTTACATCAACCAACCTCAAGTTATGTGAATTTATTCAAACTGTTAAGACATTTGCATAAAGTCGAATGAAGAGTTTACCATCGAGTTCGACCTCTCCTGGAAAGTCACATTAACAAGACAACAATAATTTTATCACATTTTACTGCATACTTGATTTCTTTGTTGGAATGGAATAGAAGTTATTCTTACTAATGCAAGCAAGGGTGTATAAAAAAAATTCTCTGTAGTTCCTTCTTTACAGTGACTCTTTTTTCACATTCCATTTAATAATGCAGTGACGTCTAACTATGACGATGATTGGTTCTTCACTTCTTTCATATCTTTAAATTTCCCAGAGGGATGCTTTTGTAGCAGTAGGTAAAAAAAAACTCTGTTGGGTATATCTACAAGTGTGTGCTTATGGACACGTGCAGCCCGTTTTCACACAGCACATCTTCCTTAAACAACGAGCGAGCAATGTTTGTCGATTGATTAGCACAATTTCTACCATAATATGCAAATAGATTCCTTGAAAACTATTTCAAATAAATGAGAATGAAGACATAAAGTTTCTTCCACACATAGTCAAAAATTTTAGATCTTCAAATTCCACTTAAGGTGTAATCCACACAATCATGCAAAAATCATCCAAGGCTACCTTTTAATCATCACAACTCTGAAGATAGTCCCCAAGATTTTGCATTTTACGTCAGAATGTAAAGCAATTCCCTTATTTTCTATTTCCAAATTGTCTCATTTTGTGAATTGAATTATTGTATACATCGATAAAGCTTTTATACCATCACCATTACTAAACGCTTTATCACTAATCAGATTAGTTGCACGACGTTTTCGAAATCCATAGGATATTATAATTTTCTCTTACTCCGTGGTAAGTATGCCGTATATAAATTATTCCCACTTACTTTGCAATTGAATTTAGATAATAAAATCAATGGACATCGTTATACACACTAAACTATTGGCAGCAACCGATGTATTAGTAGTGGCTGCTCCAGTTAGCGAGGCATAATTTATGTTATTCTTGCTATTCTCTCTGTTGAATTTGGCTTTTGAGCAAAAAATATTCACTATTTACTTGCAATTTCGTGTTTCGCATTCACAACTACTAAGACTTGGAGCATGTAGACTATGCATTCTCAAGAAAATGCCAAAAATGCACAAAAGGAAGTATTACTCTGTCTAGACACCCACGTCATTCTCTAAAAGAGGAATAGATATTTCAGCACAAAGATTACTGCTTCCAGGAGAAAATAGCGCCAAACGCAAATGATACGACTTTCAACATCTTCTTCAAACGAAACCTTTTGAACTGCTTAATATGCTGGAAACTCTTCTTCCACTATGCTTTCGACAAAATTTCTGTACTATACCAATTTTTCTTTAATTTTTTCTTTGCTTATTTCCATCTATTTTTATTTTTTGTTTCTTTTTTATAGTTCCGTTGTAGACTACGAAAATGTGTTCTTTACGTTTGACATAAGTAAAATGTCTTCTAGCAGGACGCACTACACAGTCATGTAGACAGGAAGCCAAAGCTATGTTGAGCATGCATAATGCAATATGATGTGGATCTGGGAGTGTGTGTGTTGCGTGAAAACCGAAAGAATTTCAAAAATAATTTTTCAGCGGGAAATGAAGCTGTTCATGTTTATGAGTGTGTGTGTAGTTACAGATGTGTTTGTGTGTATTGCATGTGGATTTTCCTAAATATTTATGCACGGAAATTGAAAACGTATTTAAAGAAAAAAGTTACTATAAAATAAAATAGAAAATGTACCAGAGTGAGGAAAATGTGATGTATTTGTCAATGCTCAAAAGAGAAATTGTGTAGTTACGAAAACATTAGTTATGTATGCAATCGAAGTCAAATGCTAATCGATATTCAATTTCGGAAATATTTCATACATCAATCAAGCCCATTCTTGAGAATTTCCTTTAGGAAACCTCTTAGTAGATTGGACATATAGTTTTCCATCAGGTGCTATGTGGAATTATTAATGAGTTCCAAACTGCCAATGTAAAAATATGGAATTCTTTTATCCCTGTGGGGACACCACAAGACAACTCGACAACGGGAAGAAGCAGCAACTAACTATGAAAATTAAGCTCATCTTGTGGTTGAGCACTATATTAGCAATCATAACGTCATCTGTTAAAGCCCCACCCCAGGGAAGAATTAACGACTTTTCCACGAAATCTACATGAAAAAACAGAAAAATAGTATGTTGATCAAAAATTATAATATATGTGCTGGGACTGGATTGGAAGCAGTGAAAAGTAGGGATTTTAAAAAATATCGAAATTGTTGCTACAGAATATTTTTATATTTCAGCGAATAATTGAAGTTTGATATTTCGTACAGCGTTTTGCCCTCTCACATATATTAAATTTAACTGCCATTTAATATACACCTATATGTGGTTTAGACTTATTTAAATATATAAACCGAAAAATCACAATCGTATGATTTTATGCATTAATAATAAACGTAAGAAATATAATTTTTTTAAATAACTTTTCTCTTATATTTTCACTTTCCGCCAAAAATTTGCGCACGCTGAAAAATGCAGACACTTTTTCTACGATATGAAATATCGCTTCTCTGATATATTTAAAAAAACATGGACACATTGAAGATATATATTAATTAATTAATAAATATATGCATTCATAGCTTAAGGCAGAATTTCAAATGGAACATTTAAAGATCAGGAGGGTCTGGTGGGAATATATTTACATGTGTTCATAATACTGCACTAGAAATGAATTACTCGCTAAAACGCAATGAGTAATGGCAATAAGTAATTGCACCAGTTAAGATTAAAGTAATTATTTTCATCTGAATTTTTGTGAATGTATTCTTTAAGTATTCTGGCAGTCATTCTTAACCAGGTGTCAACGAAATTCTAGATTATTCATATTGCAGCTAGTAAACATTCTGTGATAAATCTAACCCATATTAAATCTGATAAGAAATCTTTATCATCAGTACCATTCGCCTCCCATTCTTGCATTCAAGAAACATTACTCTGACAATGTTTCAAACTATAAAATAGCTTAGGGCCTCAGATGCCATAGCTACCCTTTCTCTGTTAGTCTTCGGTTTTTGAAACTTTACTAACGTCTATAATAAATAAATAATACCTAGCATCATTTTGTATCCAGTCCAAAGGTAAATGCCAGCCACAATCTATTAACGCAATTCTCATAAACTGTAATCACAACCAATTATTTTGCCATTTTACCAATTGATGGAACGGGTTTTTACCATTTTATAATCGACACAGATGTCATTTCAATTGGAAACTGTGGTGATATTTACTGTTGTTACTGGTACATGTCGGCAGAATACGGTCAGGCAGACACCCCATTTGAAGTTAGTTTTCGGAAACTAATTCAATTGAAAGGCGTCCTCATCGATATTTCCCCAGCTTAGATCATTCATGTCCATTTGCGGTGAAAATCTGCTGCCCTTTTCCATTTAACTGGAGCGGTTATGCTTTGAGAGCACTTCCATTTCCACACAAACATTAATCGAACAGCAATAATAGCAAATGCACTCAGATGTTCCTGAATGTGTTCATACAGAGGCTCTCACCTATAGCACTGCAGACACAGCAGTTACCAACTCAGTGTTAATTACAGTTCGCATATCATGAATGCATAACAGACAGATGCATCAATTTCCTAGGGCTAGTATTACAATTGAGCTTTACGTACAGGAACTACAAATGTGGTGTGTGCTTGATAACATACGGGTGGGTAAATCCAACCAAACAAAGGCAATACATACACATGCAATATCTGAAGAAAATTAACTTGCTATGAATCTCGAACATTTGAATTTTGTATAAGTGCCAAATTAAACTACCCTATATAATCATTTATTGAATAAAGTATGTGTGTAAATAATTTTACAAATGCCTAAATTAATTGATTAGTTCGAAGTGTAAAATAATTAAGCCAGTCAAAATCAATTGATAGGTTGACGGTGACTCTAAAACTATTCAACTTTCCAAAATATAAGTTAACAACAAAAATGTTAACAAAACAAAAGCCAATAAACTTAGTTACAGTTTTTGCGTAACAACATTGAGAACCATAGCACCGAAACTGCAAAGCCAAACAATTGGGCAAGAGCACATCGACCGCTCCAATTAAAATAAACGCTGATCAACTAGTAAATAAATAACACGTCGATCGCTCCAATCGAAATAAACGCTGACTGCCTAGTGCACGAAAACAACAACAACAACAACAACATAGTTAAGTTATTAATTAAGAACTTTCTTGTTAAACTTAAGAATAATTGTAATTCACTCTTAAAGTAGCAGTCAATAAAGACGCACTGTCATCAGTGCTAGTTTTTTAAAAAAATAAAATAATAAATATTTTATTAACTGGCGCCCGAGCAAATTAAAATTAAATAAAGTCCTGTTTTAAAGTACTCAATTAGTAAAACAAAGTTAAAGTGATTTTAAACGCCCTAAAATAGTGCTAAAAATAAACACTTTAGTTAAAGTAACAAAGACAAAGGTGAAAAAGTGCCCTCAAGTAGCGCAAGCCTGATCAAAGTTACTCAAAGACAAATAGCAAGAAAAAAGTGTGCTTTTTAACAATCCAAGATTCTTCATAAGAATTACAAAAAATAAAAAACCAGCGTGTTGCAGAGGAACGAGGCCCCCGAGTAGCTATCAGCAGCAAAACGGAAGTGCAACGCACTAGCCACTCCGCCCGCAGAAATTAATTAAAATTGGAAAGGAAAAACCTGGAAAGGAACCTCCACTTCATCTCCAAATCAACTAATAAAATTTCATCCAAGATGACTAAAACTAAGCTTGTACTGTAAGCAATTTTATTCTTAGTAATGTATCTTTTGTGTATTAATATCACAATATTGTTTTTTACATATTTAATTTTGTAAGCTCTAACCAAAAAATAATAAAAAATAGCATTTTTTCCCAAAATTTTGATACTGAATCAATAAAATTAAGAAATTTCCCTCTCTCGCTCTTACAAAATAAAATGAGTAATCTGAACAATCTTATCCGTCCACCGGTACTTAACGCCGGACAGGCTGCACCGAACATTAATATGGAAGAGTTAGGTCCCATAATAGCGCAAATCGCCTCAGAGGTATTTTCAAGACAGGGTCCAGCCTTGGTTCAAGCAGCAATGAACCCCAACGCTCACCTTTCAAACGCTAGAGATCAGGTCATCGAAGAAAAACATATGAACAACATTACGGACTTGGACAAAATTCCCAACGTAGTCAAATGCCTACGCGAATTTTCTGGTAGACCAGGCGAATTTAATTCCTGGAAAAAAAGCGTTGAGAGAATTCTCAAAATTTACGAGCCCAGCAAAGGAACGCCGAAATACTATGGAATTCTAAACGTTATAAGGAACAAAATTGTGGGTAATGCAGACACTGCATTAGAATCCTACAACACTCCACTCGACTGGTCAGCTATAGCAAAATGTCTAACCTTACATTACGCAGACAAACGCGACCTGTCCACACTCGAATACCAAATGACCGCACTAATTCAAGGCAGGTCAACAGTAGAGCAATTTTACCAAGACGTCTACTCTCACCTATCACTGATTCTTAACAAATTAGGCTGCTTAGAAGTTAGTACAGAATCCCTTCAGATTCTCACCCAAACATATAGAGAAAAAGCACTTGATACTTTCATTCGAGGACTTAACGATGAACTTCCAAAACTGTTAGGAATAAAAGAACCAGCTGACTTACCACAAGCGTTACATTTATGTTTAAAGCTAGAAAATCAGAATTTCCGAACCAACTATGCCAATAACCAACAACAAGCTACCAAAAAATACAATTCAAATTTAACCCCACCTCTACCAAATAGAAATATCCCTATGCAACGCTTCAGACAAAATTTTCATCCTCAAATAGCATACATTCCTAATCCTCAGACTCCCACATTCCCAAAACCAATCCAAAATACGACACAACAACTTGATCAATACCCACTGAGACAACCACCCCCAAGGCCATACGCTCCCAAACCTTTACCAAAACCAGAACCTATGGACATCGACGTAAGCCTTCGCTCAAAAAGAATTGACTATATGAATAGACAGCACAAGTCCCAGGAAAAAGATCACCGCCCTCCCAACGTACCTTCATCCCTCACAAGACCCAACGAACATTCCATATAGACACTGAACACGACAGTAATGACCTCAATGAATACGAACATGACCAAAACGAAGAGGAATACGATCAAACTTTAGACGAGTACCTAACAACCATAGAATCTGAACAACAAGATTATACAGAACAATCTTCAGAGCTTAACGACATTCATTTTTTAGAATGACGAGCTCTTCATTGCCATATTTTGAATGTCAACAGAAGAGCGGAAAAATTTTAAGATTTCTCATAGACACGGGATCAAGCAAGAACTATATCCAACCCGGTCTTGCAAAAAAAACTATTCCAAACGAAACACCTTTCCATGCTAAGTCAATCGCAGGAGACGTAAAAATTCAGGAACACACATTCATAAACTTATTTAATCTTGAAGACAAGCATACATTTTTCATTATGCCAACCTTGCAATCATTTCATGGCATTTTAGGCAACGATAGCCTTAAAGAACTCAATGCGATAATCCATACAAATAAAAACTACATGCAAATAAAAAACAGTAAATGGGTAAAAATAAAACAACTAACTTCAAAATCAGTTAATTCAATCGATATTCGTGACGAACATATGACACAACAGCAAAAACACTCTATTAAAAACACAGTCAACAAATTCCCTAAATTATTCACTGAACCGGACGAAAAACTGACATACACTACAAAAGTCTTTGGCGAAATTCGCACATCCTCCGACGAACCCGTTTATAGTAAATCTTACCCATACCCTAATTCTTTGAAAAATGAAGTCGAAAATCAAGTGAAGCAAATGCTTAATGATGGTATAATCAGACCATCAAGGTCCCCTTATAACTCCCCAGTATGGGTCGTAGAAAAAAAATCTGATTCCAAGGGTAACAAGCAATATAGGATGGTCATAGACTATCGCAAACTAAATACAGTTACCATAGCTGATAGGTACCCAATACCCGAAATCTCAGAAGTTATCTCACAATTAGGAAATTGCGAATATTTCTCGGTCCTAGATCTAAAGAGTGGCTTCCACCAAATCCCTCTCAAGGAGAAAGACAAGGAAAAGACAGCATTCGCGATCAACAACGCTAAGTACGAATTCAATCGCTTACCATTTGGTCTAAAAAACGCGCCATCAATCTTCCAACGCGCACTCGATGATATTTTACGCGAATATATCGGCAAAATATGTTACGTATATATTGACGATATAATCATATTTAGCAAAAGCGAACACGACCACTCGCAACATATTGAACTTATATTCGAAGCTTTGGAAAACGCGAACATGAAAGTACAGCTTGATAAATGTCATTTCTATCAAGAAGAAGTAGAATTTCTAGGGTTTATCATTTCTCCGCAAGGAATAAAAACAAATCCCAAAAAAATTGAAGCTGTAGCAAACTTCCCGACACCTAAAACAATAAAAGATCTACGAGCATTTTTAGGTCTATCAGGTTACTACAGGCGTTTCGTGCAAGACTATGCAAAAATCGCGAAACCATTGACATCCCTCCTAAGAGGAGAAGAAGGCCGAATATCAAAAAAGCAATCGGCAAAAATACTAATTAATCTGAACGCCGAAGCCCTTGAAGCCTTCAGAAAATTAAAAAATTCACTTATTTCCAAAGACACCCTGCTCTCATACCCAAATTACAATGAATGCTTTGAACTAACAACAGACGCACCAAATTATGCAATTGGCGCAGTGTTGTCACAAAAAGATAAGCCAATCTCATTCATCTCTCGAACCCTCAACAAAGCAGAAGAACATTACGCAACAAACGAGAAGGAGATGCTGGCTATAATTTGGGCCCTAAATTCTTTTCGCAACTATCTTTATGGATCTCGCAAGGTTATAATTCATACTGACCACCAACCTCTCACCTACGCCCTAAGTAATAAAAATAACAATAGTAAGATGAAACGATGGAAGGGCATACTAGAAGAGTATAACTATGAATTACTATATAAACCAGGGAAAAGTAACGTAGTTGCAGATGCCTTGTCAAGAATTCCGTTACAATCGCAAGTAAATTCAATGTCCACGATGACGCATAGCGACGACAGTTCAGGACAAAATCTTATAAGTAGCGTCGAAGCCCCCATCAACGTATTCAAGAATCAGATCATTATCAACATAGGTCCTACCACACCATACAAATTTCAGATTGTATTTCCGACATACCACAGACACACAATAACAGAATTTGATTACACCACAGAAAAACTAATAGAAATCCTTAAAAAAAACCTTAATCCCTCTGTTATAAATGGTATAAAAACATCAGAACCAATAATGGGCAAAATTCGTGAAGTTTACCCAGATCATTTTTCAAGATATCGAGTCAGGTTCACAAGGCACCAAGTTGAAGACGTTGTCAATGAAGAACAACAACAAGGTATAATTATTGAAACACACAAACGAGCCCATAGAAACACAAAAGAAAATAAAATTCAAATTTTAGAGAAGTACTATTTTCCAGGAATGAACAACAAAATAAAGAAAGTAGTTAAACAATGTACTGTTTGCAAGCTTAATAAATATGACCGACATCCCACTAATCCCGAACTTAAAGAAACACCCATTCCTACACATCCCGGACACACCCTCCACATCGATATTTATAAAACAGAAAACAACCTCGTCTTAACCGCAATTGATAAGTTTTCTAAATATGCCCAAGGTCATAAAATCAAAAGCAATCGAAGATGTAAAAGAACCACTACGTCAACTTCTGTTCCTATATGGAGTCCCAAAAGTTATCGTTGTTGATAACGAAAAATCCCTCAACTCATCTTCAATAAACTTTATTGTTGAAGACCAATTAGGTATTCAAATTTTTAGATCACCCCCTTACAAAAGCTCTGTTAACGGCCAAATAGAACGATTTCATTCAACACTTTCAGAAATCATTAGATGCCTGAAATCAGACGGAACCCACCGATCCTTTATAGAACTTCTAGACAGATCTATCTACGAATACAATTCCTCAATACACTCAACAACTGGAAAAAAACCCATTGAAATATTCTTTGGACGAAACACAAACATAGACCCTGAACAGTACGAGAAAGCCAGACAAGACAATATTCAAAGACTAAAAGAAAAGCAATACAAAGATATTAAATATCACAATAAAAATCGACTACGTATCATAACATACAATCCAGGTGCCACAGTTTACGTTAAAATTCACAGTCGTCTAGGATCCAAAATCTCACCTAAATACAAACAAGAAACAGTAAAAGAAAACAGAACAACCACAATCCTTACAGAATCAAACAGAGTAGTACATAAAAGTAACATTAAAAACTAAATCCCCTTTAATATGCTGGAAACATAAAAAATAAACCAAACATATTCTTTTCAGACTACTCGTATTCCTGATTACAACAAACGCAGAATTATTGCTGACCGACTATTCCTCCGCTCATCTAATAACTATAGACGATGGACAAGCAAAAATACAAAATGGAACCTTTAATTTTATTCACATAATAGACTTAAAAACATACGAATAATTCTTATATGACACAGATAAATACGTAAATACAAGCATCGAGAAAAATAGCCTTTATTACCCACTACTCAAACACGAAATCTCTCAGTCCATAGACATTTTAAACCAAATTAAACCATTGCATTCTGAAAACAGAAGTAAAAGGTCAATAAATATGTTGGGCACAGCATGGAAATATCTAGCCGGCAGTCCCGACCATGATGACCTACAGTATATAGAAAATAATCTGGAAGAACTAAATAAAAATAACAATCGGCAGATAACAGTAAACAGTGCACTTACCAAGCGAATTAACGAATTATCAAACATAACGGACAAACTCAGAAACTCACTAAGGAAAAGCGAATACGTAAACAATGAAATAGCTTCAAATATCCAAAATAGAATAAGACTCACTAAAGAAGAATTAACAAACATTAGATATGCAATTGAATGGGCTAAGGCAAATATGATTAACTCTATATTATTTAATAAAAATGAGGTAAAAGAAGTACTAGAAAAGCTAAGAAATGAAAACATGCCATTCAGAAGCATTGAAGATGCGCTAGAATTCACAAAAATCAAAATCTTATATAATGGAACGAATATTATGTATTTAATTAAAATCCCAATGACAACAGAGACAATTTATGTAAAAACCGTAATTAGAGCTATTAAAAGAAATGAAACAATTATTGATATCCCATACAAATCGTTACTAATTAACGACCACGAAATATTTGGTATACAAAACAAATGTAATAAATATAATTCCATTAATATATGTAACCACAATAATTTAATAAATTTAACAAACGACCTGTGCGTAAGTAGACTAATATATGGTCTTGAGTCTTTTTGCAATATAACAAATAACCAACACATACCTACAATAGAAGAAATTTCTCCTGGAATCTTGCTATTAAATAATTTTAATGGAAGTTGTTTCTTTAAAGAATCAAATCATAACTTAAAAGGCACGTTTTTAATTAAATTCCATAACGAAACCATTCGAGTAAATAATAAAACATTTAGTAATATCGAGATTCCACAAATGAATATCAAACCATCAATAATGCAACCAACACCCATAGAATTAAGTAGATACATGATATTATCTTTAGAATCATTAGAAGAATTACACATTAATAATACACATTCAATTAAGTCCATTCAGCACAACATGTTTATAAATAGAATATCATCATTTGTCTCAATAAGTAGTATTACTTTGTTTATAATAGCCATTATAATTATTAAATATCCACGCAAAAATATCGAACTTGTCATCCAACAACCAGAAGCCGAAGCACCTAGACCACCAGCAACAAAATTCGAATCTCCAATAATCACAGCGACACTGCCAAAACTCAACGACCTACCGTATTTCTGACGATTGTGGACAATCGTTTTAAGAGGGGAAGAGTTAACAACAAAAATGTTAACAAAACAAAAGCCAATAAACTTAGTTACAGTTTTTGCGTAACAACATTGAGAACCATAGCACCTAAACTGCAAAGCCAAACAATTGGGCAAGAGCACATCGACCGCTCCAATTAAAATAAACGCTGATCAACTAGTAAATAAATAACACGTCGATCGCTCCAATCGAAATAAACGCTGACTGCCCCAGAAAAAGAAATGCTGACAAAAACACCTGCACGCGCTAGTGCACGAAAACAACAACAACAACAACAACAACAACAACAACATAGTTAAGTTATTAATTAAGAACTTTCTTGTTAAACTTAAGAATAATTGTAATTCACTCCTAAAGTAGCAGTCAATAAAGACGCACTGTCATCAGTGCTAGTTTTTAAAAAAAATAAAATAATAAATATTTTATTAACTTATATAAGAGGAAAAATTTACGAGTATTATTAATTCTCTCTACTGAGATATTTCGCTTCATTGGTACGAACACCCGTAGAACGAATTGGTTCCATATCAAAAATATTTCTCCAATATGTTCCTTTTTCGCTCTCTCTCTCTCTCTCTCTCTCTACCTCTGATATGCTGAATCCACTCCAAATGTGTTATCAGCATATGTTGCGTTCACCTGACCTTCGTTGTCTAAAACTTAATATATTTCTCTTGCGTATTTTGAGAACTGTTGTTCGACCTAACTTAATTTGCAAATAAAGCGAAACTCTCTCTACCAAGGAAAACTACTTACAGCTAGTTAATAAAAAAATTGTCCAATTACAGATTTTACACATCCATGCATATGCATATAAAATTTACAGACTTGCAACGTGAGTCACCCACAAAAAAGCATTAGACGTAAACTCAGCAAATTCTGGTTATAAATGTTGACTCACTGCCATGCACACAAAAGAGCAATCTCCACACAAGCACCTACACACACACACACACACACATCCATACTCACTCTCAAACCGAACAGCTTGCCAATAAAACTCCTGTGAGGATTTGCACAAAAGAGAATATAAATAATGTTGGTATTTGAAAAAGTGTGATTTTTCTCAGCTTAAAAGTATGCGGCGATGGGCTCCATTCTTATGCTGCAAATAAGCTTTGCATATTTTTAGGTGATTTGAATTTGTTATCTATAAACTAAGTTTTATAACGTGGCAACTATGTTCTGGAATTTTTAAAGCTAGTTTCGCTGTTCTGTATTATTTCGCGGCAGCACCTAAAAATATGCAACCGTTTCGGAGTAGCTGGAAAACAGCTATAAAAATTCCTTTGCCCACATGGCAGCAGGCAAATTGCGAGTCAACGGCATGTCACATACACGCTCGCACTGACATATAGCACTCAATTTTTTCTTTCCACATCAAAGTCACGTGATTCAGGGAAACTAAAAACCGTGCACGTGACATTGACAAAAGACAAACGGCGTTAACGTGTTGGGCGAATTCCTCTTTATGCAAGCAACTTACAGCCCGCTCGTTGCCTTACTTTGATTTTTCGTTGCATATTTTTTCACGCTTAGTACCTCTCGTTTAAAGAAAAAATGCCTTTTGCACTGTCGCAGAAAATGTGTCACAAGAATTTGAAATGAGCACCGGAAAATTCAAATGGCATGCACAGGAAATTGATGGCTGCTTGCCGTTGGCGTTGTGTTGCGTTGTGTTGTGTAGTGTTCCCCGCATTGTACACCCAATGAAATATGTAGTGCAATTGTAGGTGCGCTTGAAATATTGAAATATGGAAAATTGTTCCTGCCAGAGGGGGACTTCTTCAGGATTGATCCCCTATCTCGGCATTAAATTCTAACATTTGTAATATTTCAATTTTTCATCCACCAGAATGGAGTTTGAATGCTAATATGCAGATATGAAACAAGAATTCAGCCTCAACTTGATCAACTGATCCCAATTTCGGACATGAAGCTCATTGGGCATACAAAGCAAATTAAATGTTAAATATCGGCTGAGGCTTTCTTTACTTTAGGGACATTACTGTTTTGTTTTTAAGCAGAATTGCATCTTTAAAAACAATTTTTCTGTATATAAAAGATTTTCCAAATTCGATTTGGAATTTTTTTAAATTTTTTTATAATAATTTTATGAATATTAATAAATTTAGAATACACCGGAAACCTATAATACAATATTTATATTATCTTCGTTGCAATAATTCTTGATTCAATAAGTTCGATTAATGGTAACAAATTTATCTGCTTGTCAAATTCCAAAATTTACGTTATATTAATCCATTTATTTGAAATTTAATTATTTTTGTAATTTTAGCAAACATTAAAATAGAATAGAATTGCTGAATGTAAGGCTGAGTGAAGTTGTCACTTTCGAAACTTTCATATAGTATCGAAAGGCATTGTTAAAACGTTGCAAATTTTCTATTTACATAAATCGTATTTGATTGCACGCTCGCACTCGACACAATGATTGTGTTCCATTGAATTGAAAGCAATAGATATAATACCATAATAATCAAGTGGTTTTGTCATTTTTTTATATTAGTAATTAGATCTGATTAAGGGAGAACAAACACATGCAAATGCAAATGGCACTGGAATAAAGTTATTATTATTGTTTATTATTATTATATAATTATATATCTGAATACTCATGAGAAGAGAAAATAATGAAAAGCCACGCGTCGGTATAGAATGATATTGCGCCAGGTGGACGACAATATTTCATTGCGTACTTGTAGAGTCAGAGACTGAATTATATTTCAAGAGCTGAAGCTCAATTGATAGGGATGGTAGCTAGAATCTACACAATCGCTACCAGATGGGATTCAATTCCGTGAATCGAAAAAAACCTCACTGAAAATACGAATTCTTGTAAAATCATTTTATATTTGTTATGAATACTAATATAAATCTCTTTATAAGAAAGTAGGCCTGAGTTCTTACATGTATCCTATCTATAAATTTAAATGCATATAACTCTTACCTCTATACGGTGGTTGAGAGGGTTGTCCTCAGGGTAGTGTTATGTGAAATACATTCTTATAGTGGAACCATAGCCTATACTCTATCAAGACCGTTAGTGCGTGATGATGAGTCACACCCTGCTCGAGGTGACCATGCCACTTACTGAACAGAACGGATCTAGCCTGGAGAGTCAATAAACGCTTCCCTCTAATCCAGGATGTTATGCGATACCGTACCCATTGGATGAGTTTTGCAGTCAGGGAGTTACATACGTATACTGTATTTGAACGGCTCCTCTCCGAAACCGGGCCGCATCGGGGAGTAGCGGTGGCCTTTCCGCGGCATAGGGCCCTGTTGTGATGGGCCACTGGGAGAGGATAGTCGTACGAAACAGATAGATACAACAAAACAAAAAACGCAAAAACCGCCCCGGTGCCTTGCACCACATACTCAGAGGATGAGTTGCTGGTCTCTAGCCAGGAGACCATTGACGCTGACAATAGACAAACTACGTCGGCAAAGAGGGAAACCATTGCTAGCTCCAGCAGTGTTAAAACATCAACACCAACAACAACAACAAAAACAAAACTCATGTCGGTGGCGGCGAAGAAGGACTCTAAGCCAAAGCCTCTGAAGCCAAAGTCTGTGGCAGCGGTCAGGAAAAACCGGTACCATAAAGCCCTCTTCATTCTAAGCAAAATTGCCAATATTGAGGCGGAAGGGTCGGTACATGAGTTTAAACTGGCGGACAAGGGTAAGTAACAAGCAGTGGTCGACGAGTACGAACAGTACCAGATCACAATCTCTCTTCCAGAAAATGCGACGAAGCGGAAGAGGTCACAAGATGTGACATTTTCGGCTTCCAAGAGACACAAAGTCGCCAAGAAAGCAACCACAACCGACGAACCATCCACGAGCACGAGAAGGATCCGGCCGGGGATATTCCAAGACGACCGAGAGCTTGCATCTGGCTACCAATCTTAAACCTTGAGGACAGGTAAATGCTCCAGCTGCTACAGCGTCAAAACCATGGTATACAAATCCAAGACTGGGCCATCATCAAGAACGAAGCTGCCCAGAAAACAAGCATGTCCCTTCTCCTATCAATCAACGCGGAGTCCGTTGGTGCCTTGGAAGTAGCTAACTGTAAAATGCTATTTGGCGTGAGGTACGCCAAACTGAAAATCTTCCGTCCGACCGAGGGCGACACAGATGAGTTGGAAGAGGCCAACAAGCAAAACAAGCACGGGGACCTTCAGGAAGAGGGAACCAAAACTCCAGTACAATAGGGTAATGATGCTGAAGGTCGTGCAGATTAATCTGCATTACTCCTGGATCGCATCGGAAAACTTTGCCGTTTTTCTGGGTGAAGAAGACGCTGACATCGGCATTGTGCAGGAGCCATAGGTCAGAGGAAATGACTTCATGGGGCTCCAACTAACAAACTACAACACTCTCTATACCAGGATCGGTGATGAGATTTTATCATGTATCCCAGTGAAGACAATTAACAATTAGTGAAAACAATTAATATTTTTATCTGCCCCAATATAGCACAGGCGATTTAACAGTAGTGAAAATCGAAGTGCCCAGTGGACCAGACTTGCTGATTGCATCAGCCTATATGGCGCACAATAGCGGTGCACCACTGGAAGAGATAGCGATCTTGGTCGCCAATGCTGCTGCCAAAAACTCACCCCTCCTTCTTGCATGCGATGCCAATGCGAGACATACGCTATGGGGTAGCACCGGGGATAACGAAAGGGATAAGTCACTTTTTAATTTTATAAGTAATTCCAATCTTACAGTGGGTAACAGAGAGAATACTCCCACTTTTACCTTTCCCAGTTCCAAAGATCATGTTAGATGGGAATAGGTCCTAAATTTAACCCTAATTTCAGGAAACGAAACAGTTCAGAGTACGGTAGAAGAGTGGAAGGTTTCCAATAAAAAGTCCTTCTCGGACCACAATTGTATAGTCTTCAGGTAAAGTTTGGAAACCAGAGGTGCCATTCCTTTCAGAAACCCTAGGCGAATAAAGTGGGATATTTCTACAAGGGTAGCTGGAACAAAACTAAAGAATTCCGAGACAGTAAAAGTAGAATCTACTGGGGCGATAGAGAAAAAAGTAAGGAATCTGAGTACAAAAGCCCTTCCACCATGTGGACAAAGAATTTATCGGATCTCAGGATGAGAACCAGGAAACTGTTCAACCAGTTTTATAGGGATTAAAACTGAGTACCGTACAAAGACAGCCTCAAAACTTACAAAAAATCCATCAGGAAAGATAAGAACAATGGCTGGAGGGAATTTTGTGAATCAATCGAAGCAACCTCAACTTCCACAAGACTCAGCAAGATACTGTCCAAGGAACGTACCATCCCTTCTTTTATCATCGGATGGTGCATGGACGGAAACATATTCCAAGACACTTGATTTCCTATTACAAACACACTTCCGAGACTGCCCAGATACGCGGATGTATCCATATTGTCCGTAACGGATAAGGAAATGCCACCGGTTCGCGACTCGACATTTACGGACGAAAAGATAAAATACTCGATTGTGTTTTGCATTATACATTACCAGGTCTGGATGGAATCGACCAGATCATGTTGCAGAAGCTACAGGTTGTGGTGGTCCCATGGCTTAAAGGGAATATAAGGCATGCATATGTTTTAATTACATCACCCTTAGTTGTGGAAAGTAAAGGTGGGCTTCATCCCAAAAGCGGGAAAAATTGGTCACGGGTCAGCAAAGGCCTTCTCAGACCAATTAGTCTTACATCGTTTCTCCTCAAAACGATGGAGAGGGCTTCAGAAATCTACCATAGGCATACAGTAGATCATTTTACCCTTTCGAAATCGAATCATGCGTACATCAAGAGTCAATCTACTGAAACAGCTTTACATGAGGTGATTCGATCAGGGGAAAAAACTATTTATCATAAACAGTATACTTTAGCAGCCTTCCTAGACATAGAAGCGGCTTTTAACAATGTTAGCAATAACGCAATCCTGAATTCTTTTAACAGGGTAGGTGTAGAGGAAGTTCTTAGGGACTGAATAGTTTCAATGCTTAAGACTATGATCATTCAGTCAGAGCTTGGCAATAATGTTTTCACAAAACATATCAGTAGAGGAAACCAGAAGGCGGGGTTGTGTCACCACTATTGTGGCTACTGGTCATTGACAATATACTTAATATACTAGACTCCATGGGGGTTAAGACGATGTGGTTATAGCTTAATTAATGATATTATGCAAAAGACTGGACATACTCAATTCCTAGCACACCGGATGTGGACTAGGTGTGACTCCGGAAAAGATAGAATTGATACTCTTCACTAGCAAGACCAGAATTCGGATCTTTAAGCTTCCGACTCTTATTGGACGATAGCTAAAACTGGCAGAGAAGGCCAAATAATTAGGTGTTATATTGGATCGCAAGCTAAATTGGAGAACCAATATAGAGCTACGACTCCGAAAGGCCAATGTAGCCTTCTATGTTCCGGAAAAAATGGGGACTACACTCATTGGATGCACGAAGCAATCGTGCGTCCAATACTCACTTACGGCTCAATAGTTTTGTGGCCGGCGCTAAATAAAGACTTTTCAGAGACTCCGTAGAGTCCAATGAGTAGCTGACCCCGGCGTTGCGGAGTGCCTGCAAACATGTCCTTCAGATTCACTCAATATAATGCTACATCTTCTCCTTATTAACCTTTTCATTAAAAATTTGGCCTGCAATAAGGTTAAAAGCGACAGGTTTGTGGGCTGAGCGACCGTATGATCATGGTAGGAAATGTCGAGGGAAAAACACAAATAACAACAGACTACATAGTACCTCAACTAGACTTAAAAAAGCACTTCACGGTTAGATTTCCTTCAAGAGAAGAGTAGTCAAGGGGAAAATTTGAAACGGAATACGATATACCTAATTATACAGACGGGTCCAAAATAGATCTTGGGGTAGGCGCTGGGGTATTTTTAACATACGCTAACATCATTTACTGTACACGAGGTTTGTTTTTCAGGCGGAAGTACTCGCAATCAGGGAGGCGTGTCGGCAAATTATTCAATACATTAAGGAAGGACAGAGAAGCAAGGTTTCCATTTTTGTGGTCATCTAGGCTGCTATAAAAGCTCTACAGTGAAACACCATCAACTCTAGATTGGTCAGACAGCGTAGGAATGCAGTTAGAGTACTAAGTCTTCATGCTGACATCACAATCATCTGGGTTTCAGACCATAGGAATATCGATGGGAATGAGAAGGCCGATGAATTAGCGCGCAGGAGGGGCCGCTCTCGACATAACCTATGCGGAACTAGTATCTGCTTCTCTGGGTGCCACCAAGAGGGGCATCTACCTGCACTGTCTCTCCTTGGCGGGTAGAAGATGGAGGGCACTTACAACGTTCAATACATCCCGGGCGACCTGGCCAGTCTACACTATAGCTTGGTCATCTTATAAGGGATCTTATAAACAGGGAGCGTAGAGACACCAGCCGACTATTGGCGGTTTTCACATGCAACTGGCTAGTAGGTACGCATGCGGAGAAAATGCATATACAGTTCAATATCTATTGTAGAAGTTGTAAAGACTTGGACGAGTGGGAAACAATAACTCACTTTCCTTGCAAATGCCCAGCTCTGGCGGGCGCAAGAAATAGAGCCCTGGGAAACTATTTTCTAACAGGACTATCCGACATCTCGGCTGTAAAACCGAAGGATCTTCTAAAATACCCAAATTCCACAAAGTGGATCTAGATAACAACCCAACTTTTTCCAGCACATAGGAGGGGTAGTGGTTATAAAACGGCGCTATTGCGCTAATTAAAGGTGTCCTCTCTAGTCCACTGCTTCTATTTATTATTAAACACAACAAAATCTATACTTTCGGATTAATTTAATACATATAAAATATATATCGCTGAATTTTAATAGCTTAACTCTATTTTTGTACCCTTTACCCTAAAAAAAGATAAAAAAGGTTTTCTGAGTTTGTGTGATAGAGCGGTTTTTCAACTACTAGAAGGAGGCATGGTAGGTGTACATAAGTATACAGATATTATCAGAATCACTTCCTGAGCAATTCTGATGTTGTCTGTCCGTCCGTGGCCACTGTTTTTCCAAACAATTAGAGTTATTTTAATGAAACTTTGCAAAAGCATAGGCTGGATAAAGATACACGACCATATAGCTATACAAGCCCATTTGGTCAAAGACCACGCCTATCTCCCATATATGCATCTTTTTCACGTTTTTTAAAATGGCTAAAACTTTGGTCCAATTGATGGAATATCGACGGAATTAGAGTTTTGTAGACATAGCACTCACTAAATACTGGGCAAAATGTTGGCGGTATACAATAAATGCCGCGCCTACTATTAACGAATATTCATAACTTAAACTCTATTAGAGACTCATGGATGAAATTTTATGAGAAGCAAACGAGGACAATATATAGCCAACTCCTAAAAATGGGGTTGATCAGAAAAGGGACACGTATTGATGCTATTGAAATACAAATTGTCAATAATGTACCTTGTGCATACTAGTGTGTATGCAAAATATGCGGATCATTCTACTACTGCCACGCCCATAATTAACCAAAAATCATTACGTGGTTGGTATATAATGAGCAACGAAATTTCAAAGCGAAGTTAACGGTACTATCATTAAATACCACACAAAAAATGGAAGGGTCATTTTCAGAGCCATGCCCACTATTGGCACATTTTTTTACTTAAAACCACTACAATATTTTTGGCGAAACCTTATATTGGTACGTATATCGACATTACAAACATATACACAAGAAATGGGGTCGATCAGATCAAGGACACGCCTCCTTCCCATAGAATGAACTTTGGCACCATTTAAAAAAAAATTCCCCAACTATGCTTCTAATGGAGATATATGAATATATGAATGATAGCAATATATATTAGATCCGTACTAGCATGCATGCAATATAATTTGATTACAAAACTTCATACAAAGTGCTAGTATAAAACACAAAACAAAAAATGGGTGGTACATTTGGAGAGCCAGGCCCTCTATTGATATATGTTTGAAACTTATGTCCTATGCCATATACTTGGACCAAATTTTATATGAATGAGTATAGTAACGATGCACTGCCATTCACAAGATATGGGGACGATCAGATAAAAGCCATGCCTCCTTTCTGTTTAATCAACTCAGGGTACCCTACAGAAACTTACCTTAGATATGCTTCTAATAATGATTTCTGTCCCATGCACATGTTTAAGTCCCATGCACATGTAGGGGTAAAGAGTATTTCGAAGTCGGTATAACCCGACTACATACTTGGTTTTTCGTTCTATGTACATATATTTAATTTTTCGACTTCTCATTATTGTTATTAAACTAAGTGTTTAATATCTTTAGCCACAAACTTGTTTATTTTAAATTAAAAATTATTACAAGTTTATTAATTTTATACTTCTTTTCAGATTCTCCATTTTGCTTTTTATACAATTTCAGCTGTTTATTTTTGGTCTAATATGTTTCCTCTTTCACAATAGACAACAAAATGGTTGTCTGAGGTAGATAGAAAAATCTTACATTAAATAAGTGGCTGTCATATGTAGGCGGAAGTTTTTTTAGATTGTTTCTAAACAAGCGCAGCTAATATATGCTATGTCAATAGCAGATTAAATCACATATTCTTTTTGTTTAGCCTCTTTCAACAGACCACCTTTCGCACAACAGTACTGCCTTATGATATGGTCACACTGCTTAAATCGTATTTTTTAAATCTATCTATCTATTTGCATAGCGCCCATTTGTTTCCACAATCCTTTTTGCTTGTCTCCAATTTTACCTTAACGCACATTGCGTTACAAAACCTAATTAATCATCTAGATGCAGCAACTAGAAAAACAGCAAGAAAAGTAGCACTATCAATGTAAACAATAGCACAAAAACTGTCAAGCCAGCGAGGAATAAACTTGTTTCCGTCATTAATTAAATTACAAAAAACTCAAACTTCAAAATCACATAAATCAGTCTAAAAACAAGCGACCGAAGCAGCAGTGCGAATCACAAGTATTTAACTGCCCTTATGAGGGATATAAACAAGTAACGCTATAATGCAAGTAGTAAAACATTATTTAATCCGGTCGTATCGACTGAACCAATACACTATACCTCTGTGCTATTGTTAATTGTTGTATGTTAAGTCATGAAAATCTGGTTTAAATATTAATAATTATGTATTAAATTGCTAATATTGATGTAAACAATACTATGTGTCGTGTCCCTTCATATAATTATACCGAAATAATAAAAATTTGTTTCTATCAACTAGGATATATATTTTGATACGATCTTAATCGGTTATCAAAAATGTATACAATTATTCTAGTTATCTACGAGGTAGATTCAGTACAGATTTTGAGATATAGTCTGTAAAAATATTTGTGTTTATTGTTTGTTCTAGAATTTTTGGAAAAGCATCATCTCCAATTTATTTGATTTCTGAGTAATGCTTCTATAAAATTATAGCAGTTCCGAAAAGTCGGCTTACTTAACAAGTACTGATATAAATATCATACTATATTATTTGATTTTTTTATCTAATATCGTTGCAAGAATTAGGAAATAAACCGACATAGTGCAGACGAAGTCTCATTTTGGACTTGTCCAATATGTGCATGGAAAGCAAAATTGAAAAGAACACAGATTGGAAGTAATAAATTTCATTGACATAGAATTGTAATTTATGCATTTAGCTGATCTCTTCCGTATTCTGTACCAAACCCGCTGTCAACTGAGAATGTATAATTTATTCCGGCTGTAGGGAATTAAATATTTCACGTGCATGCCATCATTTCCATGCAATATGCTAGACAGATTACTTCGACTGAAGAGACTCAAGTGCAAAGCTGCGTAAGGGTGCTCACAGGTAGATAAACTTATTTAAATGTTAATGATTGCGTTACATTGTAACATTTTTCTGCTCTACGTTCTTAGTGCATATACTTGTAGTTTCTAAGACCTTGAGTAGGGTAAAAAGTCAATGTGCTTGACAAGCATACAAATCATTTTCTGTTGTTGCATTTTCATTATTGGTGTGGTGGGTTTTCCTGTTGTCTGAATTGCAACAATTCCAGAATAATATTTGGGCCCCCTTAACAAAAAGTTGCATGCATCTTAATTAAATGA
The DNA here is from genome assembly GCA_920105625.2 of Clusia tigrina. Classification (NCBI taxonomy): domain Eukaryota; kingdom Metazoa; phylum Arthropoda; class Insecta; order Diptera; family Clusiidae; genus Clusia; species Clusia tigrina. Next base: position 375,930,924 of record OV050030.1, read on the forward strand.
AATACGCATTGAGGGATGATACTCGTACCAAGTGGGAGATGCACAACATAACGCCCTCTTTGCTGTTTTGGTTAACATGCGATGTATTGTGTATACTAATTTAGGGTGGAAGTTCTCCATTAAAGATTAATAAATTCTAAAACTCAAAGTATGCCCCGCAGCACGCACTTTAAATCGAATATTCATATAAGAATCTATTCGCATAGATGTGTTGGTGCCTACTCTGAGGTCATTTTCCCGTCGCACTCTTGAAATATGGAAGAAACGAGAGCACGTAAGAAAAAAAAACGAAGAAATCAACAAATAACTCAAAAGAAATCAAACAAGTCACTTTTAAATCCGAAGTTTAAAGCAATGAAAAAAAAATAGTTTGATATTTCTACAGTTTTTTTTTTTTTTTTTTTTTTTTAATTATGCTAATAACATTGATGTGGGTCATTTGCGGACACTAATTAACCTTTCATCTGGTGGCATTATGTGCCTATCAATATCCATTTGGAATAAAACAGGATTGATTGCTCTTAAATCTGCATTTTCTCCCTAAAATAATGAATGACGCATGGGAAAAGTTTGTTTAAAGAAAATTTTTCGAAATCATAGAGTATTCTTCAGTCACTTCTTGATGCCTGTTTAATTATTTTACTTATGTGAATAGCTTAAAATTCGCTAAAGTGCGATGCAATGTATTTATTTAAATTATTTTTCTTTTTCTTTTTGTACATATGATTGTTATTATAGATATGAGTTTGTTGTATTGTGAATTCACTTCTGGTGTATTCTGATTTTCTTCTGGAAGTTTTTTTACGATTCAATGATAAACAACAATCGACTAGAGAGTTAAAATATTTAGTATTGTCCTGACATTCATAGAAAATAAGTCACGAATACCTCATACTCAATCATAAGACATACGAGTACATATTATAGACTAAAAATTCGCTTACCACTGGGAAATAATAGTAGTCTTAAAATACTCTTGGCGTATTTTGTACATAGGATAAAATTTTCCCATATCGCGGATAAACGAATTCTCTGTAAAAGCGCCTGCTTCCGATAACAAAAAATTCCAGAAATCAACTGTACTCATTCCAAAAGTTCTTCGAGGGAATAAAGTTTACCAAATTATATATCGGAAATGAATATTACAAGGAGCGAAAAAGATGCGATCAAAAAGTATTGCTATAAGAATAAGCACACGCCAAGCCGTCACAAGATAGAAGAGAACGGAACAGCTAAATAATTTAAAAGATTCATATCAAAATATAGTGAGATATCGATACGGTGTTATATTTCTAATCAGTTAATAGTTTTTATTGTCGGTCATTGATATTAATTTATAAAATATTTGTATATGAGTAAATGTATACGTATTCCTTAAATATAATTTTAATTTTTATTCACGAGTAGCACATAATTTCTTTTGTCCTTGAAATTACAAGTCTTATATAAATAGTAGAATAATATGAAAAAAAAACTGAAAACAAAATTTTAAAAACAAAATAATTTCATTTACAACGTTAAGCAATATTCACTGTAATTGAGCAATTGTTATCTTAAATTGCCAAGAAGAGCAGTGAAGAGCGCCTTTATGCCCACATAAACACAATTTAAAACTGTTACCTCGTGACACGGGCGAAGAAAGGTGAAACAATTTAATAATATCCGTTGTAAACTCATTAAAAGTGCTGCATACTCAAATTTAATTACCCACATTGCATTCAGGGTAAATATTACATAAATATAGCAGTAATGAGCTTGCGAGTAGAAGAGGCCTTTGTGCCAGGTTTGTACATATTTACACATGCCATTAAATGCGGACTGAGAGCTACTTAACAAATGGCTGCATATGCATATATAGGTGTATAATAGTGTAACACTTGCCAGTACGTGTGTGTGTGGCCGCGGTGCTGAAATTTCACGCACAGCTCATAAAATACAAAAATTAGTATAATGTATGAAATGTTAAAAGTTTGAGTGACGGGAATTCGAAAAAACATGTTTGTAAAGCATTTATATTTATTGAGGAATGGTAAATAATTTTCTCAAACCCGACAATCTTGGAATCCTTCCAAATCTTATCAACGTTAAATAGTTTGGTTTTTACTTTTAATGAAGTTGAAGTTTCGGATATGTTTTTTATGGATTTCAGCATGAATGAACTTTCGTTTCAATTTCCATCAATAGTGCTTTCCATCTTCTATCACTCAATTATTTCAGTCACTTGCTGCCCTTTTCAAGACGCAACCATTATTCCGTTCCATTATTCACAGACATACATGTAAGTACAATGTTCGTATTGCACACTTGCATGTGAATTAAAATGGATATAAAATGGATAAATCCACTTGGGGAGAAGCAACTGCTCTTTCGTTCATGCAGCTAGCAAAAGGACCAAGAACGCGGCTGGTATAATTAAAAAGTGCAAATGAGTACAATTGGTGCAATGCATTTTACTATTATAACCGAAGCGGTAAACGTAATTGTTGGTTCAATGTTTCCACAGTTCTTCCAGCTATTCGCGATATTTAATGCCGTGTGACGGGCTTACTCACTACTTTAACATGCATTGGTTCCTTCCCCACTCATTTATTATGCGCTTTTTGCATGCAGTCAAGTTTTTGTTACCTCAATTAGAATCTCTCCATGGGCTGGCTGCCTCAAATGCGAGGTATCATCCGCTCATAACGTGTTTGACCCAATTTGAACCCCTTTTTTCTTTTTGCTACAAATATCTGCAATTGCATGTCATGACGCTTCCTTCCATATACACGGCCGCCTCACTGACTTGCATGCCGTGTATATGAACTTGCATTCCTCCATTTTTATTTCACCGACCCACTTGGTGCTCTTTTCTTCTACTAGTATACGGCTACCACATGTTTATGTTTTCTTACCCCATTTTGGTTGTCCATGGTGTTATGGGGTGCATGCGTTTAGAAAAGTAGACTTAATTGCATGTTTATACGCAGCTATGTTGTAATTTAATTTGTGGCCGCAACAGAAAAGTTCGTTTACATATATTTCTTTGTTGCTGGTTTGTTTCTTTATCAAAAAATAGTTGTATAAGTTAAAAGAGCGGGAGATATACGCATTTAAAAGAATTGTTTTCATTGCATGCAAACTGATTAATTTTATACAATTCCAGTAAAGAAGATGGAAAAGGTGTGTCACACTCTGGCTGTTTCCTCCATTTCATTGGATTTCGTTGCTATCTTTTGTGGCAGGGATGGCGATTTTGCTCATATGAACCCCACAGAGTGGAATTTAATTTTATGGCTGACTTTTTTGCTTTCCGTAGCCAATTTTTCTTGGTGAGGGATTATTAGAATATCCTATATCTGGCTTTGTAAACAGTTTATATACATACTTAAAATATCATTAAAAGCCTACAATACTTTTAAACGTAAATGGAAAATTAAATGGAACCATAGTTCTAATACTTGAGAGTTTTGTTTCTACACTTTATTTACAGTGAACTATTTTTTTTCCCCTGTTTTGTTAATTTTTTCGCTTTACTTTCTTTGTATTCAACAGCCTCTCGTTTTAGATCTGCACATTCTGTGTCTTATAATTTGGTATTCCTTCCACTATGCCCGTTCCACACGTTTGCCAGTTTCTTTATAAATCACCAGCAAGAAGAAACAGACTAGCTCTGTCGTGCAATTACCAAGTAAACTACTAAGATTTCGTGACAAAAGCCAACTTTAGCATTTCTTTCTTTTAAATGCTGCTCCCTGTTCAACAAAAGCTAAGAATGTATTTACACCTAAAAGTATGCTAACGTTTTGTTGCACGCACATTTTGTATATGCATGCGAAAGCGTGTGTTTTGTGTACGGCTGCCTCACAAGCGTGATTCGACGTGTCGTGCTGTACTACGCTGCTTATTCATATACTCGTAATTTTGCACCTAAGAAAACACGGCGCGCAGGCAGAGTTTCTGCACCGAAAACGCACGTCCTCTACTTTGAGGCATATAAGCTTAAAACATGGCATGTGCGTGTCATATCTACAGGCGGAAATCGTCAAGCAGCATAACTAACTTAAATACATAACTATAACAGTGTGATAAAAAGCAGTAAATTCTGGAAAGCAATGCTGAAGAATAGGAACGGAAAACTGCGAGGAGCGCAGCACTACAGATGCGTGCTTTTATTGTCTAGCTTCCGAACTCTCTCCTTCACTGTCAACACCACAGTTTTATGTCATACCAACACGAATATGTGTGTAATAATTTCTTAAATTTACTCCATCAATGAACCAAAGTGGAAGCGTGAGAGGAGTTAGAAGCACAAAGCTGTCGGTTCAAAAAAAAAGTGTAAATAGGTATTATGCAATAATTAAATAGAAAGACGAAGGTTGTTAATCAAAATCTAGGATAATCTTACAATAGAATCATTGACTAGTTTGGAAATTAAAAACAATTTTATTTTATATAATCGCAATACTGAGAAACTCCGGAATGAAAATGGAACTAGTGTGAACAATAAAAACGATTTCATTCTAAACCTTTAGCCAAACATATCGCAGTAATAAGCAACACTCGAATGAAAATGGAAACGTCAAGTCCAACAACTTATGGGTGTGCCGAATCGAATATGGAATGATTCAATATTTGCTTATTTACTATCATTAATAATAAAATTTTTTATGGAAGTAGAGAGTTTCCGTAAATTAGATTAAATTAGCATTCACAATAAAGCAAACAATCAGAATTTTTGTTACTATATTTAATTACAAGATTACCTGGTCTTTCCAGTGGAAAGCCGAATTAATACTGTTTCTTTTGTGCATTTTAAGTGAAGTTTAGGTATAAGATTTTTCTTTTCAAAAAACAGTTTTTCACAATATTTAATCTAATCTGTTTCCAACTTATGAATGAATAAATGAATGAATGTTATAAAGAAGGGTTCCTCGACCAATTTGATCTATTGTACTTCTCCTACATGTTCTTATTAAGGGCCTTCTATAGTCCAACTGTCGTAAGGAAACTGAGTTGAGGTTCATTGCTCCAACCAACCTATCAAAAAAATCCATTTGACTGGCAACACTATTTAAAATTTTTTTTATGTGGGTAATGAACTGATATAATTATTTCTTGATAATATTCTCATTCTTGAATTTCATCCTTTTTTAATCCACAGAATACGACAGAAAATTGGATAATCTAAGGTGAAGGGAATAAGGACACGAAACTCTCATTCCACTAGCAATTTAAATCTAAATAAATCTATATGACATCAATAACTAAGGAACAATACATACTTCCTGAAATGTTCTTACGTGTATAAAAAATTTTCAAAACACACCAGTTAAAATCAATAAAATTCCGATAAGAATTTTGAATAAAATCTTTAGAATTATCTCTTATTAATTCGACTTCCGGTTGACTGTATCCATTAATATTCGACTGCAACGAAATATTCTTATAAACTAATTTTAAGTAAATTTTATTAAAATATTATTATTATTATTATATCTTACAGCATAATTAATTATGGTTTCAATGGGTGGGGGAATGAGTACTAGTCCTGAGCCTGTCGACTGGAAGAGACGATTTTTTAAAAAGAAACACCTTTTAGAACCAAGCCCGGGACAGGATTTGAACATGTGATCCTCTGAATGTGAGTCTTGTATGGTGATCACTAGACTAGAGGGGACGGCTGACTTGATTAATAAATTTCACCTGCTTCTGTTATTTTAGGTTTCATATAAACTTCATCATGGCTCGATTTGTTTTTAACTTTATGACTTAAAGCAATTTAATAATATTTAAAGGATATTCCTGAACAATCTGGTGCTATCGCTACAATTAAATTCTGAATTATTTAAAAGTACAACAATTCATTATTATTGAAATTGGAATTTACACTAACATAATACGACTCTGAATATTTTATCGTTTTACAATGCATATGCAACCCTGCTTAGTTCTCCTTTATTCCTTTTGTATATACTTTAAACTTCATTTAATTTTTAGTCTCAATAAACGCAATTAATAAGTAAGACGTATATCGGTTGTTTTAATTCGAACACAGAGAAGAGACTACATACAAAGGTTTGTGTTCCAACAGGTTATGGGCCCAGGCACACAAAAACAAAGTGAAAAGTATAAGCGAAAAGAAAAAAAAAAATTAAAATAAAAAATCTAAAGAAGAAGAAGTAGATATGAATTCGCTATATAACATAGCTAAACTGGAGGACTCCAACTACGACTCATGGAGCCTACAAATGAAGAGTGTACTTATTCACCAAGACCTGTGGTCAGTAGTAGAAGGCACATACTTAAAACCAGATAAGGAAGATAAACAAGCAGAATGGCAAAGAAAAGATGAAAAGGCTACAGCTACGATTATATTAAGTGCAACGCCAATGCAGATTGCTAACATCAAACATTGCAAAACATCATTCGAGACCTGGAATACGCTGAAAGAGGTACACCAACCAAAAGGACCGGTACGTAAGGTGACCTTGTTTAAGCAGTTGCTGCAAATGCGTATGTCCGAAGATGAGTGCGTGCAGCAATATATTTGCAATTTTGTGTCCATAGTGGAAAAGCTAGCCGAAATAGGAATTAATCTACAGGAGGAGCTATATGTAATAATGCTTCTCGCAAGTCTTCCTCGTTCATATGACAATCTGGTGGTGGCTTTAGAGTCAATGGATGAGCTACCAAAATTAACTATGTTGAAGGTTAAACTAAGCGAAGAAGGTGAACGAAGGAAAATAAGCAACAATAATGCTGCAAGTGCTAACAATAGCGTACAAGTTTTCATGGCAAAACAAAACAAAGACAAACAACGTAACAGTTCTAGCAAAAACTACAACAACAACAGAAACAGCGGTGGGGGAAGTTTTCGTAAGAAATCCAATTTTAAATGCTTCAAATGTGGACGGCCAGGCCATTACGCAGCGCAATGCCGAGATAAGTATGCGAAAAACGATACGAAGAGAGAGCAGCACGATCAAGGTAACTGACTATTCTCAATGTCAAATGAGAGAAGTTTACAGCAAAATGTATGGTGTCTAGACAGCGGCGCCTCGACACATTTGTGTTGCAACCGCGACATGTTTAAATCGTTTGAGGAACATACAGAGGAGATCATACTTGCTGGAAACAACCGTATTCTATCGAAAGGCAGAGGAGAAGTATTCATTGAAGAATTTGGCATCACTTTGTTAGATGTTTTGTACATTCCATGCCTACAATGCAACTTCGTGTCTGTTGGGAAGGCAGTCAGCCACGGCTACGAAGTAAAGTTCAACAGCAAAGAGGGAACGATAAGTAAACAAGGAAAAATATGGTTTAGAACAAAGAAGTTCGGTAATTTGTTTTTGCATGGCGCAAACAACAACACAACACTATTTTCATTCACCAATACAGATGAAGCGATGAAATGGCACAAGAGGTATGGGCATATGAATTTTGCAAGCTTACGACAACTAATAAATAAACAGATGGTGGTTGGTTTGAACGTCAACGTTCCTAACAACATCTGCACAATATGCTTAAAAAGCAAATGTTGTGAGAGACCCTTTAGCAGCTCAGAGAACAGAGCAAAGGAATTATTAGAAATTGTGCACAGCGATGTATGTGGCTCTATCAGTACAACATCAAGTGGTGGTGCGAAATACATACTTACATTCATCGACGACAAGAGCCGCTATGTCTCTGTATATTTTTTAAAGGGTAAAGACGAAGTATTTGACAGATTTAAAGAATACAAAAACAAAGTAGAACGTCAAACTGGTAAAAAAATCAAAATATTACGAAGCGACAACGGCAAAGAGTATGTAAACGGTGCTTTCGAGAAATATTTGAAAGAGAGTGGGATTGTTCGACAATTAACCGTGCCCTATACGCCACAGCAAAACGGAGTGGCTGAAAGATTCAAACGAACGCTGGTAGAGATGGCACGTTGTATGTTGGCAGACAGTGGACTATCGCAAAATCTTTGGGCAGAAGCGATTAACACAGCAGCTTATTTAAGGAACAGAGCGCCTACAAAAGCATTAGATGAAACTACGCCATATGAAGTTTGGTGTAATAGTAAACCGGTGGTCAAACATTTGCGAACTTTTGGATCATTAGCGATAGCACTCAATAAGAAGCATCATGGGAAATTCCAACCAAAAGGAAAAGAATACATATTCGTGGGCTATTCAGATGTTTCGAAAGCATACCGGCTCTATGAAAAGGCAACGGGAATAATCATAGTGAGCAGAGACGTTTACTTTGTAGAAGCTGAGAGGAAAGATTACGTCGACATTGAGTTGTTCTCCGATCAAATTGAACAAAATACAACTGATGTCCATAATGAAAGTGACTATGAATCAGCTGATGAATATGATGACGTTGATGTTGATGCGGCAGCCGAAGAGAAAACGGAAAGAAGAGGCCCTGGACGACCAAAAATTATCCGAAGTAGCGGTCCTGGTAGACCAAAAAAGGTGTACAACACAATAAATCTCATGTGTTCTGAGAAAGTCAATGTTCCTGAGACAGTTGACGATGCTTTGTCAAGTGAGCATTCACAGCTTTGGTGGGATGCTATGGAAAGTGAGTATAGTGCTCTCTTAAATAATGATACTTGGGATCTTGTCGAATTACCAGAGGGACAAAAGGCGATTGGCTGCAGATGGGTATATGCGCTAAAAAGAAACAAAAACGGAGATATTGAGCGATTCAAAGCGAGACTGGTGGCTAAGGGATGTGCGCAAATACATGGGGTAAATTATGACGAGACGTTTTCGCCAGTGGTGCGGTATGAAACAATTAGATTGGTTTTTGCGTTGGCAGCTGAATATGAATTACATTTGCACCAAATGGATGCTTCAACTGCATACCTCAACAGTGAATTGGAAGAAGATATTTATGTAACGCAGCCAAATAGATTCGTGAATCAACGAAAACCTGACCATGTTTTGAAGCTAAAGAAGGCGCTTTATGGGCTGAAACAATCTGGACGTCAATGGAATCGTAAGTTGAACTCTATTTTAAATGAAAATGGTTTTATTGAATGCAGAAGCGAGCCATGCTTGTATATTAAGAAAGATGGCGGTAAAATCAATTTAATTGCGGTATATGTAGATGACATGCTTATTGGTAGTTCAGATTTGAATGATTTAAATCACATAAAACAAGAAATTTCACAGCGAGTCCAAGTTGTTGATAAAGGTGTAGTAAACCATTTCTTAAGCATGGAAATAGAAAGAGACGGTGCAACTGATTCAATTGCAATAAGTCAGAAGGGAAACATCAACCAACTTCTAAAACGACATGGTATGGAAAACTGTCGTTCAGTTGCAACACCGTTAGAACCGAATTTTCAAATTGCATGTAAAAATGAAAATTGCAAGAAAGCCAGTCAACTTGAATACCAATCACTAATTGGATCACTTATGTATATCGGGGTATATACGAGGCCCGATATATTTCATTCAATATCGAAATTATCCCAGAAGAATAATGACCCACTTATGGAACATTTTACAGCGGCAAATAGGGTTCTGAAATATTTGAACGGAACTAAGAATATTCAAATGAAATACGTTAAAACAGGAAAGCCGATAGAATGTTATGTTGACGCAGATTGGGGCGGCGATGCCATTGATCGTAAGTCGTACACAGGATACACCTTCATTTTTGCAGGAGGAGCAATATCTTGGGAAAGCGTTAAGCAGCAATCAGTGGCCCTATCAACTACAGAAGCGGAGTACATGGCCCTCTCATCAGCGGCTAAAGAAGCAACATACATCAGCAAGCTACTCAAGGAAATACAATTACATAATAAAGACATAATTGAAATCCAAGGCGATAATAAAAGCGCAATACAACTTGTAAAGAATCCTGTGTATCATGCTCGTAGCAAGCATATTGATATAAAATATCATCATGTTAGGGACTTGCATAATAAAGGGTGGATAAATATAAAATACTGTAAGACTCAAGATATGGTAGCAGATGTATTAACAAAAAATCTTCCTAAAATAAATTATCAGAAATGTTCAAAATTATTAGGTTTATATATGTAGGAATATTTTTATATATATATGCATTTTGGAGGAGTATTGAAATTTGAATTTACACTAACATAATACGACTCTGAATATTTTATCGATTTACAATGCATATATTTGCAACCCTGTTTAGTTCTCCTTTATTCCTTTTGTATATACTTTAAACTTCATTTAATTTTTAGTCTCAATAAACGCAATGAATAAGTAAGACGTATATCGGTTGTTTTAATTCGAACACAGAGAAGAGACTACATACAAAGGTTTGTGTTCCAACAATTATTTCACTAGAAGTGGAGCCCACAACTCAGCAAAACTTGTGTGGTTCTTGCAAAACGAACAAAAGCAATTCTAACTGAGAGTTAAAACTAAACCACAAAAAAATACAACGCTGTCGATGACTAGTTCTTGAAGGGAAATAGGTGAAATTATCCTATGAGTTAATCAATTCTTCATAATCCAACTACCTCAAAATTAAATTAAAACAGCTAAAAAATGTATTGCCTGAACTTCTCTGAGTAGCGTATCCTTATTGCACATATTCTATCTCAAAATACTTCTTTCATTTCTAAATCTTAAGAATTTTAAGCCCAAAATATTCCGCTGTATTAGCAAATATTTTAATTTTTCACCTTTCATATAAATATTGATTTAAATTGCCAGACCTTTGTATAGAGCTTTGCCATCTTCAGAGACCCAGCTTTTGCATAGCGCCATATTTGCCTTAGGTATTTCCGGCGGCTCATTTCCGCTTCACCTCAATTTTTGAACCGCACTTTGGACGCTGTTAGAAAATTCAGCAGACGTAGCAGCACTTTGCTTATTGTTTCTTTCCTTAATGCGATAACAGAACAAAAAGGGGTGCATAAATTAAGGCGCTACAAAAATGTAAGCATTTAAATTGACGCATCGTACATTGCAGTGGAGAGCGAATTAGGATGTTTAAGGAAAAGCGGCACAGAAATACTTGTATACGTAAAAGTATGTACGGGTATATATGTAAACGCATGTTCAGCGATTTTTGGTTTCATTTTATTACCCAAAGTTTCATTTTGAAATTTTGGTAAAAATATTTTCAACAGCGGTGTTAAACAAATATAAACTGGCCCTCGCATGTAATAACTATATGCAGTACGTGTGTGTTATGCTAACGCAACGAAATGTTCATACGAGTATATATATAAATATATATATGTACTCGCATGCAAGGCCTAAAATTTATGCAAGGCATTTAAAGTCGATAGCAATGAGCGCTGCATACTTTTAGGCGATGTTATAACGAAACACCCCTTAAATTAGCGGCGTGCTGTCGGCTTTGTTTTAGACAATTTTCCCTTGGTTTCTTTAAGATCTTGTCTTCCCCATTTTCGCCTTGCGCTGTTCCACAATATACCATCCCAGCATAAGCCACACAATTCAGTTTTATTTTTTTCGCCCTTTGCTTCACCCTAAATGTGTACTTTAAAGTGTGGCAAATTATGTTAGCGGTGAAACAAAAAGGAAGGTAATTGCAGCAAATTTCACTTTTGTTCTTTGCACTTAGAGTACAGAAAAATACTATTGCCATATGTGCGATTATGGCGGTTTTTGTATGGATAATTTATGCGCTTCGCCGCATGATTTCCATGAAAAATTTTTCATTTTTAAATTAGCGGTTTTATTTGCAATTTCAAATTCGTGCATCATTCTCTGAAGGGTGCATGAGTAATTACGGTTCCTTGGCTGTATTGTGAAACACATTTTATTACATACTTTAAGGGGTAACAGCAATTTAATGCGTGCATAACATAAGACTTAAGGTTTAAGGAAGACATTGCGGCCATTTCGGACTTATATTCACTTTCAATTTATTCGAAGCTGATACTTAGTCATGCTGATTTTAAGCGTGAAAAAATTGTGGGTAACATTTTGCTTATAAACTGAGAGAGAGAAAAATGAGCATAGCCTTCAAAAACAATTTCTAACAGTTGTTCCAATAAATTGGTTATATTTTGGGGTTCAATGTTTTGACATATATTTATGATACTTAAGCACATACATTTATGCACTTTATTAAAAATTAATTTGAAAACTTTGGATTTTTAATATTTAATTCATTATATCCATAGGACTGAGCTGGGGTCCAGTTTCCCAATCAATTATAATTTTCCAATATAAACTTTTGGTTTTTGATTATCTAAGTTACAAAATGCCAGAATGAAAATATTCATGATAATAAGACCAGTTTTGCTCATATCGTTAATCATTTCAAAAACAGTTAAGAGTGCCATTACCTTATTAAAAAATAATTTGTGATTTTCTTATGAATTGGTACAACCTGTTTTTAAAACTTGGCCTTCTTAGTAAAATTATTATAAGGCTAGTACAAATATGACTCATGGTATACTTCGACAATGCTGTTAACTTACCTGTAAAAAAAATAAAAATAAACCTATTCAATATATTATTTTGATACTAAAGTAGAGCATAGCATACATATTTAAATTATGTCAGAATGCTGTGTTTATGAATGAAACCAATATCAGCTGAGTTAATACGCAAACATATAAAAATAAGGTAATAAAAAACCATTGTTATCAAAAGCGAACATTCAAAAGCGATTGTCTTTTGCTGAGATGTACATGGACCAACCTGATAACTTCTGGGATGACGTCATATTTTGTGACGAAACGAAAATAATGCTGTATTACAACGATGGGCCTAATAAAGTCTGGCGAAAACCGTTAAAGGCATTGGAAAAACGAAACATAATTCCAACTGTGAAATTTGGAAAACTATCGGTGATGGTATGCGGCTTTATTTCAAGCAAGGGAGTCGGTGATTTGGCTTTTGTTGAAAATACGATGGATGCACAGCAATATTTAAATATTTTAAAATGTAATTTGATCAATAGTGCTAATAAATTTGGGCTAAGAGACGTCAATAAACCTCTGTTCAAATTTTATCAGGATAATGATCCAAAACATAAGGCATATATAGTAAGGACGTGGCTCCTTTATAATTGTAAAAAAGTATTTGATGCGCCAGCCCAAAGCCCAGACATGAACCCCATTGAAAATTTGTGGGTTTATTTAAAGAAAAAAGTGGCCAAACGACATCCAACAAACCGTGAACAATTGAAATCGTATATATTAGAAGAATGGAACAATATTCCTGATACATACGACATGCAGAATTTAATTTATTCAATGAAAAGAAGATTAAAAGCTGTCAGGGATTCAAAAGGTGGTCACACAAAGTATTGAAATTGTTTTAGTATTAATATTCCTCTACTTTTATTAAAAAAATTGATGTAGTGTAAACAATTTCTTGACAGTCAAATTTTCGGATTTATTTTGTTTTTGTTATATTTTCTTTGTTTTCGTTGTTATTATGTGCTGAATTTGTTTGTATTTGGTTGTAAACACATGAATTAAATGAAACATGTAAAAAAAATAACCAAAAAAATAAAGTCTTACTTTTTTTTGAAAGAATAAAAGAAAAATTATGATTTTTTTTCATAGTGTAAACAATTACTTGACATACTGTATATTCAGTGATTTACCCTCCTGTGCGTGGAGTTAGATCAATGAATCTCGATAAATTATCATACCACGGAGAATACGTACTGGCACCGCTGGAAAACACATTTAAACGAGAATGTATTTTTTATATACAATTTACATGTGAATTGATACTATTAATGCACTCTTTTATGGCGTATTAACATACCATCATATCAACATATGAATATAAACATATGTGTATGCATATACGAGTATGTTTACATGTATACTCGTATATAGGCAGGTGGACATTTATTTGTAAAATAGTGACACACATTTATAAAGAAAGCAATGATATCAATATTTTTCTCTGGAAAAAAACGTATACTTACTGCAAATGGAGCAGATTCAAGACCGTCTGGCTATATGTAAGGGCTTGTATATCAGATAAACGATTATGCTATATCCGTACGATAATTACATCGTCATTATATAATTTTTGTACATATAATAAAAATGTCAACAAACAAAGGATCAATTATGCTACCGGCAATTCCAATCCACATATTGTTCAATACGCAATTGGCGCCTAGTTAAAGTAATTTTTTAAGAAATCGACGATTTTCGGAAGTCTCATACAAAAACTAACCAATTGCCAGCGTTATCATATAATATCATACCATCACACTGTGTTTAATTTTGAAGAAAAGCAGGAAAAAGGATAAAATATAGTATTGGAAATCAATTTCTATATAATAGTTTGTATCAATATCAATATAAATGTTTCATAAATCAACAATAATTAAAATAGTAGCATTTGACACCAATTTATTTAAGGAATAATTGACAAAATTAAAAATGGTGCAAAAGATCATTCAGTTTAACCATTGCTTCTAAATAGCATATAATTACTTTTACTGTCAATTCGCAATGGAGCTCATCTTAAGTTCTACAGCGCTACTGCTGATATATTCGAACTCTGCTTTTCAGAGAGTCTCTACATATACCAGAATGTTATTCATTAGTACAAACGACATGGCATTAGTATTAGTGTTTCTTAATGTGGCAGAAAGGGGCAACACAACTAATGAGTTTTAGCATTAGAAAAAGCGAGATAAAAGAATAATGTTGAATAATAATAATAACATAATAATAATAAAATAACAATTTTAATGTGATGTTCTTTCATGTTGACTCGTGAACACAGAAATGGATATTTTCTCACAATATAAAATTAACGAACTTTTCTTTAGTTACCCTAAGCAACTTCAAAAGCAGTTATCTGTCTTATGTACTGTACAGGTATAAGCTATATTTCTGTCTAATTGACAAATCACAGCAGATGAATCTAACAAATTGAATTTTATCATATTGCTTCCTGCTTCTCTAAGTAATCAATTGAAAAAATTGTTCTTGAAATCCTTCAATAAATGGATAAGATTTAAATGCAGAATCTAGTAACCAGAACAATAGAAGAGGAGATACTGCTGGAAAATCTTTCTGTTTTGTTCCTTAGTTCATAAGACAAGAAAGACTAGCTTATACAAACTGTGCGTATAGATGGAATGATTTTGAACAATTTGATACGAATATGTTTTCAAATTCAACATATACAATTGCGTTCAAATATTTCTTTGGTTCTCAAGATATTGTCCTTTGAAGCGAATAGGCCTGCTGGTAGACTCATACACATCTGACTTGACTAATATTTGACTTCACAGGCAATTTCAATTAAACGGTTCATTTGATTCTTAAGGTATATTTTGGGAAATATGTGAGTATGGGGAAATGGATTGCTTAATGGGGAGAATTTCTAGCGTGCCCACTTTGAGGCGTTTAAAAATTCCCTCGAAGTGTGTGTACGAGCAGTGTACAATAATAATACTGTAAAACACATTTGTTGGATTTATTCAGGAAGTAAAGCAAATATAGTCTGATTTATATCTTTTTTAGAAGGTTCATTAAAATGGAAACCTAACTTCACCCCCTACAATTGAACGAAAACACCAAACACACGAACGACAAATTAGCCCATATGCAGCATACGTATGTATGACAGCTTTATTCACGGGAATATATACTCGTTAAATACCATCACTAACACAACGAATTTGTGCCATTGTTTTGCACATGGCCACAGAGAATGCCATTCGAATGGAGGATAGGAGGGGTACGCGCTACAAGCTATTTTACTCAAATGGAAAAATTAGTGCAAATATCTTTTTCCCATTTTATTGGTAGATATTATTATTTTTGCTGTTGTTCTATTGTTTGCCCTTTATTTTTTGTTTCACTGGTATTTCTGCGCCTCTATTTCTTTATTATAAATGAATTTCTAGTTTTACATCTCTTGGGGCAGCCTATGTCCTCCTCCATATTGCGCCTGTTTTGTCCATTCCAGAGCTTTGAGCTCCTTTGTCCATGCTCATTTATTATTAAATAATAACATTGCTTGCGGCTTTTGTTTGAAACCTGCTCGTGGCAAAATGAATCGGGTCAATCGATATTTCATGTTCCTTTCAATATTCGCAGGCGTTTTGCTGGGTTGAATAGAACACAATACCCGTAGTTTGCATATGTGTGTGAATTGTTAAAGGTGGAATGCGGTAGATGGGGAATTTAAACATGTATAGGGAATTTAATGAGTGAATAGTTTAATAGACACATTAATATAAAATTGGGTTGTATTTAATGGGAGCGTTCAGAAGGGTGCTGATTTTTATATATGTAAGTTGCTCTATTATGCCCAGAATTATTATTCCTCATTTCTATTTGCCTTTTTATTGTTTATGATGTGTTAATATTTTCACTCTTTCAGTGGAAACGAGACAATGTTTTAGAACATAATTAAGATTTTAATCATGCATGGTGTAACTGAAAGCACCTTTTATAGTGACGAGTAATCAAAAATATACTAACCGAGAAAAGCAAGAAAGATATTCATAGGCAATTAAACAAAAATTAATGGACTATGACTATTGAGGATATGAATAAATAGTTGTATTCGTACATATATTATAGATTATAAATCCTAAATATATGTGGGTAATACTGACTGGACATATTTATTATTTAACATTCTTAAAGGTCTAATAAATATTCCCTTCCTTTTATGCTTCAATTATAAAATGAATTCAAAGTAAGTAAGTTAATCTGTAAATCATTTGGGGTAAGACAGCTTTAGAATAAGGGGATAAAAAATAAAAAAATTTTGCAAGCCTTTTCAACCCATAAGATATTCTTGTCTTTCTTAAGTCGTACTAAACTATAATGAGATGTGCTCCATTTGAAAAGAAAATCTACTTCCATTGAAAATTTTTTTGCCAGCAATGTATTTGAAAGAGATCGCCTTTCGCAAAATTACAACAAATCATTGAAATGACCTTCAAACTAAGTATCAATACACGTGAACAAACAATGGAACTAAATAGCCACATATCACATGGAACTAAATAGCCACATATCACATATCACAATATAAAAGTGGAAAACTGATAAGAGAGGCATACTTCTATAATTCTAATACAAATAGAAACACCACATCATAAGCATCGGATATAGAATTAATTGATCAATTGATCAATCTGCTGATACATTTCATTTGGGAGAAATGACAATGAAATTAGTTACTTCAAAAATGTGGAATGCCATGACTTCATATCCACAATTTTTTTAAGAAAAGCTTGAAAACGATCAAATTGAACTTTTTTCCCTACATAGAGTATCTTATATCACTATTTGAGCGTTCTCTGAATTAAAAAGATTACATATATTCACATTGCTAATAGTACAAACTTAACCAATTGGGAGCCAGCAATTTTATGAATTGTAGCTGCATTCAAAATTTCATAATTAGGGTGGTCTTATCTATGTCATTACCATCTACAAACGACCAACTGACAGCACGGTTACACCCACAGCTGCATACTCCCACCGCCACAATCGCATCTATTTCTAATACACCTCAGTGCCACACACACTTAATTCAATTATCAGTTAATTTTTCATGATTACATTCGCACCACTTTCATTTACACCACATACCACAACAACAACAATGAAGAAAAAGCCAGGGGCCGAATTAAACATGTCCTGTTCAGAACACCAGGATACCATTTATTACAACGGCATTTCGATCAATTGTGGCCGTGTCAAACAAAACGCAACAAAAAAATCCACAACTAAATGTCCATTAAACTGAGCCCCCTACGCACACAAATGCGGAACTTTTCACACACACACTCACATTGCAAAAACTTGTCGCTTGTCGACACAAAGCAGTCAAAATATTAACGGCGGCCGAGAAACACCCCAAAATGGAACGGAACGAATATGGTCGGCGACAACCCCTTAGCAACAATCGAAGAAGGTACAATAATAGTAAAGAAAATAAGTACTTCAGCAAATTAAAGAAAAACTCCTAGAAATGCGTTTCCTTTCGCTTCCCTTTCCTGCTTGACGTGACATGAAAATATGTTCAAATTGTTGGAAAAATATTTCATTCTGCTCGAAGGAGGAGTGACAGAAAATGTTGGGAGGGTGAGAACAGAGGGTTTCTCTGCTAATACACAAATACAATTAGTTCTTAGTTTTTACATACCACACACACTCATGAACGCATGCATTCATATAAGCTCTGCAGCCACGCATAAGAATTTCCTATATTCTCTTTGCACAAATAACACAAATTTTTCTTAAAATTCTTTACGTAGTTTTGCATGAGTATGCGAGATTGTGGGTAGATATGTGGGCTGTCCAGTGTTTTCCTTACTAGGGTGGACGGCCACTCAATGGTCGCTGGTTTGAATTGTTTCATATGAGTTTGAGTAATTTGCAGCATATTGCAAAAGTTAAATTGGTTTGTCGGATTCATGCTATCTCCTTGCTCCTCATCTTTATATTTTTATATTTCTTTCGGGGGTGCAAAACAATTGCAATAAATGCATTTGTCCACTGATATGGTATGGGTGGAAGTATGGCCCTGCATAGAAATTAACTGTTAAATATGAAATTAAGCATTTCGTATGCAGCTATGCTCCTGCACTCCCACATATCTCCATTAATATTATTTGCGTACATACACAACAGTACACTCAGACAAATCAATGATTTGGCTTTAGCACTTTAACTATATATCCCATGCTACAGTCGTCAGAAAAGCGCACGTACAGATAATAGTTTTTGGAAAAACTATAGCAGCACCTTCTCACCTGGAGTGGAAGAGAGGAGTGGCCCGTAGGGGCCCGTATCTTCTCAGTAGAGCTAAGGATTAACAAATCAATCCGACTACCGAATACATCGAGCGGATTCATGGCGGATGTTCTTGCAGGAAGGGAGGCCTGTAGGTTGGCAATAGAAGACACCAGCTATAAGGAAAAAATAGCAATAATTTTGGATACTCTGGCTGGCTATCAAAGTATTAAACTCGGCAAGGATAACCACGGATATATTATGGTAATACAAGGAGGTCATAATGATACCAGCTCGTCGGTACAACGTAACATTGACATGGATGCTAGGCATAAGAATATCAATGGAATCGTAAGGGCTGATGAGTTGACTCGAAGAAAATCAGCGCTTGCCTAACATGAGACGGAGTCGGTTCGTGTCCCAATTGGAAAAATCAGGAGCAGTATCGGCAAAGAATCCTTTGCGAGACCAAACAATCGATGGAGGAGGATATATCAGTAGAGCACTCTGGCCGGAATATATATGTATATGGAAAACAATTGGCTAAACCGATGTCCCAAAACATCGCAAACTTCAAGATATGGAAATTTGATTAATTTTGTTAATAACCCTCTCTTTTTGACTATAAGGTTCACCCGAAAATTACTGGATGTAGATCTAAAAATGGTGCAATCAGAAATGTTTTTCTCGACAAAATGCATGAGCATACATAATTTGTTAATAATTATTACCACTTTCCTCTCATAAAATTTCAAAACTCATGTTGCGAGTTTATCAAAACTCCTATAACTTAGCATGTTTTAAACATTCTAATCGTATACGTCTGTCGAAAAATTTCCTATCGTTCTAATCATCTACGTCTGTAGAAATATTTCCTATCCTTCTCTAAAAACACAAGAGACAAAGTCAAATTTGGATTTATATTGGGAATGAATGAGCGATTGAGTTACTTGCCCCACCAAATAATATAAAGCTCGCTTATAAAATTACTGCTTTTCAGTTTGGTAGACCGAAATCTGTTGAATTGAATTCGAAGTGGGCATTTCGTGGCCAGTTTTCAATGTGTCCCCTATACCAGTTCACATGTTTTAAATTTAAATATTTCTCTAGCATATTGAAATGGGCAGATAAAGAGTTATCCATATATTTGGATATTATTAATAATTGGCTACTTCTCATTTCTCGTCAGTTTGTCAGAACTGTACTTCAAACCCAAAAGTTCCATCAGTACTTGAAAAGAAATTGGGCCAAGCCATTTACACAATCAGTCAATTTTTAATATATTTTGATCTCATTTTGTACAGAAAATATGCCCCACAAAAAAGGGCTTGTAAAATTTTTACTTTTATGCACTGAATTTGAAATGAAATTAATTTTTCGTTAAAATTTAATTATTCCACATTTGCGCTGAAAGGTCACAACCGCACTTTTAAAACGATTGCATATACCCATATGTACGAGTATACACGCGTAAAAACCGCAAAAAGTGCCAAATTAATTAAATTCCAGTAAATATTTTGCCGGTTGGGACTAGCAGGGTGAAAACATGAGTCCGGCAAGAAAAACTGCTGCATTAAATTGCAGTGAATTCAACTTCGAGGTAAACACGAAAAATAGAGCCTACACTCTGCACAATGACACAAATGTTCTAATTACCCAGGAGGGAAAATTGCCACATTTTCTGATAACACCAGAGGTAAAACATAAATATAAAAAAATTAAATAAAAATTTCAGTTTTAAAAGTCACATAATATAAGAATATAAGAGTACACTGACACAACAAAAGCAAAATAAACACAATCACCACGATACCCTACTAATGATACTGGACAAGTTTATGTCATCACCGGAGATTTCTATTCTCGGAGCATGAAGTATACAATTTATACACATTATTCTGTGTCCGTTGTAGACTAAAAGTGGTTTCAACATAAGCAGGCTCGAAAGGCAAGGAAGGCAAGAGATCACACCAAAACAAATCAAAAACTACAGCTCAAGTTTGGTAAGTGGTTTAGAAGGGAGGGCATTCGTCCACCCCATCTGTGAATATTCTATTAGCTAATGGTTATCCAAACATTTTGGTTTCCCAGTTCTTTGTCCCCATCTGTTTGGTGGCTTTAATATACATTCTACCAGTTCTACCTCCTATACGATCGTTAAACTGCTCCCCAAATGTCTTGTACTGACTGCTACAATTCAGTTGGATTTATTAAATTTGAAACCCCTTACTTCCGCCCAATTGGTCTAGCGGGATCTGTCTAGAAATTAAATTACGATAATTTCTCTTGCTAATAAATGCTACTCTGCTATTCAGACTACGTGCCGTTTCTACATCATGAATTTAGTTGACAAATATTGGATTAAGATAAATACTTCCGTAGTGTAATAGTCAAGCACTGCCAGCTATCTATCTTCCTCCACATATGTGATATTTCGATTCTTCCGGATGTAGCCAATGAATTTTAAAATATTGTTGTGAAAAAAAAAGAATGGAATAATTTCAAGGTGTCAGTGTTGTTTATTCACAAGAACAACTGAAATAACTAAAAGTAACTATTTAAGGTCAAGTGATCATTCAACGCTAACTGTTGCGTTATTCTAACGTACCCAGCTTTAATAGGTGTAGAAGTCAGTGCTTGAAGCAGTACACCACTGACACGGTAAAAATTTTATATGGTTGTCGAGAATTCAAATGTATATCTTAAAACACGAGGAATGTGGTTTTGTTAGGTGATTAATGATATAAAGTTTTGTACAAAGTAGAATTTTTCTTTTTTTGACAATAAGTAAAACAAGCCTTTCTCACAAATTTGTCTTCAATGCACTTAATGAGCTTATAAGACAACCAAATAGAGCAAGAAAATTCTGCCCACATAAGTTTCATCAAAAATTAAAAGTTTTTTTAACTCCAAATTAACGACCTATAGATAATAATACTAGATTAATCAAAGCACAATTTTCTGGTAGGAGTTTCTGGTCTGTAGGTTTGTTCCCATCTGGAAAATATATAGCCCAAAGCTTTAAACAATTACATGGCATCTTGTGAGGAAAATATTTCTTACACATTTTTTCACATTATAATAAACCATTACGAAGTTAAACCGTTCTTAAATTGTTGATTTTTTAAACTACTGCATGTGCCTTTGATGCCACTATTGCAAAATAAATGTCTCAAACACTCAATAAAATGTCTGCATATGTTCAGCTGACCCACCACTTCAGTCAGATGGAAAATGTATTCTTTGCATGTAAAGGATTAGTCTTACTGCATAAGTGATAGTTCAATATATCGAAATAAAAATACTTGAAAGTGCAACTGTCCCAAAGATCCCTTATTTTTCTGCAGTACACTTCACTGAAGTTACATTTGCATTGAGGTTTTAGTCGTTTTAGGGTTATTTGCCATTGAGTTTCTGTGGCGATGTTTTCATAAGCATAAAACGATTGATACCAAGGCAAGGCACATATCTGATCCACAAGGTTAGGCTATTTTATTTTTTTTCCTTAGCAATATAGAAGGATTGGTGCTCAGATACAGAAAGAGCTTTGAATAATTTCTACAATGCAAAACTAAAGTTTTGAAGACAAACTAGCGCACAGTGAGAATGCAGTTGTGGGCAGAATTTTCTTCTATTTATGATGGTGCATATAGAGCGGTTTCTCGAAGAAACTCTAACAATTCCTTAATAGTTATTTTATATAATATGTATACGGACAAAAGAGGGAGCCTAAATAATAGTGTCACTGAAATTTGGGTCATTCTCGTAAATATTGATTTCCTGTTTATCTATTGATTGTAATTGAGTTGTTTTTAAAAGCCAAATTATGCTTCATTTCCGCTTCAGTTTCATTTTGTAATATCTCTTTAAGCTTGTTTCTTCTAATGTCAGCTACTTCTGCAACCTAAAACACCCTAAAACATTGTTGTTTTGCTAAGTTTTACATATGCAAATATACTCAAACTATGGCAGCTCTACAATATCATGTTAGACATCATAAAAAGGAAACCAAGTTAAAACAACAAAATATTTATACATTAACACAATCAAATACACGCACTCACACACACATCAGCACCTTCAACACTCAAATTTACGCATTTCTCACGCACCAACGAAATGGTGGGCATTGTCAATTTGCCAACGAAGCGTGCGCCTTTTTATGCGATTTTATTATTTTTCTTTTTGTTTTTTGTTTATATTTCCTTCATATTTCTTTCGATTTTGTTTTTGTTATTTTTATAGGGAACCCCCTAAAAGCAGAAAGCAGACAATTGATGCTATTTATGAGCCAGAAACAGAACAGAAGAAAAGAGAATAGCGCAACAACAACAAAACAAATCAATGACATATAAGATACTTGACGTATACGCATCAAAAACCTACACTACATGTATATATACTCCCATCTAGTCATGTTCAATAAATTTCTTATTTGCGTTCAATTCCTTGGAAGCTACCCACACACAAACGAATACGCACACATTCAGCCTTAAGGAGTATTCGCAAATTCCCATTTTCTCCAATTCTGTTGACTTCTTTCATTCGCGAGCGTCTTTTCCGCCATGAAACGCTAAAAAATTCTGCTGGCTTTGTCAATGTGGCATTACCCATTTCCGCCTCTATGTTATATATGAGCGTGTATTTGTCAGTGTCGACTCGTTTGTGTGTCCGTGTACTCGATTGTGAAAGCGATTTCTGCTACGTCCACTTGTGCAGGTGGATATGCTCCATGGCGGTGTGTGCGTAGACGTGTGAATGTGTGTTTGTTTTTCATCGTTTAAAGCGATTTACCTCAAATAATAACGTAAGTAATTTGTTATTTTTGGATAATTGATGTTATGAAAATACCTTTTGCATATAAATCACTTTTAATTATTTTTTGTGTGCATTACAAAACAATCAATGAAATGTGTAACATGATATCCCCTTTCATGTGTCTAAGACGTAAGGATATAAATTAAGTTATGTATGCTCCCTTTAAGATGGTATGCAAATTTACAATTCATAGGCTGTCAAATGCTGGAAGGTGTGTAGGACTGTGGATTTTTAAAAGTATATTGCTGGTTGACTTGGGTGTCAGATAAATGTTCTACCAGGATGAGATGCCGAACAATATGTGATCGTCTGCTTATTGTCGCTCCTTATACTTCATTCCAAGATATATCAGAGATATATTGTACTATGTAGATTTGAAGCAAATCGCAAAGCAAGTTTGCCTCATTTCTTTTCTGTGGATTATAGTCCGCATGAGAATTCTTATTAGATCTGTACAATTTTCTAAGTATGTCAGACAAGAAAGTTTTTACTCATTCTATAAAAAAAAACCAAATGTGTCTTTTCCAAAAAATATTTTAAAATTGGATTTTTTAATACAACTTTAAATTTATTTCTTTTAGCAGTGTTTGGCCAACAAGAGTAATAGGAGTATAACTAATAAATCCCATCAACATCGTAAATCATGTATGTTAAATGATTTATTATACTTACTTAAACAATAAATCAAATCCGTTAATTTTCACAAAAATATTAACTGTTTGAATTGAGAGATAGGGATTATTACTACGGTGAATGTATTTATGCGGTTTCAAATAGTTTATAAAACTCTGACTAGAAACAACATCTTAATGGTAATAAGATTTGGAATTAAATATATGGTATGGATCGGACAGTTATCGTAACATTAGTTAATAAAGCCGCAATAAAACACAAGTTTTAAGAAAATTTAAATATTTCCCACAGAATAGGAGCTCACAACTTGAATGCAGAAAATGCTTCTGGTAACTTAAGGGGACAGAATTTCAGTCTGGAAAAGTATTCCATAGTATCTATTGTCATGTCACGTATGATCTACACTCGATCAGTTATTGTTCGCTGCATCTGACTATATCCGTATGTATTTATAATCTCAGTTATGAGCGTAGGATCTTTTTAAAACAATTCACAAGGATTGAAAAATAGATTCATAAGCAATTAAAGACTGTTAACCAACTTTAGACAATTTCTATGATGGAATATGCAGTTTTAGTGCAGTATCCGTTATAAGCAAAGCAAATTTAGGCAGCTACAAAGTGTATCACGCCCTTTCAAGGAATCTGGTATTAACCTAGTTCTCTTTCGAATTTAACGACCCTTCAACAATGACGGACACATTTTTAGGTTTATGATAAATATCTTTACCGCTTTAAAAAACATAAGTAAGTAAAATTTCTAAATCGAACCTTTCGAAGAATATATATTTGACATATATGAACGATGCCATTTTGGTGTCATAATTTTGTCTGACTACTAAACATTGTCCAATACTGTTCCAACTGTTTTAAACCTATCATTTTCAAGCAAAGAAAGTAAAGCATGCAACCTATATTCAAATTCGGCATTCGTCTTTGCGGTCATCACATTCTTTTTGAACAAATATATAAATAATCGAAAAACTCTCTAAGTACTTGTTATGAAGTGATGTACAACATCCAGATATAAATGTTTAAGAACTTAACACAGTTCTTTAAAAGCGCTGAGCAATTGTAATACCTCCTTTAATTAGTCCTTTAATGACTAACTATTATTTGCACCACGAAAAGCCAAGAAATTTACAATTAATACGCAACCACAACGTGTGCGCCTCTGTACATGAGGAGGAACACTAAGCCTAACAAAATTTCCATAGCGGGGATTGTGGCACTCCGGCACACACACACTCCAGCACTCCATTACCCATGCCCCAGTTCCAGCCAGAAAATAAAACAAACTCTTTAGCGCGTCAAACTTCATCAAAACAATGTTTTATGCGACTTTTCATTGCAATTACAGCTTAAATTGTTGGTTAATTACTTTTTTACTGCCACTGCCTTGCGCGAGTATTGTGTGGAGTTGGTTTACTTGATGTAATTGCTGCGAAATAAAAGCACACAATCAACCAAACCGAAAGAGAAAAATAATACACACGCCACATTGCAGTAAATAAGTGAAAACACGCGGGCTAAATACCCACACACTAGACAGGGGGTGGGAACACACGTAGTAGTGGTGTAGGTAAAACTTTTTATTGAAAACTTTTTTCTTTCTCTCGTGGAATAGAAAAAGGGTACAACATGAGAAATACAATTGGTTTTTTTATGTTTTTTTTTTGTTTTCGTGGGCCGATAGGGCTAAATTCCTTAAGTTTTAGGGTAAACATTTGTCTTCAGTTCGCAACGTGCCGTTGCTGTACTTTCGGTGCCTTTTACGTGGATTTCGTGTGTCCGTTTAAACTTTTTATAACTTTTTTGTGTGTATTTTTGGGAAGTTTTCAAGATTTCGTGTACTTTCGCGCCCTTTTTTCTGTTTTTGTTTCACTTTAGCTGGCTTCACTCTACGCGTCGCTTGGGTACGCCATAATGTCCACCATTAAACTTTTGCTTGTTTTGCTTTAATTAACAGCGTAAACAATTTCGTTTCGTTTCATTTTGTTTTTCTTTTCTCTTACCTTTGAACAATTTTCACTGTATTGCTGCGTAAAATTGTCTTGGTTGCTGGTTTCGTTCTTTTAATTCTTTTGCGGAATTGTTGCTCTGATCAGTGTAGTCAAACTAGAGGTAGGGTGCCGTGGTTTCATTTGTTGATGGCGTCTCCTGCTGTTGGCGGTTTTCAGTTTTTTTTTTTTTATTTATTTATTTTTATGCTTTCCTTAAAACATGCCTAGGGAACGATTTCCGTTTTCATTTAATCAGAATTAGCTGCTGATGTTCTGCTGCGGCAGACAACGTGCTTTTAACGAGCGTGATATGGTCAACGGGAGGCGACGTAATTAGATACAGACAAGGCAATTAAATGTTAAGCATTTGTTTGCAATTTGAAAGCATTTAATTTAAGGTTTCACATTGTGCACTCTGGGATATCCTTTAAAAACCTTATACATATTTCACACTAAAAAACACAAATTTACATTTTATATTTCCCATCTAATTGTAAAAAATTCATAGAATCGTGTAAAAGCAGTTTCGAAATGCAACTACAAGCTTAGGAGCATAAAACCATTAAATATCTGGAATAAAATAGTAACTGATTGACCAAGGAGGACATGTGGGGCTTATGAGCGGAGCAACCACAAATGAAAAATAAAATTATTATAGTATTTTACACAAGGCGTTCTAAAATACAAAATCATCATCATAGCCAAATGAGCACAATGCACAAAAAAACAACAGCTCAAATTGTATTTTCCCCACTTTCTTAAATATAGATATGCATAAGATCACATACATAAAAAAAATGGTGGTTAATTTATAGTCCTTAGGTTAAATTTTCAATTTTTTTCATTCACGTTTTTGTTAAAATAAATGAAATACCTTTGTCGTTGATTTTTAAAACAGAAAACTCTATCGAATATACACTGAATATATTTTTATAAATGAAGGAACTTCCTTTAATATTTACTTAATCATCGTATTTATTATGAATTATAGTATTTCTGACACAGTATATTTTAGATAGTGGTTGTTTTAGAAATCTCACTCCATTATCCAGTACTCTTGAATAAATATAGCGAATTACTTTATTTTTGATTATTTGAATTATCTCAGCAATTATTCATTGGACTGCATAAATAACTTGTTAACCGTCTGAAAGTAATTCTTACCTAATCAAAAGAGAAATACCTGAAGTTTCACGAATTGTTTATTGTTTATTTTTCACGGATCCGCCTTCCTCTTCAACCAGTTCCTCAAATACTGCAAGATATTTTCAATATTTTCAGGAATAATAGCAAGCATCCTCTAGCTAGCTTCCTCACCTAGTTTTGAGTAGTATTGAGAGGAGGTATGCTCTAATATTTTAAATCTTTCTACTCTGTTTTCAAAAACTGTTTCTTACAATTTCAAAAAAATTGATCGGTCCCCTAATATGCTAACATAGTTCTCTGAATCCCAATACAAGTTAAGTGGGCTATCTTTGGAAAAATAATTTTAATTCTGGATCATCTTACACCATATACAGAGCAACATCAGATAGAAGTAATGGAATGGAATCGTTATTAAAACTAATCGAAAAGATTAACAATTGTGTTGCAGCATCCAACATTTCCGTAGTTAAAAAAAATGTTCGCTTTGTTTTTGTCTTCATTTAACCACAACTTTTCTCACATATCTGCTGTCTCATCAATTGATATCTAAATATAATGGTTCTATTCTAATGCCTCAATCATTTCTATGTTACTGCTGCAATGCCGCTTTGTATAGTTATTGCGTATTGTTATTTTTTTGATAGAACTTTCCGTTAACACCACTTTTTGAACAAATTATTTTAGAAAAAGCCAAATAATCAAAAAAGGACTCTCTTGCAAAATAAGTTTTTATGACTAAAATCAGCAAAAATATGACAGAACAAGTATATTTCCAATGTTTCAATTATTTCTGAAACCGATTTGTATTTAATCTTTTGCTTTTTTTTGGTTGCCCTACTTAATGAGTAAGAAGTTAATTCAAACTATTCTTAATAGAAAAACTGACGAAGGGTCCCGACAGGGTCAGGAAAGAGACAAATACAGTACCAGAAATCTATTTAGGAACGCTGGTGACATGAATTGTAAAACTAAGATGACGCATGAGATCTTATTAATAAAATTACCAAAGAACCTGCCATTTTTGCTGAATTATCAGGAATTCTTTACGTATTTTTTTAAAAATAATATTAAATATTCCTTAGAAATTGGGCTGTTCACAATTCGTCAAGTTTTGTGCTACAAATTGTTACGCTATAATTTGTAATTTTTTGAAACCGTAATATCTGATGTGGTGTTGTTTCTAAACAAAGTTATGATATGACGCCGTCTTGCAATACTCAAAGGTATATTTTCAAGCCTAGCAATTTTGTAATCTCATAGCAGAGTTGCAATATGGCAACACAAATCAGAATTTTCTTGTATTCTTTTTATGCACATTTTGAAATATAATTACACCAATCAAGTATTTATTCTATTTCTGATTGTTTCTGGAGCGAAATCACTGACAAAAATGAAAGAAAAGAAAAATTAACATATATAATTGGTTATTAACTTAAACAAGTGTTATTTTTAGAAAAGAATTAATAAGAGCACTTATAACAAAATTTGTTGCAGCAGTTAATGAAACTTCCGCTTGAAACGAATCTAAATAGCGAAATCTGTAACTGCAGTTTTATGGGCAGCTGGGTTACACTAGTTTTATTGCAAGAGGCCTTGCTATCCTCAAAGCGCAGCATCTGGCGAGCTCTGTTGTAATCGAATCGACAGAGCACATTTTGAGTCCACTCCTGTGTTTTTGGGACATATAAATGAGATGCTCGGCGATTTTCTTGTACTCGTATCTGTACCGTATTTGTGGTGAAGGTTAACATATTTTGCTCTTCATTTTCCTCGCCGACTGCGAATGGAGACTATTAGAAACTACTTTCGATCATTTAAAGTTTAAACCAATACCTAAAATTAATAAATCCAGCGCATTTTGAAAACATAGTCTATTTAAAAGTTCTGTTTTTTCCCTTATATTCACATTTTAATAAATATAAAAGTGCCAAAAGTAAAGTTTTACAAGATTTTGCAACGATTTGTAACACTAAAGTTGACGAACTGTGAGTAGCCCAAATATATTATTTACATATTATTTACATATATGATTATGATTTTTTTCTCTTGAATTCATTGACAGTAAAGTTGCACAACGTAGATGCAAATGTGTGGTTATGCCATCGTAATAATTTTCAGAAGGTGAATTATTAAAACATATTTCCGATCTTATAGATATTTCGGACACGACACTTGTCCTCATCAGATATCTTCCAATGAAGGACAATTTTTCCCCAAGTATTTATTATGTCTCAGAAATCAACAGCACACCAACTATGAACCCTCTATGAACCCCGACAGCTATGGTACTCTGTCCATCCAGACAACTACGCTGACTGCAGTTGGTGAACTCACTGATCAAATTTTGTCCTTGTACTGTCTCAGTCCACTGCACTCTAAACTACTGTATTTCAATATTACCCGTCATTTGTTTAACTGGTGTCATAGTACATTAGTTTTTTAGTGGACAAGCTAATTAAGCCTATTATTATTATTATTAAACCTTACACCGTTACACTGATTTGGTCTTTGGTTTGGGGAAATGAATGCTAGAAACTAAGACTCATAGAGAAACAATTCATAAAGAAGAATTTCAAGCTGTAATCGAAACAGCGAACTTAAATATTTTTTATTTATATACTGCAGGACAGGTATTTTAAAACTTTACTGGGAGAATCTTATTGAAGTGTAGGTAGAAATTATATACATTATACACACAATTCATCTTTCCGCGTTCCAGTCGGCTTTCACGCATGTACCCAATTGCAACAGTTACAAGTATAACGCAGCATTGTTCCTCGCCCCTCGCTAGGACTGCAGCAGTTATATAAATTGCTGCTACGTGCTCTGAAACTACCGCAC
Source organism: Clusia tigrina (assembly GCA_920105625.2). Classification (NCBI taxonomy): domain Eukaryota; kingdom Metazoa; phylum Arthropoda; class Insecta; order Diptera; family Clusiidae; genus Clusia; species Clusia tigrina. The sequence continues at coordinate 375,961,055 of OV050030.1, forward strand.
ATGTGGCAATACACACGTGCATATGTGAATGTACCGAAAATAGTTGCAATAATTTTTTCCGATTTAACTTTCCTCGCCATCATAAATTCAGTCATTATGGCGGGCTGTGCTGGCGTTTACTCGACTTCTGTTCCTAATTTTGAACTATTTTGTGAAGCGGTGAGCAGCGCCCTATTTGCCATAACAATATGCGGCAAGGAACGAGTGGAAAGGTGGCGCGACCAGAACTCACTGAAATTTCACATCTGTTTTGGTCATTTTTATGCAACCCAAAAGAGAGCAGTTTCATTTTTGGCCTTTTGCGGCAATTTTCACTATTCTCATGAAACCGACATTTTTTCTTTTTGTTCTTTGATGTTGTGGACCCTCTCCAATCCCTTTTCAAGGTGACCACAGCCTCACGCGCATAGACATATCTCTTGCTGCGTGGGTATTCGCAGCGTTGGTAGAAGGTGAAAAGTACAAACTACGCAACCCATAATTTAGGCAAAAGCACCTCCGGGTAGAATAGTGGAGTACTCTGTGAGGCAGTGGCGTAAGCAGAAGTGGAAATAAAAGTTTCACTTGGTGTGGTTTTACTTTCTTATTTGGAAAATTGTTGAACATACTTTTTCTCTTGTAAAAGGTATAAAAAATTAAAATAAAAGTGTAGGAAAAGTTTTGCTGGTTGCTATCAAATTGATAAAAGTGCCTTTCCATACTCACTTAGCAGCAGAATAAGTGAAAGCACCGCGAACCCTGGGGAGATTTTGGTGGTTAAGCAACCGACGAACCCACCTTCCACCACTCAAATAAAAATTTGACAAAAGTCAATTTTATTTTTTTAAAGTCTGTGCTATTTCTATATTTATTAGCACTAGTAAATTCCGGTGTCGGAAATTCGAGCAAATTCTAGATAAAATGTATCCCGATATCATGGGACCATTTGAAAAACTCTGTTTATTTCTTTGATCATAAAATCTAAAATCACTCCTGCACCCCTGAGAATATGTTTTGGGTGCGCCCCTAACTGAAAGGAACAAAAAATAATTATAAGCACTACTGGAGAGTTTGTTCTTAAACAGTCACAATTTCCGATGATGCATTCATTTATTTTTTAGCTGTATTTAAATCAATTTATTTTAGATTATAAACCACCAAAGACACTGCACAATTTTCTATACCTTAGCATAGTAGTAAAGATAAAGAATTTTTTAAAATCATGTTTTGAAGCATGTGCTGTACAAGTTCCGCCATCCTATTTAGATTGTTTTTCGTGCTTAGTTTCATTTCTAAGTGGGGGAGGGGGGTGTTTGTTCACGCTTTCCTTGACCATTCTTCAAAAAGCCTTTGTTTTAAATAAATATTGAATTAAACACATATCTATAGAAATAAATTTCTTTATTGGATTGGTATTATTAAAAGGAATGTTTGAATATGCAGTAAGTCACATAAATATTTTTGTTGTTATAAAGACAAGAAAACGATAGAAATCGATATGAACAGAAACCTTTGTAACTAATATAATTTATATAGAATTCAAAATTAATTTAGCAAATGTTTAAAAATTATAATTGCTACTTAAAATTGAGAGAACACATAACCATTAAAACTAAATATTTTCGACTTTAAACAGAATAGAATAATTGATTTTGAATTGCACAGATATTCAAATGAAAAAACAAAATTCCATACAATACAACAACAACAATTTTGTTTTATACATATTGACAACAACAACAACAAAAGAAGATATATACTTAGAGAATAGCAAGTTGCCAGACCAAATAAAATTTAAGATAATAGTGATACATAGGTTAGGTTATGTTAATGTGGCAGCCAGTTCAAGGACCAGCTCACTCAGACCACCATGGGTCCATTGTGATACCACCGCGCCACAACGCACCTCCGATTCACTCGTCGAACCATTTTGAAGCCCAATAGAGCTAAAAGCGTATTTGCCTAAAGAGCCCGCTCTGCTTCTGGCCAGAGCGGGGCAACTACAGAAGAGATGCTCCACAGTCTCCTCCTCCTCCTCATCCCCACAGCTTCTGCAGTATTCATGAGAGAATACTCCCAGCCTGAGAGCATGTCTGCCGAAAAGCCAGTGACCAGTAATACATGCCACGACCTTAGAGATATTCTCTCTCGGCAGGGCAAGCAAGTCTCTAGTTTTCCTACTATTAAGTTCCGGCCACATTAGCCTAGTCGTTAAGCAAGTGCCCTCTTGTGCCCAAGACTCATTGGTCTCACGCACGACCCTATCCTTCAGCATGAGTTTACAGGTGGCAATTGGTATTCCAATCTCATATATGTCCGTGCCTAAAGGAAGGTTGGTACCCCGTCTGGCTAACTCATCAGCCCTACAGTTTCCCGCAATATCTCTATGCCCCAGAAGCCATATAGGGCGTACCTTGAAAACGGTACTGATATCATTTATGGCTGCTCGGCAGTCCTGAGCAACCTTTGATTTCAGTGCCACCGAATTCATTGACAAGATGGCCGCCTATCTATCGATATTTATAATATTTCTTGTTACGGCATGTCTATTTAAGTAGACGGCTACCTCCTTAATGGCTAGGACCTCTGCTTGATAAACACTGCAGTGGTCGGGGAGACGGAAAGAAAGTTCCAGTCCCAATTCTTGTGAGAAAACTCCAAAACCGACTCTATCGTCAAGTTTGGATCCGTCAGTGTAGAAATTAAGTTCCCCCCTTCTCCATGGCATTGGTGTTTGCCACTCTCTTCTAGACGGAATATATGTCTGGAAGTGCCTATCGAAGTTGAGATTAGGTATAGAGTGGTCAATGTGTTTGACAGAACTACTCCAGGTATGCGCAATAGTCGAGTGACCAATCTGCCGATCACGCCATAACGCCGCACATTTCAGCCTTAGTGCTGATGTGGCGGCCATTTGTTTCCCTACCAGCTCTAATGTAGGTAGGTTGAGTATTACTTCTAAAGCTTTAGTAGGCGTGGTCCTTAAGGCACCAGAGATACATAAAAAAACCGTTCTTTGGACCTTGCTCAGAAGCTTTAAATAGCTTTGTTTCTGAGTGGCTGGCCACCATACCAGTATTCCATATAGCAATATGGGTCTGACCACCGAAATGTATAGCCAGTGCATAATTCGTGGGGATAGCCCCCACCTGATTCCGACCGCTTTTTTACATGTGTACAAAGCAATATTGGTACATATTAATGACTATATATACAAAAAGGATATAAATAACTTCAGCATTAAGCCAAACATTGAAATAGCACTACTTCCAACGGTTTTTGGACCAATATTATTGACATTCACTTTAGTCAATTCTAAAAAATCGCACCAATTCACCAAGCATTGTATATGACATAATCGTCTTAAATATACAATAAATGTAATACACTCCAATAAATAAGCGAAACTTATTTTACTACAGATAAAAGTTGCAGTTTAGTTAAGATAGAAAATAAAAATTATAGTGATCGAGGAACGTATTTCATATATTTATTGTCGTTCTATCGTCAATTATTGGAGTACCAATCATTGGAGTAGCTGTGAACTGTTTGTAACAAACCTTTGTTAGCACTTTTAAAATCCATGTTAGATGAGCTCTATAAGTGTTTAAGTTGAGCATCAATGGCAAGCATTATTTATAAACTTCTCACTATGTGCGATTAAGTGACGTTTATTCGATTCGTATGGTTTGTTAATGTTTAGGTAAAATTCTGTTGGCAAGGTAAAAAAGCAAAAACATCCTCTTTAACTCCTGGATTTCTTTCATTCATAGGATAGAATGATATCACTATCCTTTTAACATATATTTATATTTTTCCTTTACGCTGTGTGTACAGCCTCTGGCCTTATTATGCGGTTTGGCGCTAGGACACAAATATATTTCTAGTACAGGACACATTTAAAAAGCCGCTTAAGTATTTTTATGTCTTAACCCAACTTTGGTCACTGACTTCCTGTTGTCTGTTGTGTGTTTGTTTGGCCTGTTATCCTTTCTTTGGCCATTTAAGCCGCATGCGGGCAAATATACCAGTAGGGACCAGTAACGAAATGTCGAAAGCGCATAAAAGTTTATTCCTTGTCCATTGTATAAAGCAAAACAAAATGTATCTAGTTCTGTGCACTCACATAAACGTTCTGCAGTTGTTTTTTTTTTTTGTATACGAGGATCTCCTAACAAAATAATTTAGCTTTAAGCGGATTTGCAGTTCCTTCTTTGTTTCTTTCGTATTGATATGCTGCTCCTTTTCCTCATCTCTCATTGATTTGCCATATTTTTTTTCAATATTATTTTATCATTTTCGTTTTTCCGTTACTCTCCCACAGTTTTTATAACACTACTTCAGACGATTTCTGTTTTGTTTTTTTTAGTAGCATTTTTTTTTTTAGTTTTACTTTTGTTGTGTGACCCTTTCTTCGTTTCTGTTGTTATAATCTCATTCTTGCGTAGCAGACTTTATATCCTTTTCCTCCAGTCTAAACTTTTACTTCTTACCAAATAAAAAAGTTTCTGTGTGTTCTACGCCTTTTTTGGCTTTTATAATTGGTCTTTGGAGTTTTTGCTATTAGGGTTTAATTAGTTTTCAAGTGTTCCTCTTATGGACTCAACTTTCAGCTCCTGCGACTATTGCAATACTTTCAAAGATTTCTTCCGCCAGATAAGCTAGAGAAAATTGTTGTTCTGAGGGTTAATCTTATTTTTTACTAAGTTTAAGGACATCTTCTTAACTTCTCTTTGTGTATATGAATAAACAGCCATGACAACAATGCCGTTCTGCACTTCAAATTGACAGCCTTTTACAATGCTAAAGGGATTCTGTTGCTGAAATTTGCTCTGAACAATACCACCACTTTTACCAATTGCTTTAATATCACATTTTTCCGCTTTTCGTGGTCTTTGGGACTGAAGCATTCTCTCTGCACAGGTTTATTGTTAAACTAATCCTTTCACGCTTCGCTGGTTTTGAAAGTTTGATTTGTATTTTGACGAATCCATGCTTCATAAATATAACAAAAAAAGCAATAGAAGTGAGCAAATTTTAAGAGCTTTAAATAAAAATAAAATCCCAGCGGGAAAGAAGATTTTTTGATATTTTTGTGTAACCTTGGTAGTGAATTTTAAAATGTGTATACACAGGTCTTTAATATGTAAGAATTTGTTCTCTACTGTGAATGTTTTTGTTTCGTAAAGCCAATTTCGTAAGGCAAAGAAAGTTTAGCGACTGAACAAATTTGACTATCCAGAAAAGCATTTCTTATTTCTATTTACACTGCCGCTCTACATATTCAAAGCAATCTACAAAGGAATGATAAATGTTAGCTGACTTCAAGTTGAAATAAAATATATGTACTTAAATATCAAAAACTCGAAATGACAAGATGGGACACAAATACTGCAGCGCAACTGGAGAACAGTAATTGAAATTCGTAACGACAAACCGATCAGCTTCGCTTAAAAACCGATCTATCATTATTATCATGTTAGATAAGGAATTTCACTGACTTCTCTCATTGCCAGAAATGGTACTTAAAATATAAATGGGTAGTTCTATTATTTCTTTTATTATTATTATTATTATTATATTATTCCTTACACCATAATTAATTATGAGTGCAAGGTGTTGGGGGAATGAGTACTAGCTACAGAGGCTTTGACTCGAAGAAAAAAGATTTTATAGAAAGAAGCATTTTGGAGACCAAGCTCGTAGCAGGAATTATTTCCTTATATTCTAATCCTCTTCTGAATATCCATTCTACAAGTATATACTCAATAGGAACTTTAAAAAAATTTAGTTTCCTGAGGAATATTAATTATAGTGCACCGGTAATATTATCTTGAATGCTGTTTACAGCAATTACGTTATATTACTAGGAGACCAGCACAGACATTTCCTATACCAAGAGCTTAAAGAAACAAGCACGAAGTTTAATTCAAACTGCAGCTGAAATGATTTTCTACTATTTATTTTTTGCTTCATGCATGAATACTTTTACAGTTCTGCATTTTAATAGAGTTGGAACATAAAAGAAACACGACAATGGAGAAATATGTGATGGAGTTTTCATTTCAAGTTTGGAATTAGTTTTTAGTCGTTCTTGCTGATGCAGAAAATATATCCTTTTCAAATATATTCCCCAAGATGTAAAGGAAGTTTCTTTTCTAATGTAATGTCCCATTTGAACGGAGTATTTAACAAGTATTCTTAAGTATTACTTCTGGGAATAGAGATCTAGAACTTACCTTTATGATGTCGTATATGATGCCCACTTGAAGAACCCAAGCAGCATGGTTGCTCATAATACAAATTCCAAGTATTCTCATAATCCGAATAAGCGTAATCAACAAATAGCAGCAGTATCAGCGCGATAAATGCGCGAAAGTGCAAAGGATATCCTGTGCACATTTTGCTTTGTTTTGTATACTGGAACACTTTAATTTCGTTATTTTAAATGTTCAAATTTGGTAGCTGAACATATATTTTTATATTTGACGGGTGGTTGAGCACAAAAGATAACACTGAGCTTCACATTATAATTCTATGGGGAACAAATGTCTTCCAAAACTTTATTTTGGTTTCAAAGATTCTTGATTAAATTACGGCCGCCACAAGTTCGCACAATTACGGTAAATATTAACGGAAAGCTCTCACATACATCTGACCGTGCAACTCGAAATTCAAAAACGAACTGACTAGCGCGAGCACTAGGATTTGTATTAAATAACCAGCAAAGGACGAATCACTTACACGCAAATCCAAAAAAATTAGAGAGCAGCCGAGCGAGTGTTTGGTAGTTTCTTGCAGGTTGACTCTTCCTTCGTGGCGGCAAATGGTTTGCGGAAATGCTGAAGTTGGTGTAATGTAAACGTTGTCCTTCCTAAGGATATGTGCTCGCCAGCACACACAGGTGTTAAGTCTTGGCTGCCTGCTGTGCGAGCAATGCTGCAAAGAGAAAAATAATATATAAATTGAATTAAAATGAGTGCGAAAGAGCGCACATGCGCATTTGGGAAAAGAGTAAAAATCCCTTTTTTTTGCTCAGGAAAAACAAAGAACAAATTTCCCTATTATGCTGCATGCTAATTTTTCGAAAGTGGTATATTGAACTTGTCTCAGATGTTGCTGGTGTTATTTTTTTTGTTACTGTTGCTGCTGCTGCTGCACATTTTCATAACTGCATCGCTATTTTCATGAAACAGAGAAATTCAAGGGTAACTCAGTCCGCCTCTGCATTCAGTTCAGTTTGCGCACATGGTTGGGTACCTAATCTCTCACTGATGGCGGTTGGCTTCGGCGAAGTGCATCACGTACCCACTTCAAACATTTTTGCATTTGTTTTATTTATGCATGTGCGTGTAATTGCAACCCTTCGCTTTTTTAGTGCTTTTTTCATGCCCCTTTCCTGGCAGTTTTGTAAATTGAAAACAACAATGTAGCAACTTTTTAGCCACATGCCTTTGCTGGAAAAGTTGTGTGTGTGTGCCAGACACGAGTCGCTCATCTTAGTCATACAGACAAATGGAGCGACGGAGAGGTGGAAAGACTACCAGTCGGACAGACATACCTTCAGATTTGCAGACTGACTTGCGGGGCAGAGTGTGCATAATCTTCTAAGTAACTTCCGACAGACAGAGTGTGACGTTGTGCTTTCAAGCGGCAGTAACAGTCTTGAAATTTCTGAGGTGACCACAATTTTGAATTTCTTCCTTTGGGGTTTTGTTCAGGAATTTTCTTCAGCACAAACTGGCAAAATTCTTCGTTTGCATGCGATCTTCTGCTACTTGTTATAGTTGTTGGAGGAAACCAAAATAATTAGTGAAGAGGTTGAAGGTTTTAAAAAATGTACATTTCGTTAGAAGGAGAGCTGTTGAGGAAATGTTGGACTTGCAGACCATCAATTACAATCAGTTTTTTTGTTTCTTTCCTTTTCGCGAAGACAAATGTAAGTTCATCGATATACCCAAACATAATACAACTAATTACTAATAATAATGGTACAAACTAATTACTAATAATAATGGTACAAAAAAGCCATGACGAAGATATCTCTGAGGTATATTTGTTGAATTAAAAAAAAATTGCCTATTAAATTTCAAACTTTTAATAATCTATAAAATGGCGACTTTGTAGAAGCAACTAAATCTCTCCACATATGTTAAGTCAACAAAAAATGTTCCTGTGCACACCAATTAATTTCCTTATACTAGTAAATAGTTATAAATAAGTATTCAAAATACAATTGTGAATTAGCAGGATTTCATATTCTTGTAAGATATGTGAATATTTGATGAATCATAAATAATTTTCGATATTCCTAAGTTAACCTTAGAATGTAAATTGTCAGTTGTTTTTATTTAAATTTATTCGTTTTGGTGTATTAAGAATTTAAGTGCAAAATTGAGAACCAGAAAATACTTTTAGGTATTTATTTAAATTTCCTGACGAAAACGTGTCTAATGGTTCTTTTTGGGATAATGTAAAATTTATATTTTTTATTGATTCGGATAATTTGTTTACGGTTGGTGAATTTAATAAAACCATCAATTATAACTCATTTGAGCACTGAGTGTATACTTATTGCTGTAGTTATCTTATGGCTTCGAATCACAATTTAACAATCCACCTTAATCGCTTATTTGGAGAAACTAACTCTCATAATTATTGGTAGAAGTGGTTCTCGAATTTATTTTTTAAATGTAAAACATATCCCATTCGTACCGCTAACAAAATTTGTTAATTTCACAAGATTACAAAGTATGCTGAGGAAGCTGGTTTTAAAAAAGATGTATTCAATAGGAATAATTCTTCAAAGAGCACTATTTGAAAGCATTGTTGCCATGTACATTTCGGCCGGAATAGCGGCTATTTCTTCTCGAATGTTGTCCTTGAGCTCTTCTACGGTCCTTGGCTTGTTAACGTAAACCTTTGACTTCAAATCTCTTTGGGCCCATTCCAATCGACGAGGCTTGTCCGCAGGCAACAATCTTTGCGTCAATTGAATTTTGTACGGGAACAAATGCAAATCAACGCGAATAATCCGTTGTAAAGTGGACCGAGCCATGCCCAACTGCTGAGAACGGCGTTTTTGGGATGTTCTTGGGGACCTCTCAACACTGGCTCGTACGGCAGCGATATTCTCGGCCGATCGCCTTGGTCGACTTTTATTTGGCCTCTTCGGATTAGAAAGAGCCTCACCAGTCGAAAATTTTTCGTATAAACGCTTAATGGTGTTCTTAGAAGGCGCACTTCTCACATTTTTTAAGTTTTTAAAAGCACGTTGAGTTTTCACAATTGACTTCTTCTGTTGAATGTAAATTTCAACTATTTCAGAGCGCTCGTGTGGCGTGTATTGTTCCATGGTAAAAATCTGCTTGGACTGACGCTTCAAACGCGGTATGTCATTAAGCGATCTGACATCTCTGTCAAAAGTTATGGCGTTGCCAGATGGGTCCGTCGAATTTGGGCAACCCTGTATGTGTTCCATGAGTATACTAATTAAAATTTCACCTGGAACCAGACTAATTAAATCGAAACACTATTAAAACCTTAAAAAAATCACATAATAAGCATAGCCATCGTATATAAATAATTAAAAGATAACTAAACAATAATTAAAAACTAAATTATATAATCACAGAGAGACAAATATCAGGTAATTCATATAAATTGATTTTGTGAATTATGTACTCAATGCTCTATCAAACCCGAATTGTAAGCATGATTTCACGATGTCTTTCAAATAATTTGCAATAATGTGGAAGCCTTTCATAAATACTCAGCGAAAGTATTCAATTTCTTCAGAAGTATTTGAGAAAGAACTTTTGCCAGATCCTAACACTTTAAGAGTTAACAAGCCTATAAGGTATAACATCACCAGAGCTGAATTCGAGCGTACGCAGCAGTCAGCAGTAAAAAACTCGAAACAAACAAGCAACACTGCTAATAGTCGCAAACACAGGAGCTCAAAGCAGGCATGCGGGCCTGCAGGAAATAAAAAACTTCAACCTCCAAGTACCCGTAAACTCGACAAACAGAAGCACAAAAAAAGAAGGATAGCGAGCGAGAAAAGACGCCGTTGCAGTTAATAGAAAATGTAATTCGATGCATTTAATGTTGGCAACCGACGCTGCGTGATGCCAAAAATGAGCCCGCGAAAAAAGTAACGGGGAAATACACTGCTATCCCAGCTAAGTGGAAAAAAGGAGAGCGGCAATAAAACGCTGCGCTGCGATAACAGGTCCTTTTACGCTGGTGTTGGTGTTTTTATTGTTAATCCTTGCAAACAAGTAAATACGTTGTAAAGCAAACACGAAAAATATACTGCATATAAATGCAGGGGATAAGCAAATAGTCGGGACGATGGTGGCGGTGGTGGTGACTGCCGTGGCCTGGCTGGTGGCCGAAGGGGAAGCACATCGAAAAAAGTTACACTATAGCGCAGAATGCACGTAATCAGCGAGAGCACGACAGCAGGCACACTCAAACAAACAGACAGACACACAGTCAGACGGCCAGACATAAAAAGCGGTGCACAACCTCAGTGAATATTTTTGACGGGTACCATGAGAAATGCAAACAAACGCACGTCTGCGGCGGCGGCGACGACCAATGCCAACCGGTGCAGGTCAACGATGTTGGCGGGAGCGGCGACGACGGCAGTGGTGGTAATAGAAATTAAGCGAAAGTGGTTCGTATGCGGGAATGAGGGCGGGCAAGGCGGTAAGGGCGGTGGGTGTACGCCCGCCGCCGTGTCCGGGAACGAAGGTCGAGTGCAACTACAACGGAAATTAAGGGCGCATTTTGACAGTTTTTGTTGTGTTCTCTACTTTTGTTGTTATTGTTGCATTTATTTTGGTTACTATTTACATTTGTTTTTATTAATAAAAATTTTTCCGTGGCACATGTGCTTTGAGGGTGAAAACGGGACCGGAGTTGTATAATGAAGTGTGGATACTTTCGTTTTGCACGAAGTTGCAATTTGATTTTAATGACAACCAAAAAAATGGATTACAACAACAAAAATACATCTTCCGTTTCTATCAGCTCAAGGTTTTGCCCTTTGCCTGGTAGGGGATGGTTCAATGCTTATGCGAATAGTAGATACATGCGACCAGTTGATTGTTTTTGCAAGTTAATGTTGTAGTTATTATTACTGTTGTTTTAATTTAGCTCAGCATCAATGTCAAGGCGATAACCAGTTTCATTATGTCTACCCGAAAATAGAAACTGAGAATTAATGTTTCAATTTTTGTACACTTTATCATTCCATTCATTTCCCGATCCTCACAAATCATGCCATAAAGCGGCTTCATTTTAAGTAGCAGTTTTTCAGATAGTGATATATACGAGTACATCGTTCTGCTGGTATTGTTTATGGGATAGCATCTATTAACTCTCATATATATATATGATACTCCGCCATTTCTCCATAATTCTATATTTATCATGCTGGTAGAGAATACAATACAACATAATGAAGCCATTTTGCTTGACAAATTTTCACACGATTGATTTTTATTGCTTTGGTAAACTCGATCAACCACTATAATTGTAGTCGCCTGGCAAATACCTCTGCAAGTATCACGAACTTTGGCTACTTGGGGGCACAGAGTTTACGGAGGTTTGTTCACAGACCAGGTAGATTCAAAGAAAAATAAAAAATTGAACGTCATTTATTATACAAAGGATGTATTGTGATCTGAGTAGTGGATAATTGCTGCAAAAACAAAAATCTCTAAAGAAACAGGGATTAGTTTGAAATATGTCGGAATTATGCTTATTATACTATTTCTTGTTTCTTATTGAAACAAATATTTTTATATGGTTTATTGCTGAATATTTCAAATTCCATCTTTCTCTGCAATCACCACCAATAAAACATAGTTTCACATTTATCATCTTTAATTTTAGAGTATCATTTGAATCCATATAGGTTGTGGTAGTTTCTAGACTAATGCTGCTTTAGTTTCTTCCGACACCCAAGAGAAAAATATTTATCAGAATTTTTCGGTTTTGGTCAAACTCTGACTAATGCATGATGCCATCATATATGAAGTAAATCGAGTATTCTCCCGGTAAACTGCTCAATTATATAAAGGCACTGGGATACCTCCCAAAGCAGTAATTGCATATAAAACATAAAAAACCCATTAATACACTCAGGCTTGGCGATAATTGGATACCTCTACAATAACAATTTCACTGAGGGAGCAAATAATAAAACAACAAAAACAAAAACATTCCGATTTATGATAACCCGAAATAAAAATAATTTGAATAATGTCTGCAAATGGATTTGATAATGAATGTTAAAATTTATTGCTGATGTTGTGCGACTGATAAGCAAAAAGTCGAATCAGCTAAATCAAACAGCGCCGCATTCGCCTACGACACTCGGCATACGAATTCCCCGTTGCGTGCTTCCATGTTCATTTGATTGTTTGCTGATGTTTGCAGAAAGTCAACGAACGTACGTAGATAAACGGGTACGGAATGGATGGACTTACCCGCACTTCCGTACGCCGGGCGCAGAGCACAGAACGCTGTGCGTCTGTCATTGATGTGCGAGTAGCTGGCTCGGGAGCTTGATAAGGGTTGTGCACTGGGAGTTCTAGTTTATTTGTTAATGGTTTATTTATTAATTCCTGTGGATTATCACATCAGACACATCAACATCATTTCGTACGCTGTGATGTGTTTGCGATGCGACACAACACGTTATGTTTCCTTGCGATATGGTGCGATGTACCGTATGCTAGGATGCAATCGGAAGTACTGGCGGCGGGCAATTGTCGCACGCAAACGGATATGCAAAAGTCATGCGTTTGTACATGGCCATTGTTGGCAGGTTGCACTTGATGCCGGCCGTCTGATATTTCGATTTAAATGATGAGTATTTGGTTTCTCCAACCATTGGTGCTATCACCAACGCAGTGGGCTGCACTTCCGTTTAATTGCTGCTAATGAGTTTTATTGCTACTACGTCGGTGTGTTGTGATTGGCGTATTCCAACGATAAAAAGAGCAGGCGTTTAATATTTAGCAATAATCGAATTAATTATAGATTGAGCTAAAGGAGAGGGAGTGTTTTTAATCTCCGATATCACATGCAATTCAAAGTTCCACTTACGAACCGGCAGTCCCCCATATAACACACATTTCCGCTTTTTAACTATTTTAAATATTAATTTCACCTTTAGTACTTATTTCCATTAAAATCAATTCGGAACTGAAATCAAATCATTTCAATTATTTAAGCGACTCAATTATGAATTTGCCTGAATGGAATATTTCATGTGTTCGTGCAATTAACGACAGCTTCAAACTAATATGGAAACTTTAATATAAACACTTCACTGATATCTTTATAGAAATATATCTGTATGTCGGTATTTGAAAAATTATTTCTCTCTCGCTTTCTAAAACTCCAGAATCAGAGACTTTTCGATCGGTATGTTTTAATATAGAAGTACATATTTCATAATAATAATATAGAAGTTCATATATTCAAGGTTTCCGTTGGAAAACTATAAGAACATTACCGGATGAACGAGGTTCTTAATTTACTGGATGCAATATTAACGAGGAAGTATTTATACTCGTATTTGAAATACAAATAATTAGCATTATATTTATATTATATTATGCATATTGTGGGCAGAGCAGTACTCAATCAGGGCAGCAAAATCAATGCAATAATTATATAACCGAATATAACTATTTACATATTCATATTTTTCTGTGTTTGCAATAAGATTTGTTTCCCGGATGAATTAGTGGTGACAGAAGATTTGCGCTTCTTTTCTTGTTGGTCAAGGGGTTTGAGTTAGTTATAGAATTGCTGTTCTTATATAGCTCTAATAATTGACGGTGTATCTTACATTTTCGTAGCTGTTTTCTTCGTTTCTGATCAAATTTGTAACACAGACTTTGTCTATTAACCTGATGGATATATTCGCCATCACGCTGCCAGCAGTCTAAAGAGAAGAATAGACACCAACCTCGAACAAGACTTCTGTTTCAGATTTCGTCTTTAACAGTTCCACACCACATTATATCCTTAGACCCGTCGCCTCCTTAACAAAAAATTAAAATAATATTCATATACTTGTGACAAAATTATTTTAATCAAAACAATCCTAAACATTGAACCGATTAAATGTTTAGAAAGGAAATTTAATATTATGCTGGGAACTTGAAGTGAAGTTAAGTGACATGGAGTAAACGCGAAAGCGAACAGGTTTCTTTCAGTTATTTTCCTTTTAAATATTTTTCATTATTAATAAGTTTAATGAAACTAGTTCATAAAATTTTTTTTTCAGAATTTGTTTTAGCTGCTCTACTATCCCCCGCATAGTTTATGCGTGAGTACTTCCGTGCCCGTGTTTCTCCACCTTGTCACCCCATAAAAGTGAAACTTTAATAAATCGAAATATACTGTTAAAATTCCAGTCATGCATTAATAATGCGGAACACTCTGAATAGTTTTAAGTAAACGCAATTTCAGTACTTATACTCCGGTACAAGAGCAAGACTCAGAATTGAAATCACAGCTGAGCGAAAGGTGAGGGACTTCACTGCTGACTCAACAGGGAAACCCAAAAATGCTTCACACATACTCGTATGTAGAAACATGCGTACAAGGAGTTTGTTAGTGGATTGTGCGTGGATGTGAGTAATTTATGGTGTGAGTATGTGAAAGCAGACACTTGTATTGTAAATAACTGCCGAAAACATGGCAAGTTTAAGCAATTAAAATTTTACAAAATGTAGAAAGTAATTTACGCATTGCTACAAACAACTTTCGAAAGGTGATGTGGGGCGTATAAGCAACAACTCAACTGACACTAATGCTTTTCCTAATTTAAAGCCCTCATGCCTCTAATAATTGCGCTCAGCAGTTGAAAACCTTTTAAGTTATTCAATAGCAAATTTTCTAAACGGTATTTCCAATTGCGTCCCCTTTTGCCAATTCCAACCCTGATCATTAAGCATATAGAAGTACTCTGCCACTGCATTAGTTTTGCGCTCCATATATAATGGACATCTCCGCAAATTGAATTTCTCACGCTGTGGCAGAAGTTTTTAAATGTGGCACTCACGCCGGCGAATCCAAACCTTTATAAAAATCTTGTCATATTAAATGTCATTCGCAGTTTTGTGACATATCATTTTGATATTGAAGAGTATTTCCAGCATTATTTTTTCCATGTTTGTTGCCGAAGTGTTCAAACATACGGCTGAGCTGCAGCTAATCCTTTTTAAATAAATTTGTTGGCATAAATGGGCTTACAGTGGAGTAAATGTGTGCCTCAATATACTCAAATGCGTAAGGGTCTGACGAAGTTTGGGATCTTTTCCAAAGTACTGTATATTAGGTAATTTTTATGATATTAAGCACTTATTTGGAACTCATTGAAGACACTGAGAAAAATTTGAGCACTTACAATTATTAGCGGAAACTTTACGAAGTTAAAAGCAAATGAAGGGACCTGAAAGTAAAAATTGATTTCGTCTGCTCATTAGGCTTATACTTAAAGAAATTTTATGGGAACAACTTTTATATAAGAAAATAGTACAATTCTGAGAAGGAATATGGGAAAATTCGTTTACATTTAATTCATTGCTTGGTATATTATTTAAATTATCACTTTGTCAAGAAGAGTCTGAACAGTCGTATGGCAAAGGCAGGTGAAAAAATCATTAAGCAAAATTATTTTTCGGTTAGATCAATTTAATAAAATCTTCGAAAAGAAAACGTCTCCTCGACTGATTGTTTGAAAAATAGAATCATACGGAAAGAGTCACAAATTGTTTTAAAAATAATAAAGTTCAATTGAAAAACGTATCACATAAGAGAGAAGTGGTATGCCAGACGCATGGAGTTACATTTGATTATTCTGTAGCAACTACTTCGCTAAATAGCACGGGTTGAAAGGTTCCGATAGATCAAGATTTCCAAAATATCCTCCATTATTAAGAATTCAAACTAAAATATGTTGCTCAATTTTGATAAAAGGTTTGTACCAGTATTAGATAATTGTATATAGTCAAGTGATTCAATACCCAAACAGAGCTGACTGTAGTGACAAAAGTTGTTCAGTGTACTGACAATGCCCTTGCAAGCTCCCCTTTCTGAACCGAACTTTTTCCATATGTGTGCATTACAAGAAATGAAAAGGAAAGGCGATTATGATGATGAGCCTTGATGAGCTTTGTACAAACTGCCATTGTCAGGAGGAAGGAGGTAGCAGGAACGGTACTTAGAAACACACAAACGGTGAACTAAGTTACATACACAAATATGCTCCTACCCACTCGTTCATGCTCGCAGACAAAGGCTGCTGCAGCAAATTCTAATCCAAAAGCGTGTTGATGATTAAACATAAAGAGATGGAAATCCATTTATTTCGGACTAACACGCTGCGGCGAATGCTTTTTTACAATACTGACAACAACAAGGGCAACAAACAACAACGAACAATATAACAAACTCTTTTGCATTTCATTTTCATTTCACTTCATTCCGTTTCAATTCACAACTCAGTTCGTTTTATTTTAAATTTTGCATTTGTGTTTTTATTCCTCTTTTGTGCTCATATTCATGCTAATGCTTTATGTTTGTTGGAAGGTGAGGGGGAGGGTGTTGTGTATGTATGCGTGTTTGAGCCTCACACTGGGAGTCCTGCGGCGCAGTCATAAGGAAAAACAAACACAAAATCCAAGCAGACAATTGAGGAAACGCAAAGTACGCATGGACTGTATTACAATATAAAAAGGGCGTGCAATTGTATATGGTCATTAGGTGCTTCTGCGGTGTATTAGCAACACTGCTATGAAGAGGAAAAAGGTGACCAGGGGTTATCTAATTCATTTAGTTACACATTATTGCAGGAAATTATTTATGCCCTGTATTTATTTGCGTTTAAATAAAGTAATTATGCTTTGTTGCCCCATGAACCTGAATTACGATCTCATATATCAGCGTCGGCAATGTTTAAAATAATTGTCGTACTTACCGGAATTAGTTTCCATTTAGAAAAATTTGAATAATTTTTAATTACTTTTAATATCTTTTTGCGGACGGAAGAAATATTGCACAACTACGTGAGTTCAGACAATGTAACTTTGCATACGATTGGCGAGGAAACAGTTTATTCGAAGGGAATTATATTACATATTAGCTGATGGCCTTGAGGTGTTATCATTATTATTTTTTGTATTTTAATATATTTGAAATAAAAATATATTGCATATTACTTTCAAAATCACAAATTAACCCCCCCCCCCAAACTGCAGTACTATGGTTAAAAATATTCTTGATCTCGAAATACTAGCGACGCACATGTTGGTAGCTGACGTCTAAACAACATCGAACACAATACTGGAACCTCTCTAAAATAAGAACGAATGTTGCAGGAAGAATTTTATTTTGTTCGAATTCTGATGTAGTACACATTTCTTTCCAAATTAACAAGCATAGTGTCAATTATGACCTTATTTGTTCTTTCTCCATTTTTTAAAGATATTTAAATACAACAAGTTTTTGACGGATGCTTCAAAAACCAGCTTCACTCGCATGTCGGTCCACTTTAAATTATCACATCATTGTTTAATTCCACCTTTTAACAAAGCGCATTCAATATGGCAGAAAGAACTTAAATCATCGGCCATCAAGAGTCAACAGGAACTCAACTTTTTTCATTTAGAAATTCTCAAGGCACAATCTCGCTTGCTCCAATTAATATTTAGACTGCATCAACTGATTTAGTTACTAATCGATTCCTCCCAAAACATGTAATTTTATTTAATAAGAACCACAGAGACGACCAAAAAAAACGGTATCAATTCCAAACACTTCATAAAAAATTCAATTTACAGAGAACTCAGACACCCAGCGAATCGTGTATATATTTCAAATAAGAAATGTTGTGATGCGCTTTAACGATGCCATTTCAATTATTTATTTTATGTTGTTTTTTTTGTTGTTGTTTTGACTTTTTTCCACCCAACTCATACGTAGTTGTGTGCGACTCCAGTCGGATTCAATCCGTACACACAATAATGCAATAAAATTGAAGCTCAGTAACGACAGCAGCATCGGTGGCAATGGCAACGTCATCTGTTATTAAAGTAGCGCCACCAACACAACTCACATACTCTTAAGAAGGACACACATAGCGCAATGGATATACAGAGGCAGGCGGTCGGATAGAAAGTGCTCATTTCACAGCATTGAGATAAAGTAATCAGGCGATATTACTTTACCATAGCGTTGTCTGCCATGATGCATCGATAAATGGATACGATACGTGGTATCTCGTGGATGGATGACGGCACTGACCAACCGCAAGCATATCGGATGCTCAAATCGATTACCGACCGACCAGCCACAATCAAATGAGCGCATTCCTATATAATGGAGCAGCAGAATGGCTCGTCCTCGTAAGTCACTTCAAACGTCTGACCGTCTGTGAAAGTATTATAATCGATTACTTAATAAAATATCATAAAGATGGAATCCGTGGATACCCATTAGCTATATGGGGATGTGTCTGATTATATGAGTGTTATGATGTCGGTGAATCTGTAAGTGTGTCTGTTTCCTCGATTTTACGACAGTGCGAATTGTTCTAGCGTTCGTATTAGTTTTCCTTTTTTCTTGTTCAAGCTTTTGCTTGGATTTGAAATTTTTTGCATTTTATTATTTGAGAATGTAACATTTTTAATATTTATTATACTATATTTATAACACTATTTGTTATATGGATTGGAGCTTGAAATTATATTGCAGCAAATTGGATGATTGTGCATTACTCGCAATGATTTATAATCTTTTTATTTCGTCCAAAACCATTTTAATAAAATTCAATAGTGTATAGTAAATAAAAAATAGTTTAGAATAAAGAAGATTTTTAGCAATTAGGAAACATATATTTAGAGGATTGTTGGCAAAGGAAAATCTTTATACGGGTTGTACGTAATTAGGTATATATGTATCTGTTCTAGCAGCTTGTGCCATTTTTATTCTTGTGTAAAATAATGATTGTTTTTAAATGAATAAACCAAATAACATCCTTAGGCTACGCTCTAAAGTTCCACTCGTGGTTATCATAGCTTTTATAACCGATGAATTATTACTGCTTAAAAGCAAGAATGGTACCATTGCAAATTCCTTTTCCTAATGAAATAATCGATGGAAACATGAATACCTCCAATGAAATATTTCTCTATAAATAGAAAAGTAGACATTCGAGTATAATATATAAATAATCCATAGGCTTCATTAAAAAAATCACAAGTATTGCTTTGGTGGTTTAACAGAAAGATTCACAAAAAAACGTAAATGCAAAAGTGCGATATATAAGCAGAGCATTTTGCATAACTATTAAAATGTCCTCAAAAAACCATTCATATATTTTTTGTATGTTTCCGTCTGGCACATTTAAATCAAATTTGAAAGTTCTGTTGGGAAGAGTAACATTTTCTCGGATTTGGGTTCACTTAAAATCAACTATTTCGTCAATCCTTCTCATTTAGGATTCATAAGTCAAAGCAGAATGTTAGTTCAAATTTCTTTAATGTGGCGGCGCAATGCAATTCACTACCGAATTATGAAAGTGATAGCAATATTCATCTCTTTAAAGCGCTTGGAGTTTTCACACTTATAAATAAGTATTAAATCTGGAACGTCCTAAATAAATTTCACAATCTCCGATTTTCAAAATTTTAATATTCACGGCAAAAAACAACACCAAGAGAAAATAATACTATAATGAAATTTTGGCTCGCCACGATTGTTAAACAACGAAAGGAAGCACCACACCCTGGGGGCGCACTAAGATGCTTCCCTTTAGCAACCCTACGTCAAAGGGCTTCCTCCCGTGAAGTAACGATCCGAAGTGGTATTCGGCTGTGGTGCTTCAACGGTATCGGTTCTAAGTTCCCAACAAGCTCTCAGTCAAATTCGTACTTGTTCAATGTTAGGGATATTGTAGTATGAGGATGCATTGAAAGCCTTAGCAGCGCTAACGTAGTATTTTGTTTAATGTTACGTTAATAAAGTCTTACAATAAATTATCTTATTTATAATAGATCGTTTCACTTGTTTAAATTCTCTAATAATTTTTGTTTATTCTTCCGTTGCTGGTTTATACAAATTTTATTCAATTAAGCGGACGAAGTTTTAGGAAAAAACATTGAGTAATTATATTCTCGTTTATTGCGTACAAAGCTAAGAAGCTTGTTAATCCCGAAAAATTAAACAACATTCTAACTCAGAGCACTTCTGCTTCTGTGGATTGCTGAAACAATTTGCAAAACGAAATGCAATTCCGTACCAAAAGTCAAAACCATTAAAACGTAATGCAAGTCTAGAAGACGCCTATCTTTACAAGCCATCCCTCAAAAGAAAACCAACGAAGTACTGCATTGGACTATATCAACAAACGTCATATTAGCTAACAAATCTGGCATTAGTAAACAAAACGTCTAGACACTCGATACAGCACAAGTGCAAACAAAAATTAAAAGCAGCACCACTTAACGCAGCCGAGAATCGGAAGGACCAAACCTAAAACAACAAAAGCTCACAATGAAAACCAAACGAAAACGTAAATGTGGAAAAATACGAAAATATAAAAAATACTCCAAAGCAACAGAAATTAAAATAGAAACAATAAAAGCACTACACATACCACAAACAGTGGGAACAGCCGGATCCACAGAGAGTACTCCAGCTACGGTAGCAGACACTGAAGAAAAACACATCCATACGTAGGGACAAAATACTCGTACACACATATATAAGTGGGCACGGCTGTGACTAGGTTGTGTTCATATTATTGTTGGAATAAAAACGCAACAAAGCGCAATCATCATTATCGTTAAAAGAGGCGCTTACAAAAGTAGACAAATTGCCACTTTAGAGAGACGGACACCAGAAGCAACAACAACAACAGCATTGGCAAAAAACAAAACAAGAAGAATAGGCAGCACGCTACGATGGAAATGGTGCGCTAGCGATGAAGCACACGAGGGATATAGCCACATAGAAATGACCAAAAGCCAAATGGGCCAACAATGGACAGACCGACGGGAGCGAGTGTAGAAGAAACGCAACCAAATGCTCACATTAGTACCCGCAACATTCCGTAAAGTGGGCTACGAAAATGCTGAAAAGCTTCAGCGCATCAGAGCATCACAAATGAAACAAATGATATAGGATGCTGTGAGGAAGCTGTGAGGAAGCTGTGAACGAAATTGGGTAAAAAATGAACGCTTCGCTTATGGTAGGGGAAGCAGAAGCAACAAGCTAAAATAAAAGTAGTGTCGGCTAAAATGAATTGCTAGATTGTGGAAAATAAATTAAATTAATGAAAGAAACCCTAGAACGAAGCTAGAAAGAATGGCAAAAATTAAAGATCTGACAAAAAGATGGCGAATTAATAACGTAAACACAAAAACAGAAACAAAACATGTAAGTTCAAGGTCCATGGCGAGCAGGAGTAGCTTTCAAAAAAGGCCATTTAGGTTCATTGTGTGGAATAGACAACATTATAATTACAGCTGACGACTTTGATGAGGCCAAAATTATGCATTCAAATGGGCAACTGTAAATGCAGAGAGACGGGAGGGGAAGTGATGATAATAATGAGAAAGGAGTCAAAATGTAAATGTTAATTTGCTATTGCTGAGGTACTTAGAAGGGATAATTGTAGTGTTCTTTTTCGTTTCAGTTTGTTGAATTTGCAGCGCTTTGGTCATGTAAATATTTGTGCTCTGCAGTGAGTGGTGCCAGGAATGGGACGACAGCAATTAATGGCATAATTAAAAAGGCATTAACAAGTACGAAGCACGTGAAGCACGCTTATTCGTTGGAACATGGCCCAGAAAACAGGCGAGTACTCCCCTGTTTTAGAAGTAAAATGGGGAGTTGGAATGAGGTTAACTGCTTCGCTGTTTCCTTTTTGAATTTTTGAGCTGTTGAGTAAGGATTGAAAACCAAACCTAACAACAAAGTCCTAACAGAAAAAAACGATCTACAAGTTAATAAGGGTATTAATACACATTCATTAAAGTAAGCTAATTGATAAGTCGAAGACAACTTATCAAATACTGCGTACATATGGATTGGGCGTTCATAGAAGAGCCAGTTGGCAGAATTCCGATAAAAAATCAGCAATTTCTTAGTTGGCTCACATTTGCAGAGTTGTCGAAATAGCAATTGGAATATTTTTGTACACCATGTCTTAAGCCAATTGAATAAATTTATTCTAACATGCTTTATATAATTTCCTTGTAGAATTTGCATTTTATCCATATAAACAATATTCAAGCAACAAAAGAGAATATCACAAACTCCAATGGAAATAATACTATATAATATATTATATCACAAAAAATTGGATTAGTTTCGGTTGATACCGACGGCAAGGCAGGCGTATTGACATGACCTCAACTGTCACGAAATGTTATATGCTGGAATATTTCAATATTCAAACAGAAACACAACACCAAATCCAATCCCATTAAACTCAAATGCCATCAAAGCGAAACGCACTCCAAATTCTTAAATAGTAATTACAAATAAAATACCCGACATGATAATTTTCATCAAAACACGGAAAAGGATACACAAACACAGGCAAGGAGCCTACAAAATTACCGCCCTCAAAACTGTAATTTGCTACCAAACCAAAACAAAAATAAACTTATATTTCGGCGTGTGCCTCTTCGATGCCCGCTCTATATTTATTCCTGCCTACTGGCTTTGTTACATTTTTATTGTAAATAAATGTGTGAGATAATTTCAATATAATTACTAAATTACTTAATTTCATGTAATAACCTTTAAGTGCCCCACATTTTTGGTGCGGTATTCAACTGGAAAGTTGTAATTTACTTACTACTACTCGTATTTACATGTGGTAAGATTTTAGGCCATTAAATAATAATCACATTCAGTGGAAAGACAGGAGTGGGCGGCATAAACCCACTTTGCGGTAAAGCATAAGGATGGTTTCTCCGTCTAAAATTATGTAACTTCATTATGTGAGTTTCATTATATTCTGAAGAACTGAGAACTGCTGTCAAAGTGAAATGAAAAAAAGCCTTTTTATATAAAAGACAAGTGAAGGCACCACCTCACTGTTGCCAAGTGTACGAGAAAAGATCACTGGTGTGGTACTTCATTGCTGAGCTCAAGTAAAAAGTTGTCGAAAAGTGAACGCATGCAAATGTTGAAAGACTACCAAAGCTACCGGACTGGCAGCTAAGCAAAGGAAAAAAAATACACCAGGGTCCTATTTCACGAAACATTTTTCACTTCACAATTTTGCACTTTTTTATTTCTAAGAGTTTTCTCGACTGAACTTTTCAATGCCTTCTGATATTGATTTTAAAGCTTCATTTCAACAGCTAATCTGGGAAATGCCAAATTGTAAGTGGTTGGTGAAATAGGACTCTGATCTAAAAGTGGAAAAACCCTCAGCATGATTGCAAATACGTTAAGTTGCCAAGTGGAGTGCACTCACTCTCTCACTCCAAGTGTGTCTCGTTTTGGTTTTTGTGCCTTTGCGTTGCACGTTTTTGTTGGACTCGCCAATATCAGCTGCTACACGTCTGCAGAACCTCCGAAATGGGCCCCTACAAAGCAGTTAAGCCGGTTTCGCTTTATTGGCGCATGCAAAATGACAACACTGGCCACTGCTGGCTGCATGGGGCATAATGCAGGCACGACAGCAAAGGCAGAGTTATTTTAATAAAAAAAATGGTCAAAAAAGTGCACGACAGCGTTAAAGAATACTAATAAAAGAAAATAAGCTGTGCAAAACAGCTGTAAAAAGTGGACGTGCATTCAGAGTTGCACTTCTTTTCTTTACCTCGCGTTTTTTTCTTTTTGGGCACGTCTTTTCATAATGACCAAAAAATTCTTTTGATGTTGAAGACTTTTTTGCTTTCGTTAGTTGTGTCGTTAATATTGTTGCGCTGTTGCGTTTGCTCCTGCTGAAGACTTCTTCCTTCGAAAAATCCAGTTTGCCATGGAGCTCATAATAGCGTCGGCATGCAGCCGAAGGAACCTTCTTGTCCAATAGTTTTTTCTTTGCATTCGCTGGCTGGCAATAAAGCAAACATGTAAGCAAAAAGTGCAAACAACATGCAAAATGCTCTCTACAAAATAGACCGAAGGCAAAAGAATGCAGTGGACGGGGCAGAAATTAAACAGGTGCTCTTGCCAGGAGGTTCAATGACTGAGCACCATTATAATTTTAATAAATTCCTTATAGAAAAATGCGAAAAATACTTTTACAGATTGCTAACATTTATATGAAGGTGAAGGCTTTTTCAAATTTACAAAAATTCCACAATAACACATCAACATTTCATGATTTTAGTAGTAAACATGTTCAAAAATTATACCGTAAATGTTTGATAATTTTTAATATTTAAATTTTTTATTTTAATCTCATTTTTCATCATTCTTACAATTTGCCGACTTTAAATTCGGAACAAGTACATGACTTAAGATTCAGTTATTTCCACTCGTGATTATTAAAAAAAATTGTTGATTCATTAAGCCATGTTATGTATTTGGTAATAGAGACCGTGGATACTTATAATAATTTTTTCTTCAATACAGATGTGGCCTGATAATTTGTTGTTTGTTTTTCCTCTACGAAGTCCACTGTTCTGTCAACTTTCGTTGGAATGGAATTGTACTCAGTTGCTTAGCACAGAATTTTATTATAATCTCCCAATAAATCAGATGGGAAGTAGCTCAAATTGCAAAATACTACTAAAATTAATCAAAATTTATCAAAATTGCGCGCCACCTAAACCTAAATGAAGCCTTGATAATAATACTTCGTTGAATTGATAATAATACTTCGTTGAATATGCAGATAACTCACAATTACCGTTGAAATCTAAAATCACAGGAAAACAATTTTGTATACTCGTATAAAAATCAATGGAGGTATGAACATGATTCACAACAAATTATGCCTTTTGACATCTTGAAATTGGTGAAACTGAATTTTGCCAGTCAAACTAATATAAATTAAATTAAAAAAGAAGCATGCCAAAGTATGAAAAATACATAAAAGTATATAAACCAAACTTTCCACTTTGCTTGTAAGTCTTTCAACTGGTACGATACCGTCACGCTAACCATCATTAGTTTGAAATCTGAAAATGCTACACTCAACTAAGAACACTACAAACAATTTAAAAAACAAAAAAGAATATATGCCCAAACTTGGAGGTTACCGTTGAAAGTATGTGTAGATGAGGAAGGCACGTATTCAGTCAAATATGAAGCCAT
Source organism: Clusia tigrina (assembly GCA_920105625.2). Taxonomy (NCBI): domain Eukaryota; kingdom Metazoa; phylum Arthropoda; class Insecta; order Diptera; family Clusiidae; genus Clusia; species Clusia tigrina. The sequence continues at coordinate 375,986,354 of OV050030.1, forward strand.
GGCAACATACAACTGCTGCATCCCAAGCAATTACCGTAACACTAACACTGGGCAGGAGTTGAGCGGAGAAAACGTAGCATAAGTAAATATCCTGAAGTGCTGACAAGACAGAATATAACGGACATTTGGGAATTTCAGATGCGCTGACGGCGCAGAAAGAATTAAAAGGTAAAATCGAAACACGTTTTATTGAAGATGATCCCACTGATATTTATGCGTAGTTATTCATTAAGTAATAAAGACTTGTTTATATTAACCTGAAGTATCGTAGACGATCTGCTTTCCTCAAGATAGTTTAGGAGTTACCATCTGCATGTACTCATATATACAAATGCCAGTGACTATGACTGCTCCACAAGTTTTCATATCATTTGTTTTTAAATAAAATTCACTTTTTAGTATCGAGCATTTCCACAAAAACACACTAAACTAATTCAAATAAATCGTTTACTCTCACTTGAAATTGACCAATTTTGAACACGATAACTCGTTAACTGTGAAGCCTTTTCAAACCGTGAATTAAATGCATTACTCAATGCGACCAACACTTCCTTTTCCGCAACAGCGAACCATTCATTTCGCAATTGCCGCACAAACTGTTTGTTGTTCTGGCAGCCGAGTGCCTGCCAAGCAAGTCCACGTACATGCAGTCGCTTCCATCCACGTCGGGGCAAAGCGTGAGAAGTTTTTCGAGTTTCTGTGGCCTGCCTGTGGAGTTCGTTGCGTTCGTTGCGTTCGTTGCCATTCGCAAACCAAGCGAATATGCAGTTTGTGGGACGGAGCAGTGGCAATAGGATCCGAATCACACAGACCCGACTGTGTGTGTTGGCTGGCTGCGAACCAGTTTAGCGTTGGACTCCAGCAGGCTTTGTACTAAATATTTGAAGTTTCTCCATATACGAGTACTAGCAGCAGCAGCAGGTATGACTCCTGCGACCAGTCAAAACCAAAGTGGGAACAGTTTCAGGTACAGCCGGCTTTTTTGTGATGAGTTTTAGGTTAGTTGCTTTGTTTTGATTGCAATGCGCAAGTTCTCGCTTTAACAGCGTGGGGGAGCGTGTTACTCGCATGTTAAATTCCAGCCGCTGTTAAAGCCAATGGTAGCCACAAATGTTGGAATTTTAAATGACGGAAGCCTCATTTTTATGCACATCAAACAGATGTCATGAGTTACCTACAGCTTCAGAAACGGATATGATTTACACGAGTTGGAATATCAGGATCTGCTAATCTGTGGTTTGCCAGACCTCATTCGAAACCACATAGTCAATAAGTACAGATATTTATATTCTAGGATAGTTTCCAATGTTTTTTAATGTTTTTATCTTAGATTTTTGAAATATAAAGCTTCGTTAAATTTTTGTCTACTTTTGGTCATTTGTCTTACATTTGGTTTTAATTTCTACCAAACGAATACCTAAAAATTAAGTAGTGCAAACATTTAAATATATTCAAAGATATAATTCCATTATTAACGATCCGGATATTGTGACTATTTCTTCCCTAAATGATTGTTTCCACTTCACTTTAGGGATGAAGTTTGTCCTTTTCTTTGGAGTCGGAGTAGTTTAGTTTCGAATCCGATTCTGCCTAGTTATATCCAACGATGGACACTTAATACCAACATTCCAGTTGTTATTCCATTCGAGAAGAAATCAAATTGATGCAGAAAATCGAATAGCAATGCCAATGTTTCCAATATATGGCAGAAAAATTTTAAAAGAATAGATTTCTGCTCCATTTAAGAAAGTAGATACAACATTTCATCGTTTCCCACTTTATGGTGATCATATAGTACGATGTTAGAATTATTTGTATAATTTCATAGTGTTAATGAGTTGTTTACCAACATATATTTCCAGCACTTTTGTTATGTGTTTGAGTATAGCCATCTACCTTAGTCTGCAGATAATTGGTGTGTAATGCAGTCAGGGCCTACTTGTGCAACATTTCATGTTTTAGTAGCTACCCAGAGTGTATGTGTTATATAACGGATCATGTTTTCATTTGCTGGTTAGCTTGTGAGTTCAGAAATGTGTTTAAAGTGTCTAATATGTAAACATAAATTCTTAAGCACCTCAGCTGATAGACATTGTAATTGTTGTTCAGAGCAGACACAGTCATTCATTTCTTTGTTATGTCATGGGACTATTTCCCGAGATATGGTCATACCAATAAAATGTTTGTAGAATAACTAGCAAAGAATGAAATTCAAAATAGGCCGCTGACATATCACATTTTTCGAATATATTTATTCAGCTGCAAATACCTAACAATTGCACAGCTAAATCTGTTCCTTGTCATGATCACACCTGATTAGACATCACAGAAAACAAGTTTGTATTTCATATGGAAATGAAGAGTTTTCACTTGCTTATTTAAAAAGATCACAATTTTATTTACCGAGAAATGTTTTTAAATTGATTATTTTATTAATTGAGTTCCCCTAAAATCGGCATTATTCTTTTTTAATAGACTAATTATAATCGATGTGAATTGGGTTCTACGGATGTATGCTCTTGGGAGAATACCATCTCAGATTTGTACAGCAGGTCTATTCAAAATAGTAATTCATGTTGAATCGACTGTTGTAACCACAATACTTATAAAAGTACATTTCTTCCTTGAGATATTTTATTAAAAAACACTACTATTTGTATTATAGGTAACCTTTTACTTATTTGATAATCTTAGGATACTTTCGAACTATATTTTCTGACATTGAAAATACTTAAAATTTGCTTGCTTACTATGACGGTGACTATGTAATGAAAAGATGCACAAAGCAATCAGGTTCGGAAACTCAACAACAACAATTGATACAAAGTCACACTTCCTTCTTATGTAAAAAATGAAGTAATTGGCGTTCATCAAAAAATTGCTACAATTCTCAAACAAAGGTCGCAAAGTCGCATGCTAACAGTGATTTCACTTGTATATTGACAAAGCCAGACGTTATGTTTTGCGGTTTATATATATATATATATATATATATATATATATATATATATATATATATATATATATATATATATATATATATATATATATATATATATATATATATATATATATATATATATATATATATATATATATATATATATATATATATATATATATATATATATATATATATATATATATATATATATATATATATATATATATATATATATATATATATATATATATATATATATATATATATATATATATATATATATATATATATATATATATATATATATATATATATATATATATATATATATATATATATATATATATATATATATATATATATATATATATATATATATATATATATATATATATATATATATATATATATATATATATATATATATATATATATATATATATATATATATATATATATATATATATATATATATATATATATATATATATATATATATATATATATATATATATATATATATATATATATATATATATATATATATATATATATATATATATATATATATATATATATATAGGTGTAGGTGTTCAAATTTCCGAAACTCTATGCTCGGATCGCCAACAAACTTTATTTTTTCCCATTATATGGAAGTTTTATAATATTTAAAAAATAATTAATTGCCACTGCTACCACGCATTTAGCCGAAGGTTAAATATTTAGTATATGGTGTCAAGCTCTATCACACAATACACCCCGACAAAAGGACATGCCGGTTCACCTATTGTAATAAAAAAGAATATCAGAACGTTTCTATAAAATCTTGCTGCACAGAAGCTATTCAAGCCACAAACATAGTTGTTGAAGATTGAAGAGGCCCAATTACAATCTCGGCAGTATACTCGTATAGCCCACACAAACATGCAATCGAGACAGAGCAGTATGAAAAGTACTATACAGCCTTCGGAAACAGGTTGTTAGCTGGAGGAAACTATAATGCAAAACATAAATACAGCGGTTCCCGTCTCACTACTCCCAAAGTCCGTCAACTCTTGGCGGCTATAACAAATCTAAATTTCTTTACAGCTTCCTCAGGCTCACCAACGTATTGCCCAACCGATACAAATAAAATTCCCGACCTAATAGACTTTTGAATAATGAAAAGCATCTCGACAAGGGATATAACATGCATCTAATGCTATCATCTATCCTCTGACCATTCACCAGTAGTGTTTACAATAATTCATAATTTTGTTGACTGACCTTCTGAACGTCGCCTTTACAACAGCAGAACTAATTGCAATTAGTTCCGACTGTCAATATCTTCAACAATTAACATGAAGCACTCGCTCATGTCTAGCGAGGATATCATGACAGCTATTGAAGACTTCAATGATTGCCTCCAAGAGGCTGGTTGGAAGTCAATATCCCCCCTGATCAAGCGTCAATGCACATACGAGGTGTGATCAGAAAATAACCGTTATTTTCATCTTTTCGTCAGTTACGTATGTTCGATGTTCGCATTTTTTTCTGTTATGTTGGTACACAGGTGTGTTATATATGTTGGCAATACCAACCATTTTGGATTGTCAGTTTGTTTTTGACAGATAAAAAGGTTAGTCGTGTTTTGGTGTGCTCTTCGATTTTGTTCTATTCGAAAAAATGGATCAAAGAAACTGTATTCAGTTTTGTGTAAAAAATGAAATTAAATGCGAAAGGACATTTGAAATGTTGACTGTGGCCTTTGGCGAGCCTACTATGAGCAGAACACAAGTTCAATTGTGGTATAACCGGTTTAAGGAAGGCCGAGAAGATGTCAATGACGATGCTCGTCCTGGTCACCCGAGCACGTCAACAACCGATGAAAACATTGACGCAGTGAAGAAAATGATTTTGGATAATCGTCGAATCACTATCAGAGAGGTTGCTGATGATGTTGGCATATCGTTCGGCTCATGCCAAGCAATTTTTACGGATGTTTTAGGCATGAAACGTGCGGCAGCGAAGATTGTTCCAAAATTGCAAAATTTTGAGCAAAAACAACGTCGCATGGACATCGCTCAGGAGCTGTTTTTGGCCAAAAACAAAACCGTTATCATGCCTCAACCACCGTATTCACCGGACTTGGCCCCCGCTGACTTTTTCCTCTTTCCAAAACTGAAGACACCGATGAAAGGAAAGCGTTTTGCTACGATTGAGGAGATAAAAGAAAAATCGAAACAGGAACTTTTGGCGATACCAAAAAAAGCATTTCAGAAGTGTTTCGAGGATTGGAAAAAACGCTGGCATAAGTGTATTATATCTGAGGGTAATTACTTTAAAAGGGACAAGATAGTTGTTGATGAATAAATAAATACTTTATTTTTTGATCACACAATAACGGTTATTTTTTTATCACACCTCGTATATCTCTCCTCTTGTGAAAGAAAAACTGGAAGAAAAACGCAGGGCAAGAAAAAAGTGGCAACAGAGTAGACATCCTGGGGACAAGAAAAAATAAAAACACTCTCAAAAGATCTCAAGGAGCTTCTCAAAAAAGAACACAACTCTCAACTTCAGTACTATCTCAGTAACCTTGAAGCAAATGCTTCCACCGACTATTCCCTCTGGAAACCAATAAAACAGTTGAAGAGGCCAAAATCTGCCATCAGAATGGAAGAAAGGAACAAATTATAGTCTGAAAGTTATCTCCAAAAAACATGCACAGTTGCACGATTTAAAAGAGGGATTCACCTTTCTGACTTATATATACAACGCTCTTCTATTATCTGGTTTTGCTCTCCCTTAATGGAAAGTGGCTCAAGTAAAAATTATAGTTAAGCCCGGAGAAAGTCCAGACAAAATTGAGTCATATCGCCCCATCGGTTTGCTGACTATCGCCTTTAATATTTTGGAAACTCTCTTCTTCAAAAGGTTAATGTCAATAATAGAAGAGCGAAAAATAATTCCTGATCACCAATTCGGCGTCAGGAAACAACACAGTACAACTGAACAGGTTCATAGACTTGTAAACTGTATTCACACTGCATTCGAGCAAAAAAAACACTGTACAGCACCGTTTCTCGATATAACCCAAGCTTTCGACAGAGTCTGGCATGACGGATTACTCTACAAAATAAAGAAAACACTTCCAATAAACTATTACATATTTATCAAATCCTTCTTAAAAATCGATATTTCTTTGTAAAACTAAGTGAAGAACAATCTGATATGTGCGAAAGTGCGACCGGTGTACCACAAGGCATAGTCATGGGACCCATCCTATACTTGCTTTATACACACGATTTACCTGCCTCCGAAGGAGCTAGCGTTGGCACACTTGCAGACGATACTTCTGTAACCGCAATGGCCATCCTTCCACAACTGGCGTCCCTTAAACATCAAAGGGGCTTAGACAAAATCACTAAATGGTTGAAAGATTGGCGACTGAAGTCAAATGAAACAAAGTCTGTTCAGGTTACATTCACTCGTAAACGCAACACCTGCCCACCCGTAAAACTCAACGACGTGAATATATCGCAGTGCAATGTGACTAAATATGCACCTCGATAGCAAGCTAACATGGGAAATTCATAGATTCACCAAACGTAAGGCATTGGGAATAAAGCTTAAAAATTTACACTGGCTGCTGAATCGAAATTCCCAAGTTTCACTCGAAAGTCAGCTCTCACTTTACTCAGCCGTCTTAAAACCGACATGGACATATGGCATACAACTGTGGGGCATTGCGGCAATCTCTAATGTCGATATATTCCATAGACTCCAATCAAAAACGTTGCGTATGCTTGCAAAAGCTCCGTACTACGTAACGAACAACCAACTCCATCGTGACCGGAAGGCCCCGAAAATTGTGCAAGAAGTAAAAAAAAATATGCAATGGCGTACTAACTCAGAATTCACGGCCACTCAAATCCATGCATATTAGTACTCACAGCTTATATGACTATATTCAGCCGTATAAAAAGGAAATCAACAGCAGATATCTTCTGTTGGAGAACACCTACAATTAAGAAATGGTTGCACCACTGGGAGCACTCCATAAATGTCATTTTAGTATGTAGTTATTGTTATTTAGGTTTAAAATACAAATATTGTTTATTGTCAATGAAAGTAATTTAGAGGCATTTGTGAGTTTTGCAACAAAAGTTACAAATATAACCACTTTTTGGGGAATGTTCAGGGCTAGCATCATTTAACTAATTCAATATTGTTAAGTGAGCTGGTGGCAAAGGTTTCAACATCCAAGCAAATGCAATGAGCTGAAAAATGTCTCCAGCTGCAGCAGCCGCCAACACTAGTCGAATTCAGTTCATGGCTTAACAATTTACGAAAAATGGCTAATATAGTATCTGATGCCTTACCAACTGCATCTACACGATCAGCTGAGAATCTAACTTTTACTAAAAAATTCAACATTAAGCCAAATGAGAATTGTCGTTTCGCGTAGCTGAGGTCGATCTTTTGTAGAAAGCGTTGAAAAAAAGAGGGGACTAGACGTAGAATATGCATCACAATATAAAATGAAAAGGTCTCCTCATTATATAGAAGTTTCCTACACTGGAAGACTTAGACCGCAAGAAGAAGAAGAAATAAGTCCGTGTAAATCATTTAATCTATTTCAGGGTTAGAAACCAAAATAAAATGAGAATAAGAATTGCATTTGATGCCGCAGCTGAAATAAATAATATTTCTTTGAATAAAGCTTTATTATCAGGCCCCGACTTGAACCAACCTGTCTGTTTCAATTCAGAGAAGCACCGATTGCTGTATGTGGCGATATTAAAGAGATGTTCCATCAGATTCTTATAAATTAATAGGAGTGACAATGTCAACGAATTCTATTGAGGGATGGAAACCCGGAAAACCTCCTGGAAGCATTTGTGATGGAAAGGATCATATTTAGAGTCACGTGTTCTCCGACAATTGCTCAATAAGTAAAAAACATAAATGCTGAAGACTATTCGAGTGCGGTACCACAAGCTGTTGAAGGCATAATAAAGAGACACTACGTCGATGATTATGTAGATTGTTTTGAGACAGAAGACATTGCAATTAGGGTCGAGGCGAAGTCTTACGTATTCACCGAGCTGGAGGATATAATTTCAAATTCAGAGAAAGTTGGGAGAGCGATTGGTAGCACAAACATTGCCATAAATGAAGCTGTGGCCATCAATAATCGCGTGGATCGCACACTGGGCATGTTTTGGCCCTCATAGGCCGACGAACTGCTGTTTGCAATTGGGTAAAGTATCACAACAGATAATCAACTTTACTAGAAAAGCAACCAGGGGTGAATTACTGAACGTCGTAATGTCCATCTTCGATCCGCTTGGATTTTTTGGGAACCTTAGGGTGGCCAGAAAAATATTGATGCAGGCAATGTGGAGGAGGGGCTTAGATTGGGATGATCAAATTCCCGACGAATTGTTTAGCCGATGGAAAGTTTGGCTGATGGAGTTAAAACAAGTGGAAAACTTTCACGCTGTATGAAAAATCTGAACATCTTCGCACCGGAGCTGCACGTTTTCGTAGATGCATGTGAAGAAGCATGTGCAGTTGTAGCGTATATGAGAGCTAAAATGCCAAAAGGTATAGAACTTGAAGTCGTGGCCGCAAAAAATAGTTGTACCCCGAAACGACACCATACAGTGCTGTAGTTGGAGCTGCAAGCTGCCTTTATGGGCATACGACTGAAGGAGAGTAGAAAACTATCATTGTATACGGTTTAGTAAAATTCAAATTTTGGAGCGACTCGCACACTGTAATAAGATGTATCAGAGCTGATCATCGGAGTTACAAACAATACGTTGCAAATAGGGTCGGCGGGATATTAAAAAGCAGTCAAATAGAGGATTGGTTTTGGTGCCCTAGGGAACTAATCCCGGCAGATGAAGCAACGCGTGCATCGTTTACACGGCGAAATAAGAAAACAGGTAGATGGAAAAATGGTCCAGATTTTTTGCGAAAAGGTATAGAAGAATGACCGGGTCAACTATGTATGAAAAGTAGTGTGGATAGAAGCGAAGATGAATTGCGAGCGAGCGAACTATATCTTGCTAATAGCCAGTAAAATTGTACCAATTATTAATAGATTTTCAAATCATAGACGTTTGAAAAGAATGGCCTGGATATTTCGGTATATTCGCGAAGAAGAGTTTGCAGCCGAAAAGCATCTCTGTTGCTTTGTTGTTCTAAGGCTCAAATAAAAATATTTGCAGACGAGTGCGAGAGTCTATCTAAAAATGGTATGGTTCAAGTAACGAGCAAATCAAAGCACTAAACTCGTTATTGCTGAGCATGGCCTGTTACGAGTTGGAGGAAGAATCGAAAGATCCATGTGAATACACGTCTATGCAAGGTACCCGATACTACTTCCAAAGAAAGCTTACGTGTTTGATAGCTGATTACTATCATCGGAAGTACAACTACATTAATGTCTCAACAGTAATCAGCGAAATAAGACAACGCTTCTGGATTCCGTCGATAAGACGAGTGGTGACTGAAGTCCAATCTCGTTGTATGATGTGCGAAAAGCCGTCCCGCAACAGCCACAAATGGGCATTTTGCCGATAGACCATTTTAACGGTAAATGTTAAAATAAATTTATAGCAGAAATTTTAGTTACAGTAGTCGAAAATTTTAATACATATAAAGTACACCCTATGCCTAAATTACATTGCTTGGCGTATTTTGCGCCAAAGATAGTTGACTTAACACAGATGCACAGGCGATGCACAGAAGCACACCCTCTTCTACTACAAAGCTAAATATTAGCCTTACAGTTTGTCATAATTTAGGAGAGAAGAATCAGAGGAAAACTAAAGAGAGCACTTTCATATTTAGTCACCATTTATTTAGCGATTTGAACAATTTTCATACTAGTCTTTAATCATCTAAAAGGAACAAATTATATACGTATTTGTGATATCTGGTGTAACGGAGCTTAGGCATGTGCTAAATCAACAACATCGAGATTTGGCATTTCTTTTTTCTTTAAAACGGAAATGATGAAATAGTGCCGCAACTTTGTAGTTATGTAGATGTAGACAATACGCAGAATTTGGGCGGAATATATTAACTGCTACGCCCACTTTTAACAAAAATTCATAACTGAAGATCTGTAAGAGGTTTATGGTCAAAATTTTATTCGAAGCATCATGTGGATAGTACAAAGCCAACTGCAAGAAAGTGCTTCATCAGAGAAAGGACTTACATATAAGGAAATTTCGAACTAAAATTAAAATTAGCCAAGCTCGTATTGAAACTGATATGCAGTGTCAGTATATTATTACTGCCATGCCCACAATTAAAAAAAATGATTACTAGGTTCCTACAGCAGATTCATCTTCGCAACGAGACTCATCTATCAAACGAGGATTCAGGGTACTACCATTAATCACAACACAAAAAAATAGGCGCAGTAAACCCCAATATTGAGACATCTTTCTTATTTACGAACTTTTCCCAATTTGTGGAAGAAATTTAATACGAATATGTATATTGCCGCTTCAAAGCTGGATACAAGAAAAAATGGCAACTTTGGGCATCCCATTTAAGAATACCCTAACTATGCTCCTAATGATAGCTTATGCCGTATAGTGAGCCGTACTAGTGTGCATGCAAAAATTAGTACTACTGCATTGCCCATAATTAACAAATATTGTTTTTTGGGGTCCTATGCAAGATTCATCAACGATACTTCACACGAAGGTTTAGACTGAAACACAAAACAAGAAATCGGTGGGACATTTTGAGAGCCACGCCCTCTATTTATTCAGTTTTCTTTACTGGTTGTTATTTGGTTCATTTGTTGTAATTTGTTACTTAAATGAACGAAAAATTGAATGTAGATCGGATCGTGGGCTGTACGGACCCAGGGACAGGACTATAAAATGCATAGGTAATACAGGCGCATAGGCGGTTACCTCGAAAATTATATTAAACCAATTTGAAATTTAATTATTTGCGGTGAATGAAAAAATCATGTTTTTAATAAAGTTTCACATTCAATTATCAAACTTGCATGTGTGGTTTAATTCCTGATTATGCAAACTAAGATAGCAACCTCCGCTGTCACTTCAGGCTCTGTTACGTAGGTAAAATATGTGCTTAATTACAGAAGACTTAACACAACACAACAAAACAAAGAAAATTTATCTTTGTTTGGTATTGATTCAGATTTTTATAAAAATTGAAATTTCTGTTAGTTGCAAAAAAAAAAAAATCTGACTGCCTGTTATGGATCAACTTTCTGATTAGATTTTCAGTAAAGGTATGATATGGGTTGTTAAATAAAAAAATAATTTAAATTTTTTTTTTCGAGTTTAATGTTTGAATAACAAAAAAATTTTATTTTCTAAATAAAATTTTTGTTTTTATTGAAATTTTCCGATATTTCAGTTTCATCGGGAAAACATATTTTTGTATACAAATTACATCAAATTCATATCAAAATATTTCAAATCAACAATTATACAGACACTTACCATTTTTGGATCTGTCACTTAAATGTAATTTACAGACGCGTCATTAAAATGCAGTTCTAATTTTTGTTGGTGAGCTGTTTTTATTTGTCGTGGCTTTTTGGTTAATAACTTTTTCTCGGACAAGTTTTTTGTATATGTGTGTACAGGTATCCGTGTCCGTTTTATAGTTAAATCTTCGTTTTGTTGTTATATTGGTAATGTGTAGCATTTGTAGATAAGAGAAATCGTTTGTTGTACTTTGTATCTTGTTGTAATACCTGTGCTTCTTCAAAGTTCGGATAATGTCCACTCGAACACCGTGATCCTCAAGTGTCTTTTTTGGTTCCAGTGTTGTGTTTCGACCATTAATTTTGTATACCACGTTCGCTTTATCTAATTTGTCGATCCGCCTATTTGTGTTGGCATATAGTTGTTCGCAAGAATTGTTTGCTTTATGCACTAATGGGAATTTTTCTTTCTTGTACAAGTTTTGATGTTTAGATCTTGTTGAAAATTCAATTGATTTATGCATATATTTTCGTGGTATCTCCATTTTTTAGTATGTATTGTTCTTTCTCCTTTTGCATTTTTTGATAAGTTTGTTTAGGATCTCCGGGAAATAGTTCTATAATATCGTATTTATTTTATTTTTCCTGATAAAAAACTTGACCCTTAATTAGCAATATCCTCCGTATTAAATTAAACCCCGTATTGTAATTATTCCTTTTGGGTATTTTTAGTAAAAGTAAATTAATCTACTCGACGCATTACCAATTTATCTATATTTTATTATGTCTCCTCGCAATGAGCGATTTTCTTCTGCTATTGTAAATTTTATTGTTGTGTGGTAATTGTTTAGCTTCTTAAATGCATCAATTATTTAATTTGTTGACTATTGGGATGATGGCGTCTACACACTTTGTCAAAGATCTTGGTTTTGTAACATTTTCATCATTAATTCGTCCAATATTTCCTCTATTACTATATCCGGTTTTATGAGTGAGTCTGGATAACCCATTGTCGTACCAGTACATTGTGTGTATACTGTTCTCCTATATTGAAAAAATCGATTCTCTTTTATGCAACAATTTAATATTTCCTTTGTCATGTGTACATGTGTCCGTATGATCTCCCACTTTTGACTTATAATAGTCAATTAGAATGCTTGTGAATAGAGAATACATGTCAAATGAAAACATCAATTTAGCGTCGTATTTATGTGTATTGTTGATCTTGTTTCTAAATTGTGTTACATCGTTTATATTGTATTCAAGTCCCTCAGTTGGTCAATACATTTACAAAGTGCGAATGATGGTGCGTTTGAGGATAAACAATTATGTCATTCAAACCTTAAACTCGTTAAAAACCCAATAATTAAATTTCATCCAGAGGTCGACAATCGACATTTTTGAAAACAAATACAAAATTATAAATGAGACTTGAATCTCTCAGTTCAGGCTTTTGATGATTAGAAGAACAAAACTGTTCGTACAAGAAAAGAAAAAAATGAAGACTTTTTAACAGAGTAAACATTGATTCAAGCAGATGGCACTAATGCTTCGGACAATATATATCACTGATATGAACAATTCAATCCACATATCTATCCGGCCAGGGTAATCAGAAAGTCTTCCAGGATTTCGCTTATTAATATTTGCACATGCATGCCTAGTACATTAACGCCTTCTCAACAGAAAACTAATTTACGGTTGAAGAATTGGCGATTCTTCAAGAATATCCATTGTTCACATTATGTTGAACGGCAAAAGAATTTCATCTCTGGGATCACAGCTACTTAATACTATGCCTATTGAATTATTAAATCAAGCTAAAATCGAACAACTAATGTAGTTCAAGTAATCTCTCTTACTTTATTAAAATCTTACTTTACATTTAAGTTCCCACTTAATACTTTCATTTTATGACCTTATTTTAAGCCATATACACCAAAAAGCTGACAATCCTCGCTCTCTTTGTTTGCAACATAATAATTGTATTTTTATTTTTCATTTACAAATAAATACTCAAAGCGACATAAAAACCATTCAGGTTCCTTTAAATTTAAAAAAACCTTCAATCAACACAGGTAGGTAGGTAGGGCAGCCGCATAAACCAGTGATGCCACTAAGACCCCTACTTGGGTCCGTTGTGAGCCGCGGATGCGACGCATGGCTACTGATTGAACCAACCTGAGCCTTTTACAAAGCGAAGAATGTTGTTAACACCTGACAGGCATAGACCATCTATACTTGTTAAGAAGCTGTCTATTTCTAGCAAAAGCTGGAAATGTACAGAATAGATGATGGATCGTTCCCAGTTCTTCCTCGTTCCTGCAGCTACGGCAGAAATCATGTGTATAAAATCCCATTCTTCTTGCATGATTTCCTATTAGACAATATCGCATGAGGGCTCCTATTAAAGTCCTAATTTGTAGTCTATTGAGTCTAATGATATTCCTAGATAGACGCAGATTTACCTCGACCATGTCTCCCTTATGGGAAGCTTACAAGTCGTGAGAGGTACACCCATATGCCTACCGACATTTGGCATAAAAGTGCCATCTCTCGCAAGTTGATCAGCCTCGCAGTTCCGCGGTATGTCACAAATGGATATGGAATTGTTTAACCATCTCATTTAAAGATCGGCGACAGTCTAAGACACTCCTTGTTATTTGGAATGCATTCAAAGCTCGCCTTGAGCCGAATAGCGGAGCATGCCGCTAAATATTTGCAGAAGAGATCTAAGGGTGGCAGATGTAGTATGATATCCAATGCCAAGGTTGGCGTGTTTCTCATGGTGCCCCTTATTGCTAATTCTGCTGACCTCTGTGCCAAGTGTTTCGTAGTAGGTCCTTTTCTGCATTGCAGTCCACCAGACAACATTTCCATATAGGAGAATGGGCCTGACAACCGCAGTGTAAAGCCAGTGAGCTACCCTATGCTTAATTCCCCAGGTTTTACCTATAGCTGTTTTGCAGGCATAAAAACCCACCCCAGCTTTCCTAGCTCTTTCTGTGGTGTTTGACTTCCAAGTAAGCTTCCTATCGATTATGACCTAAGTATTTCGTTTCTTCTGAAATCCCTAAAGCTTTTCCCTTAAGAGTAAGTGGGTCTAATTGAGGGATTTTATGTTTCCTAGTGAAAACAGAATGTCCTTAGTCTTATCCCGATTTACTCCAAGAACACAGACCCCCGCCCACATTCAAAGAATATCTAGAGCATTTTGCAACAAATCTCTCAGTGTAGATGTGAATTTTCCAGTGACAGCAATGACAACAACGTCGGCATAAGCCACCACCTTACATCCCACCGCCTCTAATCTTAATAGGAGTTTGTTAACAACTGTGTTCCATAGAAACGGTGAGAGCACACCTCCCTGAGGTGTACCCCTACTCACCAACTTCCGTAGGTCCAATTCTCCTAGATGCGCCTCAATAATTCTGCTATTCAGCATTTTACCAATGAGGCCTACCAGGCCCGTTTCCACACCAAGTTCAGCAAGTGATGCAGTGATTGCCTCCCCTTTGACATTATTAAAGGCCCCCTCAATATCAAGAAAGGCAGCCTGGGTAAATTCCTGCTTGTGCAATGACCCTTCTGCAATGGAAATAAGGTTATATAGAGCTGTAACTACACATTTCCCTTTTGTATAGGCATGTTGAGCCGATGAGATTAGATTCTTATCTAAAGTTAAACTTAAGTGGATTTCTATCACTCTCTCTAAAGTCTTCAAAAGAAAAGATGAGAGAGATATCGGTCTTAAGTCCCTTGGATGAGTATGTGAGCTTTTTCCGGCTTTCGGAATGAAGACCACTCTGGCCTCTCTCCACTTAAGCGGTATATACCCAAACTTAAAGCATCCTTCAAAGATTGCTAACAGCCAGCCTTTCAGGTATCCAGCGGTTTTATGTAATTCCACTGGATAAATGCCATCAGGATCTGGGGACCCAAACGGCTTAAAACTTTCAATAGCCCATAAGAGTCGACCATCAAATAAAGCGTCTATCCAAATTTCCCGACTATTTAACGTATCTTCCCTCTCGTGCCCAGTAATATCTGAGCAGCCTGGGAAATGCGTGCTGAGTAGAAGCTCTAGAGACTCCTTACTGGTTGTAGTGAATATTCCATCCACCTTCTGTAAAAGCTCCCAGTTCTGAGAACTTTCTTAAAGACCTTAAGAGCCACTCTATACGCTCTCCAGTCATCTTCAATACGTGTATGCTTCGCCTCATTAAAAGCTGTCCTACTGTTTACCCGAAGCTTGCTTAGCTCTCAGGCTGCCAGTAACAGATCCCTTCTATCCCTTCTATGCTTCTTGGTTCGCTAGATGGACAGACATTTAAGGTATTCCCAACTAGATCTACATATTTATCCCAGTCTGTTTCCTGATATTTCTACCAGGCTTAGGTTTAGGTAGAGTTTTCTTAATCTCAAATGAGATGTATCTATGGTCAGAGAAGGAGTGTTCTTCTAACACCACCCACTCCCTTATCCTTCCTACAACAGAGTCAGAGGCAATGGTGGCGTCTATTACCTCCTGTCTATTCCTTATGACAAAAGTAGGGTTAAGACCCCTATTACAGATTTGCAGGTTAGTTCCAAGGAAATAATCAAACGATGTGCTACCCCAAACGATGTGATGAGCATTTATGTCCACGCCAATTATCAGTTTTGCGCCTAGCCTTCGCGAGTGCGCCACCAGATCCTTAAAAATTAATCTTGGTAGGTCTTCGTGATCGTGCGCCAGGTAGCATGACGATAGCCATATCCGCTCGTCACCCGACTCCAGGCTGATAGTCATTTGGTCGGTATCGCTGTAATTAGAGAACATAAAAGCACTTATCCCTCTACGTATTAGTACACACGCTAGGTTTACCTGTATTGCGTGTATACATCATTTTGTATTTTGGAGTCCCTAGTCCGCACACAAGACCATGTACAGCCCACGGTTCTTGAATCAGGACAATATGGTATCTGTCCTTTGACAGATGTAGTATAAGATTGGCGGAAGCAACCTTTGAGTGGTGTAGATTAAGGGTCAGTCAGAGTGGCTTGCGCCACCCTTTCCAATAAGGAACAGACACTGACGGATGATGCCCTGTTTAGCGCAACCGCTTTTCCAGAACCAGAGCCAGGTTCCACCACTGACGTTCCATCTCCACCAGCAGAAGTGGTGTTGGCCTCTTCTTCCAGCTGAGATGAGGCGTCAGGGTCCACCACAACTCCAACATGGTCCATTACATTGGAGACGTTCACGTCCTTTTTGTAGACCCTTTGTGTAATGGACGAGAATCCATAGCTCACGACACCATCGGATCGCGAAAAAGATTCCAAAAAGATTCCGGGAGTTCCGGATTCCATACCCGTAACATCTCCAGAACCATTGTAGGGTCAGATGGTTCAGCTGGTATCCAGGCCCTCGCTCTTGCCAGGTTCGGGATATCCTCCCTCGAGATTACCTCGAGCTTAGACCCAGACCAAACTTCACCTATTCTGGAATGGCTATTTTGTACAGATCAGTTGATCTCTGATCGCCACATGCGATGAGCTTCAAGTGTTTCTGATGCCATCCACAATCGCTACAAAAAGGAGCTGGGCCAGGATTTTCCTTCAAAATCTGGAAGAAAGTGCTCGAGAGCCTGGCTTCTATTTTCTTCCAGTTCTCAACAGAAATTGTGCCATCAATGTTGCTTCTGTCGTTTTAGACGTGGATGCACCATCACGTCTACCAGGACCAATCCCAGTATCCGCCATATGCAATGTAGACTCGTTCTTTGTACTGTCACTTCCACTGGAAACAGGTTCGCCGTACGAGATGGGCCAGCCGTACTTGGCTTATTAGTACCGCCACTTCCACTAGATTCTGTAGCCCCAGCTTCCGCCGTACGAATTTTTTTCTGACCTGAGCCAAATTCACAAATGGAGGCAATAGCCCCCATTGCATTTAGGGACTGCTTGTCCAAAGAAATTGTACTTATTTGTTATTAGTGATTCATCTAGTTCTTACGATCACCGGACAGTAGCAGACATGGTGATCTTCAGTTTTTAAGGGGAAGCATAGTGGTCAACCGTGGCAGCGCCGCATACCACGGGAAGGTCGTGAATATACTTCGAGGTGACTCGGTATCGAGGTAGTTCCGTAGGAATACAGCAGGTATTACCCCCTGGCAGCAAACCAACCAATAGGCACGGGTCGCATAACACCTTTAGTTACGGGGGATTTTTACCAGGGTTTACTCCCTCCGCCCGACCTATCTTAGCCAACCGTACACTGGATACGCTGTGGGATCCATTATCAGGAATGGATCGCACCTCACACCCAGTGCACAATTTTTACCTGCCGTTACCACGTGGAGGTGATAGACCCAACTTCCGACAGAACTCAATTACCGCCTGTACTCAAATACATGTTAGTCCCCTTGAGTAATTGCCGACACAACGACATCGATAACAGAATTTTGTTCAATCCATTATAGGGCAAGAAGACATTTGAATTACATATATATTGCGAAGAAATAGTCATCCCAGTATTAATAAGTAAAAATAAATAAATTTTAAATTGAAATTGTAATTGAACAAAATGGCAAAGCTGTTGTTATTCTGTTCCTGCAACTGGTCATAAGTTATATATTTCGTTCATACTTTTACAATTTAAATATAATATTTTATAAAAGAAAGTCAAACATAAGTTTTTCTAGTATATGTCACAGTGCCTAGATCGGACTTCAGATAAGATCTGTCAACTCTATATATGTTTAGTTTGTTGCTAAGAGCATATTTCAAATAAAGCGATATGAAGCTGAATGGTATGTAGTAGAGTTTAAAACCCAATACCAGGCCATTTTACAACAAATTAAATACAACTTTTGATTGAAACGGTGCACCGAGAAATGTATTTTTTTTTATATAATTGAAATTTTTATATTCGATGTGTATAACAATTGTTGATTGTAGACTTATTCATAAATTTGAAGAACAAGTAATAAAAAGGAAAATATATTTATTCGCCCAAGTATTGAAGTTTTAAATTTCAGAATGAGTCCATTTGGACACGCATGTGCGAGTAGTCCTGTGTGTAGAATATTTATGACGATTGTTTAGTTTTAGTGCTTAATAATTAATTTCCCGACAGAAAGTTCATTACTAAAATAACCGAAATCGATTTCATTTTTCCCCATATCCCCATTAGATTTAACAAATGCGTAGAGCTTTCCTAAACGTAAAAATCTTGGGAATTATTTATGCCGATTTCGGCATAAATATTTAAAAAGTAATATATTGATCACCTTGTTCAAGAAACAGAGAGTGGTGGTAGTAGTGTAGTCAGTCCTTCTATTGAGAAACGACATCGTAGCCAGACAGTATCTTGCGCTGCGGCAAGTATTTCTGAAATGGAAATAACGACACGTCGCGCAGATTACATTTAATTAGCTTTCGATTTGGAAGCATTGCAACGCGTACAAACAGCGAGGGTGGGTAAAATACTAGTATGCCAGTTATTAAAGAAGTGGGCGTAAAATAATTTTATGAGGACCAAGCGAACGCTTACTACTCATTTCCACAAAGTGCGAGCTTGTTTTTAGCATAGCAAGGGGAGCAATTTAATTTAAAGCAGTCGCTCTTCTTGCTTAAAACTAAAAATGCTACCATTTCATGTACCCTACAGCCAAGGTCGACCGCGGCAGTTAACGGAATCCAATATTAACGCACACGTTTGCTGAATAACAAAAGAAATTGTAATGGAAATTGAAATAAAATTCCATTAGAAAAGTGAACTCACATACAGCTAAATACACAGTCACACTCGAATATAGCGCTTCAAATATTAAGGCACCAAAAAACAAAAATATTTCCAGTAAACATTAAGCACCGCATGCCAAAGTAAAAGGAGCGGTTTGCAGCCTCGTAGTGCACGTGAGACAACAAACATGCATAAAACAAGACCCACACAAGCTGTAACTACAACAACAACGGCAACTAAAACATCAATCGAGGCAAATAAATATTGTACCCAAAATATAAACGAAAGCGTCCTTTCTGCCAACACTACAGGCACTGCAAGGAGAAATGAGTAAAATGAAGCATTCTTGCACATCGCGCAAATAAATTTCCAATGATGCGGCATTTATCTGCCGATGCTGTGTGCCTTTACAACCACCTCCTCCTACCCGTACATCTACATCAACGGCGCTGAGTATGTGATGTGCGCTTCTTTTGCGCTCAATCGCCTTCTGCATTGCTGTTGTTGTTGGCAATATCATTTGGCCAAAAGGATAAACATTTAAGGAATCGTTTATAATTCGTGCCTCTAGACGTTGATATTGGCACGTTGCTGCGGAAGCACACGTAGGCGGCCAGCCAGCACTCAATGTTGTTCTTGTCGATGTTATTGTTGTTGTTGTAGTGAGTTTTGTTTCGAGTCATTTGTTGTGATCCCTGCAGTAATTTAGGATGGTCTTGTTCATGTTCATGACCAGTGGATACCGTGTTGCGGACGTATAAGAAGAAGGTTGTATAAAGCATTTAGGTAATCTAAAACCAAGTCGTTTTATAGGTTATATTTATAAGGTTATATGCTTGCTCTGTGAACCACTGTGGAATAAATTGCATAAAATATAGAGAATAATGTAGACTCCAAAATGTTGGTGTATAAATAGTAACCTGAACATCATCCTAAACAAAAATGAGGAGTAAACATTTAAAATAGCTTACTATGCACCTGATTCAGATTCTTCTAGGAAGGAGGAGAGATGTTGAAAATATCCCTGAAGGGAAATATGACGATGTAAACTTTATACCACAAACGATGAAAAGGACTAACTTGGAAAAAGGAAAAATTTTTGTGGACTTTTAAAAACAATTATAGCTACCTCTTCTGCGTATACAGTTGAACCAACAATAATGGTCAAGGAAAAATATATTTTACCGAATTTATGGAATAAATATTATATAAAGGGTGTCCCAACAAGAACGCAATTTTTAAATCTGGCAACATTCGAAGTGTAATTGTTTTACATTTGAACAATTGTTATTGTTTGCTAGTAGAAGGTACGAGGTTAGTAAAAATAGAGCATTACACGAATGAACAACGCATTCTCATTGTGAAATTGTTTTACCAAAATGGTGAAAGTTTTGCGGCTACAGTTCGCAAATTGCGATCAATTTGGGGTCAGAATAATGCTCCAAAAGAGTCAACTGTAAAGAGATTAATGGATAAATTTGCCGAAACTGGGTCTATTAGTGATGTAAAGACAGCAACGCCTAAAATAAAAAAAATTATTAAACTAAAACCAATATAAAAAGCCAAATGAGGTTAGACCGAACTTGACTTTCGATTTACCCTCTAGAAGTCATCAATGGTAGTCGCGGCATTGGAAAAAACCCGCTCCATTTAGGTTCAGTTTTCATATTGTGATCATCCATGTTTCCTGACATGTGGAAAGTGTAACTTCAATTATTAAACTCCCTATCAAATAATCGACCTATAATTGTGCAGCCTGTATCGCGACAAGCATAAACTACCTTCTGTTTATATATATATATATATATATATATATATATATATATATATATATATATATATATATATATATATATAAATATATATATATATATATATATATATATATATATATATGTATATATATATATATATATATATATATATATATATATATATATATATATATATATATATATATATGTAGAATCACCCTGTTTATATTGTACTTAAAATCAGCCTGTTTATCGTTTTTTCGCTTATTGCTTATGAGAGAAAGAGAAGTTTTTTTGTCAAGAAAAGTAAATGTAAAAAAGAGCTATAAGAAAAGAAGTCAAGTTAAGGTCAATTAATTGTAAAAAGGCTTTTCTAATGAGAAGTCGATAAGAAAAAGTAAAGTAAAGAAGTGTTAAGAAATCTGAAAAGTATTAAAGAAGTTAAAAATTGAAAAGTGCGTGAGTTTAATTTATTTCGAAAAGAAGAATAATACATGGTGTCAGAAGTGGAATTACGTGCAAATTAAAAACCCGTCTATTTTTTTATACGATCGTGTTTTCGCGTTTAATAAAATTGACTAATTTTTGCATGTAATATCGTAGTGAGACTCAAAAAAAAAAAAAAAAAAAAAACCACCGGAGCCCTAAGTGGCAAAATATAATTTTGTTGTTGTGATTTTTTTTTGGAAGTGGCTATTCGTTTACTTAAAAACAGCGACCATTTTACCGCTAAGAAATAAATTGATACGCGTTGTTGTTGTTGTTATTGTTGCTGCTGCTTTTGGTTTCATTTTGTGCCTTGAAATTTGTCATTGTTGCTACTCATTGAATTTGCGTTGAAAAAAAAAAATATAAAGGAGAGAGACAAATTCACGTCTCTAATGTGTTATACGGGATCTCTTATCAAAGAAGACAAAGAAAAGACATTCAATTCCCTCCAAATTTATTTACCGCTCCGACCATTTTTTTTGGTCACACGTGTAGTGTATGTGAATTTATTGTGTTTGTTGTAAAAATATTCCATATCCCTTTAGTGAAAATTATAGGCAGTCTTCAAAATGTACTACTAATTTTAATAGTAAAAAATCAAGTGGTTAATTTACTAGTTCAAAACTTATTTATAAGTTAACCAGCTACTGACTTTTGCGGCACTTCATTGCCGTGTATACTAAATTTTTCCTTTCTTGTCAATTTAATTAAAAGAAAGTAAAGACAAACATTGGAATTTGAAGAAAAACTGTTATTTTTATAATTTCAAGCACTTTTTGTAATTCCTCAATTTAGAGATAAATCTTCAAGTTAACGCGTGTTTTAAAATATGCGCAAGTGTTCGCAAAGAAAAGTAGAAATGCGACACAATGAATTAACATGCTGAATTAATGTCGAGTACAAATTATTATATTATGTACATACATATATATGAATTTTACATATAATTATGAGTTTTACTAGTATTTTACATGTCGAGTACACATTATTATATTATGTATAGATGAATTTTACATATAATCTGAGTTTTACTATTACTTTAACAAGTTGGTTTCACTGCTGGGATGTTGTCTAAAATAGCGAATATTCGGAGAAAAAAAATCAGAAGAAATCAGGGCTACGTTTAAATTAAACTTTTATGGGTCACTTCATTTGTATTTTAGAAAGAACTGCGAAACTTCTAAAAAGAAATGGTTATAATAAATCAAAAAAATTGTATTTTTTCATTTGGAATTGAAAACTCAAATGTTAACAAGTTCTTTTCATAAATTATAACTATTCTTAATGTAAAATCTGATCCAATTGCTTTCCATTTACACTTCTGTTCACTGTAAACGCACCATAGTAATCATAAGATGTAGAATAATAATTATTTGGTTTTTTGCCATCATATTATACTACTAATAACTAAAATAATTAATAAAAATTCATTTATATTAAAATGGGGTCCGACTGCCCCAGTAGTACCCCAAGCGTGGCTAAATATGCATGGCCATGAACGAATGAAAGTGCACAGGGGACAGTAAAAATATTAGAATTTGGAACAGAAGGAGACAAAAATTAAGTAATTTACGGTCAAAAGAGAATTCAACGGTTCTACAGTATTCTCACAAATAACAACAGTTTCAATAATCTCAGAAAAATCTTCAAAATAGGTCAAAAATGCACCTAAACGAATTAAGTTAACGGCTTTATGCTTTTAATTAAACAGAGGTAGTGTTTCTTTCTTTAATAATGTAGAAAACAAATTTTTTTTTTGTCGGATTAATTTTTTTACTTAAACGTAACTGGAATATTTCGACTTGTGGATCTTGAGGGTTCATTGATAATGAGAAATTATCAAAGAAATTGTATGTTTTCAGTTATTTTGAGAAGTTAAGTGAATTGAGGAATGACGAAAGTTAGAGTTAAGGGGGTGCACTGTATTTTTACCACTACATACATCAATTTTAAAAACTCCTCTCAGTAGCAGAACTCGCACAAACACATTCATATCAACTGTCTATTCTTGTATATTCTTTGCTCTTATGCTACGGTGTAAAGGAAACTGTTATACCTTTTGCAAATTTTGATTTTTTTGCATATGAAATGAATACTCTTGATTCGTTTACCGTAAGAGAAATTCAAACTTTATTAAAAGCTCAAAAACTACCCGATCGGTGTACCACAAAAAAAGATTTGGTCGATCGGCTAACAAATTTTATGCAATCAAATCAAATAACCAATATTCAAGACTTAAAAATCCGTGCAAATACAGTAGAGGAAGTAAGTGACGTCAGCGACTCTGAATTGCTAAAACCTCAAGCGCTGTATAAAACCGAAGTTACGAAAGGCGATAGTGATTTATTAAAAAGTGCCAGTGCGGATAATTACACCAGAGCATTTATAAAAATGCCTAACCAAGTAGTTCAAAATAATATCAGTTTTAAGGACGTGGAGGAATCTCTCGAAAAGTTTAACGGGGAGACGGGAAAAAATATAGAAGAGTGGTTAGAAGACATGCAGAACATAGCAATAGTGTGCAAATGGAGTGACGTACAGCTCTTTCTTTACGGTAGAAAACTATTGTGCTGTGCAGCAAAACTCGCGGTAGAGTCGGAAACTGGTGTTACCAGTTGGGACAAATTGAAAATCGTTTTGAATTATGAATTCGGCGCGCGTGTGCAATTAAACGTTTTTAAGATACTTGAGACAACCAAAAAACTGAATACTGAGTCATACCTCGAATACCTATACCGAATGAAAAAGATTGCGTCCAGAGGTAAAGTTGAACCTGAACACCTAGTAAGCTATATCATAACCGGAATCCCTGAGGATTGTTCAAGTAAGTCTTATAGTTTTATACTCATCTCGTTCTTTAGAGGATTTAAAAATTAATCTAATTGGGTTCGAAAAGCTAAAAGCTGAGCAAGCAAAAGAGAAAAAGAAATTTAACGTGGATAGTAGCAATATCAATAGGAGGCCAATTAACACTTACCCGCAGGGTAGGCGCTGCAATAATTGTGGCAGCAGATCACATATAGCCCAAGCCTGTCCCGATCGTGCAAAAGGCACCCGCTGCTTCAGGTGCAACCAGTTTGGGCACATTGCCCCCAACTGTCCCAATAGTTCTAGTGCACAGGGATCACAACAGAGAGTCACGCCACGTTCAGATTTTCGTATGAACCGAATCTGCTTTGCCCGATATGATCGCTAAAGCTGAGATAAAACAAACTACTTACGATGCTTTGGTGGATACAGGTAGCGACATCAACCTTCTATCAGGGACGGTAAAAGATAATTTGGGAATCGTGCAGTATGATAGTCCTGGTAATGTGGTAGTTGGGTTCGGAGACCACAACCAGAAAACCCACTGAGTTGTTAATCTTGATGTAGTGGTAGAATCAAATCGCTATAATTTGGATTTTCACGTGGTACCTTACGAATGGGTAAACGCGGATATAGTCCTAGGGAAAGAGATCTTAAAATTTGCAACAGTCATTATCAACCCAGGCCGACTAATTTCGTCGAAAGATGTAGCCCCAGAAGAAATGCTGGCTGTTTCTCATGTTAATTTGATACATCTTCCCGAAGAGCAACCAGATCGTGAGATAGATAGTTTGTGTAGTGTTACTGATAAAAACGTCCGTCAGGCTGTGGAATGCACGGTCCAATCTTACTCTCCATCAAAAGTAAGCGAATCATGTGTAAAGATGCAGATATGTTTAGAAGATGAGAAACCTGTTTTCCAGAAACCTCGCAGACTTGCTCCCAAAGAAAGCGAAATTGTGCGCAACCAAGCTGATGAGTGGATAGGAGAAGGCATTATTCAGCCTAGTTCTTCAAATTATGCAACCCCAGTTGTCTTAGCTCACAAAAAGGACGGCAGTTATCGACTATGCGTCGACTATCGAAAACTAAATCAGAAGGTGATTCGAGATAGGTTTCCTTTGCCTAATATAGAAGACGTTTTAGAGGGTTTGTACAAGACGCGTGTGTTTACAACATTGGATTTAAAGAATGGTTTTTTCCATGTTGATGCCGAGGAGAAGAGCATGAAATATACCTCTTTCGTCACACCCGATGGCCAATATGAATTCAGGAAAGACCCCTTTGCAACTCCCCAGCTGCATTTCAACGTTTCATCAACACAATTTTCCAAAATCTAATTAAGAAGGGTGTCGTTTTGGTTTACATGGATGACGTTATTATCCCAGCCGAGTCAGTAAAGGAAAATCTTGCTAAGTTAAGAGAAGTTTTAGACTTAGCAGAAAAGCATGCATTGGTTATCAAGTGGAAAAAATGCAGATTTGTACAACAAAGCGTCAATTTTCTGGGTCATCTAGTTGAAAATGGGTCTATACGGCCATCAGAAGAGAAGACTTTAGCTGTGAAGAAGTTCCCAAGGCCTACAAATTTACACGGAGTGATGAGCTTTTTGGGATTAACAGGGTTTTTCCGAAAATTTGTCAGGGACTATGCCCTTATCGCCAAGCCTCTGACGGACCTTACACAAAAGGATAAACCGTTTGAGTGGAAGGCACCTCAGGAGACTGCTTTTCTTAAATTCAAAGAAGTTTTGTGCAATGAGCCCGTCCTGAAGCTGTTTAACCCCAACCTTATAACTCAGTTACATACCGATGCCAGTAAAGAGGGCTATGGAGCTGTGTTGCTTCAAAAACATGAGGACGAACATTTTCATCCAGTGTTTTACTTAAGCTTTAAAACAAAACCATCAGAGAAGAACTATTCTAGCTATAATTTGGAAATATTAGCCATCGTGACGGCGTTAAAAAAGCTGCGTGTTTATCTTCTTGGGTTGGATTTCGAAATATATACAGACTGTAAGGCCTTTAAACAAACCATGGCTAAGAAAACTTTGAACAGCCAAGTTGCAAACTGGGCAATGCAGATAGAAGAGTTTCAGTGTAAGATTCGCCGTAGAGCAGGTAGCAGTATGAGGCATGTGGATGCGTTGAGCAGATATCCGGCAGTGCTCCGAATTGAGGACGATATTCAAACCGCAGTTAAGAAGGCGCAAGCTGCAGACGAGTTTTGTCAGATGGTGATTAAAATTTTGAAAAAGGAGGCTTATGAAGACTTTGAGATGAGAAGCGGAATGTTATGCAAGTTTAGTGATGGAGCATATCTTTTGGTTGTGCCCAAAATAATGAGGCGGGAGCTCATAAGCAGGTTTCACGAGCAGGGGCATTGGAGT
Organism: Clusia tigrina; assembly: GCA_920105625.2. Classification (NCBI taxonomy): domain Eukaryota; kingdom Metazoa; phylum Arthropoda; class Insecta; order Diptera; family Clusiidae; genus Clusia; species Clusia tigrina. The sequence continues at coordinate 376,012,946 of OV050030.1, forward strand.
GCTAAGAAGGTAGAAGCTAAGATTAGACAAGAATACTTCATCCCCAACCTGAGCAAACACGTTAATGTAGTGATCAACAATTGTATTGCCTGTTTTCTATCTGCTAAGAAATCGGGTAAGCAGGAAGGATTCCTTTCACCAATTGAAAAGCTTGACGTTCCGCTGTATACATTCCACTTAGACCATTTAGGTCCCCTGCCGTCTACGGCCAAAGCATATAAGTACTTGCTGTTGATTGTTGATGCTTTCACAAAATTTGTGTGGATTTACCCTACCAAGACTAGTTCTGCGGAGGAAGCTCTCAGAAAGTTACAGCAACATAGTGAAATATTCGGTAATCCTCTGGTGGTTATAACTGATAAAGGAACTGCATTTACTGCCAACGTTTTTAAGACCTACTGTACAGAGCGTAGCATAGCCCAGCACTTAATAACGACCGGTGTTCCAAGAGGAAATGGTCCAGCAGAGCGCATGAATAAAATAATAATTGAAATGTTAACGAAGCTGTCTGTGGAAAATCCCTTGAAGTGGTACTGTCACGTGGGTCGTGTCCAGATGATTATAAACAGCAGTGTATCCAGGAGTACCCAAAGAACGCCTTTTGAACTTATGTTTGGAATTCCGATGTTCAACAGTGAAGATCTTGAGTTAAAGCAACAGTTTGAAGCAGAGTTGCGGAATAATTTTCAAGATGAAAGACAAGAATTGAGGCAGCAAGCGAGAGAGGCAATTCTAAGAGTGCAGCAAGAAAACAAAATTTCATTCGACAGAAAGCGTAAACGTGCAATGAAGTACCGTCTAGGCGATTTAGTCGCAATCCTTCGAACTCAGTTTGGTTCGGGACTTAAGCTGTTTCCGAAATATTTGGGGCCTTATGAAGTCGTTAAGGTGAAGCGCAATGATCGTTACGAGGTCAAGAAAGTGGGTTCTCATGAGGGCCCTAACACTACATCTTCTTCGGCAGATTATATGAAACCATGGATACGTTTTGCAGAAAGTGAAGACGAGTCGTCAGGGACCGACGACGAGTCGGATGGTCGAGTGTAGAATCACCCTGTTTATATTGTACTTAGAATCAGCTTGTTTATCGTGTTTTCGCTTAATGCTTATGAGAGAAAGAGAAGTTTTTGTGAAGAAAATTAAATGTAAAAAAGAGCTATAAGAAAAGAAGTCAAGTTAAGGTCAATTAATTGTAAAGAGGCTTTTCTAATGAGAAGTCGATAAGAAAAAGTAAAGTAAAGAAGTGTTAAGAAATCTGAAAAGTATTAAAGAAGTTAAAAATTGAAAAGTGCGTGAGTTTAATTTATTTGGAAAAGAAGAATAATAATTCTACATATATATATATATATATATATATATATATATATATATATATATATATATATATATATATATATATATATATATATATATATATATATATATATATATATATATATATATATATATAAATATATATATATATATATATATATATATATATATAAATATATATATATATATATATATATATATATATATATATATATATATATACGAGGTGTGATCCAAAAATAACCGTTATTTTCAAATTTCGTGAGTTACGTATGTTCGATGTTCGCATTTTTTTTCTGTTATGTTGGTACACATGTCTGTTATATATGTTGGCAATACCAACCATTTTGGATTGTCATTTTGTTTTTGACAGATAAAAAGGTTAGTCGTGTTTTGGTGTGCTCTTCGGTTTTGTACTATTCGAAAAAATGGATCAAAGAGTTGAATAAACTGTTGTCGGGCGTTACCATTGCTCAAGGTGGTGTCCTACCAAATATCTAAGCCGTACTCTTGCCAAAGAAGACTGTGAAAAAAAATCGTAAATCGTGATTTATTCAATCAGGAACAGGAACCAGAAACCAGACAAATGTTGAAATCAGAGCCAATCATAAAAGTTTTCTGTAAAAAATGAAATTAAATGCGCAAGGACATTTGAAATGTTGACTGTGGCCTTTGGCGAGTCTACTATGAGCAGAACACTAGTTCAATTGTGATATAACCGGTTTAAGGAAGGCCGAGAAGATGTCAATGACGATGCTCGTCCTGGTCGCCCGAGCACGTCAACAACCGATGAAAACATTGACGCAGTGAAGAAAATGATTTTGGATAATCGTCGAATCACTTTCAGAGAGGTTGCTGATGATGTTGGCATATCGTTCGGCTCATGCCAAGCAATTTTTACGGATGTTTTAGGCATGAAACGTGCGGCAGCGAAGATTGTTCCAAAATTGCCAAATTTTGAGCAAAAACAACGTCGCATGGACATCGCTCAGGAGCTGTTGAACATCGTCAACGACGATCCAGATTTCCTCAAAAAGATCATAACTGGTGACGAAACGTGGGTGTATGGATATGACATTGAAACCAAAGCCCAATCATGCCGATGGAAACGTCCAGATGAGCCAAGACCGAAAAAAGCACGTCAAGTTCGGTCGAACGTAAAGGTTTTGCTGACAGTTTTCTTTGATTGGAATGGCGTGGTGCATCATGAATTCTTGCCACAAGGTCGTATGGTCAACAAGGAATACTATCTTGAAGTTGTGCGCGGTTTGCGAGAAGCAATTCGTCAGAAACGCCCAGAATTATGGAAAAACCAATCATGGATTTTGCACCATGATAACGCACCAGCTCACACATCGATGCTTGTGCGTAATTTTTTGGCAAAAACAAAACCGTTATCATGCCTCAACCACCGTATTCACCGGACTTGGCCCCCGCTGAATTTTTCCTCTTTCCAAAACTGAAGACACCGAAAGGAAAGCGTTTTGCTACGATTGAGGAGATAAAAGAAAAATCGAAACAGGAGCTGTTGGCGATACCAAAAAAAGCGTTTCAGAACTGTTTCGAGGATTGGAAAAAACGCTGGCATAAGTGTATTATATCTGCGGGGAATTACTTTGAAGGGGACAAGATAGTTGTTGATGAATAAATAAATACTTTTTGAAAAAATTGAAAATAACGGTTATTTTTTGATCAAACCTCGTATATATATATATATATATATATATATATATATATATATATATATATATATATATAGAACTGGCCATAGTTGCTACACTGCAACGCTTGAAAGTTTTGGAAGACATTCAGCCAGCGTTCGGTAGGGGTGATATGACCATTCTGATTCTGTAGGTTTTCTATAAGGCCTTTGATAGAGTTGAACACAATATACTCTTGCAAAAGTTCAAATTGTATTTTACTTTCTCTTAGGGAGCAATGCCGCTACTAAAATTATATTTAGCTAACCTTTGGCAAAAAGTAGTGTCTAAAAACATAAGTGCTAACCTTAGAAGGGTTAGTCGGTAGTGCCACAATGATCTATTTGGGTCTTAGTAAACAATATGCAAATTGTAGACGGTATATATTTACTGCTACGCGCACTATTAGGAAATATTCATAAATTAAGATCTACAATAGATTATGGACACATTTTAAGCGAACCTGCATATGGACATTAGCCTAATGCAAGAAATGCGGTTTATCAGAGAAAGGACACGCTAATTTTTCTCAGAAGGAACATTATATGAAATGATCAATACATTGGGTCCATAATAGTGTGAACAAAATATGGGCAGCACAATACGACTGCCATGCCTATAAATAAAATCATTAATTGGTTTCTATAGAAGACTTATCTTCGAAATTAATGGACACGAGTTCAGAGAACTAGCATGAAAGACCACACAATAAATGGGTGGGCTGAGAAAGCTCAGCCATTGCCAATATGGACATATTCTTATAACTTAAAACCTATTCAAAATTTGTGGCAGAAATTTTATACAAATGACGCTACAAAGCCATATATACGATCGCTCAGATAAAGGACACGCCTCTCTCCAAAATAATCAATTTTGGAGACACCATTTAAAAATACCCTATCTTTGCTCTAATGAATATGGTAGCAGTATGCATTAGATCCGTACTAGGCTGCAAGCAAAATATGATTATAAGTCACATATATGCGTAATAAAGTTACATATGCGTTGGCAAAGTGCGCATTCAAAAATTTACGCATTTGAAAAATGTCCAAATGAACTCCTTCGAAGTTCACTTTTTGCGCATAAAACATGCATTTGAACATTTTTGAATCCGTATTTTATTTTACGCATTCATAAGCGATCCCACGGATCCGTATCTACGCATTAAAATATGTTCCCACGGAATATATTTTAATGCGTAGATGAAGTAGAATGAAGAAAATATAAAAAGAACCAGAAAAATGGCAATAGCGTTGAGTTATAAAAAGTTGTTCATGAGAGCAGGTTGTCTCTAAAGTATTATTATTAGTTGCTCAAAGTGTTTATTAAAATTAAATAAAACATAACTTAAAATAAAAGTGATTTGTGTTCTTTTTCAAAACTTAACTTGTTTATTAAAAATAAATAAAATATAACTTAAAATAAAAGTGATTTGCATTATTTTTAAAAACTTAACTGGCGACGAGGATGGGATCCCGGCTATTCATATTCTGTTGAAAAATATGAATAGTGTTTTTTTAAAAAACTTAACCGGGCATTCCAAAAACAAAACAAATAAGACAAGAGTCTTATAGAAAATTATAAAAAAATGCAAATAAAAAAACAAACAAGATCAAACATTAAAAAAAGCATAATTCAAAATTTCAATAATATTTTAAATAATTATAAAATTAATTTTAAACGTACAATATAAAATTATAAAATAAAAGTTTAAAAAAACGGAGAAAGCAAAACAAAAGTATATAAACGAAAAAAAAACCACAAAAGTTATTACGCATACATCAGCTGGCAGTGACAACTATAAATCACATATGTATATATATGTACGTCTACAAGAAAATTCACAGCAGCAGCAACCACAGCAACAGGACATATAAATAATTAAATATATTAAATAATTACAACTATAAAGAATGCATACATCCTAACACAACTACAACCAAAGGAGCAGCAGCAACCACAAAAACAGGAAATAGTAAATATTAAAATTATGGTTTATTTAAATATTTTAATTTTAATTTAAAGCTTATGTAAATATTTTAATTTTAATTTTAAGTCTATGTAAATATTTTAATTTTAATTTTAAGTCTATGTAAAATATTTTAAAAATGGAACCGAAAATTGTGCCTGTATCGCCATCAACATCTATGACTGGACATTCTGTTACAATAGATCCCCTTAAATATATAAATAATTAACCTGAGTTCAGAGGGAACTCAGATGAAATTTAAACTCTTTTTGAATTAATAGATAGGATTTATCCACTATTAGATACCTTTGACAACAATTTCCAACTACTTTTTTTTGATTTAATTAAGGGAAAATTAAAAGGAAAAGCCAGAGAAATTATAGAACTTCATCATGATGCAAGATCCTGGGGGGAAATGAAAACAATTCTATATAATAATTTTGGAGATAGATTCACTTGTGAAGAATTATTTGACGAACTCAGGGCAGTAGTCTTTCGAAATAATAGCGTTGGTTTTTATAATGAAATAACAAATAAGTTAAGAAGACTTAACAGAAAAATTTTTTCATTAGGAAATAATCCAACAGCGTCGGAATTCCTAAAAAACAATAGGAGAACTGCTTTAAATATATTCAAAAATAAAATGCCTGAGCCAATGCGCAGAATCTTTTTTTGTAGAAATCCCTCTAGCTTGGAAGAAGCCATGGATATTCTACAATCGGCCGGATATGTTCATACAAGTGAGAATAAACCAAACCAACATACAGTAAAGCAAAATTTTTCTAAACAGGAATCTGGACAGAATTATATACGTACACATAACAGTGCCCAGCAGAGACAATATAACCATCATAATCAATATCAACCAAGTAAATTTAGGAACTACAACCAATATAATAATCAGGGTCAAAATTTTAACAATTCACAGCGGCAATACAGAAATTTTAATTACAATCAAAGACAACCAATTACTAATAATAATAAAAATTTTGTATCACGACAATTACCAGCAGAACCGATGCTAACAAATATTGAACAAGAACATCCTCCAAATTTTCGGCTTTCAGCCTCAAACAGAACTTACCATATATAGAAGTTAAATCCAATTTAGGAACATTAAAATTTATAATAGATACCGGTGCGACACATTCAATTATAAATCCCAATATTTGTGATCCTAAGTGGAAAATACCAACTGATCCGATCAATCTAAAGACACTCCAACACTTTATTAAAATAACAGAAAAAGTATCCATACCCCTTTTTGAAGAATTAGGCGATCCCAATGAGAAAATAGACATGTTTATTTGCAAGTTTCATGAAGAGTATGACGGTATCATTGGCAATAATATATTAAAACAGTTAAAAGCAATAATAAATTTTGAAAGAAATATTATTCAAATCGGTCAGAAACAAATATGTATTCAATTTTTAACAAAAACTCAAAGTTTTAATTTTACAAAGAAAGGTATTTATGAAGTATACATTCCAGTTCAGGAAATGGAAGGTTTAGTATATACTCCTGGCAAAACATCACAAGATAAAAAAATAGAAATTAAAGAAGGTATATACGAAGTCTCTAATTATAAAATGAACGCCATTGTAGAAATAAAAGATGCTAAGCCAAAAGAAATAATTTTCAATTGTCAACCAACCGTAGCGATTTCAAATGATAATTTCTATGTGAATGAGACTAGAGCATTTAAATCATGAAGAAAAATACAAATTAATTTCGGTCAAAATTTTCAAAAATATTTTATAACGAAAAAACAAATCTTAGTTTCACTAATGAAATAAAACACAGAATCCGTACTAAAGATCATACACCAATAGCAGTCAAAACATATAGGTATCCTTATGTACACAAGGAGGAGGTACAACGACAAATTCAGGAAATGATTAGTAGTAAAATTATAAGACCAAGCCAATCACCATATTCAGCACCAGTATGGGTAGTACCTAAAAAGTTAGACGCCAGCGGAAAACGTAAGTGGCGATTAGTGATAGACTACCGTAAATTAAATGAGGTAACGATTGATGACAAATACCCTATTCCAAGTATGGATGAAATTTTGGAAAAATTGGGAAGATGCCATTATTTCACTACTATAGATCTAGCAAAAGGTTTCCACCAAATAGAGATTGCGAAAGAAGATATTTATAAAACAGCATTCAGTGTAGAGGGCGGATATTGCGAATTTCTTCGAATGCGATTAATGAATAATGTATTAGGAGATTACATTAACAAAATTTGCTTAGTCTATCTTGACGATATTATAATTTTCTCTACTTCGTTGCAAGAGCATCTGGAGTCAGTTACGAAAGTTTTTCAAAGACTTAAAGAAACCAATCTCCAAGTCCAATTGGACAAATCGGAGTTTTTGAAACATGAAACCGAATTTCTCGGGCATATTGTTACAAACGAAGGCATAAAGCCTAATCCACAAAAGATAATCTGTGTACAAAATTTTCCACTACCAAAATCAGCAAAAGAAATTAAAGAATTTCTTGGTTTGACTGGTTACTATCGTAAATTCATGAAAGATTACGCCAAAATTGCGAATACGATAACTAAATATTTAAAGAAATGTATAAAATTGAATTTAGAAGATAGCGATTATTTAAATAGCTTTGAAACATTGAAACGACTATTAATAAATGATCCTGTGTTGAAATATCCAGATTTCGGAAAGCGTTTCACTTTGCAAACAGATGCAAGTGATCTAGCCCTTGGTGCCATATTATCTCAGGATGGTCATCCAATCTGCTACGCTAGTCGTACGTTAAACGACCACGAACAAAATTATAGCACTATTGAAAAAGAGCTACTTGCAATCGTATGGGCAACCTAATATTTCCGTCCGTATTTATTTGGTAGACAATTCATAATAGAAACAGATCACAGACCACTGGTTTGGCTTTTTTCGATAAAAGAACCAAATTCTAAATTAGTCAGATGGAGATTGCGACTGGCAGAATATGATTATGAAATTAGGTACAAAACAGGATTAAAGAATGGTAACGCAGATGCACTTTCTCGCATCTTAATAAATCACAATGAAGCACAGGTAATAACCCCTGTAATAATAGAATCTCAATGCCCAGTAAACATTAATAAAACTCAAATTATTTTAAAGAAAACCAACTCAGGTTCCTTAAAAATAAAGAATTTAAATATTTTTAATTCAAAACGTAAAATAATATCTGCAAAAACATATAATGATGACACTATCATTATGTTAATTGAAAATCATTTTGAAAGTAATAAAACTAACGCTATTTTAGTAAAAGACGAAGAACTATACGAAAAATTTAAATTAATTATTGGACAAAACTTTAGCAATAATAGTAATAATAAATTTAATAATAATAAATTTAAAATTGTAAGATGTAAAAACATCTTAAAAGACATAACAGATGAGAATGAATTAAATGAATATATAAAAACCGAACACCATAAAAATAACCATAGAGGAATAAACGAAAATTTTAATGAACTAAGAAACGAAATATACCACCCAAAATTAAAAACAAGAATTACACAATACATTAATAACTGCGATATATGTAACAAGGAAAAATATGACAGACGACTAATCAAACACCAATTCAAAATGACATATACACCTGAAGCCCCCAAAGAAATAGTTCATATAGATATATTCTACAGTTTAAATAAATCTTTGTTTCTAACCATAATAGACAAATTCTCAAAACATGCTAAAGCAATTAAGATTTCGAATCGATCTTGGATAGAGTTTAAAAGAGCTCTTATACAATATATCAGTCCAGCAGGTCATTTCACAAAAATTATTGTAGACAATGAATTAGGATTCAAAGCATTACCATTATTACAATTCCTTCAAAATGAAAATATCGAAATACATTATACCTCAAGTAGCAATCATACATCTAATTCAGATATCGAACGACTTCACAATACAATAAACGAACACTTAAGACTTCTAAGGTATGATCCTAACAAAGACTTAGAAAGCGTAGAAGAGAAAAATTTATAATCATTACCTACTATAATAACACGATTCATACAACCACTGGACAAAAACCAATAAATTTTGTTAACGGCTCAATAAACCAAACAGAGTATCCTTCTATTAAAGATAGAATGATACAAATTAAAGAAAAAATCACAAATAAATTAAACCAAAATCGAGAAGATATAGACCTCACAACTGGACCTGTATATATAAAAGAGGAAAGGGGAGGAAAGAACCATTCTAAATTTAAAAAATTGAATGTACATAGATTAGATGACGATCATGTAGGTACAAAAAGAGGCCAAAAATATTACAAAACACATATAAAAAGAAACAAAAAGTTTCAAGTCAATAATTAAGAAGAAAAAAAATGATGTAAACAAACAAAAACAAAAAAAATGATGTAAACAAACAAAAACAAAAGAAATGATGTAAATACTATAATAAGAAAATTAAATTATGACTGTATACTTACTTTTAATTTAATAGAATTAAGAAAATGTACAAAAAACATTATCCTCGCCGGAGTCTCGGACCAAAGGTGGGCGAGTCACATATATGCGTAATAAAGATACATATGCGTTGACAAAGTGCGCATTCAAAAATTTACGCATTTGAAAGATGTCCAAATAGCGGTTTTGCGCACTCAAAGAGTGAACTCCTTCAAAGTTCACTTTTTGCGAATAAAACATGCATTTGAACATTTTTGAATGCGTATTTTATTTTACGCATTCATAAACGATCCCACGGATCCGTATCTACGCATTAAAATATGTTCCCACGGAATATATTTTAATGCGTAGATGAAGTAGAATGAAGAAAATATAAAAAGTGCCAGAAAAATGGCAATAGCGTTGAGTTGTAAAAAGTTGTTCATGAGAGCAGGTTCTCTCTAAAGTATTATTATTAGTTGCTCAAAGTGTTTATTAAAATTAAATAAAACATACATAACTTAAAATAAAAGTGATTTGTGTTCTTTTTCAAAACTTAACTTGTTTATTAAAAATAAATAAAATATAACTTAAAATAAAAGTGATTTGCATTATTTTTAAAAACTTAACTATTATACACACTACTACTGCCACGCCCACAATTAATCTATATAAATTACTGGGTCATTAAGGAAGATTCATCAATGAAATTTTACTTCATTACTAGTATAAAACACACACAAAAAAATTGTCGTGAAATTTTGAGAATAAAACTTCTGTTAAATTCTTGGACATCATTTTATAAGAACTCTACAAAGCCATTCATAAGAAAAGGGATCGATCAGATAAAGAACACGACTCCCTCCATTATAATCAACTCAGGGTACCCTACCGAAAATCAACCTGGATAGGCTCCTAATGATGATATCTGAATAAAATGTACATCGCCTTGGTATAACTCCCACGTACTTGTAAGGGTGAAGGGTATTTCGACGTCAGTCTCACCCGACTTCAGGTTTCTTTACTTGTAATCAATGACATTGTATATTGTTGGAATATTGTATTCATTCAATTATTTGCGGATGTTGCGCAGGTTTATCTGTCTCGTTTAATTTTTAGAATGATCGCGGGCCTCCATGTAACTACTTATGACCATGCCATAATAATTTAAATTAAATATCTCTAAAACAAAAGGTATACTCGTATATATGTATTGTGCAATGTTCACATATACAAAATTGTCTCTAATAATTAAAATACACCAATTCCATTTTTAGCTAAAAATTTAACCTGCTTGGAGTTGCTCAGACCCCGTAAACTATACTGTGGCAAATATTTTAATATTCTTAGAAAGCTTTGATGTTCAGCTGACTTTGTGCACCAGGATACGAAATTAAGGTTTGTGACATCATTTGTAATACCACTTATAACATATAATGGACTCGTGTATAGAAAAATACACCTAAACAAAAGTTGCAATAATAATAGATATATATTTTCTAAACATAAATTTGAACATTCATCCAAATATTCTATAAGTAGACTCAACTGTAGACTTACTTCTTTATTGAATTTTTTTTATTATAGTCTTATTGCAGAAGTTAATAATATATAACATATAAAATATATAATATATAGCAAACATCCACAGAACCTTCACAGAAAAGTATATTTTCTGCAATCAACAGGTACAGTCAATCTGATTTTGCCTTCTCATATGTATCTTATGTCTTCTAGGATGTTCTTTGTCACCTTTGGAATTCCTTACAAAGTAGTGTTAAGTCCAAAAGGAAACACAGATGCTTCAAATCGGCAATATTTCAATATTCACATATTTCAAGTAATAGTAAATTGTTCTTTTAATATTTTCACGTGTACGCTTTTGCTTCTGCTCTCATTGAAATTAGAATTTTTAATTTAAATTAATTAATTTAATTATATTTAATAGAAAAAAAAGAATTACCCAGTATTTGGATATTTTTTACAGTTATGTATAAATATTATGATGAAATTAAAAGACTAAGTGTTAAATGTTAAATAAAAAGTTAAACATTAAAAATTACGTAGGAGCCCAATTATGAATATATTTTTATTATAAGTACATGTACAGCCTTTTCGCAAATATTACCAATAAATATTATTATCCATCATAATAGTATCAATATATAATTTTACTATGATTGCATATTACTTTATAGTAGCAACATGCTTTTTCGTACCAAACATCATTGCACATATCTTATTTATGTTTTTCAATGTGTATATTCTCAATGAGTATATATACCATTAAGAATTGAGTCTGCAGAGGTATTATATATTTCAGATATTACTAATGGTGTCCGCAGAGGAATAGATGTACGTACGGATGGACTAAAGCTAATAACTGCCACACTTTGCTAAATCATTACATTTAAAAATCTGTGTAGCATAAATCTTCCTTATAGTATATATCAATTTAATAGTGTATGGGGATGATGACTAAATTTTAAAAATAAATATTTTGGGATTCTACAAGCACGCACGCTTCTCTTCTCTACCATAATAATGGTTGATACTTATTTCCGAACGAGCATTGAAAATATATACATACTTTATATTTCATTATATATATATATATATATATAAGTTAAATACTCTCCTGAGCAAAATCTATAATAATAAAAGAGTTTAAATTATTTTATATTATTTTATTATTTGTATTATTATGGTAGTCCTTCTCCTTCGAGCTCCTGCCAATTAAAAGATGCGAGCTCTCGTACTCGGGTTCTTTTTATACCTTTTCGCCGCCGACAATCGCATGGTGACTGCGCTTTGAGGCGGCATTGCGCGACAGCGTTTCACGGCTGGGCTTGGCGGCACCGACATACAACACATGTCTCGCCAATTCCTCCGGCACCGAGAACCGTCTACCGTAGCGACTGTGCCGCGCATTTTGTACAATGCTTTGTACTGCTGCGCAAGCGCATGGCGCCAATGGTCTTTTCATATGTTTTCTCGCGTACCGAGAACCAGCACCGTTTTTCGTGCCCTTGCGCAGCTGATGGCAGCGGATGGCAGCAGACCCTGTTGCAGCACATTTCGTACAATGCTTTGCACCGCTGCGCTAGCGCATGGCGCCAATGCTCTCAGTCTTGTGTTTTCCCACGCACCGAGAACCAGCACCGTCTACCGTGCCCCTGCGCAGCGGATGGCAGCAGACGCTGTTGCAGCGTATTTCGTAAAATGCTTTGTACCGCTGCGCAAGCGCACGGCGCCAATGACATGCAACGCGTATGTTGCTAGCTCCTCCCCCCTTAATATCAGCCGTCCTCGGCTGACGGGCGTCCCGCCTTCGGACACTACCACGCTATTTCTGATATGATTGAAAATATCCAAAGTTTTCCTTGTCTCTCTTTCTAAAATTGGTCACGTGTGAGGACCAAAATCACGGCAACAAAGCAGGACCCATCATGTCCCGACCCTCTAGGGTTTTTAAGAATGGACAATAGCTGGAGACGACCAGGGAAACAAAAAGAACATTTCAAGCTTTAAGCAGTTTCAAATGAGAAACTCTTCCTTTTAAAAAAATTTAAAGTTCAACTTTAATATCATAAACGTTATAAATTTAATCTATGTATTGCCCATATGAATTGAATGAGGTGATTCGAGTTGCTGCTGGTAAGAGTGCTTGTAAGGGAAGTTTAAGAAAATATGCCCTAACGTAGGTTGTCTTTGTGGACTACTCGGCCATCCACCAGGATACTCGATCCGAGGTCTGCGCCTACAGTCTTCTGGTTGTAAACTTTTGATAGTTTGTTTCCAAGCCTTTTATTTGCCTTAACAAATACCTTGTCTCCTGTTTTGAAAAATTTCGTTTTTCGCAGCCGGTTGAAATATTGGAGTTTAGTTTGTTGTGTAACTCGTAATCTGGCTTCCACCTCGCCTCTCATTACCTCGGAAATAGAATGAAGTATGTCGACAGGTCTCTGATTAGTAACAGAGTGGATTGTGCGGTTGTACCTGGATACCGCTAACAAAACTAGCTCCCGTATATCCGAGGAATAGTCCGCTGCTTTGAGACATCTTGAAATCTCCGTCAATGTGCTGTGGAAGCGTTCCACCTGTCCATTAGATGTGCTGTGAAGGGGCGGAACTGCATGAACGCTAGCATCGAACTGATTTTGTAGCATCGTTGTCGCATACCACAGTACGTGTATCCTTAAAGACATTGAGGGTTTCCAGTAGGGGTCCTTTGAGGTCCACTATACTTCTGGATCTTATGGGTTTTACAATGGCAGACTTGGAGAACTTGTCTTGGCATGTGAGGAAGTGGTGACCTGCCGTGGAATAGATATCCAGATGCAAAATTTCGCCCGGATGCGTGGGAATAGGGGTTTTGCCTATTTGGGTTGCGTGTGGGTGTCGATTGTACTTGCCTTCCTGACATATGCGGCAGGCACATGCCAGCTGCTTGAATTGTTTACGGACACCGGGGAAATATGCCATCCGCAACACCTGACGTGTAGTTTCATTCGGCGAACGATGGGCTCTGTTGTGCTCTCTGGCTAGGATTTCTTGTTGCTCGCTTGGGTTGGTGATATCCTTTACCCTTCTCTCACTGAATCGGAACTTCACGGATGGGAAGAGATCCGGCAAGGTGTCCTCCAAATATTGCAATGTAACTCGATCGCAATATATTCCATTCACAACATTGACGTTAACGGACTCGTTCAGCAGCTGGGGCAAGTCCGAAGGTGAGGCATAAGTTAGGACATGCCTGAGCTGCTTCTGGAATACTATGGAGGAAGTTTTCTTCGACTTCTCTCCAGCTTGGAGGATAAGCTGATTTCTGAAGCAATTGACGGGGTTATCGACAATCGGTATAGGATGATCGCTTATATTGGTTTCACGTTGGTTAGGTTTCTTCATTATTGCATTTATGTGCTGTCGTGAAAGCGCGTCCGCGACAACATTGAGTCTTCCTGGCTTGTAATGGAACCTCGGGGTGAACTCCTCAATGAAGGATCGCCATCGTTTCATCTTTGAGCTAACATTTCTGTCCGAGAGAGCGAATGTAAGGGGTTGATGGTCTGTAAAAATATTTAGGTTCTTGACTCCGTATAGGTAGTTTCTCAGCTTCTGCAATGACCAAACAATTGCAAGCAGCTCTCGCTCATTAGTTGCATAGTGCTCCTCTGTATCGGAGAGAGTGCGCGAGATCATGGTAATGGGCCGACATCCCTGCGATAGTACAGCCCCTAAGGCATGTAATGAAGCATCCGTGGTTAGATCGAATGGTTTTCCGAAATCCGGATAGAGAAGCAAAACATCCTCTGATGCAAGTGCTGACCTCACACGCCGAAAGGCGTCTAATGCATCCGCATCGAGGACAATCGAAGTGTTTTTAGACTTTGATGCGCCTATATGACCATTCTTCCCCCTCAGATACCTGGTTAGTGGCTTGGTAATCCGAGCATAATCCTTGATGAACCTTCTATAGTAGCCCGTCAAACCTAAGAAGGATCTTAAGGCGCGAAGGCTGTGGGGCTGCTCAAAATCAACGATATCCCTCACCTTGTTTGGGCAAGTTTTTATACCAATGTTGGAAACAACAAATCCCAGGAACTCTACCTCCTTTTTAAAGAACCTAGACTTTTCTCTAGTGACTCGCATATTAGCCTGGAATAACCTGTCCAAGACCCTGCGTAGATCCGTAAGATGCGTTGTTGCATCAGGAGAAAATATGATCACGTCATCCATGTAAACATAACAGCTCCTTCCAATCTCCTCCCGGAGTACGTCATCAATAGCTCTTTGGAAGATACTAGGGGCGTTCTTAAGGCCCATGGGTAGACGGCAATATTCGTACTTGCCATTATTTATTGAAAAGGCAGTTTTCTCCCGGTCCTCCTCTGCTAAAGCGATCTGGTAGAAGCCATTTTTTAGATCGATAGTTGAGAAATATGTAGATTTTCCCAAGTTTGCGAGAATGACCGAAGTGTCGGGTATTGGATATCGGTCGCTGATGGTTTTATCATTTAATCCGTCTGTAGTTTCGGTTGCGACGACGACCTTCACCCCGGAGGCTTCCATTGGCCCAGCCACCAGGAGAAGAATTACTTAACTCAGCGTATAGGAAATTGACTCTTGGGTGTTTCGAATCGTGTGAAGGTGGTAGCGACGAGTGTGGCCTTTTTGTAGCTGGATCCCTCCCTTGAAATTGCTGGCTATCCGAGTATGCTTTCCGCACATGAGGAGCGCCGATAGAAGCTCCAAACCGGTTTGCATTGAAGGG
This sequence comes from Clusia tigrina, assembly GCA_920105625.2. Classification (NCBI taxonomy): domain Eukaryota; kingdom Metazoa; phylum Arthropoda; class Insecta; order Diptera; family Clusiidae; genus Clusia; species Clusia tigrina. The sequence continues at coordinate 376,028,632 of OV050030.1, forward strand.
ATTTCGTGGAGGAGCGTCTATGGCGGGTATCGTAGACGGATTGTCCCATCGGGGTGGAGTTCTTGGCTGGGCGATGCCCCCAGTTCTTGGACGACCAATGGTAAGTCGAGCTGAGTCGGGCTGATACATCCTTATAGGCTGCTGGTTGACGCTATAATTGAAGGAGGGGTGCATTCCCTGGGGCCCCCGTCGCTTCCATGACTGGTCTATATGGGCTCTGGCTGTGTTTATTTCTAGCTCCAAGGCCAGAGCGATGGCTGCCGACATATCCGGGGGACTAGCACAAAGAACTGATGAACTCATGGGCTCGTTGAGCCCCGAAATGAATACGCTCCTAGCCAGGTTCCTGTGCTCTTCATTCAGGATTTGCTTCCGCGATGCATCACCAGAATTGCTCATGTCGTTCTGGTTGGTTAGAAGGGTGAGCCTCTTCTGAATCTCGTTATAATACTTTCCATCCCCTTTGCCTGAGACTCAGCATTTCTTGTTGAAGCGCGTATGAGGGTCGTCTGTCTGCATATGTAAAATCTAACCGAGCCAGTATTGCGTCAAGGTTAGTAGGCGTATTGAAGGATGTTAGGAGGGCATCGGCCTCTCCCATTACCTTCCTTCGGATCAGGTGAACGGCCTGGTAATGGCGAGGAAGACCTTCCGAACCCGTGAAAGGGGCGTAAGCGCTAGTTACAGATCTCCGCCAAGAAGCGTACTGCGTCCTGCTTCCACCAAACTCGCGAAGGGCTTGAATGAGTACGAATGAATCAACCCCTTCACCCTCTCGATCGAACGTAACATCGTTATACACTGTGGGAGGTACTGCCGGTTGTCCAAGGACCTGCAGTTCTTTTCGGAGTTCGCATATCTCGTTGCGACTCTCAATAAATCGTCGGTTGCTTTCTTCAGTCAAAGACGAGAAGGCGGTGTTGATCATAGCCTCAAATATAGCCAAATCACCGCGGGGTTGGTGCGCTGCTTCGTTGTGCGCCATACAACAGTCTAGAAGCGCACTCTACTTTGCAATGAACGGTACTAGAGACCTGACTGAACCTGGCCTGTGCTGGTCTTCCCTTGTTACAGCGGAAGTCCTTGGTGTGGTGAGCCGTGCACCGTCTTTTTCGGATGCTCTCTACGTCACCAAGAATGTGCTAGAACTTATGGTTGGGCTGTGCAACTGGTTGGGTAGTTCTAAAAATTTTAAGTTTTATTATTTAAAAATTTTTTATTTTTTTTATTCATTTTTTTAAATTAAAATTTTGTTTACGTTAAACCTGGAGGGTCCCGTAGGAATCGCAGATTTTAACGCAATATAGCACCACATATCGCCATTCGTGCTTTATACCGGTGAACGTGGAGATGGGCTATGCACCACCTTTTTCGGTCGCACCGTGTTTAATAATAAACCTTGCGAATGGTCAATACGCAGCGAACCGCCTTTTTCGGTAGCGCTAAAAATTTATTATTAATTATAAATTTTTATTTATTTGTACTAAAAACTGGAGGGTGCCGTAGGAATCGCAGGTTTTACCTCAATATATACCACGTATATGTTACAAAAACTGGAGGGTCCCGTAGGAATCGCAGATTTGCTTTTTTTATTAACCCCTCTCAAGGGTATGGTAAGAGCTTTGGCAGCGACTTTTTCGCATGCCCCACACTTCCGACACAAAAACTGGAGGGTCCCGTATTAATCGCAGATTTGCTTTTGTTTATTAACCCCTCTCAAGGGTACGGTAAGAGCCTGTGCAGCGACTTTTTCGCATGCCCCACGCTTACGACACAAAAACTGGAGGGTCCCGTAGGAATCGCAGATTTGTTATTTATTCACCCCTCTCAAGGGTGGGTTATGAGCCTGTGCAGCGACTTTTTCACATGCTCCAAGTTGGGCGCCAGTTAAGTACTCTCCTGAGCAAAATCTATAATAATAAAAGAGTTTAAATTATTTTATATTATTTTATTATTTGTATTATTATGGTAGTCCTTCTCCTTCGAGCTCCTGCCAATCAAAAGATGCGAGCTCTCATACTCGGGTTCTTTTTATACCTTTTCGCCGCCGACAATCGCATGGTGACTGCGCTTTGAGGCGGCATTGCGCGACAGCGTTTCACGGCTGGGCTTGGCGGCACCGACATACAACACATGTCTCGCCAATTCCTCCGGCACCGAGAACCGTCACCGTCTACCGTATCTACGCGTAGCGGCTGTGCCGCGCATTTTGTACAATGCTTTGTACTGCTGCGCAAGCGCATGGCGCCAATGGTCTTTTCATATGTTTTCTCGCGTACCGAGAACCAACACCGTTTTTCGTGCCCTTGCGCAGCTGATGGCAGCGGATGGCAGCAGACCCTGTTGCAGCACATTTCGTACAATGCTTTGCACCGCTGCGCTAGCGCATGGCGCCAATGCTCTCAGTCTTGTGTTTTCCCACGCACCGAGAACCAGCACCGTCTACCGTGCCCCTGCGCAGCGGATGGCAGCAGACGCTGTTGCAGCGTATTTCGTAAAATGCTTTGTACCGCTGCGCAAGCGCACGGCGCCAATGACATGCAACGCGTATGTTGCTAGCTCCTCCCCCCCTTAATATCAGCCGTCCTCGGCTGACGGGCGTCCCGCCTTCGGACACTACCACGCTATTTCTGATATGATTGAAAATATCCAAAGTTTTCCTTGTCTCTCTTTCTAAATATATATATATATATATATATATATATATATATATATATATATATATATATATATATATATATATATATATATATATATATATATATATATATATATATATATATATATATATATATATATATATATATATATATATATATATAAGTTAACACGCCCGTAGCCTCCCCTGTCTTCACACCTGTCCCCAAGCAACCATGAGCGCAGCATAGGTAAATGCACCGAATCTGCTGACGTAGCGTCTGAATGCTTGCACGCGTATCCGGTGCAATACCGCTGCAGCGTGGGAACGGTACCGCGGCCAGGGAATGCTGACGCAGTCAGTTTTAGGCCCAGCTTAGAATTTATAAGTTATGAATAGAGTTAGTCTTAAGTAGGACCTGGAGTTGTGAAGACATTTTAATTAAATTGTAAAAAATCTAAATATTATCCAATTGTGTGTTTAATTCAGCTAAAGGATATGTAAGTATGCCGCTGTTGGCTGTGGCTTAAATATTTTTTTAATCGCAGTCCTTCCGACTGCGTTAACTGGCGCCCGAGCAGGGTCCCGCTAAAGGTGCGGGCTCCCCAAAAATCGGAAGGCTTATTATAAAACTATAACAAATGTGAGAAAAATTGCTCAGCGATTTACCACCTTCGGGGGGACCCTCCTGGCAATGTAAAAGTGAACTAAGATTGAAAAGTGGAAAGTAAACCAAAGCCTTCCGATGCAAATATAGTGGCCCTTGAAGGGTATTGTGCGAACATGGTGATATAAAAATTAAAACAAATAAATCCTTACGTCTCCATCCTGAGATTCCCAAGGGACCCTCCAGGATATAACAATAGAAAGAGGTTCTGTGACCCCGAAGACCCTCAGACCTAATATAAAGAATTTTACTTTACTTTTATTTTTCATTCAAAATTCGCTTAAGAGCGATGATTGAAAATGGGACAGAAGTTCCTTAATTAAAATATAATATTCACCATGATGTGCATAATCGGGTCACGGGGTACGCACATAGTGTACACCTATAAAATGAAAAATTATATTTTAATATATAAAAATGGTGAAATTGTAAAATGTATTTGGCAAATTGCTGGGTGTCCTCGATTGTGGGCGACACAAGGTTCAACCCCTTGCCAATTTTACGAAAGTAATATTTTACGAAAGTAATATTTTACGAAAGTAATATTAAAAACGAAGGCGACAAATTGTCGGAAAAATTTAAATTTATAATCTTTGGCGAACTGGTGGGTGCTTTAATTAATTGTAGCACAAGGTTCGACTCCTTGCCAAGATTTATAAAACTGCATTTCATAGCGTAAAATACGCAAAGCAATAAGCAGCTGTGCTGATGTTATTTTGCAACGCCTGTCCATGAATGATCGGATACGCCCTATCTGGGTGCACGTTGTCGTTCACATGGGAACACGACAATCATTTCCTGATCAAGGCAGCGCATTGTCGACTGGTCATGGTCAACGGTATCGGTATTGCATAGTAACAGCCGCCAAATGGTCAGATACTTGTCGCTACTGGCCATGGCAGCAAAATTTGAAGTTGCGTTGAATGCCTAGCACCGCGTGAAGGAAGTGTCCTGAGTCGGTTGCCCGTAATCCGATTACGGACGACTAAAAAGGGTTCCCGCGTCCCTTCCTTGACCTAAGCCAGACATTATGTCAAGAATTTTTGAATGTTATTTTATGATATACTAAAACATTTTACATTTCAGCAATAACATAACCAATGCAATCGATCTGCCTGTGAGTCCAAAAAAATATATAAGGAAATTGCGGCATCAGCTCAGCGAACTCAAGCTAAAAGCGACAAAGGAAAGCAGCGAAGGAAGGAGTAAGGGAACATTTTTTTTAAAAAAACAAGGAAAACGAATTTGGTGAGTCAAAAATTTTTATTATGGATTCCTTGACCCGTTCGGTTACCGAGCTGACTGGCTCTGTGGGTGCACTAATGGTCGAGTTGAAGAAGGCGGAAAACCGCATTCGTCAACTGGAACAAATGAATGCACTTACCGTGACCCCAGCTGAGATCCCGTTATGTGGGCCAGTGAGTGAGGAAGATTTGAGGGAAATAGGCAGGTTGCCAGACTCAGTTAGGGACCTCCAGGCATTCGAGGGAAACCCAGCCCAATACGTGTCCTGGGTGACATCAGTTGAGGGAATCTTAGACGACTACAAGATCGTCCGGACGAAGCCAATTTATAGGGCAATCCTCAAGAGCATTAGGGGAAAGGTTAGGGGTAACGCTGATTCTGCTTTAATATCCCACAATATTTCGGAAGTCGACTGGGCAGGAATAAAAGGTTGCCTGTCGCTTCATTACGCTGATAAAAGGGACATCCGTACCCTCGAGCATCAGCTGGGTCAGCTAACTCAGGGTAACTTGAAGTTGGACGAGTTTTATGCTCGTGTCAACCACCAATTTTCCTTAATTATAAATAAATTTAAAACCGAAAACTACTCTGCCGAAACCGTAGATGCACTGATAGAAACCTACAGAAATAGAGCGCTGGATGTTTTTGTAAGGGGATTGAGTGGCGATCTTTCCCGTATGATTATTGTCCAAAGACCAAGATCACTACCCGAAGCCTACACAGCTTGTCTAGACATTCAGAATTTGAATTTTAGGAGCCATCCTGTGCACGGTGGTATAAATAGGACCTCGGTGACTGTTCCGGTAAACGAAATGAATAAGGACAGTAATCCTCGTCCGTCGTTCTCGAAGTTTAACAATTTCTCACCTGTTGGAAACAACCATAAGTTTGGATTTAGGCCGCAGAGTGGTTCCTTCCAGAATCGGCATTTCGCTCAAAGGACTGAAGAAACAAGGCCAGTGGTAAAAATGGAGGTGGACCCTTCTATACAGACACGTCGGGCGAGCTTCTCAAACAGACCTCAACAAGGATTTCCATTCAAACGGAAATCCGGCTCAGACAACTTCCGCCAAAAACAGCAGAGGATGTTCCATATGGAAACTGTGAATGAGGACTATGCGAATTTGGCTGAGGAGAATTCCGAGGATCAGGTGAATTTTATGACAGGAGCCTATCCAGCGTACCTTACATAGAGTACGTGGATAGCCAGGGCACTGTGTTGAAATTCTTGGTAGACACAGGTGCGAACAAAAATTTTATAAACGCATCTCTTTCCCTAAATAGCAAAAAGCTTGCAAAATCCTTTTTTGTAAATTCAGCCGCTGGACGCATTCAAATCAGCGAAGAAGTTAGCGGTAGATTTTTTGAGCGCGTAGGTAATAATACCTTGTTAAAATTCTACGTACTGCCAGGTCTCGAATCTTTTGATGGCATCATTGGCGATGATACCCTAAAGGAATTAGAGGCAGTAATAGACCGAAAAAAAAACGTTCTGACCCTTAAACCAAATATAAAAATTCCTCTTCAAGAAAAAGTATCCAAGCAAATTAATCAAATTTTAGACAGTAACCTTTCTAAGAATACCCAAGAAAGACTCCGCAAGATAATCGAAGACCATATGCAACTTTTTGACCCAATAAGCAATAAGGATTTCATCAAGTTCCGATGAAGGAGTCTGATATACCGAGAACAGCGTTCTCAACAATGAACGGAAAATACGAATTTTTGAGGCTTCCGTTTGGTCTAAAGAATGCTCCTGCCATTTTCCAACGAATGATAGATGATGTGCTCAAGGAGTACATAGGGAAAATTTGCTATGTATACATTGATGACATAATCGTCTTTGGAAAAAATGAAGAGGAGCACCTAAAGAACGTTGGCACAATTTTTGCAACATTGTTGAGGGCAAACTTAAAAGTCAATCTGGAAAAGACCCAATTCATGAAAACTAGTGTAGAATTCCTTGGATATGTTATCACACCCTATGGTATTAAACCTGACACAAAAAAAGTGAGTGCAATTCAAGGTCTAGAACCGCCGAGTACGTTAAAGGATTTAAAGCGTTTCCTGGGAATGACGTCTTACTATCGAAAATTCATTCAGGACTATGCCAAAGTAGCCAAACCTTTGACTAATTTAACACGTGGAGAAAACGCTCAAGTAAAGGCCAATCAGTCGAAGAAAGTGACGATTGAGCTTGATTCTGTCGCCTTGAAAGCGTTTGCTGATCTAAAAGAACTCTTTGTTTCCTCTGATATTTTAGCTTTCCCAAATTTCCAGAAACCCTTTAATTTAACCACAGATGCATCAGATTTTGCGATAGGAGCCGTGCTGTCCCAAGGTGAGGTTGGCAAGGATAAGCCAATTGCGTACATTTCCCGCTCATTAAGCAAGACGGAGGAAAATTATGCCACCAATGAGAAGGAAATGTTAGCCATTGTGTGGGCATTGGACAACCTACGTTCCTACTTGTATGGGGCAAGAAACATTAAAATTTACACTGACCATCAACCCCTCACGTTCGCGCTCGGAAATCGCAATCACAATGCCAAATTAAAAAGATGGAAGGCACGTATAGAGGAATACAACCACGAGTTGATTTACACTCCTGGTAAATCAAACTATGTGGCTGATGCCTTATCAAGGATGAAATGTCGAATGGAAGACCAAGGAGGACTCAACGTGATGGCTGTTGAGAATGGTGACGACACGACTACAGAAACTGCTAGTGAAGGAGCAACTGACACATCAAGAACTATGACAGTCGCTAGAGGCTCCACTACTGAAACTGCTAGCGAAATTGAAACTGTTCACAGTGCCGAACAAGATGCTTCCGACCTTATCATTCACGTTGAAGCACCCCTGAACGTATTTAGGAATCAGATTGTGATCAGGGAAGGAAGAGAACTTTTTAGTGTCGAAAATCCTCACGATGGGTACACCCGCCACTATGTGACCTTAGACAGCATTGTCCGCGACGCGCTAATAAGAGTATTGAAAGAACGGTTGAACCCAGCGGTAATTAACGGTATTAAAATTCCCGAAAATAGGCTGCAGCTTCTCCAAGAAGTGTATCTCGAACATTTCCTTTATTATAAGATTAGAATAACGCAGAGATTAGTAGAGGATGTCGCGAATGAAGAAAGAATTTGCAGAATAATTGAGGAAGAGCACAGGAGAGCCCACAGGAATCCTGTGGAGAATAAAGGACAAATTTTGGAACGATACTATTTCCCCAGGATGGCAAGCTTGATAAGACATTTCACGAAAGCTTGCGAAGTGTGCCGGGTAAACAAATATGATAGGCATCCTTTCGTCCCAAAACTAAAGGATGCTCCTATCCCAAAACATCCTTGCGATATTTTACACATCGATATCTTCGAGATTAGTGGGGAAAAATTTCTCAGCTGCATAGACAAATTCTCTAAATTTGCAAAATTCTTCCACATAAAGAATAAGTCCGCTGTACTTTTACGTAAAAAATTTGCAAAAATTATTCACTATTTTACAGTCCCACAGATTATAGTTACTGATAACGAAAGGGGCTTCGTCAGTCCTTTAGTCTCTAACTATGTTAGAGGGTTAGGAATTAGACTTTATCAAACTCCTATTCAACGGAGCGAAGTGAATGGGCAGGTCGAAAGACTTCACTCCACCGTTATTGAAATATACCGGTGTTTACAGAGAGAGATACCCAACACATCCCCAAAGGAATTGTTGTACATAGCTACCGATTGATATAACAATACAATTCATTCCATAACTAAGCACAAACCGAGCGATATATTTTTCAATAGGGTACAAAGAATAAATTATCAGGAGTTAGCAAATTTTCAAAACAAAATTTTTAGCGAAGTGAGGAATCGGATGGAGAAGAATCAGGAATCACGAAATATCCGATTGAATGAAAAAAGGCAGGACCCTAAGAAGTATGCACAGGGGGACGTAGTGTATGTGAGGAACAAACAAATTAAGGCAAAACAACGCCCACTTTATAAAAAATAGGTTGTAGGCAGGGATAACAGGGTAACAGTAACCACGAACGATGGGAAAAGGATCCATAAGGCTCAAGTAAAAAATTTGTAAGAGAATGATTTTTTTCAACCCACCCTCCTTCGCTGGCTCGAAGATAAATATAATTAATTCAAAAAACAAAAGAAAAAAGAATTGTTTTATTTAAATATAATATAACAGTAATATTTAAATATAAGGAAAAAATTTGTTTTAATAATTTGTAAGTTGTAAACTGCAAAAAGAAAATTAAAATTCCCAAATACGGAAGCTATCTCTCTGGAACAAAAGTAGATTATACATATGATATAGAAGAAGAGATCGAAGGTTTTATGACGCTCCTGTAAAAAGTTACAAGAATTTGAATGTTGCAAACTTTGATAGATATAGGACGCACCGTACAGAAGTTAGGGCCAATTGAAGTTTTAGCTGTGTTTGATTCGGGACTCAGGGGTAGCATAGCTATGAGTTAAGAAAATATTAAAAGTTTGTTCTTGAAGATATGCTGTACTTGTAACGCTCTTCTTTCGAGGAAGCTATCTGTCCTTTCGTGACTTGAATTTTTCCAAAATGAATAAAGTTGTTCGCATAAGTCATGTTTTTCCTGCAATCAAGGACATAGAGCTCCCAGGAAAAGAATACGCGACAATGGCAAATGTTAGTTAAGCGCTGAAGCCACGATTTTTTTTTTAGATTATTTTATTTTATATTAAGAGAAAATTGTGAATTTTTACTTGAAATTTTTGTCAAAATAGATTGCTTATAATTCCCTGCGCTTGCGGGTTCAATGTTTTCAACTACAAATCTCCGCTGGTGACAATCGAACATGGAAGTGGATGGATAATCAATGGTCACTTCAAGCTCTTACATACCATAGACCTCACTCAATTCGACGAAATTATTTTGGAACTGACGGGTGTAGTGCAACGCGAGCTTGAGGCAACTCCGATGAAGACGATCATCGAACTTCATCTCAGCCAGACGAAAATGCGTCTTAACGAATTGCAGGGTACCAAATCGAGAAAACCTCGCTCTATAAATTGGATTGGATCGGCGTGGAAATGGGTAGCAGGATCCCCTGACGCCACTGATTGGGATTGTGTTCTGCGTAACGAAAATCAATTGGTCGACAACAACAATAACCAGCTTTCCATTAACAGGAAAACCTTTAACGCCACGCAAGAAGCTATAAAGAGGGTTAACAACGTGGTTGATTTTGCAAATGACGTTGATAAAAACTTCAATGCGGAGAAGCTCGAAATTTTGTTGGCTAACAAGGTTCTCGTCCTAAAAGAGCAAATTTCAGAAATAGTCCGAGCTTGTCAGATGGCAAAAACTGGAATCGTGAACACCAATCTTTTAGACCAGGCCGAAACCGAGCAGGTTATTTCTGAAGAAGAGGCGTTACCTTATCAAAATCTGGTAGAAGCAATGGAATATGCCAAGCCATCTATATATACGAATGGAACTATGCTCGTATACGTGCTCTCGGTGCCAAAGGTGAAGCCGGATAAATATCGACTAATACTGGTGAGGAGCACCTCGTCAGGAGGCAAACGTGTCGATGTCCTGAACAAAAGATTGCTGATGAATACTGAAGAAACTTATGGTATTACTGGCGATTGCCTCTCTATCAACAACGCGACAATTTGTGAGGAGAGCCTGATAAAGAAGCTACCCGAAGAAGGATGTTTACCAAGATTGCTGAAAGGTGTCGATGCCAAATGCCAGTTTGAAACAGATAGTGATGAAGTCGTGGGGATGATTAACGGAAACACAATTTTTCTAACAAACTTCAATGGAACCGTCCGTGGCGGAAAAGAATCAAGACGCCTGGAAGGCTCCTTCCTCATACAGCTCAACAATGAAACAGCGCAAATTGGCAATAGAACTTTCGTCAGCACGGAGACCAGAAGCCTTCAAGCCTTACCATCGGTGCTGAGCAACATAACCAATGAGGGCCTTAAATTAAACCTGGAGTATGTTCATGACCTTAGCCTTTAAAATATCAATCGTCTCAGCAAGCTCGGTGACAAATTCCATGTTTCAACTGCGATAGAAGCTGCAATGTTACTCACCTTAGCCACGGTCTGCTACATAATCTGGAAACGAATAACGGTGAACATTCGAATCCCTGGCATGCATCAAAGCGCAACAATGAAGCAGGGCGAATCCTCTCCGAAAAAAACCAACGAAGTTCCTGCGGTGACCCATGTTGATCTGCGGGACGCAGACATTTAAAGGGGTAGGAGTTAACACGCCCGTAGCCTCCCCTGTCTTCACACCTGTCCCCAAGCAAGCATGAGCGCAGCATAGGTAAATGCACCGAATCTGCTGACGTAGCGTCTGAATGCTTGCACGCGTATCCGGTGCAATACCGCTGCAGCGTGGGAACGGTACCGCGGCCAGGGAATGCTGACGCAGTCAGTTTTAGGCCCAGCTTAGAATTTATAAGTTATGAATAGAGTTAGTCTTAAGTAGGACCTGGAGTTGTGAAGACATTTTAATTAAATTGTAATAAATCTAAATATTATCCAATTGTGTGTTTAATTCAGCTAAAGGATATGTAAGTATGCCGCTGTTGGCTGCGGCTTAAATATTTTTTTAATCGCAGTCCTTCCGACTGCGTTAACTTATATATATATATATATATATATATATATATATATATATATATATATATATATAGATATATATATATATATATATATATATATATATATATATATATATATATATATATATATATATATATATATATATATATATATATATATATTTTATTTGAAAAATCACAAAGTGACAAAATTCTAAGCAAATCGGAGTCCGGGTTTTAAGACCAGATGGTTCTTGCAGCGTTTTAGCAGCATTTTCATTATCGCTAGGTATTGATTTGCTATATATATATTAGTACACAAAGCCTTCGACATTTTCTTAAATTAACACTATTATGAAGAATTTTTCATTAAATGTTGATTGAAGAACGCAATTATTATTATTATTATTATTATTATTATTATTATTATTATTATTATATCTTACACAATAATGAATTATGAAAGCAAGACCGCAATTATTTTGGTTTTTGTTTTAGAATTAACACTTATTAAATTGTACGATTGTGTTAAAGTTTATATAATTGTTTTTATTATCGATAACTCTGAGATTGCAGATTTTAATAGAGAAAATTTTTGGCAATCAAATTGCTTTCTTTATGTAAGTGGTGAAAGGAATAAATATGATCGAATACCACCAAACATATGTTTCTCAAAAAGAAGAGAATCATTTGCCATTACTGGCAAACACTTCTGCGAAACCCGATGGAGAACTTACAATTGAGTTGTCACCTTGGAATATTCATTGTTAGTTTTGTATTCATATTTGCTGTGAAGGTACCATCTATTCAAAGGCATTGTAGAAAAGTTTTATTTGAAACATTTTCAAACGAAATTGCGTTAAATAATGATTTTAATTGTGTGCGTAATAATATATTACTTTGTTGGAGTGGCATTCTAAATTATATTATCAGGTTTTCGCTGTTTTCCTTAACATCACAATTAAATTCTCAAGCAACTAATTTCTTTGGATTGACTTAAAACACAAACCATAATTCGTAACAAGATACCTTAGAATAGCGGGGATACTTCTTTATAATCCTTCTCTGAACCTAAATAAGGCAATTTTCTTCTAGTGCTGAGTGGACATTTGAAATGTGACCCTTTCACAGAGGAACATTTCCACGTCCGAAAAGAAAAATACAACTAATCGATCAGTAAATATGATTTTAAGTTACCCGAAAATTGGTCTGCAAACACTAAAATTAAAATTAAAATTTTATTATATTGTTTTCCAAAATTGCTGATAAGAAGCTTATAAAAATTATCCACTTGTCACATTGTATGTATATATGTGATATAATATGATAATAATATTTTACCAACAGTTTGGGAGTGAACACTTCTTATCTTTTGAGAAACACCCATCATGAATGAGAACCCACTATCTTAAGAACAATTGAGAATAATATTTCGATTCTACAAATCGAAGCACGATGAAGCATGCAGCGGTAGTGAAATGACCTATTATGTACTCCAATTTGTCCGACTTAAGTATATTATAGGATATGGCACTTTTCCTTATATAGAATTATTGTGCATAAAATAAAAAGGCAATTCTTCAACAGTTTGTCTTTAACAAAATTGTTCTCATAGAAAAATTTTGTAATTCCTAATTTCAGTCTTGATTTATCAGACTTCGCAATTTCAACCAGCGCTTCGATGTGAACAAATGTGTACTGGATTTGATAAGAAACGACATACTATATAAATTATTTCTTGGAACTTCCAAGACTCTTTGGAGTTGTGGAACTGATTTTAAAGTTCAAAAATAAACACGCAAGAATTTTTGAATGTATATATATTTACATTTTTTTATCATTCCTGTTATATGTGTACTGCTATATAATTTATAATTTCTTTCATTCATTTCACAATATACCTTTGTCCGTCACCACTTCTTGCAAATGATGTAGACTATGAACGATAAGAGATACTCAGTTGAAGTCTTTATGAAGAAGAGGCTCAGTACTCAGATGATCTGTATATTTTTGGAAGCAGTTCGGACGACATAGGTTTGTATAAGTGTACTTCTTGAAAAAACATATTTTAAGAACTACAAGTGTATTTGGATAAAGTTGTATATTTAGGCGGATTTCAACATCAATATGAAGATAAGTATTTGGAAAAACAGGACTTATAAAGAACCAATACAGCTAGAAACACTTCTACATAAATCTGTGTTCTGAATATACATTTAAATCTGAAAAATTTACTGTAGAGTGAAAGGAAAAGATTACTGACGACCGCATACGAGTATATGTGTGGATTGTTTATATTTGTGATAATCAGTACGATCGACTAAAAACTCCTTACTTAATTATATTATGAGGAGTCTCTAATATGATATTATATTATGAGGAGTCTCTAATATGGTTTTGAATTCTTAATACAGTTTAAAATAAGGAAAGTTTAAAGCTTACAGATGAGAGGAGCACTGCGTTCAAAGCTGGAATACGCTTCACATTTAATGTTCTTCGGCTAATAACCGTACAAGAATTTTGGAATTCAAAGGGTTGATACTTCAATTGAAAGACCTTTAACATTTGCCAACTAATCGCAATAATATCCGTTAAGTCTCCTAAAACACTTCTGAGAGAAAGACAAATGTTCATGAAATATTCTACAAATATATTCAAAAGGTCGACATTTCGACCACTGTGCCCGTTCCATGTGTATGGGAAACCAGTATGAACGCACGGCAGATAATTTCTTAAGTCATCACAACATGCAACAGCGAAACACTACCAGCAATTCAATGGCAAATAATGTAGGCACCTGGCAGCGCACCAAGTCAAATGTTTGTGCAGCATCATTCAAAGCAATTCATGCAGGACAATCGTCGGATCGGACTATGGCAATATATCGCCTGCTGCCTCGGAGCTGCAGCAGCGCCAATTTTTCTCAATTTTCATTTCTCATAACAAAGCGATGAGACGCTGGAATCCAATTTCAAGCAAGTAATCGTGAGATTCGCATGTGTGTGTTCTGGTGCGGTTGTGTGGCTGTGTATGGAGGAGCGTGCACAGGTGGAACAGTGCAATTGGCAAGCAGCAATCGGGAAACTTTTGTTTTCTCATTTTATTTTAGGAAAGCATACACTTGGGCGCTGGAACGTATAAAATTGCGAATTCGTCTTTTGAGCAAACGAACGAGCGCACAATGCACGACTGGTCTTTGGTGATTTGGGCGTATGGGGAACACAATTCAAAATGTTGTAATTGTGCGTCGCGTTGTTGTTGTCGCTGCTGCTGTCGCTCCCGATGACGTTAGCGAAGCCACACGCGTGTACTTTTTCACAAAAATGCTTGCATACTGTTTGGCGTTAGTTCTGCTTTGTTCGCTGAACAAATAAAAAGTGATATACGCGCGACGTAGAATGAATATTAATCGTTTCGCTTTGGTATTTGGGGTTTCCATGATATGCTAGCCTAACGGTACTTGGGTATATGTTATTTTTTCCATTTTGTGAGTTTTCATTTTTTTTGCCCTGGCATCTTAAATGATTTCCTTGCGATTTGTTGAAATAGGTGGAATTTATTATTTTAAGCTAACACATCGTGCGATTTGTAATAATTTAGGGGAATTTTGTGGATTATTGATAAATTCAGTTTCCAGTTGTGAAATTGACTATTATTTAGTTGGGTAATATTCCAGATTCACGTAGCTGTACAGTAAGCTAATGACTGATTCACTGAGTTTTCAAAGGAACTTTCAAGATACTTGGAACACTTGGATTCTAAGCGATAAAACTGGAATTTTAAATTGAAATTAAACTCTAACATTTGATCATGCATTTTCTCGCAAGTGAACTTTTCGCCAAAAATCAATTCACACATTTTTCTTATACACCCTCCCCACTTTACTATATTTGTTTCTGTCGTTCAAATATGTTATTTATTTATTATATGTTTATATAAATTTAATGTATGATTAGCTATGGCGGGTGGGCCATCAACTTATCGTAAATTAGGACGTTATTTCCTATCTTATTTATGGGTCTTATTTAAATCGAGGCATTTTTATTATTCAGTTAGTGTTTTTATTTATTTTTATCGATGCCAGTTTAATAGGTGGTAACTTATGAGTATATTCTATGTATTTAATAGAATAAATCTAAAGAAGATAATGCAGATTTGTTATTTTAAAATATATTATGATATTTTCTTTGGTTATGATATTAGGATTCGATGTTAATTCTAGTATAAATTTCATTCCTGTAGGTGGAGATGTGCGCATTCCTCCAGTGATAACAAGGTAAGCAAGGCTATGTACTTGACTTAAGATAGCTTATTTTCTTAAGTCTGGCCCTATTATACGAGGCTACAGTAGCAAGTGTGATTATAGATCTCACCATTATGGTATACATCCAGTGAACAGTTTTAATGTTATATCCACACGATTTACCAGCAAGCTTCCTCCATTAAGGAAGTTGTATCTTTATGGGTAGTTACATCTAGGTAAGACTTCCATAATAGCTTCTTATCAAAAAATTCTCCGAGGTATTTGGTAAAATATCGACCTACTAACGATTTAGAAATTCAGGCTTCATATTTTCTAGTAACAGAACGATGGTGGTTTTATTGATATTCAATCTTGTTCACCTGTAATAATTCACTAGCTGCAATTAAACCCTCTGAATTCTCTCACAGAGCGTGGTTTCATATTTCCCCTAGCCATTATCACAATGTCGTCCGCACTTTCTTTACAAGATATTCCTAGATCAACTATTATGCTCCACAAAAAGAGTGGTAATACCTCACCTTTAGGACATCTTTTTTTGTATTTGACTTCAAAAGTTTTGTCAATCTTCTATTAAGTACAGCTTTTATCGAATTAGAAGTGATATTATCTGTTTCTTTATAGTCGGGAGCACTACTTATACATTCCTGAGGAGTGTTATTAAAAGCTACCTCAATAACAAAAAAGGAGCATAGTGCAATTTCTTTTATATCCAATTCTTTCTGAATAAAAGCAGTCAGATGATATAAAGCAGCTTAGGCAGATTTACCCCCCACACAAACTGAATAGTGTGTAGTAGCTCATATTACAGTACACTCTCTAGTAGAGTGTAATAACTTTGTCCGCTGCTTTAATTAAAAAAGGTGTTGACTTGTTAAGTCTGAAGGCTTTCAAAAGAACTATATCTTTCTTGAGTACCTTGTGAATACACACCACGGCATAATTCTGGTATATATCCGAACGCTTGACTTGCTCTATGCTCTACCAACCAAGTATTGGATGAGTACCTCGCTACTTTTTTGGAATAGGAACAGAAAGATACCATCCGTACCAGGTGATTTGTAAGGCTGAAAAGAGCTGATTGACTCTCTACATTTTTCAGTATCTATTATATCTTTGGCCATATTCCAACCAACTTTGCTTGCTCTTTTAAGTAGGGGATACATTGTGAAGATGGAAGATTCTTGATCGAATTCCCAAGAAAATGTTTTTTAGTAGTTTTCGTGGCAGTCTGTCTACGGACCAACTCAGTCACACGCTATGGGTCAATTGCAATTCCACTGCGTAACCCTGCGCCTCTAATTTTACTCGTGCAATAATTTCGAAGCCCTAACTAATAAAGCGCAGGATTTATTTGGCCTTCGTGCCAGACACTTCCATAAGAAAACTGAAAACGTATTTGCCTAAGGAGCCCGCTCTGCTTCTAGCCAGAGCGGGGCACCTCCAGAAGACATGTTTCTCAATCTCCTCCTCCTCTTGAAGAGAATACTTCTAGCCTGAGAGCATGCCTGTCGAATAGCCAATGACAAGTTATACAGGTCACGACCTTACAGATATCTTCTCTCGAAAGGGCAAGCAAGCCTCTCGATTTTTTCCAATCAAGTTTCGGCCACATCGTCTAGTCGTTAAGCAACTGCCTTCATCTGTCCGAGATCTATTGTCCTCACGCACGACGCTATCCTTCAACATAAGTTTGTAGGTGGCAATTGATATTTTAATCTCGCATCGGTTGGTACACAGAGGAAGGTACCCCGCGCTGGTCATCACCCCTACAGTTCCCTTCCCTATGTTCCGGAACGGAAATGGAACAGAAAACGGTACTGATATCATTTGGGGCTGCCAGGCACTCCTGGGCAACCTGTGATTTCTGTGTCACCGAGTTCATTGACTTGATGGCCGCTTGGCTATCCGAGTAATTATTTATAATAGTTTTTGTTACGGCGTGTCTATTTAAGTAGACGGCTACCTCCTTTATGGCTAGGAGCTCTGGTTGCTAAGCACTGCAATGGTCGGGGAGACGGAACGAAAGTTCCAGTCCCAGTTCTTTAGAGAAAACTCCAAAGCCGAGTCTATCTCCAATTTTGGATCCGTCAGTGTAGGAATCCAGTTCCCCCTTCTACATTGCATGGGTATTTGTATATCAAAGTGCATATCAAAGTTGAGATTAGATATAGAGTGGTCAATATGTTAGATACAACTTCCCCAAATATTCATTCTAGTCCAGTGGCCACTCTGCCGATCATTCTATAACGTCGTGCATTTCAGTCTTAGCGCGGATGTGGAGGGCACTTCTTTTCCTACTAGATTTAGTATAGGTAAGTTGAGTAACGCTTCTTATACTTTAGTTGGGGTTGTCCTTAAAGCAAAAAAATGCACAGAAATACTTTTCTTTGGACCTTGCTCAGAAGCTTTAAATAGCTTTATTTCTGAGTGGCTGGCGACCAGACCATTATTCCATATAACTATATAGGTGTGACCACAGAGATGTACAGCCAGTGCATAATTCGTGGGGATAGCCCCCACCTAATTCTGACGTTTTTTTGCAAGTGTACAAAGCAATATTGGGCTTCCTAACTCTTTCCTCAAATTGGGTTTCCAGGCAAGTTTCCTGTATAGTACTAGTCCCAGATAATTGACCGTCTTCTTAATCGGAATTTCCATACCTTTGCATATTAGAGGGGAGACCATCGGAGGTCTATTTTTCTTAGAGAAGGGGTTTAATTCCATTTTATCGGGGTTTCTACCTAGTCTTTTCTTACCGTCCAACAAGTAAGCGTGGCAATATATGAGCGCAATATATTCACAAGTGTGTTCGGATATTTCTCTCTAGTCACACATTCCAAATCGTCAGCATAGGCTATGAAGTGGCAGCCCCCCTCTCTAGCAGCAAGCGATTTACCGCCAAATTCCAGAATAGGGGGTAGAGTTCCACCCTGAAGAGTGCCTCTGCAGACATATCTGCTTTAAGTAAAGATTCCTAAGCTGGCAGCATCTTTCTTCTGACGAGTATAGTCTCAATCACAGCAATAACATTAGGATGAACGCCTAGAAATGCGCCTTATATATCAATAATGGCCGCCAGATCAAAATCTTTCTCCTGGATGCCATTTTCCACAATACCAATGAGTCAGTATAATGCCGTTTTAGTAAATTTGCCCTTCGAATATGCATGCTGCACCGAGGAGATTCTACCCGTTGGTACAACTTCCCGTTACTGTGCATCCATCAGGCTCTCCAATGTTTTTAGGAGGAAAGATGAGAGACTAATTGAATCGGAAATATCTAGTATTAACCTGCCCGCTTTAGGTATGAAGGATACCTTCGTGTCTCTAGCGGAATATAGCAATGTTAAGATAATTTCTAATTACTAAAACTTCATAGGGGATAATGATATCCCGTGATTGCTGTAATTCTGCCGCGTAGATTCCATCCAGACCCAGGGATTTGTAATGGCCCACTCAAATTTCTCAACTGTAACTATCACATTGCCTGCCCAAAGGTGTCGAGTTATTATACTCCACCGTGCTATTGCCTGGAAAATGTGTATCTTAGAGAAGAGCCAAAGATTTTTCGCCCGATACGTTCCATACATCCCCCGGACCTTTTAACTCCAAATTGTATGGTTTCACGCACAACATTCTTCTTAGTCTGGCAGCTTTCGATCTTTCTTCCACGTCCCTGCAATAATTTTTACAGGCGTGGTTAACAGGTCTATCAGTACACCTAACTCTACAGGGTCTGAGGGGTCAGGCGGGGGGTTCCTTGGCAGTGAGGCGCTGAGATACTTCCAATTCTTATACACCGAGATACTGGAAAGTTCAATTCGAATTCTATATATCGATGGTCATAGTAGTAACTTTCGTTCGAAACTCTCCATCCTTTCACAATGTTCGCAAAATGATTGAAAGTCATGCTAATGTCCAAAACTACCATTCTATTTGTAGCATCGTGCATTATTTACTTATTATTTTGCCCTGTCTGTACACTGTATATAATATCATAGTAATTCTCACAAAATATGCGGACTGACATAAGTATGTCAGGAAAAAGGGCATTCGAGTAAAAACCCTCAAGCGAACAACAACGTGCTTTATTTAGTTCGTAGCTTTTAATTGCTTGTTTGTTCTTTGTTACAAATGTCGGCTCCGAGCTTAAATTCAAGGCACTAAGCTTATTTTCTACGATAAAGTCTAAGAATGAGACACCTGGAGACTGCCAAGTTTCTATTGGCTGCAGCGTCCTCCGTCACCAGTGTTCGAACCTCCTCCAGTGGGGCGTCCTGATCATGGTCAGAGGGTACCCAGAAGCTACTATATTGCAGCTCAATGCTTGCCACCACCGTATCGACACTGTTTAGCTCCGGGAGTAAGAAGATGTTAATGGTATCATTCTCTAGTACAGAAGGACGCGGCTTACCTGTCCTCTGAGCGGCTATCAGCTACCAACCTCTTATCTTTAGAATGCAGATTTTGTTGCCCCATATCCACGGCTCTTGGCTGAGGGCCACGTCGAATACACCGGAACCCAAGCAGACCAACAAAATCGTGGAGGCGAGTTTAGAATGATGGAAGTTGCTTTGAAGCACTCTCCTGAGAATCTATCCTCCCAATCTTCACCATTGTATCGTCTGTGTCCTCCTCTCAAGGAGAAGGTCATCTTCCTCATAGAGCTGCCCGACCCCAGTGAGCTGCTCTGAGTCAGTCCACCTGTGGCTGCTGGGCAACCCTTCCTTACAATCGCCCCACATGCTAGCTTTGTCACCTTCTATGTCCTTCGGCTTCTTAGCTTGGCTGCTGAGTCTTTTTTGTCTGCCAGTGGGGCAAGGGATTCGGCGTTAAGGATCAACAGCACCTGTCCCCTAACCTCCACTGGCTCCTCTAGTTTCCCCAACCTCCAGTTATGGGTTGGCAGGTCCCTATTACAAGATCAAAAGATCTCCTCTATCTTTGCAGGCTCATCTGGCTCATCCGGGATCCAAGCCCGAGCTCTGGGTCAACTGAGAACTTCTTCCCTGCTGCCGGCTTCTAGCCTGGCTCTAGACCAAATCTCACCAAATAATGTCTTTCATACCATTCACTACCTTGTTCCTAGTTCCACTCAATTTTTTTGTATTCCATGGAATTTGAAGACACGGGTAATAAATGAACTGAGTTAACAGAAAGTTGGCACAGAATATACCTAGGATATCTAGATGTTTGCGTTTTGGCGACAATACCTCCTATATCAAACTCTAATATATTATCGTGCGAAACTTTCTAATTAGTAACTACGTTAGTTATCCTAGGACTGAAAAAAGGCAGGCCACTAACTTTTCTTTAATTATAATCCTAGTTTTCCTGAGTACACTTCGAACAACCGACCAGGACTTTTCGAAATCGATAGTTGAACGCGGCACCTAGAACATATAATGAGTTGCATGGAGGCATCATCTATTATTCCAATAATTATCTGGTGCTTTCATCTTGCAACTCCTTATCTGAGAATTAATATTATTATGCGATCTACCTACAGAATTATCTCCCCTACTGCCAATGTGCTTATGGCCTTTTTCAGTCACTCCACTGAATCCTTTGTGCAGCAGTTAATGCTCAAAAACTAAGCTTGAAGTTGATAATATCCACCATGCTCGTAATGATGATTTGTAAAGAAAATATCTCCATTGTTGAACTGGCACGCACAAGGCAAGGTAAAGGGTATTTCGATGTCGGTTTAACACGACTTCAGACTTCTTTACTCGTTTTTTATTGGAAAGATTAATTAATGCCAATAAACTTAAAAATTAAATTGACGTCATATGTCTCTCTTGAAAAAGTAAGCTCCCAAGTTATCTTTCTCAATATAAACCAGTGCCGAAAAAGTTAGAAACATATTAATTCACACGAAGAAACCCAAATCAGTTTTTAACCAAATTGTGATTTCAATGATATGTAGATGGTTGTCGTCCCTCTAATGGGCGTACGTTGCGCCATCCTGTTAAGGCCATAAACGATGATTGATAATTGAGCGCGTATGCTCTGGTGTTTTTAAACGAAATTTATTCCTAAGATGATACCGGAGTGCAGAAAACGGTGCAGTGGACTTGAATCCCATATGAATTATTGCGCATACTATGCAATAATTTTGTCTTTTCTGATTTTGCTTTGAAATTTAAGTACTCCATAAGAAATTACAATTCCTGGTAATTGTGAAATAGAGGGATACCATACCTAAAGTTGTGACTCGTACCAATCTCTGATTGCAGGGCTCACTCAAGCTTTTCTGTCTTCAACAATTATAGAGTAACGAGTACTAGTATTTGAGAATCTTTAGCAAATTTTCTATTCCTTTTTTATTATACACGCGATCCAGCTTTGTTTGTATTTTATTAAAAATTAGCTCTGAGTTTAAAAAGTTTCGAAATCGAAATAAATAAATCTTATATAAGTGTGGGTTGCGGGTTAGGCTTGAAAATATACTTTTTACTACTAATTATTTATATAGTATAAATATATATGAATACTTTATATACTATATATACTTTATACTATGTATTTTTCAGCATTGCCCCCTGTACAGACCGATATACATATATGAATCAAGGATACTCCAACTTTTTCCAACCCTCTAAAAATAAAATTTGCGAACTCGAAGAAATATGCTTCAGTTTCTGCGATAACGAAATCGTTCTATGTGAATCTTTTTTCGCCAGGGGAATTTTTCATCTTTGGAAAGAAGAAAATAATACTGGAGGCTAAATCTGATGAATACGGCGAATGTGGTAGCATTTCGTTCATTCAAAAAATTTTCAGTTGCATGTAGATTTGAATGCATAAATCCGTCATCAAGGCGACAGATCATTTTTTCTGTACCTAATGTGAGGGTTTTGACTTCAATGCTTCTATGTTGAATAACTGAGTATAATACTGCCTATTCTAATTTTTCCCTGCCGATGACACCGGCTTCTCCTTCGCGACACAACTTTTTCATTTTTTCATTTTATTTTTAGTTTTTGGATTCATGTTTCTTCAACAGTCACAAAACATCTCAAACATCAAAACAATGATTCAAATTTATCATTCCATCATGCTTCTTGTCCGCAGTTAAAACACATGCCACCCAACTTTGACACTTCCAAGATGTATACGGCCTCAACTTTACACTTTATACTCGCCTGTCTGCCAATACGATATCATGAATTTTGTGATCATTTCCTCCGAAGTTACCTCTATTAGTCTATTTGGACTCTCTTCGTCCAAAACGGGTGAACAATCAAGTTGAATTCGATGAACCAATAATATATTCTGCTCATCGATTATGAACGGTTCACAAAAATAGCACCAACTTTCTTTTGATCTCCTCAGACGTTCTGTTTCAAAATACAAGAATCTATTCAACGATCGGTGCTACACTTTCTCCATAATTAGAAAAGACTGAAAGTTGCACATTTACAACAGCTCCTAAACCTAATACACGCAAAACCTATTTCACTAAAAATTTGTGAGTCATTATTTAACAGGTGGCTGCTGATAGAAACCGTTGGAGAGCTTTTGTGACCGACTATGCTCCGACTAGGAGCGATATTTGACTCTTTTATAATTATGTTATTTAGTTAACTTTGTTAGCATAAGTATAGTTTTATTGTGTCAAATATCATGGAATTAATAATAAAATTTTAAAGGTGGCACTAAGGAATGGGGAAATTTAGCACCAGAGGCACCGTCTAATGTCAAACACAGGTGCTTATCAATTAGGTCAATGAGTACTTAGCATTATATGTATATACTCGTATATATATATTTATATATATATATATATATATATATATATATATATATATATATATATATATATATATATATATATATATATATATATATATATATATATATATATATATATATATATATATATATATATATATATATATATATATATATATATATATATATATATATATATATATATATATATATATATATATATATATATATATATATATATATATATATATATATATATATATATATATATATATATATATATATATATATATATATATATATATATATATATATATATATATATATATATATATATATATATATATATATATATATATTAGACCGGTATTTATTTATATGGACAAATTTATTTTCTCTAATATATGTTACGGCAAGCGCCAAAAATATTCGTTTTAGTCTCAAAAAGCATAAAAAAAAATTTGACAACGATTGGATAATTTTTGTTTTTATTATGAGAAAAAATGCACCTTTTTGTTTTTATTATGAGAAATAATGCAAAAAAATATATATATTTTTTTATTTTATTTACATTTATTTGAAAATTAAGAATAAACTGAAATATTTTTATTAATTACATACTCATATTAACATTAATATTATTTTAATTTAATAGTGAAGTCTTTTTAAATGTGGGATAATTCATGTCATATTCTTTAACCACTTGAAAAAGGAATTGTTTCTCCTCTTCACTGTATGTTAATTTATTATTATAATCTGTAATGAATTTGGCGCCTCCTTCAGCTGCATCATTCACTACAGATAAGTTTTTACAAATTTGTGATCCCTGAGCGTAGTCAAATCTTTCATTCCAATCCAACGGATCGACTTGCAAAAACTCTTTTGAAATGTCTAAGCGATCAAAGAACGCGTGTGTATTGGAATTTACAAAATCGCTTAAATGTTTTTGTGCAAATGTGTCGATATTTGTTGGATTAGTTATTATTCGCTTGCATTTTTCTGTATTTGCTTTAACAATTATTGCCTGAACCATTTTTTTTTAAATTGCAACACTTACATTAGGATCGAAGAATAAAAGACCGACTGCTGCTCCGACAAATACCACAAATGATTGCTTATTTTTTGTAGCAAAGCAAGAGCTATATCCCTTTCAGGATAAGCTATAATATTTTTAAGTAAATTTAGGTCTTGATTTGGTGCTTCAATTGCTTTAGTGCATCCAAACCAGGCTTTTACATAAATTTATTGTGTCAAATGTCATGGAATTAATAATAAAATTTTAAAGGTGGCACTAAGGAATGGGGAAATTTAGCACCAGAGGCACCGTCTAATGTCAAACACAGGTGCTTATCAATCAGGTCAATGAGTACTTAGCATTATATGTATATACTCGTATATATATATTTATTTATTTATTTATATATATATATATATATATATATATATATATAAATATATATATATATATATATATATATATATATATATATATATATATATATATATATATATATATATATATATATATATATATATATATATATATATATATTAGACCGGTATTTATTTATATGGACAAATTTATTTTCTCTAATATATGTTACGGCAAGCGCCAAAAATATTCGTTTTAGTCTCAAAAAGCATAAAAAAAAATTTGACAACGATTGGATAATTTTTAGCCGTGCCCCAAGCACCTTTTTGTTTTTATTATGAGAAATAATGCAAAAAAATATATATATTTTTTTATTTTATTTACATTTATTTGAAAATTAAGAATAAACTGAAATATTTTTATTAATTACATACTCATATTAACATTAATATTATTTTAATTTAATAGTGAAGTCTTTTTAAATGTGGGATAATTCATGTCATATTCTTTAACCACTTGAAAAAGGAATTGTTTCTCCTCTTCACTGTATGTTAATTTATTATTATAATCTGTAATGAATTTGGCGCCTCCTTCAGCTGCATCATTCACTACAGATAAGTTTTTACAAATTTGTGATCCCTGAGCGTAGTCAAATCTTTCATTCCAATCCAACGGATCGACTTGCAAAAACTCTTTTGAAATGTCTAAGCGATCAAAGAACGCGTGTGTATTGGAATTTACAAAATCGCTTAAATGTTTTTGTGCAAATGTGTCGATATTTGTTGGATTAGTTATTATTCGCTTGCATTTTTCTGTATTTGCTTTAACAATTATTGCCTGAACCATTTTTTTTTAAATTGCAACACTTACATTAGGATCGAAGAATAAAAGACCGACTGCTGCTCCGACAAATACCACAAATGATTGCTTATTTTTTGTAGCAAAGCAAGAGCTATATCCCTTTCAGGATAAGCTATAATATTTTTAAGTAAATTTAGGTCTTGATTTGGTGCTTCAATTGCTTTAGTGCATCCAAACCAGGCTTTTACATAAATTTATTGTGTCAAATGTCATGGAATTAATAATAAAATTTTAAAGGTGGCACTAAGGAATGGGGAAATTTAGCACCAGAGGCACCGTCTAATGTCAAACACAGGTGCTTATCAATCAGGTCAATGAGTACTTAGCATTATATTTATATACTCGTATATATATATTTATTTATTTATTTATATATATATATATATATATATATATATATATATATATATATATATATATATATATATATATATATATATATATATATATATATATATATATATATATATATATATATATATATATATATATATATATATCTATATATATATATATATATATATATATATATATATATATATATATATATATATATATTAGACCGGTATTTATTTATATGGACAAATTTATTTTCTCTAATATATGTTACGGCAAGCGCCAAAAATATTCGTTTTAGTCTCAAAAAGCATAAAAAAAAATTTGACAACGATTGGATAATTTTTAGCCGTGCCCCAAGCACCTTTTTGTTTTTATTATGAGAAATAATGCAAAAAAATATATATATTTTTTTATTTTATTTACATTTATTTGAAAATTAAGAATAAACTGAAATATTTTTATTAATTACATACTCATATTAACATTAATATTATTTTAATTTAATAGTGAAGTCTTTTTAAATGTGGGATAATTCATGTCATATTCTTTAACCACTTGAAAAAGGAATTGTTTCTCCTCTTCACTGTGGGTTAATTTATTATTATAATCTGTAATGAATTTGGCGCCTCCTTCAGCTGCATCATTCACTACAGATAAGTTTTTACAAATTTGTGATCCCTGAGCGTAGTCAAATCTTTCATTCCAATCCAACGGATCGACTTGCAAAAACTCTTTTGAAATGTCTAAGCGATCAAAGAACGCGTGTGTATTGGAATTTACAAAATCGCTTAAATGTTTTTGTGCAAATGTGTCGATATTTGTTGGATTAGTTATTATTCGCTTGCATTTTTCTGTATTTGCTTTAACAATTATTGCCTGAACCATTTTTTTTTAAATTGCAACACTTACATTAGGATCGAAGAATAAAAGACCGACTGCTGCTCCGACAAATACCACAAATGATTGCTTATTTTTTGTAGCAAAGCAAGAGCTATATCCCTTTCAGGATAAGCTATAATATTTTTAATTAAATTTAGGTCTTGATTTGGTGCTTCAATTGCTTTAGTGCATCCAAACCAGGCTTTTACATAAATACGAACTATAAACAGACAGACACTACGTATACCGTTTAGCTCTTGTTTGGTCATATTGAATTCATTACGAAACAAATACATTTTAAGTGCATAAATAGATTTTGACATCCATCGAGCATGAGAAGTTGCACCAGGTATACGAAAGGTGTTAAAATTCGGCACCGTACCACCAAGCAAACTGACAACTAATTGTAATAATTCTTTGTAGTCGCGTCTGCTATGAGCTTGTTTTCTAGACAGTAATTTAAAATTGTTCCACTTTCTTCAGCAGTCAATACTGTAATAATGTGTTCATTTTCTAAACAACTCTTATAATTTAATTTGTCAATATTAATCCAGTATTTGCTAAAGCGATTAAAAATTAGCACTTCTGGACCAGCTGTAGTAGCCACTCTAATTTCAAACACTTTTCGGATCAACAACTCGTAAATATGGTGTCGGCAGGGAAAATATAATAAATTGCGACCTAGTTTTCCTTCAAGCAGAGCAGCAGCACCATTTTGTACTCCTGTATTATGAGCAGTTGTGTCGAAGCAGATAATTTCAACTAGATCAAGCATTTCATATTCTTTTATTGAATTAACCACGGCATCTGATATTTCTTTTCCACTCGAAGATTTTAACTTTGGAATGCCAAGTAGTTTATCGATACCTTGAGATGAGACTATGATTGGCAAGCGATCAACTTTTTCCCTGCCACTAATTTCTGGTAATATTGTACCATCCTAATGCAAAACAAAACGACGTGGAATCTGGAAATAAAAACTCAAGTTTCTTAATTTATACTCAAAACATAAAAAAAGAAGCATAGGGAAAAACACAAACACATTACAGTACTTACATCAAAGTTTGCTGCAATGTTTTGTGCTGTTGTTGCACGATGTTTTTGACGCATTCGACGAATTGATGAACGTTTTAGTATCAGATCTTCGATAGGTTTTAGCGCTTGCCGTCATACGAATTCGAAAAAAAAAATAAGGACCTGTCTAATATATATATATATATATATATACATATATATATATATATATATATATATATATATATATATATATATATATATATATATATATATATATATATATATATATATATATATATATATATATCTATTTATTTTTTTTATTATTTTTTTTTCTGCATTAATTTTTGAAATATTTAGTTCATTATATTTAATTTTGGGTTTCCATCCCATTTATCATCTAGAACAAAATTCATCCAAATAAGATTGTTCCTTTTACATGAAAGTATTGCAGGAGTGTGTTCACCGAAATATTTCAGAAAATTGCTCTAAAATATTAGAAAGCTTCACTCTTTTAACTGCCTCTAATGGCTTAAAAGACAATATATTTTATATCACGAAGACTGGGCCTAAGATAAGAGTTCCAACTGCTTAAAAGTCCCCTAAGGTCTCGAACTACATAATTCATGAACCCGTTCTTAATTGCCGGTCCAATATTCCAACACAGTTAACGTGAAAAATTTCAATTTATGTTGTAATGAAACATAAAAATTCCGACATTCACGGAAGACAGGAATTTTTATGAAGTTCGCTTTTCCAGTTGAAGGAACAACTTAACTTGAATAAGGCAAAAAATCAGCCTCACATTAAGAAATGACAAATTTCTGCATAATGCGTTTGTGTGTTGCTACAACTCCACAAACCCACTTTAACGCCATGAAGCGAACAAATTTTGCCAATTTACTGCAAAGAAAAATGGCGTTCATTTCAAAAGTGACGCGCGTCGAAAAAGCGCACAAAATTTTGACATTAACTTCCGTTCTCCATAAAACAGAGTGGAATGGCATGGAGGTAAAAAGTAATCATTCTGGGCGAGGTAACTCATTTTTAAATATAAATTTTTGCTGTTGTACGGCAAATTTTTTAATGCACGTTGGTTTGTCATTCTGATCCACGATTCCACGCTACGCGCGGAGTGATGGAAAAAGTTAGACGGGAAAAAATCGGACGAAATGACGCGCGTAATAAAACATTTCGCACTTGATGTAATGTGCGGCACATAATTTTGCCGGCAACGCAACTCGTATAAAAATTTGATTAATTTTGTGCGCCTAATGATATCCCATAAATTTTAGTTAATAAAAAAATTACAACAACCACAACGTAACGAAAAAGTGTGCACTTTCCCTGGCACAGCCATAAAACAAAAAAAAAAAAGGAAGACGCAGAGGGAAATATTTTGATTGTCATAATAACAAATTTGTGAAATCTGTTTTGACACTAACACGCTTCTTAAATCCTACAGCCGCATAGGCCAACATTCACTGCTGCATTATTTGTAGGAAAACCGTAGGCCTTGCCACTGCCTTCACGCTGTGCGGCATAAATAAATGAAAAGGGTTAATTTCTCATGAAAATTACGTAAATTAAATTCTCCATTTTACTATTTCCTCTTTGCGCCATTATGCCTAATGACAATTTGTAATGCCAGAAAGTATGCAATGAACTTTGACCATGACAGTTGGTGGCTGGCCTGTGCCTCTGCTGGTGCCTGCTCCTGTTTTAGAGCAATGCGGCTTGGTAGTTCCCGCGCCGTTGTGCTTTGTCATCGGTGGCTTGTTCGTTGGTGGCTGGTTCACTGCTGCGTAAAATTGTGCCAGCCCTTTAGAATTGCACAGCCGCGCTAATCTGATAAATAATAAAAATTTCCGGAACTTAATTGCAGCTGACATTAGTCTCAAACTCAGGCAAAGGAGACATTTTTGTAATGTAGGAAGTTGTTAATTAAATTCTACAAAAGCTTCAAAATGAAGAGCCAGTTAAACAGCTCACTTTCCTGGATCAGACTTTCTTTACATCAATTTTCTATTTTCATATTATCAACAGTTGACTAGGAATATTTTGAGCAAAGAACTATAAAGATACCGATTTTGTTTGAACCCTAAATTATGCTCTGTGTACACATGCTGCTTTCCACTAAAATTTCCGAAAAGGTTACTTTTATTGGATAAGAGACTGTTTAATTGACAGTCCCATGATGAAAGTGGCCACTCGGTGACTGCTTCTAATTGATTCTATTTTAATATCACTCATATCGTTAGGCATTTTATAGATGGACAGAATAAAAAAGGGGAATACTCAACCCCATGAAAAAGTTCTAATAACAAATGGTCAGCAAATAAAATTTTAGAGTGCGTTATCAACCCTTTCCCAACAGCAGTCATTTTTCTTTCAAAACTCAGCAGATTAAATGAGACGCCCTCTCGACTGTTAATGCTCCTGCCTGTCTTTATCCTGTGGAATTTTTTCACCAACTTGAACTTTAACACGCCATGAAAAAGAAAACGCGTCAAGTGTAATTACCGTCTGTCACACAAAATAAACACGAAATTATTTTTCATGAAATAATTTTCATTTCCCTTGCTAAAGTACGGAAACAAAAACTTAAACTTTGTGTGCACGCCTGTGCTCTATGCCCCTTCTATACCACAAACACAAACACAAATGCAGGCTCAAAGTAGCGCTGCACTCAAATTGGCTTAAACTAACACCATTAAGCGAGTATCTATAATTGTAACCCTTTTAACCATTAACACGGAGCACCCGCTTAGTTGCCCGCAACTTTCACTACCCTCTCTATAAAGAAGACATGGTCGCTGCCTTCCACGTCGCTTTCCAATGAAGTTGTCAGTTTCCAAAACAAAAAAGAAGCGAGAGCCACTGAAAAAAGTGGCAACAACTTCAAGATTTATTAGAATCAAGATTAACGCATTACATTTTTCACCAGCAGCGCAGTGTGCGCGTCGCAGTAAGTGGTATAAACTCGGGGGAAGTCTCAAGGCGCCTGAAATTGCAACATCGGTGTACGTGTAGAAAGCTGCTGCCTGGTGGAAAAATGCGGTTGTGGTGATTGCGTTGTGGGAGTTACCTCCATTGGCTTGAGTTGGAGATGCAAAACTTTTAAAATTATTGCTTCAAAATTTAATGAACTTACGCAAGGAACAATTCTCGCGGTACGTACTTCATTTAAAAGTAAAAAAAAAATCAATCTAATTGTTGAAGACATCATTAGGAGTAATAATTCCCTAAGTATAACGGAATCAATGCAAGAACACACTGCATCGTAATGAGTAACTGGATTGAATGCAGGCTTTAGAGTGCAAAGAGTTTCTGAAATAGTTGTGGATATAGTAAATTCGAATGTATAAGTTAAGTATCTCCTGCATCTATCTGAAATTATAAAAATATTTAGTGTTTATTTTAATTTTATTATTTTAATCGTCCTTCTCGTTCGAGCTCTAGTCTATCAAAAGATGCGAGCTGTCGTACTCGGGTTCATTTTATACGTTTTCGCCGCCGACAATCGCATTGTGACTGCGCTTTGAGGCGGCATTGCGCGACAGCGTTTCACGGCTGGGCTTGGCGACACCGACATACAACACATGTCTCGCCAATTCCTCCGGCACCGAGAACCATCACCGTCTACCGTATCTACGCGTAGCGGCTGTGCCGCGCATTTTGTACAATGCTTTGTACTGCTGCGCAAGCGCATGGCGCCAATGCTCTTTTCGTATGTTTTCTCGCGTACCGAGAACCAGCACCGTCTATCGTGCCCCTGCGCAGCGGATGGCAGCGGATGGTAGCAGACTCTGTTGCCGCGCATTTTGTACAATGCTTTGCACCGCTGCGCTAGCGCATGGCGCCATTGCTCTCAGTCTTGTGTTTTCTCACGCACCGAGAACCAACACCGTCTACCGTGCCCCTGCGCAGCTGATGGCAGCAGACGCTGTTGCAGCGTATTTCCTACAATGCTTGGTACCGCTGCGCAAGCGCACGGCGCCAACGACATGCATGTATGTTGCTAACTTATAGAAATTAATATGAGTCAGGAATGCCCTGGCAAAATAACACCAGAAGTTAATAGAATGATTTGTATTTAGAAACGTTAAAAAGTTAATGGAAGAGGGATCCAATCGGATAAAACTCACATGAAATTGGTGAATAATTTGGGTGTTTATATTCCTTTATTTTATTTATTAAATCAATTAAAATAAATAACGAAAATTTTTCAGGTTTTAACACAGACATTTATTTTAAGCGTTTTCCTTTATTCTGATTTATAGTTTTGGAATGTAAGCTAAAAAGTTGTGAAATGTATGAAAACCCTTTTTTAATTTTTAATTCTAGATTATTCATTTCTTAACCAAAAATAAAACATTCAAATAAATATCTCATAGAATTGTTATTTGAGCATATCACTTAATTTGGCTCAATATGTATTTGGGGTTTAACCGCGAGTATTTTGTTTTAGTGAGAGTTTGGCCTGTGTTCATTGATATTTATACTCGTACTCAGCCCGTTCGTACCAAAGACTATATACAGAAAGACCTTTCATTGCTCTCTTGAGTGAGAATCAACATATCGAAATTGCGGGCAACCACATTGGAATTCAGATCGGCAATTTCACGAAGCAGTCGTGAATATGTATTCATCGGCAGTCACACACATGACTATTGTTGTTTGCACATTCGTATGAATAATTTAGTGTGTTTGTGTGTGTGCTCACAGCAGAAGCGACTAATTTAAAATCAAATTTTTATTTTCTGTTCTGTGTGGCTGGGGTAAAATACACAAGAATGAATTTTCTGTATGGCAAATGTTTTTTATACGGAAAGTGGGGCTTAAAACAAAGCATTTGTGGTTTTGCGCATTTAAAAGAATATGTCCAATTTCTGTGCAAATTACATGAAAAAAAGCGTCCGAACGCTAAGATTTGCCCATATCCAAAATTTCATGACAAATTGAATTATAATTCTGCTTCACTTTATATTTAAAGAAGGCACACCGCACATCATACAACAAGAACTCCAATCGAGACAAAAAGGCGCTTTATTTTCATTTCATTCTTTTTATGGCACAATTCGCTACCTGACAAATGATCAGAAGACAAATATGTGCATACATACATATGTACATTCATCTGTATGCATGGGTGTACATATAAGTTAATCACATTGGTGTTATTAAAGTAAAAAAAATATTTTTTATTGGTGCTATGCACCTTCTGGTGCAGCCATGAAGTTTTGCTGTGCAATTCGATGGTGGCTTTTTTGGGGATAAAACAATAAATTAAATAAATACATATTATTATTTATTAATTTTATACAAAAATGTTTTCTTTTTTTACTAATTTACAACATAAATTTTAAAAATATTCCCATAATTAGTTATAATGCCTCGTCCTCGATTGCTATGATTGAAATTCGTTTTCATTCCAATTCCAACAAATAAATAAATAACATTTTTGCATTCATATCCATCCACACATATGCATGCCGTAAACATGAAAGCAAGCATACAAACATTCGCACATGTAGTAAACACACACGCCCATATAGAATGCAAACACCAGAATGTGTATCTACATATTTTGCCTTTGCTTGCCGAGCACACTTCGGGTTTTGGTCCAATAGGCAGCCACGGTTTTTTAACTCATTTCGCTGAGTGAAGAGAACGATGTAACGTCTTATAGTATATTGTCTTTGATAGTATCTTGTCTTTGTTCGTATTATTTAAATACAAAAAAATTAATGCCTGCGTTACTTCAAAAGGTGCAGCTGGTAGAGTTTTTAAGGTTGCTATATAATCGGCATAATAATTGAGCTAATTGGTTAAAATAGCGATTTGTATTGTGAAATAAAACCAGTTTAAAACTGTTTACAAATTTGAACATAAGAGTGAAAAAATATTTGGATGACACATAAAAAAAGTATACTTCCTATTTTAAAGTTTGTCAACGATTTCTTTGATTTCCTGTTGAATTAAATTGCCTTAATTAAAGATAAATAATCAACGAATAGTTTTTGTTTACTAAGTCCGGTGGTCAAACAATTAGGACGACACTAATTCACAATATACATACATTCGGGATGTTCCACTCATTGACTTGTTTGAAATTATAGTGTTCTGGCATTATATTTTTTACGATTTTGAATCTCTATGTTTCCAAAACTATTCAGCTTAGTAATTTGGCCATAGATTTTTAAACCTTATTTTTATCTCGCATCGACAACTTGGAAGATTTATTTTAATTTGTGGTCGTTTCAATTTCATGTATGTGCATCTTATTCCCGGTAATTGACACATGTGTCGATTTCATGAGTTTTTAAACACTCTGTGTAATTACTGCCACATTTTTTTATAGTCTTTTCAACCGTGTCAATGTTGAGATCGAGATGTATGCCTTCATTTGTTACATACCAATCAGCTTTTGTTAAATGTGCAGTATTTTAGATTGTGAGCTCTGTAAAATACGAACTATTGTTCGTTGATATTACTTGAATAATTTTATTTGTATTTACTTCTATTATTCAGCCACAAGACTACATGTTTTATTAACTGTTGCAGTATATTTGATGCCGGTTTTTCAACGTGGTTTGATGCTAAGAGAACCGTGTCAATCACGGAGGTTGCTATTATAGTTCCATTTGGTGTTAGTTGGAATTTCTGCAGTGTATACTAGAAGTAAAGGATATCTGAGCAATCATGAACGTTGGTTATATAACTTCTTAGTTAATAATTATAGTTTAAGAGTAGAATATTATTGAATTTATTTATAAGTCCTTTTTGCCAATCCGTCAAACACTTTCGCAATCTCCAAAAATACAACAACGCAATACTTCTTTTTGTCAATATTGGGGCCTCTTCTTTTTTGTATATATATAAATGATCTACCGACTGCATTGCATGATTGTGATATTCATCTGTATGCTGATGACGTCCAAATTTACATAATCTGTAAAAGGGACGAAATTATTAATTGTGTCACTCAAATTAATAATGACTTATTTAATGTTTATAACTGGGCAAGGAAAAATGGGCTTTGCCTTAATCCTGCTAAGTCAAAATGTTTAGTGACTTACAAGAAACACTTTGATACCACAATACTACCCAGTATTATAATGAATGGGTCTGTGATTGAACGTGTAAACACGGCTAAAAACCTGGGAGTTATATTTGATGGCACTCTAACATGGAGTAACCACGTTGCTGCCACGGTTGGCAAAGTTTACGGTATGCTGCGTTCACTGTGGTCAACGCAATATTTCACCCCACAAGGAATCAGAATGCTGTTGGCTAAGGCCTACCTTCTCCTAACATTGCTGTATGGTTGTGAAATTTTTGCGAATTGTGATGCAGCTAGCAAACGAAAGCTTAATGTCCTATTTAATAATATAACAAGGTATATTTATGGCTTGACTAGAACAGATAATGTATCCACTTTATTAAGGCAAGTTTTTGGGATCACATTCGATCAACTCTTGGAGTCTAAGACTATCATCTTTCTTCACAAGATTATTTACACCCGGGAACCTCCATATTTGTTTAGATGTCTCAGGTTCACACGTTCCTGTCGTTGTAACCAACTTGTCCCGTGCAAGCACTCGTCTCTTATGTCTGATCGTGAGTTTTTCGTGTATGCAGTAAGACTCTGGAACTCACTTCCTGTACGGCTGCGAAGTATTGGCAACACTGTACAGTTCAGGAATGAACTTGAGGGCTACTTTCGGGCGCGGTGAATTTCTGGGCAATCTGTATTGCTTTGTTCATAAATTGTGATCTGTATTTACCTTATTGTTTATTGTTTTGTTGTTATATTTCTTAATTTAATATTTAAAGAACGGAGAGTATGTTTAACAATATTTAATTTTAATTGTTTAAATCATCCACTTATATAATTTTATAATTTTAAAACTTTATAATTTTATTTGTGTAAATCAATTTCTTTTATAATTTATATTTCATTTTACCTTGGAATGAATTGTTCCTGTTAAGTTAATTATTGAAAATATATATATACTTCATGTCGTTAGGACATCTTAAAAAGGTTATTACCTTAATGTCCTAAGATCAATTTGTAGAGATAAATAAATAAATAAAATAAAAAATAAATATCATCCAAAATTTGGTTCATAACACTATGAACTTATTGAACATTTCAGTGGTTACAGCTACAGCCGAATTAATGGTTTGGTGTAGCTGGTTTTTGTATCAATAAAAGTTCAATTTGGTCAAATAATATTTTTTCAAATATCTTGGGAAAGAGACTGATAGGTCGATATAAACTGGTTCTTGTTGAGTCCGTACTTGGTTTGAAACAGTTGTAATTTGTGGTACCTTCCCTAAGATTGAAAAATAGTTAAGCTTTATTATAGATTTAGATAAATTTCTGATATATATATTATTGTTTCTTCAAATAATTCTTTTAGTATTTTTCCCTGAAAAACGTTCCTTTAAGTTTTTTAATTTCTTAATTTGTTTCTTTAGTTGAGATATCGTCGTCATTAATATTACACTGCTTTTGATAGATAGCTTCGTGTGCATTAAGCTACGTTTCTTCTCTTCTGATATCACTGAATAATTGAATATTGAAAGTTTCTATTTGCTCAGTGTGCCTATTATTGGTCGGCTTGGAGTGTCTTCGGTAAAGCGAGTGTCTGGTAAACATCTTATTTTGATTACTATTTTGATACTATTTTTTTTTATAACAAGAAAATATTAATAAAATAAAATTTTCTCATTTTCTTATAATTTATTTATAATTTGGAACGGGAAGGGTCCTGAAAATAAAGTTTTCCTGGAGTAATCTCTTTGTACTCTCATGCCAACTGAGAAGTAGCAGTCCCTTAATCCTCCCAAATGATGTTAAAGGGAGTACTCCTCTGCTAATATCAGGCCTATGTAAAAATGAAGCCAAAGCGAGTATAAAAGGGAATAATGAAATCTCCCCTTGGAGACTACGGGGAGTTCTCCCTTTCCTCCTGTGGTTTTTGGAAATGTTGCACAACGTTATTTGCTCTGTATTCGGTTAGGCCCAATTATTATGTTGTGTTTTTATGGGGGGTTTATGTATTATTGCAATGTTTAGTTTTTAGTTGCCTTCCAAAATGAGGAATTCGTGTAAGTTGTCATTCTTAGATTGTTTAGGTAACTTTCAAACTTTTTATCATCTAACTGCTTTAGCGTTTTCTGCAGTACATTTTCCACTTTGTTAAATTAGGCTTTGTTTTCTGGGTGTCTATTGTTTTGCCATTTTTTCCTTAGTTTTATTTTTTGTCCTATTTTATATTTAATGTTAATTGGTATAGTAGTTACTTGTGATCTATTGAGCATTGTTGTTGATTCTGTTGTTGCTTTGACGATGTTGTTATTTATATATGCTATTGCGGTGTCTAATTCTAGGCATGATTTTATTGTTAAGTGTTCTTGTAATATGATTTTTGTATAGTAAAATACAATTAAATTTGGCAATTTTTTCTGTCCGCTGGACAGTAATTTGTATTTCCGGTAATAATAAAATTACTATTACTTTCTCTTATTACGTCTCGCACCAAATTGCATTTATCATTCTCGATAAAGTGGCGTTTTAACGAAATGGCTAAGTAGCGATTTCCCAACGCTTTTATGTACTCTAGGTATTGAGCCTTTGTATTGTTATGTGTAGTTGGACTTCTACTTCTAGTAGATACTATATTAGTTTGATAAGTATCTGTATAACAATATTCCTCTAATTTAGAATGCAACCCGATAACACGTACATATATGTTAAAAACGTATCCCGATGTGAATGAATATTTTACATAGGGAGAGCTTTGATCCTTATTAGCCCAATTGATTTGTGCATCCCGCAGTGCAATATTTTTCACTTTAGTTTAACAACTCAATGCCATAAGAAGTGTCAAGTGTAATTGACAAACAAACCGCAAGAATTACCCCAACGAGAAAAAGTAAACACATAGCCACATACGCACTCGTACAGACACACGCCATTACAGGAAAAAAGAGGAGACGTCAGCAGCGAACTGCATGCGCAGTGCATTTCAAAATAAGAATGATATAAAAATGAAATTGCACTGAAGATTGTGCGAATAGAGCGGTTAGTGGTGAGAAGTAAAGCAACACATAAGCGTGCAAAACTTAACTAAAATAAGCGTTAAAATGTCCTGCTAACGAAGTAGAACAAGCTACAGCGGAGCATAAAAAGAGGATAACAGCGCAGAAGGAATTGCCACGGATTGTATTACAATACCGAAGAAAGCGGGCATGCAGTGTTGTAGCAGCTGTTGTTGCTGCTCCTGCTACTGTGGTTGTTGTTGTTATTGTTATAGTAATCCACCCAGCAGACAGGTTAAATACGCCACAAGGACATGCCACATGCGTCGTCGCTGGAGGAAGCGTTGCGAGACTCCATTTGCGGCTGACTTAAGCAACAGCAACAATATGAACAGCAACAAACAATAACGGCAACAGGATAAAAACAGCAACAACAATAATGGTGCAATATCACACTGAACAAATTGGTTATACTTGTGTGCGAGTATTGTGCCAGTGTGTGCAGGCACAAGTGTTTAAAAGGAACTGCGACGTTTGTTCAACTGCATTGCACGCTGTGTTAACCTGACTTACAGATTAGTTTAGCTTTTTTTTACTTTTCCTGTTTTATATCCAGTTTCGTTTTTGTTGCGCGTGCGAACACGCATGCATTTGCATACGAGAGAGAAGTGTCAACAAAAATAAAATGAAATGGAAACAACAAAGCGAACTGCCACCAAAAATGAACGCATGTTCGTACTGTCTGCTGATGTCTGTCTGTAGAGTTTTTATTGTCTGCTAAGTTTGCTGGTGCCAAGTTGAAAGTGGTAAGGAAAAATAATCGTGTGAGCACAATTGGTTCGTTCCTTCACCTGTCACAAACGTGTACATGCGTAAGTTAATAAACCACTCAAAGGCAACTACGTGCGGCGCAAAGTTATCTGAAGTGAAATACCACGAAAGATCACAAAGTATGCTTCCAATTCGATCGATTTATTTATAGACACACACAAACAATATTTTCGGTAGTTTGTTAGTACAAAAAAGTGTTAGGCAGCTCTGATAATTATGATAACAACCATATAAAGCTGAAACTTGAGCCCTATATTTTGAAACACGAATACACCAACTGAATTTATATTTTTATAAGTATATCAGTCTCATTCCTAAAACAACATTACGGAATATTACATTTGAATACCCTTGGCACTAAAGAAGAAAGTCTGTACAGATTAGCTGCGAATGTAACTTGGCAATTAAGGGCCTATTTATTCTACACCAGCCTCTCTCAGAGAATCGATTTAGCCATATTTGTCTTTGGACAACTTTTCCCAAACTATTGCACTTTTTGTAGTGACACGTTGGATACATTATAAGCATAAAATATTCCTAAATATAAGATTTCAATATAAATCAAAAGGGAAAAATAAATATATGTCGACCGCGCATACTCTTATGAAAATATCGATATTTCATTTTAAATAACCACAGCTTCACTTCTATTTTAAATATAAAATTAAATTTTGTTATTAATATTTAAAAAGTCCATACCAGATTATTTGTTGGTAGAATATTACATTATTTATAACTGGAGAAATATACATATGTT
This sequence comes from Clusia tigrina, assembly GCA_920105625.2. Taxonomy (NCBI): domain Eukaryota; kingdom Metazoa; phylum Arthropoda; class Insecta; order Diptera; family Clusiidae; genus Clusia; species Clusia tigrina. The sequence continues at coordinate 376,067,898 of OV050030.1, forward strand.
ATAGACAAAGTTTGGTGATACTTTATTTCAATATTATTATACTTTCCATGCCAGAAATACCAAGGATTCGACTGTCAACATTTAACTATGTAGATGGTTCTTTATACTAATATATCGGGTATTTCGAGGGCGATATATCTCAACGTTAGTTCTACTTTAATTCAGTTAAGGATTAGTTTTTCACATAAAGTCACACATAATATTTTTGTTTATACCGCTGTCAGTGAGTTATATTTAAATCCTATCTCAATGCCGATGCCGTCATTCCAATCCAATAATGGCAAGAGTTTTGAGTTCGAAGCAAGAAGCATTTAACGTACCTACCATTGCCACAAATGTCATCTACTTACAACTTAGCGTTTCATGATATCAAAACATCATCATGATCCTTCAACAGCAGCAGACAACATATTAAAAATTGTTGTTTGTCATATATATATGTATGAAGAAAAATCCTTCGACCATTTCAGAACAGCCGGTGAATGAAGAATAAGACACAAATGAAATGCAGGAAATGTTCAACTAATGGTCATACCTCGAATTCCCCGTAGATATACAAGGAACCAGATGGGACGTAAAAGCATGCCTTATCGAAATGAATTTGCAAAAATAAAATTTCGAAAAATAAAATTAGTGAAGCTATTCAACCAAACAAAATGTACTTCCAATATTCCTATCTGTGCTATGAGTGAAAACCTGAGTCCAGACTCACATGTTACAGATATGAGTGGATTTGTAAAAGCGCCAAACAGTTTCCACATACAAAATTCTTAATATTACTAAATACAGAGAGACCTTTACAAAAACACAAAATACGATATATATATATATATATATATATATATATATATATATATATATATATATATATATATATATATATATATATATATATATATATATATATATATATATATATATATATATATATATATATATATATATATATATATATATGTATATATATATATATACGAGGTGTGAGAAAAAAATAAACGTTATTGTGTGATCAAAAAATAAAGTATTTATTTATTCATCAACAACTATCTTGTCCCTTTTAAAGTAATTCCCCTCAGATATAATACACTTATGCCAGCGTTTTTTCAAATCCTCGAAACACTTCTGAAACGCTTTTTTTGGTATCGCCAACAGCTCCTGTTTCGATTTTTTTTTATCTCCTCAATCGTAGCAAAACGGTTTCCTTTCATCGGTGTCTTCAGTTTTGGAAAGAGGAAAAAGTCAGCGGGGTCCGGTGAATACGGTGGTTGAGGCATGATAACGGTTTTGTTTTTGGCGAAAAACAGCTCCTGAGCGATGTCCATGCGACGTTGTTTTTGCTCAAAATTTAGCAATTTTGGAACAATCTTCGCTGCCGCACGTTTCATGCCTAAAACATCCGTAAAAATTGCTTGGCATGAGCCGAACGATATGCCAACATCATCAGCAACCTCTCTGATAGTGATTCGACGATTATCCAAAATCATTTTCTTCACTGCGTCAATGTTTTCATCGGTTGTTGACGTGCTCGGGCGACCAGGACGAGCATCGTCATTGACATCTTCTCGGCCTTCCTTAAACCGGTTATACCACAATTGAACTTGTGTTCTGCTCATAGTAGACTCGCCAAAGGCCACAGTCAACATTTCAAATGTCCTTGCGCATTTAATTTCATTTTTTACACAAAACTGAATACAGTTCCTTTGATCCATTTTTTCGAATACACAAAATCGAAGAGCATACCAAAACACGACTAACCTTTTTATCTGTCAAAAACAAACTGACAATCCAAAATGGTTGGTATTGCCAACATATATAACAGACATGTGTACAAACATAAAAACAAAAAAAATGCGAACATCGAACATACGTAACTCACGAAAAGATGAAAATAACGGTTATTTTTTGATCACACCTCGTATATATATATATATATATATATATATATATATATATATATTTATATATATATATATATATATATATATATATATATATATATATATAGATATATATATATATATATATATATATGTATATATAAGTTAAATATCTCCTGCATCTATCTGAAATTATAAAAATATTTAATTTTTATTTTAATTTTAGTATTATAATCGCCCTTCTCCTTCGAGCTCCTATCAATTAAAAGATACTAGCTCTTGTACTCGGGTTCTTTTTATACGTTTTCGGCGCCGACAATCGCATGGTGACTGCGCTTCGAGGCGGCATTGCGCGACAGCGTTTCACTGCTGGGCTCGGCGGCACCGACATACAACAGATGTCTTGCCAATTCCTCCGGCACAGAGAACCATCACCGTCTACCGTATCTACGTGTAGCGCCTGTGCCGCGGACTCTGTTGCAGCGTATTTTGTTCAATACTTTCCACTGCTGCGCAAGCGCATGACGCCAATGCTCTTTCTCAAGTATTTACTCGCATACCGAGAACCAGCACCGTCTACCGTGCTTCTGTCCAGCAGACGCTGTCGCACCATATTTCGTATCGCTGCTCAAGCGCATGGCGCCAATGCCCTTTGTCATGTGTTTTCTCGGGGACTGAGAACCATCACCGTCTACCGAGCCCCTGCGCAGCGGATGGCAGCTGACCCTGCTGCAGCATATTTCGTACAATGCTTTGTACCGCTGCGCTAGCGCACGGCGCCAACGATATGCAACACGTGTGTTGCTAACTTATATATATATATATATATATATATATATATATATATATATATATATATATATATATATATATATATATATATATATATATATATACTCGTATATACACTTAGCAGAAAAAGTCTACGTACAACATATGAAAATAAAAAATTGAAGCTATTTATTCAATTTCGGTATGATTTTTTAAAATTTTGTTGATGCAGTATCATAGTCTTTTATGTTTACTATATATTTGCAAAAAAAAATTTGGCAAAAACAACAACAAACAAAAAATAACTGAACTTAAATCCAAAAAGAACGAAATTCAATGCAGAAAAAGTTTACGTACAAAAAGCATAAAGATACTTACTGAGACAAATAAACACAATTATTCCAAAATATCAATGCTGTTACTTCAGGAGTGCTGTTTTTATTTTATTTTATTATTTATTTTAAATCAATTTGATTTATTTATTTTATTTATTTTAAATCAATTTGAAATATTTTTTTGTGATAGAAACTAAACGAAAGGAAATCAACGTCAGTGAACGAAATATCATGATCCATCTTTGGCAAAAATAGAAAATATACCTTGAAATTGACGCAATTCCAGATTGAGCACGTTTTTCTATACAAACAGTTATTAATAACTTCAAGAAGACGGGTAAATTAACCTCAAAACCACGCTCTGGTCGTCCATCACTACTAAGTACCAGGGAAACCCAGGGTCTTATAGGGCAAATAAAAATCAATCCACGACTAACGGCAGCAGAACTGGCAAAATATGTTGAGGAGAAACACATACAAAAATTATGTGCCGATATTTTACCAAAAATTTTAAAAAATCACCACTAACATGGCCGTATCGATCGCAAAAAATTGTATGTTTCAATAGTTAATAGACTAAAACGACAATAATTTGCCCAAAAATATTTAAATGAAGGTGAAAACTTCTGGAAGCAGTTAATGTTTTCTGACGAAAGCAAATTTTGCATTTTTGGCTTTAATGGATCTACGATAGTATGGCGGAGACCCGGTGCAGCCTTCCAAAAAAAACACAGTTAAACACAGAGGTCGAAGAGTGTTGATCTGGGATGCATGGCACCTTCCGCAATGGGTGAATTGGAGTTTATTGAGAATAAAATAGACTACCTAAATATCTTCCAACAGAAGATGAAGACCAGCGCAAAAAATCTTTCCTTAGATCCATCATTTTACTGCCTGCACAACAATGACCCAAAGCATACAGCAGAGGTAGTGAAGATTTCTCTCCTGTATAATGCACCCCATCAGTTGGCACGCCCCCAAAATCACCCGACTTAAATCTGATTGAACATTTATAGGGTTTACTAGAACGGCGCATTCGAAATCACCATATTTCCTCGAGGAGTATGCTCAAGGACCTAATTCGGGCTGAGTGCGCAAACATTAGTACCATAGAGACCGAAAAACTGGTCTAATCAATTTCGAAATGTTTAGCAGAGATGGGCAAGAGAAAGTGTTACCCAACCAGTTATTAAATATATATTTTTTCATTTTAATTTTGAAAATTATTGTTAATTTTTTCATTCATTTATATTTTGTACGTAGACTTTTTCCGCATTGAAATTTGCTCTTTTTGGATTTAGGTTCAGTTATTTTTTGTTTGTTGTTGTTTTTCCCAAATTTTTTTTTTTGAAATATATAGTAAACATAAAAGACTATGATAATGCATCAACAAAATTTTTAAAAATCATCCTGTAATTGAATAAATAACTTCAATTTGTTATTTTCATATGTTGTACGTAGACTTTTTCTGCTTAGTGTATAAGTTAGCAACATACGAGTTGCATGTCGTTGGCGCCGTGCGCTTGCCCAGCGGTACAAAGAATTGTACGAAATACGCTGCAACAGCGTCTGCTGCCATCCGCTGCGCAGGGGCACGGTAGACGGTGCTGGTTCTCGGTGCGTGAGAAAACACAAGACGGAGAGCATTGGCGCCATGCGCTTGCGCAGCAGTACAAACCATTGTACAAAATGCGCGGCACAGCCGCTACGCTTAGATACGGTAGACGGTGATGGTTCTCGGTGCCGGAGGAATTGGCGAGACATGTGTTGTATGTCGGTGCCGCCAAGCCCAGCCGTGAAACGCTGTCGCGCAATGCCGCCTCAAAGCGAAGTCACCATGCGATTGTCGGCGGCGACAACGTATAAAAAGGACCCGAGTACGAGAGCTCGCATCTTTTAATTGGCAGGAGCTCGAAGGAGAAGGACTACCATAATAATACAAATAATAAAATAATATAAAATAATTTAAACTCTTTTATTATTATAGATTTTGCTCAGGAGAGTATTTAACTTATATACGAGTATATACAGTTTGTCAAGAAAGTGTTTTGACACGGTAAAAAATTTGTGAATTTGATTTCTCCCCTTCATAATTTAGTATTTCTTTATTGAACAGTAACAAAAAAAAATATAAATATTTAACTTAAGATACTATAAACATAACAAAAACAAAAATAGTCAAAAAATTTGCTGTCAAGAATGTATTTTTACAATTCTGTTCGGAACTAATTTGGAACTAATTTAGCTGCGCAATACATTTAACGTTATGAGATTGATGCTTCACTAAGCTTTGTGCGCAGTTTAGGCGCAAATTAATCAAAAATAGTTGTTCTTTGCTCATCGAATGCAGCATTTTTAGCAAAATTATTGTGAATTTAAGATGCCTGGTAAAATAACGTCATTTGATATGACTCAGTTGCTTTACTATAGTCACCGCATCCGAAAAAGTGTCCAAAAATTGTTCGAGATGATTTCTTTGACCAGAGAAACTATTTATAATATATAAAATCGCGTAAAAAAGGAAAATAGTCGGTTGCCAAAATCTTCGCACTTCCGTTCGCACAAAATATCAGATAGAATAGAACGCATTTAGGTAAGGAAAGTAGGCGAAAATCCGCAGATTTCTACGAGAAGCCTTTCAAGTCAACTCAAAGAATATTGTGACCTTGCCTTTACCTACGGAACAGTAAGGTAGCTCCTGATAAGGTACCAGTATATGTTAAGAGGTGCTCGAAAAAAAACCAATGCTTTGAATACAATACATTGAAGAGCGATTGTCTTTCGCTTGGATGTACTTTGCCAAACGGAATGACTATTGGCTATGCTATATATTGCGATAAGACCAAAATCATGCTTTAGTATAATGGTGGGCCCAATAGAATGTGGCGACAATCGTTAAATGCATTGGAAAATCGAAATATTATATTAGGTTCCAATATTTAAATTCCGCAAACTTTCTGTCATAGTATCGGGATGCATATCCAGTAAAGGAGTAGGAGAACTAAATTTTATAGAGAATAAAATGGATACAAAACAATATTTGGATATTTTCAAACGCTATTTGGTAAAAAGCGCAGATCATTGTGGGTTCAATATTGATAGCAATCCACAATTCAAATTTTATCAAGATAATGACACAAAACATAAGGCGCATTTGGTAAGGATCTGGGTTGTTTATAATGACAAAAAGTGTTAGATACGGAAGCCCAGAGTCCACACTTGCACCCCATTGAAAAATTGTGGGAACATTTAAGTAAAAGGGGGCGAGAGGCAATCAAAAGGTGGAGCAGAGCGCAAAACTGCAATACTAGAGGAATGAAATAAAATACCAAGCGATTACGATGTGCAGAAGTTGATTTATTCCATGAGGAGAATGCTACAGGGGGGCATACAAAATATTAAAACCCTTTATAATGCAAATTTTCATTTCTTTATCTGATTTTTATAAAGAAGTTCTGATTTGTAAAAACACTTTCTTGACAGCAAAATTTTTGACTATTTTTGTATTTGTATTCTACTTTTTTTTGTTTTCTACTTTTTTTTGTTACTGTTCATTAGTAAATACATTGATTAAAAGAAATGAATTAAAAAAATTAATCAAAACAGTAAAGAAATACTATATTATGAAGGGGAGAAATCAAATTCACAAATTTGTTACCGTGTCAAAACACTTTGTTCACAATCTGTATATATATATATATATATATATATATATATATATATATATATATATATATATATATATATCGTACATATATATATATATATATATATATATATATATATATATATATATATATATATATATATATATATATATATATATATATATATATATATATATATATATATATATATATATATATATATATATATATATATATATATATATATATATATATATATATATATATATATATATATATATATATATATATATATACATATATATATTCGAAAAATAGGACCAGGTTTCTTCCTATGACTTACTTATTACCTCTTTGGGCAACATCCAGTATGATATAAGTTGACTATTGTAGAAGGCTACTACAGCAACTTCCTAATGCCTACCAACTTCCTCTCAAATATGTAGGAAGAACTAGTTATTCCCTCTAGTTGCTAATTTTATAAAATAAGCAAAATATCAATACTAGACACTGACACCCTTAGTGATGAATCCAAGTAACCGATTCTTTGGAATTATCAGTACATTCCGAAAACTTTCCGATTGTACTCTTTTGAAGCATTTGGAAAGCTTATCCCAATTTCTAACTATAAAACCTATTATAGATAAAACTCCTTCATTCGATAATTTTGAAACATTCTCGGAGCATCGTATTTATACAGTAGAATAAAGTAAAAGTCCTGTAAGGACACTCCAAATAAATATATGTGCAATTAGTATTCATATGCAAAGGACTCTCTCATGGTGGTTGACAAGCGCTTCACATTTTAGTAGGAATGGATCAAATTTCCTAAAAAATATTGAAGAAAGTTAGCAACTGCGGAAAAGAACCGAAATATATCGTATGGGTAGAAATTTGAATAAAAAGAAAACGGATCATATACACGTGCAAGGTAATACTTCATATATCAGAAAACCGGTTCAGAAGTGTTGGCAAACAAATTTCTTTCACACCCAAAGTCAGTGCCCCCGCTCACCGGTATCAGAACAGCACTAGTTATGCACTTTGCTTCAAATAAAAACAAATCAAATGAAATGCAAAATAATGTGGTATTCACAAAAATACGCAGTTTTATGCATACATATAAATACAGCAGAAACGATTGTTTTCATTATGGCATGCGAATGTATTCTCGGATTTTTTGTTGAATAAGAACGAGAATGCTAAAAATTCGGTGTGAAAATTAAAATTAAAAAAAAGTGGTAGCACAAAATTTCAGGAAGATCCAATTTGACGCAGCAATTTTGTGTTTCTGTCAAGGAAGGGGGTGTCGACATTTTTCGCTTGCCTAAATGAAGCCCCACAAAGGTGTGAAGTTGTATTGTCTTTTTTTCCTTACATTTTGCCAGTGTGCTCTGTTTTGGGGAAGCACTTTTAACCCTATTTCTGTAGTGATCCGACTTGACTGAACTTGACACTTGTGATTTTTTTTTATTGTCCTTGATTTTTGCTGCAATTTGTATACGACGTCGCAGCGCTTGTTCATACATTCTTGCAAATTTGTAATAAGTTAAATCAACAAAGGTTTAATTGCGCCCGTTGGTTTTATAGTCCCCTTTTAGCAAAGTACGAGCCAAGAAAAAATAATTAAGCTCGAATAAAGTGTAAAAGAGCCCCATCGTATACGGAGCTGCTTGTGGCAAATATTTGTAATATATATATTATTAAGTCGCAATTTCCCGAAGACAATAATTGCGTTGAAGATTATCTCCTGAAACTTTGTTTTCTTACCAATATGCTATATGATATACACAGTATTAATGCCACATCTTATTAGAACTATCCTAATTGGATGTCCTTATTTTATATTGTAACTTTTTTCAATGCAACCCCCTCATAAGTAATACCTTTTTGACTTATATATAATTTTAAAACCACTGAATTTTGGAACAAAATTTTGGAGAAATAACTTAGAACTCCCTGCAGACACAGCACTGAGTTTATTAACACAGAAAACCTTCTCTCAACCGCCATTATTAAATCCAACTTGCCGCTGTGTTGTCACCTCCGTTTTACCGTTTCAATGTCAACAACCAAACCAAACATTTTTTTCTTAGGTTTCATTGTGGTAAAGGTAACACAATATTTGTAGAACCAATGAAGCGTATTTCAGTGACGTCGCGACGCTTAGGGTACCATGCTTGCTGGGGGACACAAAGTCCCAAAAGTAACGAAATGGAATTTACTCAATTTTGCAGACAGATAAGAAGGAGTAGCTCACTCTGCCGATATTATCATAGAGCAATGAACGCCGCATTTGAACGAAAACCACAGGAATTCTGCGACACGGCGACATTTCTGAAAGTTTGCAGACACTAAATAAAAAGCACAGAATATATGCTCTCAATGTTTATATACTAAACTAATTTTGATGAAAACAATTCAAAGTCAGAGTGGGAGAATATAATATCAGAGAATATAGACTAATTGAAATTGTATTCCAGGGCCAAGGTACCAGCCGAAAGTCAACCAGATTTGTGTTGGGTTGCGGCTACAGCGATATTTACTGTAAAGCGAATAATCTCGCCCTAGAAAGTGCCACGAAACCATCTAGGTCGAACCTTGGTATTTTCATTGCTACAAAGCCTCTAATCAAGGCTTAGAAAACAAGAGTATGAAGGAGCAGGATAAAATATAGCCAAACAGCGCAAAAATAGGTTCCGTCATAAGTGTCCTAATGGGACACTGGACTCGGGGAACTCATGGCAGGAGATTAGGAATCCTTATCAATGACTTCCGCAGGCGTTTGCAAGACAAAAAGGAGACGAGTCCATCGGCAGATCAGCACATGTCCAGCGCTGTCAAAAAAGAGAAATATTTTCCTGGACTCTCTGGAGGGCATATCGGACCACAGAAATAAGTTGTATCAATGGTTCCAAATGGGTGAACATATGAGTGGGACAGTTATTATCGTCTCATCGTATCTTTACCCCAATTCATCCATTAATTATAACCTTTACCTTAAAAAATGTAAAAAGAGTATACTAAGTTTGTGCGGTTGAGAGATTTTTCACCTACAAGAAGGAAGCGTGGCAGGTGTGGAAATTAGTATACACATGATTATAATCACTTTCTAAACAATTTTTATTTTTGTCCGTCCGTCTGTCCGTCTGTGGCCACTTTTTTCCAGACCGTTGGAGATATTGTAATGAAACTTTGCAAAAGTATAGTCCGGAGTAAGTTATAGATTGCTATATGAGACCATTTGGACAAAGACCATGTCTACCTCCCATATATGGAATTTTTTTAATCTTTTATAAAATGGCTATAAATTTGGTCCAATTGATAAAATGGTGACGCCATTTGCTATTTATGTAGATGTGCATTGCACTAAACACTCTGCAAAATGTGGGCGGTATATATCAATTGCCACGCTTACGATTAACAAATATAACTTGAGATCTCTTATGGACACAAATTTTGAGAAGCAGCATGTGGGGATTATAATGACAACTACAAGAACTAGGCTTGCATAGAGAAAGGACAAGCCCACTTTCCATATAAGGAACATTAAAATTACACTCTGCTCGTACTACTGATATAAATGATAGCAGTGTTTCTTTCGACGAGAGAAAACAACCGCCTATTCATACATACTGACCGCTTAGTTAAAGCAACCTCTTTTTATTAACTTGTTGGTCAGCGCCTCAAACAGAAGTGCTGCCAAGACCATTTTGTTGTCTACTGTGATCGATGAAACAGATTAAACCGAGAATAAACCGCTGGAATTATATAAAAAGCAAAATGGAGAATAAAGAAAATAGGTGTGTAATTAAAAAATAGAGGAGATCATGGGGATGCTCAGAAGTTACCAGGTGCGAAAGGAGGAGTTTCAATACCCCAAGGGCAAAGGAAATGCGTACAAACACGTCCTGAAGGATATGGTATTCTGTCCTGGAGGGGCTAAAACTGGATCTGTGTGCATACAGCATATCAAGTAAATCTTTTATTTCGGATTGCTCTGAAGCGACGCAAAGTGCTGATGTCGTCCAATAAAAAAGTTTTAACCTAAATAATCACATATATAGCATATTATAATGTATTAATTAATATGTACACATTTAAAATTTAACTACCAACGCTTACTCAGAATTTGCCATTTAAAATTTTTCCTGTTCCTCTTTAAAATTTGTTTACAAATGTCTATGTAAGTTAATTATGTTAAGGTTTTTTTGTGTTTATCTTAGTTTATTTTTTGAATAATATTTCTTTATTTATTTCTTTATTTATTTAAAATTTTTGATTATAATGGTTACCTTTGTTGTCGGTTTTATTCTAACCTTTCCACGTTATTCACTACGCCGCTTTATACTCTTCTCCAACCGAAAAACAACTGCCGTCGAACAGTCGCGACTTCTCTCCATCACCACGTTTTTTATCCCGTCAAACCAGCTGGATCCCGGAAACAGCTGGTCTCGAACGTTCGCGATTAACTGAGATCATTCAGAGTATAGTGTTAACTTGTATAAGCATTTTAATTGTCAAAACCAGTGCTACCAAATAGTAGACTGTTAAGCGACGGGTGTCGTATTATTCATACTAGCGTTGAAATAAACACAGCTAATAATGAATAAAAATTGTCAGTAATGTATATTGGGTCCATTCTAGTGTGAGGATCATACTATGTAGTATGGGGATCATACTACTACTGCCACGCCCACAAATGACCGATAATCAGTACTAGATTCCTATAGAAGATTCACCAGCGAAATTTGACAGAAAGGTGGCGGGTACTAACATTAAAACACAAACAATGGATTACATAATACATAATTTTACAGCCACGCCCACTATGGAACATTTTTATATCTTACTATTTATGCAGTATTTTTGCTCCAAATTTTATATGAAATCTTAAATTGACGCTACAAAGCCATACACAAGAAATGGGATAAGATAGAGGGCACGCCTCCCTCAAATTTAATCAATTCAGTGTATCCTATGCTCCTAAAAATGAATTATGAATAAAACATCACCATTTTTTAGCTCGCACGCACAAGCAAAGGTAAAGGGTATTTCGGAGTCGGTCTAACCCGATTTCAGTCTTCTTTACTCGTTTTTTTCAATTAAGAAGTTCACAAAATTATTTGCGATCTTCTTAGAGAAATAGGCCTCACTTCTTCACATCGGATAATCGACGTGAAAGAGCAGATCCCTTCTTCTCAAGTTCGTCCGGGACTTAATTTCCCATAACTCCCTATCCTGAAACCTATGACTTAAGAATAGTCTGATTGTCAGGGCAAACATAAATACATCTAACATACGATAGTCAGGGGCCTTCAATATGGCAGAAACTTTCCCCTGCAATACAGAATCATGGATACCAAGAATGATAATAACCATCTTATTGAATTAAGTCTCCAGAACCTTATCCAAAATTTATTTTGGGCTAACAGTGAAGATACGACGATAGGAAGTGATAGTCCTTGCTAAACTGATACCAATAATTGGCTCTAGTCCCGTAGAGGTGAGTGCATATATCGTTGGTGGAAACAAGGAAACTGTCCAATGGATAAAATAATATATAAAGAGAATAAATTTCTAATGGTGTATCTGAAGAAGGTACACATTCCAGACCAGTTAAGCCATAAGCATGTTATACTGCACATTAACACAATTTGATATTAATTTGAAAACGATGCCATGTCTTTTATTTTTAAAAGTTTGATTGTGTTTTTTAAAGATGTAAGGAGAATAAAGAGTCTACTCATGTAAGAGGGAGTAATAATCAGATTTCTAATATCAAGAACGCGAGGAAAAGTTTAAGAACCTCACAAGTGACTCAAATCGTTGGAATAACAGCTGTTTCAAATAGTGGTGGTACCAATGAAGTGGGTTACATTTTAGAAATAATCTTTTTGGGATCTTTTGGTTCCTTTGTTCAATATTTAATAAAGCCTGAATTATGTCATGGACTTATTAAATTAATTAACAGGAAACATACAGGAAGCATGCTCATTAATGAAAATTCAAAGGTATAAAGATCAAATGTGGTAACCCAGCAATACGCTGAAAGTGTATCAGATTTGCAATTACCCACGCTGGAAAAATGGCATGACCAGAAGTATTACGGGCTCAAATATCTTACTAAGTCAGTCTGATTGATACTTTTAAAACAGTGATCTGGAGCCTACCATAATTGACTTGCCAGGGACGAAATTTGGTTCTAGAATCTGATAAAAGTATGTGAGAAAACTTAAAATTTTATTCGCATAGCAATTGACCATCGTATACTAATTTGTTCACAAGTCGATATTTTTCTTATATATGAACACATTTATTATTTTCTTCATGAGTAGTGCTCCGAACCTGTTAATCAATTAATTAATTACCTCCACTGACTACGGTATTGCCACACACTTTGAACATGGCTTCACCTTCAGTTGTAGTTTAGAACTATTGAAAAATTTAGGTAATTTAAAATGATTCACTAAACTAAACTATTTGTTTAGCATTTTTTGGGATTGTTCTCTTTTCAATATTCAGAAATTCCTTTTTCGGTTCGTATTAATATGATTGTATTTGTGAAAGGAAAAAATTCTGTGCTTTTTAATTTCATGCGAAAATAAGCAGCATTCCAGAAGAATCATAAATTTAAACACTTGTCTACTAAAAACTGAAAGGAAAACGATGCGGAAAAAGCAGGATGACAGTCCCCAACAAATACATTAGAGGCCGCACATGTTGCCTGCTTGGTTTATGGTTAGCTAACAACGCCGTCTGCGTCTTGAGAATAAAAGGATCCCTTAATGTATTTTTTACATATTTTATGTTGATATGATTTTTGTTTTAAGCTTCGAAAAAGTCAACACTGCCGAAGAAGGCAGCGGCATAAGTTTTCAAGGCAAGAAGGGCATGAAGAATAAAAATACAAATACAAAAAATTGAAAAAAGTGTTGTCACTAATGTCCGATATATCTTACTTAGTAGAAGGCGACAGTGGCCAGTTGTAATCTGCAGACACCCTCTCCACGGATATAGCTACATATTAAAACTCGCTCAAACTGTGCTTGCCTTGCCGTTTTAAGTCTGTTGATGGTAAAAACTCCGAAGTAGCTGTTGTGGTTGCCTCTTTTTTGTCTTTTATTTTTATTTTTTGCATAAATACAAATAAAATATGTCACTTTAGTTATGGTAGATAACTTTTATGCAAACTTGCGACATAAACATGTCATTTCTTCTACGTTTTGCGCAAGTTTTAGATGTCTGTATGGTGGTTTTGTTTCGCTGCTCGTACTGGACTTCAACAGTCTCCATCACGGCCGTATCCTGTCTGTCTACGAAGGGTTTATGAATGTCTGAAATATGTGAAAAGTGAAAACAACCACATATCAGTTCAAACTTTTGTACAACCCCAGGATAGTGATGCCCACTTCAAAAGGCAAATAAAAAAAATGGATACAGAACTTTCGCCATATTTGTTGATTTAAATAATTTCTGTAACTTTTTCAAAATATACATAACAATTTATATTTCTTTATTTTCCCTATTGTTTTTATTTATTTCACAAGTTTTTATCGCAAAGCAAACTGTGAAGGTAAAAAATTTTTCATTGTAGTCATATTTCAGGTAGTGACAATAATAGCACGTTAACATTGCCTAGAACGTGCTTTTCAAAGATATTTTCTTCAACTGTAGAATATGTGTACATGTAGTTAATCAGGAAAATTTCATATCGACGAGAATGCCCAATTAATAGTTTTTCTACAAATTTTACTCAAATATGTCGATTTGCGATCATCGGAACCAAACTTATAAATTTTTCACAGACTGAGAAATCTCTGGTAGAACTGTCTGCGATGAGGTTTCAGCAACATTAAATAATTCTTAATTAACCCTACAGCAACATTAAAGAATTGTTTTTGGACTGCTTTAATCGTCATCGAGAAGCAAAGAGCGACCTGTCAGTTGGATTAAAATCGGATAGCCTGAAGGTAATATTTACATATTTGTTATGACCTCTCACTATTCTACTGCAGCATCTCTTTATACAATAATGTTCAAGAAGATCTATGTTGTAGTTGAAGTTGATGTCCATTGCACAGTTTTTCTAGATATCTCAATAGAAACAATTGTTTTTAAACTTGAGTACGTGACGGCGCTGTGGACTGAGAGATGTATTATTCTCATTAAAAATATTATCGTCTCGTGAATATATTCTAGATTCTGAAAGGATTTTTCAAATATTATGTAAATATTTTGTCAACCATCTAAGGGTATTTTCGATACTCCTTTTCGCTCACCAAGTAAAACTATTTATTATTATTATTATTATTATTAATTACCGTTAAAATTATAATTAAGAAAGCACTAGATGCCAGGGCTATCGGCTTTTGTTTAAATTAATCATAGATAAAATATAAATGTTGAAACTTATTAAATTATATTGTGGATACATTTTTTTTTTAAATTTAAAATAGTTTGAATATTTTCTACGGAAGGTTCACAAAGTAAATTCATCGGTCTTCGATTAAAATTTCTGGAGCGGGTGATGAGTGGGGCAATCTGCGAAGATATGGGAAACTGCGAGTTGGAAAATACGGCAAAACTGGCATATAGCTGGCGATTCGTTTTTTAGTAGGAGTCCGTGGGTGATGCATCTGTTCATTGCAGCAGTGGTCAATGATGTGAGTATTACGGCAGTGTGGTTAGTGTTGAAGGACTTGTATTCATGATTGGAATTCTGCCAGTTTGTGATAGTTTTCTTGATGGCATAGGAAGATGCGACCTTTGCTACAAATTTTTTGGCGAAAGGCGTAAACGTGTGCAGTGGAGATTTCACTGCTAATTTCGCTCCGTTGTCTGCGTATTCGTTTTCAATTATCCCTGTATGACCTGGTATCCACATTAATCTCACCTTCTTGCTTTATAGCCAAAATGGGTTCAGATCAGTTAGTCATGTTTATTGATAGGCTGTCAGTGCATATTATGACTATTTTTTGAAGTTTTCGTTGAAAGCAGGGCTGTTATAGTTGCGTTTTCTTTTGTGTCAGAAGCGCTGGCAGCAAGTGGGAGTAATCCATGGCCCCTCGTGATACCATTTGTGTCCACTACCGTGAATGCTGCACCAACGTTTGATTTGGAGCCATCCGTAAAAAGCAGCTCCCTTTGTTTTTTTATTAGGGGTTGGACTGCCTCCATATGCAACTGTCTGTATACCGAACCATTTGTATGTTCTTTATTGGTGTGCAGTAAGATTAGTAATAAATATATTGTTATTCAGTGACCAAGGTAGATATTTTATGGCTGGAGTAGGCGTCGGTGTTATATCTAGATGAGATTGAGTTACCAGATCCAGTACTTCGTTAATACCAGATTTATGCTTTAAAGAGCACTGAGTTTTTGTTACTATAAAGTTTAGGAAAAGGTTATTAATCTCTCTAGCAACCTCATTAAAATTTCATAATTTCACTTAAAGGTGCACACAATTAAATATGATTTTTTTAATAAACCTCATTATTCATAAATTTTATAAGTATTCTATCCTGAAATATTACTTTTTATTCATGCATTCAGATGGATAGGTTTCGATATTACGAGTCTTAATCTGCTATTTTGTAAATTGTCTCTAATATTCACTGTCTTCAATTTAGCCTCTTCAAGCTACCAATCCATATATGAACTGCGGTATAAGGAATTAATGTGATATTTACTTACATTTAATTTGATTTAAAATGAATATGATTCCACCAAACGATCTCTATTCGAGGTCCATCTGAGGCATTTAAATAAAGTTGATTCTTTATTTGCAAATTTATATCGTAGATCAGCAATAATATATTCCGCATACTAATGTTATCCAAATATGAAGTCATCCATGCACCTTTTTTATGGTGATAAATTCCAGAATATAGTTTTAGCAAGAGTCTAGTTACACATTGTGAAAACATCCCGAAAATGAATCAACGCATGAAAGACTGAATCCATTGATATCCCTTTAAACTATGATTGTTGAAATGCAGACAAAATATTTTCTGCAGAATTTTTTATAGATGCAAATCAAGAACTTTTGGAATTCCATTTAAATGAAACTTTCCTTATTATTTTAAATTCCTGATTAATGTCCTCATATTTCTGTTTTCGGAATAAATACAACCTTAATTGGTCTTCTACTTTAAATTAGACAATTGAAATAGATTTAAAAATATGGGCTTGACAGAAATTTATTGAATCTGAGAATATTGGAACAGTATTAAATTGATAACCACATGGGATTTAAAAACAGAGATACAGAAAACAGTAAAATATATTTATAAACTATGTGGATAGATGGCTTCCCATTTTCCTAACCATTTCTACTAGCAAGAAAAAAGTTTACAGAATTGCTTACATTCATGGTTTCATCGATCCTGCAAAATACTCGTATTGCGAAATGTGAGTTTAATTTTTCAGTATTTTTTGGATGATTTACTTAATTTTTCTATTTTTTACTCATTTATATAATACAGCGGTTTCCCGGTATAACGAATGATATAATGTCAGGCTCATTCGTTATACCGAAAAATTCGTTATACCGAGTACAATTTTTTTTTTACACATTTATCAACAAAAGAACAAGAAACAATACACACATGTTTTGGGAAACTTTTTATTAAAGCACTAGCATTTTTATTGTATTTTTAAAAGAAAAAATATAATTCATTTCACATTTTTTGTATAAAGGATAGGAACTTGAAGTTAAAAACACATACATATAATAAACAATTTTAAAGAAAAGACAAATAAACATTTCTCAGAAAGGGACCAATTTGAAACAGAAACAAAAATATTCAGTCATTTTTGACCTATTAAACCAAAATTCTCAGATTTATTTCTCATTTTGTTTTTTATTCGTTATACTGAGTACAAAATTTTTTTTTTCATTCGTTATATAAGATACTCAATGTAAAAAATTTGCCCGTACGTTATATCGCGAAATCGTTATACTGAGTATTCGTTATACCGGGAAACCGCCGTAATAACAATGCTGCTTTTACAATTTTTTTATAAACAAGACCATCATGTATATTTAATTTCTTTTGTTTGTTATTGAGGAACGCAATGCTCCAAACCAGCACCGCTTCGAGTGCATGCTGCTGCGGATGTGATTGATTTGATGCGCTACTGGATGCGGAAATATGTGGAGGACGAAAATTTGATGAGCAATACAACTAACCCCTTATCAGCCAAGCCGTAAATGAAGTCCGTATATACGAGTGTATCGGGTATCGATGCCTTCGACCAAATAAAATATTCATTTAGTGATATTTTGCAAAATTTTTTTATTTTTCAATTAACTATGATCGGTGGCTTCTGTCTTTTTTTTAAAAAACTCTCTGAAGAGTTGTCTAAAATATGTTTTCTGAACTATAAAAACAAAATTTTTCTTTCCGATTGACTTCTTTTTCTAGCTTATTTTTAGTAAAATTCTCTTCAATCAGAAAAAAAGTATATAGTAAAGAGAGGTATGGGTGGTGGAACAAGTTTATCGGTTTGTTCAGTCCTTCATTTTTCTAGTATATTGTTGTCTTGCTGCTTGCACTCGTTTCACATCACTCTGGAATTACTCTACTAGGTACTGCAAATAAGAGATGGTCTTATTTCCTCTAGTTAAATAATCACTTTTCATAATGCATTTTCCTACTGTAATGCACTTTCTATGGTATTCCTTTCACTAATTTCAGGAGAGTCTGTTTGAAATTTTACATCATAGACAGAAGGCACGAAACAAACACAAGCATGGGCAACAGCAACAGACACAAGCTACTGAGCAGTACCAATGCTTATAAGAACTCTATAGAAACAACGAAAGGCAACCACTGATAAACACATAATAATAAAAATAATAATAGAGGGATTGTATATTGCAGAGCCACTACTAGCAAGGTTGCTGAACCAATCTATATTTTACGCGGCTCAAGTGAGAAGAATTTTTTTATAATTTAAAAAATTAGTTGGAACAAAATGTGTTCCAAGCCTCATAAATCTTGTCCTATACATAATCATGGGGATCCCGCATCCACCTTAGTTTTTAGCCCCTGAATATGTTTCCAATATCCTAAACTAAAGAGGCCATTGAAGCGACCAAGCTTTTTAAGTTAGGGAAAAAATCGTTCAAGTCACTGAAAGAAGACTAGCTTTTTCAATCGCCACTGCTTCATTCAACGTCACTGCCGCGAACGCCACCGGAGCATTTTCAACATACGAAAAAAATTAAACTCCCGATTACTTTATTTACATTACTTTTTAAAAAAGAGTTAAAATTTAACTAACTGATACTTTTAAAATAAGAATGACATGTAATGAAAAAAAAAATGTTTTCTATAGTGTACTTTGCTAATTTTGGACAGTCTTAACCAAATAACATGTGCTTTTTTGGGACCAGGCTAGAATTAATTTAAGTGAACTCAGAACCCATAACTTGGGTATAGCCCAGTGTCTCAATCGTTTAACCCCATTTCGGATCCCTTTTCAAATTAAATTGATTTCATGTAATAAAATGTCCATCAGCATTCCATAATTCCGTTATGAAGTGTACATTTTCAGGTGACTTTTAGAGGTATAATCGATTATATAGTTTGGGAACAGTGAGTAAAAGTATCTCGAAAAGGGTATCCAGATAATTTGTAGTTCATTTTTTCGCTTAATCCTCTGGATGGCAACTGGAATCCAATGAACGTAGAGAAGAATTACCTTACTTAAAATAAAAATGAAACAGCTGCGTTTAAAGTATTAAAAGCCAAGTTTGAAGGAGAAGAATGAAAGATATCCTGTTATAAAATTGCCAACAATATAAGCTGTCTATGAAAAACTGGTTCAAGTACAGTGGTACCCTTTGGCGAACCTTTTGTCGAAACAATTGCCATTAGTTTAATAAGAAAACTGATTGAGAGTATTACAAGGCACATTTCCAGCTTCTTTAAGGGAAGCATAAGAAGGTAAGAGAAGAAATAATAAATCAGGATAAAAGCTTCGCAAAACAGAAAATCATTTTATTTAAATCGTGTTTGAGGCACGGCAAACAAAGTGAAATACAAAAATATTTAAGAGAATATTCTTGCATTTTTATGACATCGATTTTCCCAACTCTTAGATATGTGTAAGAGTTGTGTTTTCTCCCTAGGTAAATTGAGTATTTACTTATGTTTCGAGATACAGGAAAAAATGTAATGTGCGTCGCATTTATTTGGGTAAAGAGTTGCGATATAGAAACATCTCGTATCTGCTGCTGATATCTTTGTTCCAGTCCTACTGTCAACATTTAGTACTAGTTATGCATACAGTTCAACACATGTTCCTATACTTTTCTTTTAAGGATTTCCCCACGTAAATTATTGTGTAAACAATTTATTGCAATCATTTTTTCAATACAAATGGCACAAGCGCCATGTTTAGACAAGAATATAATGAAAACTTCGATATAAATCAGAACCCACAAACAACATAAAGAGCCAAAGGGTTGAAAATACCATTAACAAGTTCCAAGAACATCCAAACACTTCAGTAGGGATTAGATTAGCACAAAAGGGGGTTCACGGATGATGTCAGCACAAATAGGAAACGCAAAGCAGCCTTAGCAGTAGGATGAGGGATTCCATTTCGGACAATTTGAAACATTTTAACTTATTTGGATGCAATTTTTATGCAAATTTTAAAATATCCTTTATTTTCTTCACTTTCAAAATCGCATGCCTGCGTACACACCTTGTACATAAATCCACAAGAAATTCACACACAGCACACGCAGTCAGCTGAAAATCAGAGCTCAACGTCAACTTTAATGAAAACTCAAACTAAGTGAAAAGTTTAAAGCTTAAAAAAGTCAACGTAAAACGTACAACGTGCACACTTGGCCGACAACCAACAAAAAGTGAACAGCTTAAACCTCATCCAAAGGAAATTGGTTGCCTTTCATGACTAAAACTGAGGAAATTATGAAATTCATGCAGGAAGAAAATTTTCTCCAACGTCGAATTTCGCTCTGGCTGCTTGAGCTTCGTTGCTGCCGGTGCTGTTGGTGGTGTACGCAAAAATATTTGTGGCTTCAGCCGCAGTTTGCCAGGATGCTGCCTGCACTTCTGCAGAAGATTTGCAGCTTAAAGTGCACAGCACTAAAGTTAGTTTGACTGTAGTTTGTCGGATATCCTTATTGGTAAGATTTTTGCCAAGCAGTTTGCAGCACTCTGCAATTTGTTGGGAGCTTCAAAATTTCAGATATGAGCTTTAGCTGTACGCCAAAACCACTTTGTGGGGTTAATCAAAGGTATTTCTGACAATTACATGGCAAAGCGGAAGGATACAAGTTGTGAATAAAATTAAAAATTTATTAACTCACTTTACTATCTCAAAATTTGCAAGTAAAAACTGTATGAAAATAGAACTACTTGGAATGTGAGGAAATTGATGTGGAATCAATCTAGTTGGCACATCAAACAATTTTAAACTTCAATATAATGGAAAATGCTTACATATTCACCAATAACTAAAACCAGTAAAGAATGCTCGGATTAGAGCGGCTTCGAGATACTATTTGTCCGAAGATGACCGCTTCGATGGAAGTAAAATGGTTGTGAACATTACACCACGCCGATATTGGAAGCATATAAGAAAATAATATAATTTACTAATAGCTAATTTGATCCATAAATTGTGTATACGAGTATGTCTTTACTGGGCGTGGGAGTAAATTTATATCATCAATTGCACAGAAGTCATACTAATTATAAATAATTATCTACAGTTGCTTATCTGGGATATACGAGTAAGCGTGGCCAAAATAAGGATAAATGCAACAGCGTGAACTATGAACCATAGCTGGGCGCAATGTATTAAATTCTTCATGCACTGAATATTTTACTATCACTATTTAAGAAGAGCTAATGCAAAAGCCACTTTGCACGTGAGAACGAAAGAAAAAAATCATTAGTAATGTAGATTTTTGGAACAGACATATTAAATTTACGGAATACAAAAAAGTTAAAGAGGTTTATTTATTTTCAATAAAAATTGATTGTAACGGTTCCATGGAAGAGAACCCAGTAATTGATTACTCCAGCTACGGCTTTTATTTGTGCTGTTTATTGATGTAAGTTTGTTTCGATTCTGTTTTGATCACATTTGCATAGAAATGTGGTATATCTCACAAACTACAAACCCGGAGTTGGTTCGATCCAGCAACATATTATGGAGCGAAAGTTTACATGTCAGCAGAGGTATCTACATTTGAATTTGCCTGCATTGTGGTCTGCCATTATGTAATTTTTTCTGACCATCAAAAGTGCGGATTATTCTGGTACGGCACCTACATATTAAAGAGGTGAGTGTATGACCATGTTCAAAGAAATTGATTTCTTGACAAACTGTATCTACGATCACCATATTAGCTTTGCCAAAATGGTTCAGTGATTATTGCAAATGCAGAAGTCGTACACCTAAAGTATAAATTCAGTTTAATCTATCTTTACTTTCTTTCTATTATGAGTGTTGGCGGTTTATCCCACGACATTTCCAATTTCAGTTATATTCCAGATTCGGGGGAGTTATATAGTCTTATATACTTTTTGTCCCGTGGAATTGGGTTTTTTTAGATTTTTTCTTATGTTCCCCCACTTTTAAACAATGGCAGAACAACTTTTATGAATTCATGGTATTTAATAGATAAATAAATATTTGTTTTCAGTTATCTAAACTTTAGAACTCTCTACGAATCGATGTTAACTGGGCTCTGATCAGATTCATAGATCGTGTTAAACTAGTAACTTTAACTTGGTTTTGAGCAATCAAATAAGATTTAAATATCGGTTGCAATGTAATGTGCGGTCCAGATAAGTCGGTTCCGTCTTCGTAATGCGCTATTGATTTTAAAGACAGAAAGTGCGCTTCGACAACACTGTTTTATCAGCAAATGATATTGTTATTTTTAAAGTTTATTTCTCAAAGTCAGGATCAGAATGATCGCTTAAACTAGAGCGGCACGTCTTTTATAAATATTTGAAGTTGAGCTTTTTCGCTATTAACACAATAAAGAACAAGTTATCTAAGTTGATAGGAAGGCAGACCACTGTCTGGTGCAAAGTGGTATTTAACCATATTTCATAAATCAAAAACTATTACTATTACTATTATAACTATTATAACTATTAGTTAACTTATTATAACTATAAGTTTGACCATATCAGTACGTTTTGCAATCAGGTCCTTGGATGCAATATTTTTAATTATATGGATGCTAGAAATTGCATATTTCTACATAACTTGATATACACGCGAACACCTAATTATTTGTTTGTAAAGTTGAAGTTTTGTAAATCGAGGAGAAATATGAACCTCTTAGACCCTAATTACACTCCTTTTTGTGAACGCCATCAGGTTGTGGAATTCGTTGCCTTTGGCAATTAGGAGTATCTCAAGTAAGCACAACTTTAAGCAAGCAATTTTTCACAACTTCTCTTAATGCTATTTTTTTCTCTTTTCTTCTTTTCTAATTTTTTCCCCTTTTGTTAATTCATTGTCTTTCTGTTCTGACTATTCCTTATTTCATAAAATTTATTTACTTTTTAAGCTAAATATATATTTATTCAATTATTTATATGTTTTATTATTTATTTATCTGATCTTAACTTATTTATTTGTCTGATCTAATAATTTAGATTCATTTAATTTACATTCTTAGTCTTAGTTTTAAGTAATTTTTTTTGTATATAATTCATTGTTAGTCTGATACTTGTTGGCGAATTTAAAAGACCCTGTCTTATATGTAAACGCTTATAAAAATAAATAAATAAATATTAGTTAACTTATTGTTACTGGGTTGTTTGTACTGCAGAAATCATTCTCGATATGGCAATTCAGTAACTGCCTGAATAAAACTTAAAATGGTTTTATCATTGCTAAAAAAAAGTGCCAGAGCGCTATTTTTGTTTATATTGTTATAAATAAAACCATTATGTCGCCATCAAAGTCTATTAAATCTACATATATTTTTGTTCCTTGGAATACTGATTCAGTTGGTATATATATATATATATATATATATATATATATATATATATATATATATATATATATATATATATATATATATATATATATATATATATATATATATATATAAATATATATTTCTGCATATTGCAATAGTTTTGATAGCCTTCATATTAATTAGCTTTCCAAATAACTGTGAAAGCCTATTCAAGACATCAAATGATCCATTTGTCAAAAAGCCGAAATAAATATTTTTAGTAAATTTACTATAACTGTTCTCAGTTGGTTTATCTAATACGAAAATATCTTCAGAGGTTTGCTTGATAAAAGCGCGACTTCTAGGAACGATTTGATGCTAAAGAACATGTCCATATAAAAATTAACAAAATTGTGCATATAATTCTACCACTGTTTCACCATGCAAGAATGTTCAACAAAATTGAGTGTTCCTCTATTTGTAAAATTTAAATTTCCCATTTTGGACACTGTGTGAAAAATGACATGCACCTTCACCCAAATATTAAATTTCACACCTTTAACCCGAAAACATATTTTCCACTGCCACTTTTCTTGGCTTACAACATTCTTTACGGTCTCCTCCAAGATTACTCGAGCTTTGTAGGTGAGCCAATCTGCACACTTGCATATGCTGCCACAGAATGCAGCTGCTGCTCCGCCTCTCCTACGACAAAAACCGCAGAAATGAAAAGTGCCCGCATACACACACTTACGAACTTCTGGGATTGCACAAAAATGCAAAAGTAAATTTTCAGTTCGGACAGATTTACGGTAACCGAACAATTGTAAGCGTATATAAATTGCGTTTCCGGAGTGGAACACGGAAGCGTGTGTGCGGCGGTCTACTAAAATGATTTAAATGCAATAAATTGTATAAATTTGTGAATTTAATGCAAATTACGAAATTAGGAAAACATTCATGGACATTTTCGAATTTCAAAAGTGTTCAACAGAATCCTTGCAGGACTCTGTTCTAGCAATTTGAATTCGGAAAATAATAAAATGTGTCTCAATGCTGCACAAATCTCTCTTACAACAAAAATACATCAACAAACAATAAGAAAATCTAAAAATTACATAAGGGACCAGGGGACCGAGCACTGTGGCTCTATGACTCTCCTCAGTTTTCATAGCTATCGCCATATTTGTTTAGGTACAAGGATTTCTCCCCAACAGAATCCCAAAGCAATAAGTTAAAAACGAAGACAAGCCGACAGCACTGACTACGCTAGCTCGGCTTAATAACCGCCAGCACCTTCTTGGTACACTGACAAAATATGCCGCACAATGGGGAGGAGTACCAGAGCAACTGTAACAGTAGCAATCCAAATACGCCAGCGCCATGACGAGCATAATTTAACATGTACGCTCCCGGTACATGAAAAAGAAATGAAAACAGAATAGAATAGAATCGAATCGAATCAACAGGAACTGAGGGCAAATCGTAGGAAATAATATTTTCGTAGTTATTGACATTATAATCAAAGGAAGCAGGCAAGACTACAACAATGACAATAATAATATCGAAGCACCAAAACAACGAAAAACTGACAACAACACCAATAACAACAACCACAAATATAGAGAACTGCGCAAAATTTTATGCATTATTTTATCGTTGGCATAAGTTTGAAAACAGATGCGCCCAATTGAGCGTTAGTGCCGTGGGAAGGGCTGAACCTACTGTAAAATAAGGTAAAGGCAATGCAAGAATCAATGAGAGGTGAGTGATTTGGATTTCATCGTTACAATTAACAACTTAAATAAAATAAAAGCATTAACTTTAATGCCATACTGAAGCATATCTAATTATATGCGGATATTTTGTTAGTGATCCTACGTAGGTAGTATTTGAAAAAAGATAGCATGAACATTGATAATCCTTGTAATAATGTTTGATTAGGTATCGGTAAGTAACCAAGCCATGGACAAGTTTATGTATGCAGAAAAGGACTTACAGACGGTGATCATGTGTTGATTTAAGTGGTCATCAACATTCGTAATATAAAGAACTGAAGGAAACTTTTTATTTCCGAACAAAAATCAAAATATTCTACGCGCCGAAATAGAACGAATATACGAGTACAGAATGAACTAGTAATTCATTGCAAATAATGTAGCGAAATAGGAACTAATGAAATATTTTTATAGACAGATGACTAACGCTCTGAATAGTTATGCCTTGGTGGTACTAAAATATAACTATTGTGGTCGACAATGACGAAGGAGGAAAACGTCCCTAATCATTTAAAAATGAGATCAGGTTCTACTAAGGATTTCATATATTCCAATATTTTGTTCAGTCATGATTAAATTGTATTTTATAGTGATATGTGCAATACTTAAGAATAGCATTTAAATTTAATTATATATGTATATCTAACAAACTCAAGTGAGATATTTTGAATCTGAACATAAAAAAATGGTTAATATTTAGAAGTATTGATAAGAGAAGTATCCCAATCCTTCGGGTTGTGAAATTGCAAAACTAATCATATCAATGAACATTCCCTAAAATATCTCTTCTGTTCTCTTGCTTTTCTTTAGAAAATCCTATAAAACTGAAGTTATCAGTAAGAGGATGTTGTATTCCTTACGGGTGAATCATGCGAATCGACTTATAAGGCATATAAATTTCATGTTCCGATCGAGAACTCGAGTAATTTCATTCACTCAAAAAGCCAACTTAGTTGATTCTGAGGTTGAGACGTTTTCTGTCACTATAGAGGAGTTAAACAAGCAAATCAAAAATAAAATGTGAGGAATATTCGAATTACGATAAATAATTGTGTAAAATATTACTTTGATACTCATATTTTCAAAATTTGCACATCAGTCTTCCCCCGGATACGTTCAATTAAGAAATGAAAGATATTGCTCCGGGAAGGAATTCCGTTCTACTGGTGACCATTGCAAGTGGAATCCTGATTAAATTTCATATAGAAAATTTGTACAATTATTTGAGACTTTTTGGGAGAAAAGTTGACAGTGGGTATCAATTTAACTTTAATACGATAGGCATGGAGTAAATATTGCACCTAACCCAGACAACTTACGAGAAAAACAATCCATTTAATTTGGAAACCAAAGTAAGTTTTGTCACAGAAATAGTCTCTATAGTTAATATATTATCTTCGGTGTTATTCTTCATAGTCAAACAACAATTAACAAAATTGTATTTCTTCATCCTCTCAGCTTACGTTTTTTTCTAGACAAAGAAGATAATTTTTTTCTACGTTCCAAAGCATATACTGATGATGTTATGTGCCTATCTGTGACAATAATTATTCTATATATATAATATTTTTAAAGACTTTTAACTAATGAAATCCATTTAAAAGTTAACGGATTATTCCACGCATAGAAATTCTTGACTTATGCTGAATTGTTATACTTTTGCTTCTGGAAGTATGTATTCACTAAAGTTGGGAATACTTGTACGAGTACCTTAAAATTCGAATACCTTTTTGCACTAGTCAAGATATAAATTGAGCACTTCGAATACCTCATGGAATTTGCAAAACAAAACCACAGTGAATGTATACATACACGAACACTCATTGAAACACACTATAAAAATAGAGAATGATTATGAGCGCCCAATAGCAACAAACACTACAGCAACAGCAATAATAATACTCTATGCAATAAATGTTGCACACTAAAATTATTGACAAAGTTTTTCTGCCAGCGAAAACCGCCCCACACCGGCAGCATGTAGACTCGCATATGGGTATATGGATGACTTTGATAGTCACCCGACTCCTTCCAAACACTAGCCAGCGCGAGAAGTTTTCTCATTTCGAAGCGTAAATTTCATTTGACAGCGATTTAATTTTATAACGAAAATTGAAAATATGCAGTGGAAAATTGAAATATCAGTTTTAGACGACTTTCCTAGGGCCGTGCTCGTTAAGGTACGACCGTACTTTTGTTTTAAATAACGATAGCAATATAAATATTAAATGAAAGTTTATAAAAGTACACAGCAGTCTCAGGAAGTACTAGTTGTATAACTACCGCCACTCCAAGCAACACCACTTGGCACATTAGCCAAGCCTATTGACCGACCTCCGCACAAGTTTTCTTAACCTTAACACAAAGAATTATGCTTGCTCTCCAACCACCATGAAAGTTAGTCCATACAAAATAGCGAGAACAAGAACAGCAGCAACAATAACAACACAAGTCTCGCTCTTGCACTTCTCACGTTGTGGGCTTATTTAATATGTATTGTTCCACTGCTTTTTACTCGCATACTCCTATTTTTGTCGACTTCTTTTGCACAATTGTCCAAAGTGCCCAAATTGAATATCATCAAGGCTTAAATTAATGTCTTCGAAAAGTTTGTTCTTTTACGGTTTTCTATTTTCTTTTGGTTTGGGTGCTCTTGTGTGCTTTTGCACACTTTTAGTTATTTTATTTCGATGACAGTTTTTGTTGGCTTTCCGCTTTAGTTGGGAAAGCCGGTTGGAAAGTTGCTACTTTTCACTTATGTGGACACCAATTCTGAACTCATAGCCCCTTTGACTGACAGGCAGCATAGGGAAGTTAAATTGATAGATATTGTAGTTTTCCTATAGCTCGTGGGGCAGCAATAAGGGTTCCATATTTTTTTGTTGGACTCGTAAGTTGCTAGTGAATAAGTGAAAGGAATATACGGGCTAACATCCTATAGACAGAAAAACAGAAAACAGCTTTCGACGGGTAGTGGTGATTACGGAATCTCATATGATTTTATTGTTTTACTTCACAGAAAATCCAACGCAATTTTCTAAGTACGAGCTTATTCCTGAAACTGATTTATCTACGTGCATTTGGGGTTTAAGGAATTCAGAATGAATAAAAGAATTGACATATTTTTAATAGGTTTATAAAATTTATTTTAATTCCAAGGAAGTGAATATTTCATATTAAAAAAAGGATATAAGCCTTAATTATCTTAGAGTAAGAAAAAAACTTTCCGGAATATTCCTTTAAGAAATTGTATTAATCCCACAGAAGAATGGAAGTAATAAATAAACAAAAGAAATATATCAGTAGCCACTCATTGTATGTAGTAATTTTGTTAGAGAACATGTTACCTTGCAAGAGTTCAGAGAACTGAATATCTTAAAGTCGAAACAGAAACGTGACTTTAAACATTTGCAAGTTTGGTATAGAATCAGTTATATGAATATCAGAGAAAAACATCGACTGAATTTTTGACAGGAATTACAATCGTTATAGTGATGTGTATCACAAATTTTCAAAGGACGATGAGAGGTTATAAATGCAATATCTCCGTGATTGAAACTAAAAATTAATAATTAGTCTGTCTTAAAATATGATTTTATTTTATTCTTAATAATTATCTTTAATCTTAATCTTAGTTGAATATTCCTTTATAATTTATTGACACTTAGATTTTTCGATACCTCTTAATAAAGGTTTCTGGGCGGATGACGACACTGGTAGTTAATTGGGAACCATTTATAAATAGAAATTACTTGAATTCGCATCCCTACGGGAGATTTGTAAGTACCTTTTGTAATGTTCCAACGTTCTCTCGCAGTTAATTACTATATACTATTTATAATATTGCATAAATAATGCTCGGTTCCACACCCAAATCAGTGCAATGGCACCTGCTCGTCTATCGCCGAGTATTTTGGCTATTTTGTTCCAAAATGCTTATTCCCCGAACCCGTACTTTTCAAAATAGAATTTGTTTTGTTAATTATATGGAATAAACTCGTTGGTAGATGATAAATTAATTTACTAATTTAGTGGGTCACGCATACACAGTTTTTCGCTAAGTTGGTGCTGCTACAATACAATGATTCAATGATTATTTTTACTTTACTACTTACTTTTACTTTACTTTAAAGGCTGCCTTAAATCTTGAAGAATCCTACAAACACTAGGAGTCTCACATATTACCACAAGACTTTTCCATATACTCATTATAGCAGGTAGTGTTTTCTCTTCTTATAAGCCATAGAAGCATTCGGATCTCTGGTATATTCCAAACAGATTGAACTATACAACGATGGTGGGAGAAGCTAAATTTATGTGACCTGCCTAACAGACCACTCTCACATACTTTAGCTGAAGCCTTACCCTTTTTTATTATAGCAAGAAACCTCCAAACTTTTTAATTAACTGAGATGTGCGTAGCTAAGTAAT
The DNA here is from genome assembly GCA_920105625.2 of Clusia tigrina. Classification (NCBI taxonomy): domain Eukaryota; kingdom Metazoa; phylum Arthropoda; class Insecta; order Diptera; family Clusiidae; genus Clusia; species Clusia tigrina. The sequence goes on from OV050030.1 coordinate 376,097,715, forward strand.
TTAATTAGGTAATGGAAACTGAGCCAAATATCATGAAGTTTGAATGTAGTATATAGAAGTTCATTGAGCTTCAGAAATCGATATGTATTGTGGTCTACTAGTATTAAGAAGCTTTAATACCTTCAATCCCATTTTAATTGACGCATTTACTACAGATTGCAAATTAGTTTTTATGGTGAGTTCTATTCGAGTACAATCATACTTTCCGACCTCCTGATATAGAATCCTACGAATTCTTTCACTTTACGCTTTTTACATATATGCTATTTTCTAAACCTCTTTATAAATATGACATTGATACAATTTTGAGTTTCAGAACTTGGTTGGTTTGGACTAAATGTTTTAAAAAAGGTCAAATTTGAATAGGTTATTGACAGAGCATACAAAATGATTATCAAAAATTATCTTAAAGTTACCGTTTTTCTTCATCTTCGCTGCTTCCGAGAACTAGATTAGACGAATTTTAATTAGACGATTTTAGTACAAAAAATATTGCACCAGTAATGACTTGTCTTTTTCGCCTCAGCGAAAGAGATACTATCACTAATAATATCACTAATAACTTAAAGTATCTCACTATTACTACAACACCATAATAATTCCAATTTAACAGTCATTCGTGATAATTCATGAAAGCTGAATTGCCTATATCCGTACTATATTATATAACAGACAAATTCACATCAAAAATTTCGGGTAACGTTTTAACCTTACCGTCCTTTCTATGAGGATATAAACTTTATTAAAAATGGCGAATTTTCTTCCTGCAGAACATCATAGTTGGTTAATACTCACTTTTTCTATTTATATTCAAAGTGAAAGTTTTCACTGCTGAAACAAAATCGAAAATCGATTCAGCGGCAGTTCGTCCCGCGTAAATTAAAATAGAGAAACAAAATTTTGGTTTTCAAAAAATGTTCTTTAAAAAAAAATGAATTTTTAATTGCTTTGCTAATCATTATTTGACACGATTTTTTAATAGTTTTTTGGATTTCAAATCACTAATCGGTTATTATTATATGATTATATATTAGAATGTAGCAGTTTGCCACATATTCCGGATAAATGCATTGTCTAGAAAATAATGTAAGGTTGTTAAAATATTCCTCTGAATGTGACTTTATAAATTAAAGCTAATTTCGATTTGTGGTTTACTCCTTTCAAATTTCTCGAATTTTGTTTTAGAACGGTTAAATGAGTTTAGGTTTCTTCCAGTATTAATTATTATGTAAAGAATGAATCTGAATTTGTTTTTTGAATAATTAAAGAACTATTCTGTCTAGTACCATTTGCACTTTGCTAATTGGATTTGATGCCGTCTCTAACACCTAAGAAAAAACGCTCGTGATTTGTTCAAGCATTTCTTTGGCACGCGTCAAACCGACAAACCAAAATCAATACCCGCATAAATCAACAGAGACAAAATTATTGCCATATTAACTAGCATTTTACTTATGCACCTTCCACAGCAGTCCGTAATGCATCCCTTGAGAAATGTATAGGAAACTTCTGTGGGCACCCTAACTCGACGTTAATTTCACAATCTACCTTGTCGGGCGATGCTGAAAGCCGGTTAGTTGCGAGTGTTGCTAATGCCACCCAATCTATTAAAAATGTAAAATGTACTGCCGACGCACAATTTGGCTTTACTGCAGTCAGTCTCTTCGCGTCTCGTCTCGTTTTCGGCACTAAATGTCATCTCAGGGGAAATACGAGCAACACTGCGTTTGATGTCATTCTCCAAACAACAAACATCCACATGCGGCATTAACTGCAAAGTAACTTTGTTCTTTGTTGCAAATAAAAATGGCAACAGTAGCAAATGGAAAAAAGCTGCATTTGTTTCAAGCAACCATCGCTCGCTCACGTAGTTGCAGACACAGACGCAGCAGCAGCAAAGTTCCGCCGCTGTTGCTGCATAATTCAACAGACGCTGTGTGTGTTTTATTTTAACGCTTTATGGTTTACCTTCCGCTGTAGTAACCCACAGGCGAGGGGATGAGCGCGCTCCCCTTGCTCTAACTCGCTCTCACTCTAAGTGTCTTGCTTAAATATTCATGAGGGTTGCAAGGTAAATAAAATTTCTGCCAAATATTGCGGTTCAGGTTCGTTGCGTTCTCTGCTTTCAAGTTTCAGTAAATCGGTTTTTGGTGTTTTGATATGAAAATTAGAAAAGTCGCAAGCGTCAGAGTGGGGCAAGAGGAAATTAATGCAGTTGAAGAAAAACAAAAAAAAAAGATAAATTTAAACGAAAAGTGGATTTAATTGATAAAGATTTCTGACACTAGAAATTCAGATACTGATGGCAAATAACATTACAATGTTCGGATCAGATAACCCTGCGGACTACTATCCCCTCCTTTTAATATTAGACATTAAAAACACTCCAATGATCGAATTGGTCCAAATTGGATTGAAGGTGAGAACTATCTGTTCCGCGGCTCCGATGTTGCGGAAGCGACCCGAGGAAGTACCACGTAACTTGGTCACTTTTTACAATTCTTATTTTTCAATTTCGTCGCTGTAGCTGCATAATTTGCGAGTAAGTGACACCAATTTCATGTCAGTGGGCACTTCCCAAAAATTTTAGAGTAAATGCCCGTTATTCAATCAAAATATGGAAAGGGTAATCATGACAATTATATTTTTCAATGTCAAAACACAACGAAGCTAGTATTAAAACGAAAACTGGAAATATGGTTCGCCTCACCACTAGAAACCCCAATTATCAATAAACCCCCTGTATTGTAAAAGTATACTATTCGATTTCGTGTTTCTTTATCAATTTTAATTGCGACCACTTTTTGTGGAGATTCACTTAAAACTTCTCTTAGAAAATAAATATTTTTAAAAATTACATTCCGGATGAAATCCTTAAAATTATCCTTATTTAGACGAAAAGCGTTTGAAGCATTTCAATAAGTAAATGACATAAAGTCAGCAGTATTGAATACGATATTTGATTAATAAAACTATCACAACCTTCTTGTGTAACAAATCGTGAGGATAAATTACAAATTCAAAGTTTTATGCATTTTTGGTTGTGTGTGTCCCTGCCAATTAATATAATGAATAGCAAGTTCTTATCTGATATCCAAATCGTAACAGCAATAATTTAATTTATTACGTTCCCTTGCAAGTTAATACATATCTGGAGCAGTGAAGGCAGATAATTTTATATTATGATTTGAAAAGCTTTACGCATACTTTTGCAGTTTCTCACGTCTTTAGCTGCCAGAGAAATAGAAATAAATCTACAAGTAAGGAAAAGGAAGTAGGAGAATTTATTTCCTGCTAAAAGTCATCATTTGATATTTAATATTTGATAAACAGTACTGGAGTTAAATCTTTTCTCGAAATGCTTCTTTCTAAATATTTTTCTCTTCAAACCTAAGCTGCTAGTGCTCATATTCCCAAACCCTTGAGGAAAAATTAAAAATTCTGAGATTAAGAGTAGTCTCAGAATTAATATACATATATAGTCTCTAAAGATTTATAAAAAAATGTCAATATATATCAAAACACAATTCTACATTTCTTACCTTTTAAATTTCTAATTTGAAACTAATAATAGGTTAAAATATTACAGGCGTCAGACAATCAAATAAAAAGGATCAATCCCTGGTTTAGGGCAATTCTTTGCCGTCAAAGGCAAATCACACTTCATTTGTACTTTGGTTAGAAATAGAACGCAACCCCTTTTTATGACGACATTATGCTTATTAAAATTTATACGAGTATATTTAAATGGCAAGTTCCGGTGTGTTCACTGCTCTCCACTTTGTTTGAGACCTAAAAGCGGCGAAGCTAAAAAGTTTTCAAATTGCGACGTAATCGAACCCCTCCCATTGTTAGTGTGTCTTGTTTTACAGAGAGACAAAAAACAATTTCATGGGTATTGTTAGCAAATATGAAATGAAAATGTAATAGCACCCTTAACTGTCTTCGGCAGTCACACACTCTTGAACAGAAAACATAAACATGCCCATAAATATATGCATACACATATGCACTCGTATGATATTTTAGACAATGCAAAGATATATTTCGGTGTTCATAGACGACACGCGTCAAACGGAAACGGAAGTCAGACACTTGCATATGCGCGGGTATTCACATACCCTACGTGGTAAACGGTCGATTAGTTAGTTCGACTAGCACAATGTAGATGAAAATGACATTGCAATGCAGAATTTCTTGAAATTTAGTAAGTCCTGTTTTCGAGCGTTGACAATTTAAAAAAAACATCATCCCATTATATACCTAAAAGTGTGGAGCTTGAAACTGTTGGCTATACCAGAACCCACAAAAAAAAGCATTCACAAATATAATAATTAATCCACGTTACGGATATCATCAGAGAAAAGCTAATCATAGTCCACTTTCTAAGAATCACATAGAAATGTTACTGATAGAATCCTACAATTAGTACAAGAAACACAGAAAAACTTCTACAAGTGAAAAATGAAATGTACAAACAACCCTTCAAGGAGATGATAGCGGGTTGGATAAAAGTGGCGACCCGTCACAATCATTATACTACTAGTAGTAACTTGCAACAACTTAATTTTTGGTTACAAGAGCAGATTACGCTAACGGCCCTGGCAATGACATTCCTCTGTTTAGTACATGAGGTTTGATCCGTCAGAATTCGCCAACAGCATCAAAATACTACGATGTGTTCCGCAAATTTTGAAGTTTGATCACGATGCTCTTCAATTGCATGTTCAGAAATCTATGAAGGTATATATTTATTTTATTGCTACATATTATTCTCTATTTATACCATGGGAGCTGATGTACAGATAATCATAGCACCAGTTCATTCGGCTTAACCTGACTGTAACCTTTAAATGTTTTTTCAAATGTAATGATTGTGGAGCATTGGAATACACTTAATTTAAACTCTGCACCCAGCCTTCTTTTTTTGCGTGTTTTTCATTTTTTGGTGGTTGTCATATTGCCAAATTTATTATTTTGACGCTTTATAAAAACTTCAACTCGCAAAGCAGTACAAAATGAAGGGTTGTTGTTTCGTGTACGCGTATCTTACCCAGAAGAGGGGTATCTTGTAAATTGTATCATTGGAGTAAATTCTGGGCTCCGTAGTCATACAAATTCCCTTGTCTACACATTTTTTACATTGACAAAGCAATAAGCCTCTGCGGAATTTGGTATTATTGATCCTAAGTGGTTGATAATAAATTGTTCACTGCTTAATGACAATTCAGTATTGACGAAAGGGGTTGCAATTGTTACCTATTTTAAAATATATTCGACAGCCTTATTTCTATATACAAAATTTCTTGAAATTTCTAGTATATTAGTAAAATAATATAAATCTGTAAGAGAACAAGTGTGGATGGAATATTTACTGTTAGATAGGAATTGGGTCGCAAAAATACATCAAAGTAGGTTCAAAGTAAATGAAGGCTAGCGTCAATTTACTAGCTTTAATATAGACTTGTTAATCTTCTGCTCTAATTTGGTATTTGATATATCTTTAATACATGAATAATATTACAGAGTTCAACCGCTAGCCCTGGTTTGCTTTTATATGTTTTGATATAATTTTAAATATAATTAAACTTTAAATTATAATAATATTGCAGACTATATATATATATATATATATATATATATATATATATATATATAAATATATATATATATATATTTATATATATATATATATATATATATATATATATATATATATATATTTATATATATATATATATATATATATATATATATATATATATTTATATATACTATTGTTACCGCATACATCTTTATGCTATAACTCATTCGTGATGCGTTGTATATATAATAAATATCAAATAAAAAGTCTTCTTATTAAGATGCCACTGTTGGACACTTTTACAGGTGACACAAACTATTTTGCGAACACTTTTTTATTTTATAATCCATCAATGGATAAATCGTTTGCAAAATAATTAGGAACAACTTCGACCAACATTCAGAGGAGACTTAGATTTCACCTTGATCAATCCCAGCATTTGTCAAAAAAGGAATATTCTTAAACAAAAATAAGTGTTCATTAGTAAAATAGGGTCAACCCATTTTCTGATAAATAGAGACTTTTTATTATTCACAGTTAGAATAATTAGACTACACATTCTTCTTGATTGATTTATAATCTATTGGTGGAATATAAACACAATCGTATGCGAGTTTATTTGGTTTATTTATATTCCGACAAAAACGAATTAAAAAACATTCTATATATATAAAAAATTACAAAAATATTATGCAAGGTCTTCCAAACATTGCAATTTCTTCAATAAATAAATTCGGACGTACCCTGAAAAAAAACTTCTCTTTAAAATCTCACGGTTCCTATTCAATACTGGCTTAGCCTAAAATGGAACGACGGATGAATATATCCTTGTAACGTTTGACTTCTCTACCTATGTTTTCTCTCTGCAGTGATAGCCCTAAATATTATATAGAATAAGGAATGCCATTACTTGCGTTTATTTTGTCAATTTATTTAAAAGAATTTAAATGTAATAATTCCGCATTATGGTTGGTTGACTGGTTACAGTGGCGATGATCCCACATTCAATTATCGCAGTTGCGCCGTTTTGATCCATCTCTTTTGGTTTACTTATATTTGTAATTTTGATGTTCCAGTTGACCATTATAGTCAGTTCAATAGGTTTCTGAACGCAAGAATTTCAGTTCGCGATTTCTTCAATGGTTTTAAAAATCGGCTAATTGTTCCTGTTATTACTGGACACGCTTTTCTTTGTATTCTACTTAGTTTGGTGAGGTTGTATTCCCTTCCGAGCACTTTCTACCAGACCAAAGCTCCGTATGATAAAATTGGACAGACAACCATTTTGTACATCCATAGCATTAACTCTGGTCGAACACCCCAGTAAATATAATTGCGCATTATACTCTCTATGTGAATAAAGTTATAATTTTTTTCTTAAATATTCTTGTAATATTTCGTTTTTGTTATATAATTGGCATTTACATTTAATATTAAAGATTCAGCTCCGGCAAAGACTACTTTTCTTTACTTCTAAAATAAAATAGATCTGCATCCTTAAGGTGCCGATAGCCGAGTTTTACCTCATTGTCTAACATAGCAAAAATTATTCTTTCCACGTATTTTACACAATTGTCATAATATTAGTTTCCGAATCTAGCAGTCACCTTGTCAAGGATAACGGTCATTGAACTAACAGACATATGAATCTAATGACCTAAAATCAATTAAGAATTGCAAAGTGTGCAACATTCCAAAGTGGTGCCGATATGAGACACCAACATTCAAGGCGACGGTCAACGACCGTGAAATGTGAGCCAGCACACATACGTCTCAAATAACTGACCCTTATCCATCGATACCTCTTGAGTCATCGAACAGTGACGTCATCGACGACTCAACTATTTTAAGTATAAATATAAGTCCAACATTGTAATTGAAAGACAGTAGATAGTCGACTGTTAATGATTAATGTTCGGTAAATAAAGTTACATTTTAAACCATGGATTTAAAAACCCCGTCTAATCATTACATGGCGACCGTGGCATAAGTGACGCTAAAAATAAATAAATTTTAAAAATAAATATTTTTTTAATAACAAAAAGTGTAACTTCAGTGAATATTTGCTTACAATAGACAATTGCTGAAAATGAACTGCTAAGCATAAAAAAGTGGAAAAATTTAAAAAAAGATAAAGTATAGAAATATCCATGAAAAACTTCAATCAACACCATGAGTTGGTGGAAAAAAGCAATAAGTATAGTGATGATAGCAATTTCTGGCTATGAAGTGGGAAAAGAAGTGCAACAGAAGAATACAGAAGTTGTAAAATATATAGACAAATACCAAGAGAAAAGTGACAATCAAAACATCAAAACAATACCTTGGGAAATTATGTGTTTGATCGGAGCCTTGGTGCTAATAATGGCAATACATTCGGCACTCAAAAACTATTTAAAACGAAGGATACAACGTGTGGAAACACCAGCGGTCAGGATCTAAACTATCTGAAAAACTATCTGGAGAAGAATTTCAGCTTCGTAAAGGACAACAAAAATCATCATCATATAAGATAAGAAATATTATTAAATTCAATTTCACAATATAAAACTAATAGTTACAACTAAGTATTCACATTAAAAACACCGTGCAAGCAACAACACACAAATGACAAGAAAATAATATAAACAAATAGACAAAATTAAGCTTTTTATTAAAACATGTAAATTTATCAATGTTGCAATTTCCTAATTACGTATGGTCCATTTATTATGTCCTCACCAATCACATGGGACGAAGTTTTGAGAAAATTGAATGAAATAAAGATCACTTTTGACAAATCGTACAAATGTTTAAATAAAACACCCCTACCATCCAAAATTACTCAACTAAAACATATTGGTATTCTTGCATGTCAGCATAATACAATTGCCAATTTAGGTAGGACAATTTACCCGGTACTTAGCACAGACCATAAGCTAGAATTCGAAAATTATTTCACTTCCATTAAAAATAGACTGAAAGTACTTTTTAATAAATTACAAGTACCACAAGAAGTACCAACAAGTATAACAAAATTACTTGACCTGACTATTCATTCATTACTTTGCAGCGAAAGCTCTGACACAGATACTGACTCATTAGAAGACACATTAAAAGAACAAAACGAAATAAACAATCTCAGCAATATGACACCTATCGAGTTCATTAACACTGCAACGAAATTGCTTCCAGAGTTTGATGGCAAAATTGAAAATTTAAATAAATTCATAAACGCCATTGATTTATTGGAAACCATAAAAGAAACCCATGAAAACATAGCAATTTCATTAATAAAAACGAAATTAACTCACTCAGCAAGTACATTGATAACAAACGAGAGTACTATTCAAGCAATCAAAAGCAAATTACTTGCAAACGTGAAATACGAATCTCCACAGAGTATTTCAGCCAGACTTAATACCGTAAAGCAGCATAATAAAAGCGACAGTGATTTTGCCAAAGAAATTGAAACTTTATCATTGCAATTGGAGCAATCATTTATTGCGGACGGTTTGACGACTGCACTAGCAAAAAGCTACTCCACTCAACATGCAGTGAAAACAATAAAAACAAATGCGAAATCTGAAGAGGTAAAATTGCTAATGAGGGCAGGTCAGTTCCCAACAGTAGGAGACGCTATTACAAAATTTCTTGAGTTAAGTTCGGAAAGTTCAGGAACTTTACAAGTAAATTACATCAACAAATATCGAAATTCCAACGTAAGATATAGGGGTCGTGGAAACAGATCATATCGTGGCTCTGCGAACCGGAATTATAATACACGTGAAGCTCTGCGAACCGGAATTATAATACACGGCGTAACGACTCTCACTCTGATAACAGAGACAACAATAATAGAAATAGAAATTATGGACACAACAATAATTATAGAGGACGCAGACATAATAATGGAAACGTTCGGTATACAGAGGCGTCGGAAAACGGGGATGTCCCCCAGTCCGCCCAACTGGGGAATGTATCGAATTAAATGAGCACAGAATTTTAAATGTAAACCTCTGTTTAAACAATTACATCAGAATAAAATCATCCTTAAGTCAGTCCACCTCTACATTTCTTTTAGATACAGGATCAGATATGTCTCTTCAAAACAAACCATGTAGACAATGCTACAATAAATATAAATCAAATATTCAACCTCAGAGGTATAGGCAGTGGTACAATAAAAACACTCGGTGTCACACAAGCAAGTCTATACATAAATAATTTAACAATATCTCATAATTTCCACATAGTGGATGATTCTTTCCCGCTACCTTGTGATGATATAATAGGCTATGATTTCATAAAAAATTATAATTGTGTATTAGACTACCAAAATTCTGGTCCAAGTTGGCTCATTATTAGGCCAAACTGTTTAAATATTGAACTAGAAATCGAAATATTGGATTGACATCAGGGGAAAATACTCTCACTCCCAGCAAGAGCGGAGGTCATTAGAAAAATCGACATAACAAGTACGGAAAATGACCTCTTAATACCCAATCAGGAACTTGAAGATGGTGTTTTCATAGCAAATACAATCGTTAATACAAAAAACCCATATGTTCGAATTATTAATACAACGGATAACAACCTTTTTTTGCAGCAAAACACAATAAGAACAGAAAACCTTGATGACTATTACATTGTTAAAATAGATCAACAAAATAACAATCAAGAACGACAAACCAAAATTTTGAATAAATTAGCAAACAACTGCCCAATACTTCATAGAGAAAAACTAGTTCAACTCGTTTCAAACTACACAGACGTATTTGCTTTAGAAAGCGATGCATGTACATACAACAATTTTTATAAACAGAAATTACACTTAAACGAAAATAATCCGGTTTACATAAAAAACTATAGGACTCCTCATACTCATAAAGCCGAAATAAATAAACAAATAGAAAAACTGCTTAGAGATGATATCATTGAACCGTCAGTCTCAGAGTATAATAGCCCTATACTTTTAGTCCCGAAGAAATCCTTACCAAATTCCTCGGAGAAAAAATGGAGACTTGTAATAGACTATAGACAAGTCAATAAAAAATTAGCATCAGACAAGTACCCATTGCCTAGAATTGACGATATCCTTGACCAGTTAGGTCGTGCGAAGTATTTTTCGTGTTTGGATTTGATTTCAGGTTTTCATCAAATAGAGCTTGAGGAAAATTCAAGAAACGTTACATCATTCTCAACCGAACAAGGATCCTTTAGATTCAAAAGATTACCTTTTGGATTAAAAATAGCCCCAAACTCCTTTCAAAGGATGATGAATATTGCATTTTCTGGACTAGCACCGGGGAAAACTTTTATATATATGGACGACCTCATAGTCATTGGATGCTCCGAAAAACATATGTTAGCAAATTTAAAATCAGTTTTCGAGATCTGCAGGAAAACAAATATTAAGTTGCATCCGGACAAGTGTAAATTCTACGATTCACAAGTCACCTTCCTAGGACATAAATGCACAGACCAAGGCATTCTTCCAGATGAATCTAAATACGACAAGATTTTGTCATACCCAAAACCAACGAACGCCGATGAATGTAAGCGGTTCGTAGCATTTGTAAACTATTATAGAAGATTCATACCAAATTTCGCAAATCATGCAGTACATATAACAAAATTAACAAGGAAAAAATCCCAGTTCGAATGGACACCTGAATGCGAAAAGGCATTTCAATATTTTAAAAGTTGTCTGCTATCCCCAAAAATATTGCAATACCCTGATTTCAAAAAACCTTTTTGCATTACTACAGATGCAAGCAAAATTGCATGTGGCGCAGTTCTAAGTCAGAACCACAATGGTAAACAATTGCCAATAGCGTTCGCCTCTCGAACCTTTACTAAAGGGGAGAGTAATAAATCGGTCATAGAACAAGAACTTACCGCTATACACTGGGCAATAAATTTCTTCAAACCATACATTTATGGAACAAAATTTTTAATAAAAAGTGATCATAAACCACTTACATACCTATTTGCTATGAAGAACCCTTCCTCAAAGTTAACAAGAATGAGGCTAGATTTGGAAGAATTTGATTTCGAAATTGAATACATTAAAGGAAAAGATAACTGCGGTGCAGATGCTTTATCGCGCATTGATTTTGGGCAAATCATGCAGCTTAGGGAAGAAAACTTTGCTATCATACAGATGATTACTAGATCAAAATCAAAACATACTCATTTCCAAACTAATAAGAACATTATTGAAGCCAAAGAAACCTTAAAACAACAAGTATATAACACGATTACGTTACAAGAAGTGAAAAAATTACCATGCCTAAAATTAACCACAAATGTGCACAATAAAACATTAGAAAATTCCTCACATTTAGTTTTGTTCCATGGAAAAAAGAAAATATTTAAATTAAACTCTAAAGATTTTATTGCTTATGGGAAAATTGAACTAGCGCAATTATTTCCCAAACTTGAAAATATAGTTGGCAAAACAAACTTTAAGAGTATAAGGATTGCAATCAATGATAATTTATTTGAATATGTCGACATAAAGGAATTTAAAAAGAAAGGCAATGAACAATTGAAAGAAATAACAATAGCTATAACACCAAAGCTTATTGAAATCACTTCACCCACGCAAAAACTTGAAATACTACAAAAATATCATGATGACCCTGTTTTTGGAGGCCACCCAGGAGTCACACGATTCTTATCAAAACTACATTAAGTTTGGAAAAACATGGCTTCAGACGTGAAGTCTTATGTCAAAAACTGCCAAAAATGTAAACAAAACAAAGCCAGTACTAATCACCTAGAACCTTTAATAAAAACACCAACACCAGCAAGAGCTTTTGAATGTGTACAAATAGACACTGTAGGCCCATTACCAAAGTCATTTAATTCTAACGAATACGCGCTCACAATAATATGTGATTTAACTAAATTTCTCATTACAGTACCCATCCCAGCTAAGTCCGCTAATATAGTTGCAAAAGCAATAGTAGAGAACCTTATTTTAATTTACGGACCCATAAAACAAATATTAACAGACATGGGTACCGAATATAAAAACCAAATATTTGACCAAATATGCAAGCTTTTACAACTAGAAAGAAAAACATCCACCCCTTATCACCATCAAACTTTAGGTACAGTAGAACGATCCCATAAAACATTTAACGAGTACATAAGATCATACATTTCAACTAACAAATTAGACTGGGACCATTGGCTCAAATATTTCACGTATTGTTACAACACGACACCATCAACAACTCATGGTTACACACCTTTCGAATTAGTATTCGGAAAAGCGCCAGTTCCATACGACTTTATACTAAATGGAAAAATAAATCCGGTATACAACTTTGACGACTACAAAAACGAACTCCAATTCAAATTGCAAGTAGCTCAGAAGAGAGCATCAGAAATGCTAGAAAAGGCTAAAATAAAGACAAAACACATTTATGACAAGAGTGTAAATCCACAAAATATTCGGCCAAACGATATGGTATACCTAAAAGATGAAACCAATCACAAATTAGATAGTATTTTTAAAGGTCCATACAAGGTGATTGAGACTGACCATTTTGGAAATTGCAAAATTGACACAAAATCTAAATCAATTATTGTGCACAAAAATAGACTAAAACTAGCATAAGAAATAATAGATATTAAAATATAAATAAATATACCTATATATAATTTATTTATTTTTTTACAAAATAACTATCGGCCGATAGCTCTATATTCCAGCATCCCACACGATGCCAATAACTTTATATATTACAACCCTTACTTCAAAATATAATTTATCCAATCATGTAATTGTTATAAGTTAAAAATAATATATACATATACATATAAATATATACATACAAATAAAAGAAAAAAAAAGAAAGTTTTTTTCTTTTCCCAAAAAGGGGAGGTGTCATGGATAACGGTCATTGAACTAACAGACATATGAATCTAATGACCTAAAATCAATTAAGAATTGCAAAGTGTGCAACATTCCAAAGTGGTGCCGATATGAGACACCAACATTCAAGGCGACGGTCAACGACCGTGAAATGTGAGCCAGCACACATACGTCTCAAATAACTGACCCTTATCCATCGATACCTCTTGAGTCATCGAACAGTGATGTCATCGACGACTCAACTATTTTAAGTATAAATATAAGTCCAACATTGTAATTGAAAGACAGTAGATAGTCGACTGTTAATGATTAATGTTCGGTAAATAAAGTTACATTTTAAACCATGGATTTAAAAACCCCGTCTAATCATTACAACCTTTTAATTTAGTATAAATGTTGTTATAACATAAATTACAATTTTATTTCGCATAACCCTGCAATTATCCCTCAAAAGATCTACAGCACCGAAATAACTTTATTTTATTTTAAAATTGTTCATTTTAAAACTCAAGCATAAGAATGGAAAGAAAGCCTTCGGCACTGCCAAATTGGCTTTGTCATTATTCATAAACGCTCTGCAATCCAGTTGTACGCCCAGCAGATTACAATCAGAGTGTCGCATCTGTCATCATTTTGGTAAACTAACACATCCCAATTCGCCGAGTATAACCTGAGGGAACCTCAAGGCAATCAGCGCCATGTAATGAAAGGAATCTATATGACGCAATTTAAATTCACGACTGCAGAGTTTTAAAATGCCGCCGGCCACAAAAATTGAAATAAATTCATACTTGCAGACAACCATAATTTGAATTAAAGTTTGGCTTTGTACGTAGATATTTTCATTTTTATGTATTTGAAGGAAATAAAATTGAAAAGACCTCTCACAAAAATAAAATAAACCCTTATTCACGCACAACTTCTTCCTGTCTTTCGTACTGAACTATTTAAAGTTCCAATAAATTTTTAGTTCTCATTCTAACGCCACAATTTTCCAAGCTGCCGAACAATTTTCTGAACTCATGTAAGTACATGTATATTGTTATATAAATAAACATAGCTTTTATGCTGTTCGATCACCAGGTAATGTCAAGTAATACAAAAACAATAGTAGTAGCAGTTCACTCAACCAAAAGTTGAAACTAAACCGTTTTAGCACTATTTAATAAGTTTTGCGTGACAGTCATAAATGTCTTATCGCTTCTGCCGTCAGTCCGCAATCGCACCCCAGCCTCATAACGCACCTCATTTTAATTTCTTTCGGCTTCTTTAGAGGTCATTCTAATTAGGGATTTATTATTTATTACCTTTTATTAATGAATTTTCCATACGTATAGCAACTATTCTAAAAAAAGGTATATTTTGTGCCAACAGTTTCTTGACAGTATCAAAATAGAGTGTTATTTGTTTTTGTTGTTTTAGTTCTTCTTTTCCAATGAATTTTAAGTTTTTTTTTTATCAATTGTCTTTATATGTTCTGTATACATACAATAATAAAAAAAAAAACTCGAACATTAATAAAAAGTACTATTTTTTTGCAATCGAAGTTGAAAAATTTAATTTATTTTCAATGTGCTAACTCATTCTTGACAAACTATATATATATATATATATATATATATATATATATATATATATATATATATATATATATATATATATATATATATATATATATATATATATATATATATATATATATATATATATATATATATATATATATATATATATATATATATATATATATATATATATATATATATATATATATATATATATATATATATATATATATATATATATATATATATATATATATATATATATATATATATATATATATATATATATATATATATATATATATATATATATATATATATATATATATATATATATATATATATATATATATATATATATATATATATATATATATATATATATATATATATATATATATATATATATATATATATATATATATATATATATATATATATATATATATATATATATATATATATATATATATATATATATATATATATATATATATATATATATATATATATATATATATATATATATATATATATATATATATATATATATATATATATATATATATATATATATATATATATATATATATATATATATATATATATATATATATATATATATATATATATATATATATATATATATATATATATATATATATATATATATATAGCATGAACATTTCACTAAAAATTTATAACACGAGAGCTACAAACAATCTAGAAGCAAATTATGTTATAATGGCGAATAATTGGAGTATCAAGCTTAATGCTTAATGGAGCATTCCACTGTTACGTACAGACTAGTTCAACTAATTTTACGGTTTATATTACATATAGAACTTAATTGTTTTATCTGATATATACTTTTTTTCTCTAATTTAATAGATTATATACTAGTCTTTAATAGTGCGCAGAAACATTTAAAAAAAGTCATGAAATACTGAAGAAAAATGCAAACAACCCACGTTACGTACGGGACACATCAAGTCAACCAACATTCGAAATCGTTATAGTTTTATTCAGATTTCAGCGAATATATTACAGGTGCATAAAAAGTGTCTTCGAAGGAAATTATAACTAAGAATCATGCTTGCTACTAGCGAAAAAAAAAATTAATTAAAACACCTATTTATAATTCAAAACCATTTTTTTATATTTGCAACGTACGGACAAGTCGCGTCACGTACGGGACATAGTTCAACTTAAATCTATAATATATGTAAAAATCAATAGGTAAATACAGTTTTGTCTTGGGAAAGGCAATGTTTTCTGCACTCCACAACTTTCTCCTCAGTTTTAATAAAATGGAAGTTGGAAATTCCAGTTATCGCTTTGGCATTGTCCCACGGCGATGCACTATTAATCCTTTCATAAATTTCAGAGGATGGCACATAAATCACACGGGTTTTTGTGACTAATTGAGAAGCTAAATCAGAAAAGTCCTTGGCTGATTGGACAACAACATGTTCATTTTGGCTCATCATTTTCTCTCTTACCAGTCTTTTGATATTTCCGCCAACTCCGTCTATCACACCTTTTCCATGCGATGTAGCAAAATATTTCCAATAAATGGGCATTTTGTACTTTTCACTCAACATTGATGTTAGTTTAACCATATAACGGTTCTTAAATTCCGATGAAGGGCCGTCACTCCAAATAATTTCCGCTGAAGGTAAGTCTGCATTTTCTTTATGCATCAAGTCAAGCAACTTATTGATGAAAACAAAAACTGTATCCTTGTCTTTCGAATTTGCATCTGAGCATATAAGATATGTTTGGCAATTGCCTTTGTAAAAACTTGCAGCAGTAAATAAAAGAACACTTGTTCGTGACCAGAGTGCGCTTTGAACTTCATTCTGGTATTCACAGCCAAAAGACATCGCAAAATCAACTTGAAGGATTCGCACATTTTCATTGCGTTGGTCTTTTTGAAATTCATTGGCTTGAACTCGTTTTAAATTAACATGCTTCATCATAATATGGATAGAATCAATCAATTTTTCTTTAAGTTCACCTGAACTTGTTTCGTGGTTTACTAAACGTAGTTTATTTTCTGAGTTTTTTTCCCATTCTTTCCATACACACATTGTACTTAAATCCATAGAAATTAATATTTTTTTGCCATCAGAACAAGTATCACATTCATTTTTCCAGCACTTCGAATCCAAAGAAGGATCACATAAAATCATAGTCCACCAGTCGTTACAATAATTTTGTTTCAAACCTTTCAATTTGAAGATAAAATTTTCATGAGTTAAACATTTGCACTGGTCTGAAGGTGTGTCTTTCATTAGCAAAACATTTTTCGGTCTTAGACTACAAAATTTTGAAAATCCAATTTCGATATTAGGAAAAAATTCTTTAAAAATGCAAAAGGCTTCTCGTAGGTACAAAGTCAAATAAAGCTTTTGACACTTCTTCTTGATGCCGTTTTCCCAAACAACGATGAAATCATTTGCGCCTGGGCAGGTATACACAATATCCGGACGATAGTAAAATGCTTTCACATCGTCATAACGTGTATGATCACCTGATGTGCTAATGTTTGGGCTTTCTGCTAGAGCAATGTTCATTTTATGCGCTAGTTCTGTAACAACCGCTTTTTTCTTGCTTGGTGATTGAGGCAGTGCTTTTAGAGCCTTTTGAACAGCTTTGGATAAAGTCTGCTTCGTCTTGTACGGAGATTCAGTACTTACAGGAGAATCAGTAGGATTTTTACGTTCCACCTGCTTTTTTGCCCTTTGCAATCTCTTCTTATCCCTTTCCTTAAGTGCAATTGCTTTTAAGTCACCTTCAGAAAGATTTTCTGCTTTTCGTTTACGAAGCTCACGCAATCTTTTAGCCTCATTAGCGGTAAAATTAGGATCTTCCTTTTTTTTCTTTTCTCGAAATTTTCGCATGCGGCTAGCACTGGCTGATGGTTGCTGGTCGCTCATTTTTGCGTTATTGAGATTTGCAGTACAAAAAAGGGCTTTGTTTATTACAAACGCCAGTAAAAGTTGAAGATGTCAGATAACTTATTCTTCGGCGTAACGTACAGACACTTTATTATCACCAAGAATATATTGTAAGCAAAGCGATTTCAAACAAAATTGTTTCACCAGTTTTTAGACCGCTAAAAGTTAGCTGTTAACAGAAAATTTCAATTTGTATAGTCAACTTGTTTTACAATTATTAATAGAATAAGGAATTAAGCGTAACGTATGGGACATCGAAACTTACCTTTCCGTTATGATTAATTTCTTATCAAAAAACACTTAACCCAAAAAAATGAGTATGCAGTTAAATACAGCGGACCATACACTATAACTTAGAACAGAAATCTAGTTTCTATCTGATAAACAATAGCAGCAGCGACCTCGCAAACAGTTGTGTAAAGACTAATGAAAAAATCCGACTTGTTGTTACTCTCAATAAATAACGGTATTTAGAAAAAATGAGACATACTCACTACAACTTTTGTAAATTATTTTAGATGAGAACATTATCTCACTATGTACGTGCAATAATATATAAAAAATGCATATTTGTAAAACAGTTCAGAGTTCCCCTTTTTCATGGAATGCTCCAATGTGGATGTAATATATAAAATGACTTTGTGCAATATGAACAAAAAATTCTTACGGAGTGTAATTTTCAAGTACATGTCTTATGTTGACATTTTCGCCAACGTTTAACTCCTTAATTTTATTTATATACTCGGAGACTAATTTTGATAAACACTGTTACAGAGTGTACTGCCGTAGCCGGTCTGATCTGTCTTCTAGTATTACTTATAAATTGTTAAAATTTTTTAATTTTAGTTATTACTTTGTAAATTTAATTTATGCAATCTATTTAATTAATGAGATCTATTATCAATATCTATCATCTCGAGATACTCATATACCAAAACTATTTAAACAGCACCAGCGCTTATTTAAGTTGATTTCTTATCCCAGTTCAATAAGTTTACATAATAAGTTAATATATCTGCTATCATCAGTTTAGAAAGGTTTTAGAACTATATATTTGGACTGGTTGTGTGGATTGGTTCATGCAGTTTTGTTGTTTGTGCTTCAATAATACAAACGTCGATTAATCCTTCATATTCTACTGTTGAATCAAGGTATCAAAAGGAAAATAAAGTGTAATCATCCAAAGAATAAAGCTTTGTTAGTAGTGTTATTCTTTCATGTCCCATCTCATTGACATTGCTTCAAAGTATAACAGATTTAGACAAAAATGCGACTTGTAATAGACTAGTTCACTCGTTTGACAGTGTGTTGACATTTACAGTCAGTGTATTTGATAGATAGCGGGCGACCTTTATCTCAAAGATTTTAACTCAATTTAATTTAATGGGCAAAAGTGTTGTCCGACTACCAATTATGTATTGCCATGCCGTTCCTAATATATTCACAAATTCGTTTTCCAAATTTTAGAACTTCACGGATCTAAAATATTTTGGAATGGTCCTGCTTTAAGAGGTACATGCAAAACAAACAATTTATTCGATATTTCAGATTGCCTCAAACTAATTAGGAAATTTTCATAACGTTTCTATTTAAATACTCAAGTATATATATTTAGTCTTGATCGGGTGTTTGGTGAGTCTGTTAGCATCCACTGCTGATGTTATAAAGTTTTGGGTGACTAGAGTTTTCAATTACAATTATACACTTATTCTTGATAGGGTTTTGATTACTTCGTTACATAGGTATATCTGCCGTAATCTCCTTCTATATCACATTAAAAGTTTGCTCCCTTAATTTAGTTCATATTTACATAGATGACATTCACTCCAGACTTTTTCTTGGCACTGTTCCATTTTAATGCTGATAACGATGGCCGTGTTGTTATCTTTTGGTTTTAGTTTGAAGTGAGTCTCATTCATATTTTCATTGTTCTCTTGCAAATTTCCAATTTACAATTCAATTCAATGTAAACGAACAAAGGTGCATACAAATTTAAGGAGAAGAGTGTTGACATTTACATATATTGTATTTCAAACAATGCAAAACGAATAAAGAAGTCTGAAGTCTGGTTAGGCAGACTTCGGAATACCCTTTACCTTTCCTTGTGCGTGTGAGTTCAACAATGGGGATGTTGTTTTCATAAATCATCATTAGGAGCATGTTTACGGTAATTTTCGCCAGGGTACCTTGAATTGATTATATTAGAGGGAGGCTGAAGATGAAAAAAGTACCTTATATGGGAGGTAAGCGTGGTCTTTGTGCAAATCGGCCCATACAGCAATCTGGTTCTGTATCTTCCTCCAGACAGCAATCTGGTTCTGTATCTTCGTCCAGTGTAGAAAAAAAAGTGGCTACAGACGGACAGACGGGCAGACGGACGGACAAAATTTAAATTCTTCCGAAAGTGAATCTCTATGCTTCTAGTGATGATATATGAATACAAATTAGTGGATCCATACATTGGGTCTGTACTAACATGCATTCCAAATATGGAGAGATTTTTAGTACTGCCACGCCCACAAGTAACCAAAAATCATTACTAGGTTCCCATTAAATATTTATGAACGAAATTTCACAGGAAGGTTGCGGGTACTAACATTAAACACCACACAAAAAATGTTCGTGTCATTTTTACAGCGACGCCCACTATTGACATATTTTTATAACTTACGACCCATACAATATTTTGGACTAAATTTTATATTGGTACGTATATTGACACTACAAAGCCATACACAAGAAATGGGGTCGATATAATCAATTCAAGGTACCTGATCGAAAATTACCGTAGATATTCTCCTAACTATGTATTATGAAGAAAGCATCCCCATTATTGTACTCGCACGCACAAGGAAAGATAAAGGGTATTTCGACGTCGGTCTAACCCGACTTTAGACTTCTTTACTCGTTTTAAATTAAAAGTCACAAATCCAGATTGTTGAATGTGTCAATCCAATAACTAATTAACTGTTACAAACATTAAATATAATAAGATAATAGTTAAAAAATTACTCGTATCATAACTTGCCCGTCATTGTGGTTTTATTCAAAGAGACACATCTTAATTCTCTGGGTATAAACAGAAAAAGATTCAGAATATCGTACATCTGCAAGGAGCTATGTTATAAATAAAGGGTCGAAATACTTTTCACAAGACAAACTGCAAGTTGTAGATGTGGAAAAATTTTAAATAATATTCCTTGCTCCTTTTAATATTGATGTATTCGGTAAGATCCATTATTTCGTTGGTGAATGCATATACCAACATTTTCATGATATTAATTCTGTTAAATTACATCCGATATTAGTGGAAAACTAACCATTAGTCACATATGTATAAAAGTGCTTTAAATAAAAAAACTGTTTTTCAAAATATATTTTCAAGTGCTCTTTTGTTATGATTCGTTAAGAAACCAAGCTATACTTGGAGATAATTACAATGTTGAAGTCAAATGGCCGGAGCTATGAAATTGTATATTCACTATTTTGAGATAGTCGCCTAAGGTCAAGAGGAAAACACCAACAATGCCTTACCAACAGGAAGCGAGAGTCGGAGAAACGGCCAGCGGGCCTAGAAGAGCAACTAGAGTTGCAACAGGAGGATATAAAAGCGCCTGCACCCTGACATACGGTCTCTTTTCCTGCTAACACATCGCGCAATTTTGTACCTTAGAAACGTTGCCGCACAGACGCCACGAGACTAGAAATCATTACCAACGGACACACACACACACACACAAGCGCTGTATTTACTACGAATGCTGGATTTCAATCCACTCTCATAGTAAACCACAGTTTGTTCGTCAACGTTAGAACGGTGGAAGCTATTTGTCAATCCACCACCGTTTAAACGAAAGACTCAAGTCACAGACCTAGACACTAAGAAGTACTGAGTTTGCTACGAACGCAGGGTTTTTCAATCCGCCTTCATAGAAAACCAGGACTTGCTTCTCAAAGTCAAACCGGTGGGAGTGGTTTTTCAATCCACC
This sequence comes from Clusia tigrina, assembly GCA_920105625.2. Lineage (NCBI taxonomy): Eukaryota > Metazoa > Arthropoda > Insecta > Diptera > Clusiidae > Clusia > Clusia tigrina. The sequence goes on from OV050030.1 coordinate 376,119,686, forward strand.
ACCGTTGAGACTGGAGACAGGACGGCACAGCACCAAGTTCAGGAGCGGCCTTCATAAAGCGCATAATTTTTTTGTAAAAACGGGTAAGCCTAGTAATAAGAATAAGGATTGAATAAAGAAAACTGAAACAATACAGCGCCCGAGTAATTTTCTGTATACGACCCCTGGAGCCGCGGAGTTTTACCCCAGCTACAAATTTGAGTCGTTACACCATACGTCTCAGGCAGATGCATACCTTGAATTCTGCTAGCGCTACGGCTATATGTGTCGAGCTAGCAGATATAAATGCGTCTTTACCATCTAGAGACCACAAGGCAGTACATCTTGCTGCCACCAATCTATCTCTTACCATCAATCGCTTCTTTCGCCGTTTTGACGAGCTCACTAATGTAATAATCCACTGTTGACCTCACGTTTCGAAAACCATATTGCCTCTGCGCCACTCCTCGGCTTCATCTATGTATCGGTCTTTTCTTTCACAGAGGATCCACTCCAGGAAATTTCCCGGAGAGTCCAGCATACAGAATGGACGGAATGCAGATGTGTCTTCTGGTGACATATTGCTCTTAGGCGCCAAGACAAGCCGTTGTTTCTTCCACCGCTCAGGGAAGAATTCCTTTTTGATGCAGGCTTCATATAACTGCCTCAGTGATTCCGGATGCAATGCAGCAGCGGCTTTGAAGGCAGAATTGGGAATTCGCCGAATTTACCAACCGCCCGCAATTCCTCGTCCATTGTCACCTCTGGTATATCCTCTTCCAACCTCAGCGCATTAGGAAGCTTTTCAGGACAGTAGTGTGTGTGTGTTTTTCCTTTTTTGCTTTAGGTGGACAGCGTCATGCCGCGGTGTGGGACTCTAACCCAACTAAAACCATCTTTGCTTTGATCCCGTGGTTCCCCGTGGTGCATTCAGCTAAGGTATGCCTTCAAAGGGTGGGCTGAGAGTTTTCCTCACTGTCGTATCTTGGCCATTCTAAGGCTTTAGCCGTTTGCGCGTCGCATCTTACTTGCTTCATTATACCGACCCATATACCGCTGCTGTATCCCAGCCCTCCTGTGACCCAAGCATGTTCCGGAGAATGGCAGCTGGAATTAATTTCTCTCTTATATAACACTCAAGGCTTTCTGCACCCGTAAATCTGCACCCCGTTTGGCCGCTTAATTTCCAGAATGCCATCGTACATGGCTTTACACAGACGTGGCGCCAGCACCAAACCTTATGGAACTCCTTTTGTGATGTTGTAATTTGCTGGACCTTCCTCTATGTCGTATAGCAATATTCTATCCTTGAAATAGTTTGCAAAGACTCGTATTAGATATCCAGGGATACGCAAGTTGCCTAGAGCACTTAGGAGCCGATACCAATTGGCAGCGTTAAAAGCATTTTCAACGTCTAATGTAACCACTGCGCAATATTGTTTGTCGCCTTCCATCCACCTTTTTCAAGCCATGGCCTTCCGCGCTATGTTGCATACAGATGCAATTACATCCACCGTGGATCTCTTCTTTTTGAATCCATATTGCCGTTTAGACAAACCCGAGGTTCCTTTCCTTTAACCGTAGACGTTAACTATTTGACATTTTGCCAAATCTGCCTTGATTGCAGCATGTGAGGCAATCTGTTTTTTTGTGTTGCTCTGTCTGCTATTTGGGTCTCTAAAATCTTACATTCTGTATTGAATTTCGAACAGTAGAAGAATATATGCTCTGCATTTTCATTACTAGTCCCGCAAAAAGAACAGATTTCTCAGTATCAAGTCCATTATTGTACATATGCTCTCTAAAACAGCCATATGCTCTCAAAATTGCGTCATATAGAAATCCATATCTCCATATTTTCTTTCAACCCAAGCCTGCACATTTTTGATGAGTCAGATGATTCTTGCGATACATACAAGGTATTTTGCCTTTCTTCTTTCCGCTCTTCTGCCGTTAAAAGCCTGTCGATATTTTTGCTCTTGTCATATACTCTCTTTAGCTCAAGAGCCATTATGTCTGGTGGCATTATGCTAGATATAACTCCAGCAGCATCGTGACAAACTGTGCCAAATGCACTAGCACCTCTAATGGCACATAGCCTGAACAACGATTTTGTAATCTTGGCGTATGTTTTCAGCTTTAATGCTTGTCCCCATACATGAAGTTTTTTACTGGATCTATAACCTATATTAAGTCTCTTCAAAAATACTCTTTTACTGGAATATATTATAGTAAGTTAAAACAAATCACGATCCAATATGTGCCACAGCCTGCGGAAGTCCCAGTTCATATGAACATTAAGGTTTGGGCACAGACTACGTTGTCTGTGGTTTGGGTCTTCACGTATACTTTTACTAACGGGAGAAATAGTTGATTGAGTATCACGGCGAAAAACGTGGTGGTTTATCCTCTATCGAGCCAATAAAAATAGTGGCAGCAGTTGGTCATGTTCAACGAACATTTCGTGCAATCCATGAAAAAGTGATGGAATGCTGATTTTGGGATGATGGTTAATAATTTCTCGGCATTGCGCGATTGTGTACATAAATATGAAGTTTATTAAACAAATACAAAAAAATATTTTTGTGTTCATTAAAATGAAGTTTCTTAAACAAATACCAACAAATATTTTCATATGTATCCACCAGCGAAAATCAAAGATCTATTGCCGTTATTTAACAATCTTTAGATATAGGTGAGTTTTCTAATATTTCAAGGAGGTTACATTCAATGTCAGTAGATTTACAATTTCCTTTATTCAATAACGGAGATGGTACTGAAACTCACCTGTACAGCAAAATTATTTTCAATCATGCGAATTGAAAAAAGCATCGCTGCCATTGATATTTTTTTGTCGATTTTGTGTTTTTGAAATCCTTTAAAGATTAAACGACCTATCATATATTCAAAGAATGCATAGTCTCCAATTGACCGCCTTTCTATAAGCCATTTTTCAAATTTGGAGATACAATTTTAAAGAACTGCAGTTCACACAGTGTCTCCTTACTGATGAGAGTACTCCATATTCACTTCTCATGAAGGTAGAATACCGAGTAAAGGTATCGACGCAGCTCGTGATACAAGCAGACCCAATGGATTGATTCTATTCTGACTGCATCATTCATTGTGCCACTCAAGAGAGACATTTTTTATTCAAAATTGTTTATTAGAATGCTGACTTGTTTCCATTCTATCAAATATCCCGGAACTCATTTTCAAAAATGCCGTGCAATCAGATTTTAGAAATTTTCTTTTTGGCGTTAGGTTTCCAGCACTATAACACATTATAATATAAAATTTGAGCGAAATCTGTCAATTAGAAGTATTACAACTGTCGATGTTGTTACTTTGCGACAAGTACTTTCTTCGATTTTTATAATAGATAATAATATTGAACAAAGAGTTTGCAAAGCGTTAAAAATGTTGTCAAAAACTTACGGGGACTCTATTTGATAAAAAAAAAGCAAGCTTATGAGTGATACAAAGAATCCAAAAGTGGTCGAACAGACGTTCATAATTCGCTTCATTCCAGTGCTCCAAAAACGGCTTCAACTGAAGAAAACATTGATAAAGTTAAGGAATTGGTGCTGGAAAACCATCATTTTAGCTTGCGAGAGCTAGTATAAATACTAAACATCTCTCACGAACTAGTTAGTAACATATTAGCTGATGTTTTAGGCATGAGACGTTTCGCAGCAAGACTTGTTCCAAAAGAGCTGAATTTGTTGCAAAAAGTACATCGAAAATCTGTTGCTGAGGATATGCTTTGTCGAGACGCCAGTGATGATATTTACATTCATGCAACACATCATAACTGGTGATGAGACATAGGTTTACGATTATGACATTCAAAGAAGTCAACGGAATGGAGGACAAAAGAGGAACCGCAAAAACCACATCGAAGTGGGTCAAAATTCAAAGTCATGTTCACTATTTTTTCCGATCATCGTGGTAGAGCACCTTCTGAATTGCTTCCGCGAGGTGAAACAGTCAATAAGGAATATTATTTGGTAGTTATGAAGCGTTAGCCCGTGAGTATTCCTCTTAGCAGGCTACATTTATGGAATGACAACAGATGGTTTTTGCATCACGATAACGCACCATCACACAAGGCTAATATTGTGAATGAATTTTTCAATAAAAACTAAATGAATATCATCGACCAACCTCCGTATTCCCAGATTTGGCTCCCTGTGATATCTTCCTGTTTCCACAGCAGAAATTGACACTTCATGGAACAGGATTTGTGTCGATCGAAGCAATGAAAAAAAGTTCGAAGAAGGAACTAAAGTTCATCCCGGCATCGGCCTATAAGAAGTGTATGGATGAATGGGTCAATCGTTGGCATAAATGTATTGCTTCAGAAGGAGCCTACTTTGAAGGCAATAAAATACGTTTTGATGGTAAAATGAATATTTTGTATTTTATTAATGAATTCCGGGTCAATTTTGACAGAATGTACTTTATATAAAAATTTTTTTCTTGAACTAGATCCATGAGTTTCGTTTACTCAAATCGTTGATAATGCTGTTTGAAATGTGGGGGTATATTACTTGCACATTTCCCAAAATCGTTTCTTAGCTTACTTTACTTAATAACGTACGGACGGCTCAATTGTCAGCCATTTCAGATAATCATTGTATAATATTAAGCTACTATTTATTGCTCTCCTATATTCCGAGCATAAGGCATCCCTTCTTATTTATTCACCTTTACCAAACTAGTTCTTTGTCTGAGAACCTCCCACACACAATCGCCTCGAAATTCATTGCAATTCTCCCTTAATGTAGTTTTTAATATTGTCTCACAGGGAATGCAATTTCATTCCGAAAACGAGTTCAGAAGTATTTCTACATAAAAATAATTATTTCGAGCGCGTTCATAATTTACCAACGACATTGCATTCATCTCATGCCTCCGGGTAGCAACAGCAACATCAACAACAACAACAACAGCCACAACAACATTTGCAAAACGCAATATTAACGAATGTAATAACAATTTTATTGTGAGTGCTTCCGTTTTTAATGTCGGGCGACGGAGGACGACAATATTTGCAAATTACTTGTACATTCATTTCAGTTCCACTCTGACTTGTAGTTTCCTTATTTCCCCTTTAGCGAATTTTCGCTATGTGGAGGTAATATTTTCATATTACGTGAAAATGGAAATTAAATATTCAACTATCTGGGAAGTGACTGTGTGACGCGGCTGCTGCCTGCAGTGTCAGCTTTGTCAGTTGCCTTCATGATTTCCACCATCCTTGACAGCGCTGTCGCTGCGGTATTATCTGGCATTCGGTTGACAGTTTAAATGAAAAATCGTCAGTCAGGCGCATGGTACTGGCAATTGATGACGAAATATTGTCCAATAGCTCTTACACAAGTTTAAATTGAGGTCTTTAAATGAAGAAAACAATGCTGCAGATACTTTTGAGGAGAGCTCTCTGTGTTCCATGTGAGAGCCAGGAGCACTATTCTATACTAATATATCAGAACTATATTTTGATCATTTGATTAGAATGCAAATAATTTGTAACGTGCTTCATACCAGTGCAAAAGGGTTTATTTAGATAATCATGGTATAAACACTTGATATTATATTATAGTATCCGTTTAGCTAATTGATTTACATTAAAATATTGCAACATTAAGCATATCTTGATTATCTACAATGAAGCATGTATAATTAGAGATGAACTGCAGTGTCAGTGTAGTTAAAACTGGGATTAGTTAGTTTTCGAATTCACATTAAGAACGGAGCAGCCCTTTGGTAACGAATTTGCAACTATCCCAGCATATGGCCCCGAATGATCCCTTTTCATACTCTCCTTCCCTTAAAGCCGAATGCCATAAATTCAACACATTAGTGTTCATCAACCTCCGATATGGCGGAATAACCGAGCAGAATCTTGAAATGGGAAGTTGAAAATGAAGGTTACTGTAATATTGTTGAGGCCTCGAATTTGTTTATTAACTATAGAAGACGTTAAAAATATTGAAAATTATTCAAATACGCATTGCAATCAGATTTTGAATATATCCTTTTTTAAATTCTTAATTAAAAGAAATGTTAATTCGCAGTTAAGAGCAATAATAATGGACAAATTTTATATCTACTTATATGACATTTCTTAAGAATATTTTTGTTTTTATTCTACCTGATTATGTTAAGTTAGCTATAATTGGAATTCTGTCACAATTATTTTTACTATATTTATAAATAATTTTAAAAAACATTTTAATTGATAGCCAATTAGGAAGTTCTGACTACAAGTAGAGCCTTAACTTTATTTTCGTAATCAACCAGCCTCGTGGAACTATCTATATCGGTATTACATTAATATGATATTGATATAACTAATAATAATAAATAATAACAAACAATTTTAGTTTACTTTATACTTTCACACGAAGGGAAGGAATAGAATAATCAGTAACTCTCTACTTCAAAAACCTCCATGAATAGATGAAATGTTTTTTAAAATGATGTTGATAAACTTGGCGTATTATAAAATAATTGCATACGACGAATTTCTAACAAAATGTCATGTTAGCATTTTAAGCAGGTGTTCTTGATTTCATATTTCATCTGATTTTCATAATCTTTATTTGTTTGAAAGGGAACAAAACTTTGAAGTAATAGGTGATGTCAATGAAAGGTTAAGAAATGCACAATGGAAAATGATTGACCATCAGATATAACCCATAAAACGATTTTGGTTGAGTCGTCATGGTAACGCAGCCATTTAACCTTTTTCGTGATATTCCTGACGATAGGATGTAGTCTCAACGCAGAATTAAGGATTATGTCTTTGCTTAGGATTAAATCAGACCATAAATGTTCTAAAATATATAAAAATATAAAAATATTGAGACTTATTTTAGTAAGAAATCTTTTGTAGGTATCTTGGCTCATCAAATAAGGGCGCACTTATTATCCCAAACATACAAAGCTACAAGGTCTCTCAAAACTTTGTTTTCAACTTTATAAAAAAAGTATATTTATTATTTATTAATATATTATTGAACTGTGATACTGCGATTAGTCTTTAGTTTCTTAGTGGTTTAATTGAACCTTCCTACGAAACCAGGAATCATCAAAAGTCCTTCAGGTGAAATTTTTTATATGGACGATATGGACAAAGTAGAGAAAGAAACGAGAATCTTCAGAATACTCATTCCCAGTTGGGCTAAATACTATATATACAGCTTTCTTCGTGAAATTCTAATGATTTTCCTCCACAAAAGAAAGAACACCTCTCGAGAACTATCAGAATCATACAGGCCAATCTATTGTGCAACCTTCCTCCTTAAATGTACATTGAAGATTCGATGATATTTCATCGAACACAGTTCACGAATTCAACTGAAATTCGGTTACACAGTCTTCCACAGAGGTGCTATTAGTTTTTAATAGATCTGTTGAACTCGTTGCACATATAGACGCTGCTTAATTAAGTTGCATATTTTATCATTGTAAAGTAAATTTGTCACATGATGAGCTCTGTTATAAGATCATCAATCTTGTAGATAATTTAACGATTGTTCCTGACCTGCTACTATTATTGGAGCTATGGGCAACGATTGGACTATTACCCCTACACTCGGGAATATATTGCAAATAGTGCTCTGAGACTAGAGTCTTCCTTGATGAAATTCCTTATTTAATAAGCTATGTTTTGATCAGGTATGTACTCAAGGAAAGATTCTTAAGGGGCTCACACTGTGTGCTGCGAACGACATTGTGTGACGGTCTATACATTAAGTTTGACGATATGACAACAGAGCTTCTGTGTGGCCTGGTCATATCCCACAAAACATGTTTCTCACAACAAGCTTGCATCAGGGCAGCGCAATATAGCTTGAGATTATAAAGGTACGCCATACGTATCTTTCAGGTCACAATGTCTACAGTGGCCGGAGGTTACAATTTATATCTGGCTATATTACAGTATTGTTACAAATAAACAGCTGACATCTGTAATTATGGAACAATATTTGAGGGAACAACGTATTTTAATTGTTAAAGTTCATCTTTAAAAAAAGGAAAATTCGATTCACGATTCGCGAAATAGGTTCGGTATACATAATTATACCAATAAAACAAGATATAATAATAATAATCTACCCGTCTTATGCAGCGGTTAATAAATGAATGCAAATATTCTATAACACCTGGTTAGCGGTTGATATGCAAATAGCAGTGTGGCCTCATAGTTACCGGTAAATTGAAAATATAATGGCAATGAGTTTTAGTTTCGATGACAATTTGTCAAACTCACTAAGCAGAGATTTTTAACAATATGTCTGATATGCATGCCTACAAGATTCAATTCTCATAATAATTATAGCCAGCCGATTACAGACTGCTTCACGACTTCGCTGCTGTAGTGATGGGTAAATTCCAAATTGATTCCGCCTTTGTGAACAAAGTTAGCTTCATCGATGAGACCCAATTTGAACGGAATGGTTACGTAAATAAAATTGTCGAAGAAATCTTCATACCGTCGTCCAGAATATGGAAAAAAATTTCAAATGATTAAGCAGTGGCAAGTTTAACTCAGAAGAGCTAGTTATAGGTGTCTTCACATATTTTGTCACTCCTTTCATACCAATTTCTAAGTGGTTGTCGTGGGATTGCATTCATTGTTCAAACTGAGATCAATTGCTAGAATTTTATTAGAAACACAAATCCTCCCCTCCCTGTCCTGCACACAAAACTGTGTAACTACAAAGGCACAATTTTAAAAGCAGTTTCTTCTGACATTTTTTATCTTCTATTCCAATGTGATGCCGTGTTGCGAACCTAAATTAATTTTCACAAACAAAAAACCAAAGCCAACAAAATTCTAATTCCCGAATGTGTTCTTGATTTATGAATAATTTATAAGTAAATGTGGTAGTGTGTGTCCCATGCACATTCGCACAAACACACTCCTCCATGGGTAACATTAGAGAATGTGTGTTATTTTGTGAAAGTTTTAGAAATTTAGAGGCAAACCGCTTTTCACCACACCATACACAACACGAAAACTCTCAGCATATTAATTTGCTTAAATAATTAATAAACCGCTTGGCTTCTTATATGCGGGTAAATTAATTTTTAAACACATTCGAATACAGTCGGTCCAAAAGGTGCACGTGTATTTGGCTACGTGTGAATGTTTATTCAAAATTATATGTGAAGAAGCGAGGTAAAGTTATGTTTTTGCATACTATTGTTCTATTGTTAAATTTTCCTGAAGATGTGCACATGAAGAGGGATGATTAATGATGAACAGGGACCGCTTTGGTTTTCTCTTTAGCAAATCTGAGTACTTTAGTGCTGTTTCTATGAAAAGACATCACCACCAGTTTTACATTAGCCACACCAAAGCAAGGAAAAGAAGATAAAGCTAAGATATGTTAAGGCGAAATAGGAAAGTTGTACGCATATAAGAAAAGTGGTCGAGCGAGATGAAAAAGCATGGTGTGTCTAAATTTATTTGAAGACTAACCGAGACACACGTTGTTTTATTTTTGAATCATCCCTATAAATATGAAAAAGATCTAAGTATAGAAATGTTCGTAGTGAATTCGATTAGATTCTTCCTTGACACTAATTCGTACATTCGGTTACAATAACCTTGGGCCAATATCTAACCATTAACGAGCTGCATCTATGTATGTTCCGAACGATCCGAATTTCGTATGAGAATTTTAACTTCTAAAACGATTCTCTTGCCTATTTTTTCAATTCTAATTAAAAATATGCTCCAATTATGAGCAATGAAAACTTTTAGGGTCTATTTGAACGAAAAATCCACGAAAGTTAGATAAATAAAAAAAGATCAAAGTCCTTATGACAATTATAGTCTCTGATTAGTATGAGATTTTGAAAAACATATATGGATGACCCTTGGCTAAAATTATGGACCCTTTTTATCCTAACTGAACTTGTCCTGGAGTATGTAATAAATCAGACGACTATACTATATTAGGTTGGGCTCACTAAAATGTGTTTTTTAGCATATTTGAAACTTTGAGAAAATTGTACGAGTAAAAAAAGTCTTAAGTCGATTTAGACCCACTCCGAAATACTCTTTATATTTACCTGTGCGTACGAGTTCAATGGGGATGTTTTCTTCATAAATCATCATTAAGAACATATCTACGGTAATTTTCGGTATGGTACCTTGAGTTGATTATAATGGAGGGAGGCGTGTCTTTTATCTCATCGATGCCAATTCTTGTGTATGGCTTTGTCGCGGCATTATACCTACTAATATAAATATAATTTCACCCAAAAATATTGCATAACTCGGAAGTTATAAAAATATGTCAATAGGGGGTGTGGCTGTAAAAATAACCGGCCCATTCTTTGTGTGGTGTTTAATTTTGTTAAACGCAACTTTCCTGTGAAATTTCGTTTATGAATCTAATCATGATTTTTTGTTAATTGAGGGCGTGGGAGTATGATCCCGTTAATAAGTTAATTTGCAGTGAGAAAAATAAAAACTGCGTGTATCTAACGAGAAAACATCCCCATTCAACGACAGTTGCGGAACAGGACGCTTTTTTTATTCATTATAGTTGACATTCGTTTATATGAAAAAGGAATTAAAGTAAAATAAAATAGTTGTTCATTTTCAACACTTTCCCTGAAAACTATAAATTTTTATCGATTTAATATATTTAAATACATTAAATTCAAAGGTTAACATTATACTCATCCTAATGTATTCATGAATGAAGTATCATTAGCAGCAGAAACTCCCTTTGTTAAAACATTGGCATCCATTTGATCGATGACTAGGTAATTCAGTTATTCAGTATTTTTTGTTCTGAATTTTTTTCACGAATAAACTTGGTCTTAATATCCACATGTTTGGTTCGTGGTGAATACGAATTATTTATTGCTATATGGATCGCGCTCTTGTTGTCACAATTCAGCACCATTTCGTTCGATGCATTCGGAACAAGTTCGCGTTCTAAATGCTTGAGCCACACAGACTCTTGAATCGCAGCGACGATCGACATAAGTTCGGCTTCTGTGGACGAAAGCGCAACTGTATGCTCCCGACCATGAAATCACAGCTTAACCAAATAGCCAGTTGTTGAACGAAAATCATCGACGTCGCCAGCCTAGTCTGCGTCACAGTAGCAAGTAATATTAGCAGACTTTTTCTGATAAGCGAGGCCCTTATTTATGGATCCTTTAAGATTACACGTTTCACAGCGGCCCAGTGTGCTTTGTCGGGATTTATGCCGAACCGACTTAGCATGTTTACAGCGAAGCATATATGTTAGGACGTGTAATTTGCGAGGCAAAAAGTAAACATCTTATGGCTTGCATATAGGGAACTTTAGACATTTCTTGTATTTCCTCATCGCTGGTTGGACTAATTTTCGAAGTTAACTTTTGATTGATGTCGACTGGCGTAGAAATCCGATTGCATTCGTGCATGTTGAAGCGTTTTGAAACATCGGCGACATATTGAGATTGATCAATGGTTATTGAGCCATTCGACTTGTTTCATGTACTATGATATGATATAATGATGAATGCTGAGTCGATTACAATACACAACAAATCTGCTGTTTACTTTATTCGCTTATCAAATTTTCTGAGGTGAAATTCTGCAAACTTGAATGCCGAATGTAATTAAATATATTTTAATATAAATATACGTACATAAATATAATTAATTTAATTTATTTTTGTACTCTCCACCAAAAAACATCAACGTAATAAAAAAATGTACACAGAAAAGAAAATTGAACACGAAATGACCATAACATTTAATGTCGCATAGCATAGAAATCAAATATCGACAGACTTCTGAGCTAAGCTATGCTATGCTAAATTTTCAGCAATCAGATTCACACACTTCGTATTTAATAGATTTCCATGTGACAGCCAACTGTGCTATGCTACACTATACTATGCTATGATTAGGTAACTGAGCCTTTAGCCCAGAATTTTTCACCCAAGCCAGCATCCAACAGCATGCAGCGCGTTCGTTCGACAAGCGTGTGATTTATTCGCTCAGTGACGGCGATTTGTTCAGGCGTATACGGAGCCGTTTTCTGACGCAATATGCCATTATTTTTCAACAAATTTTTAAAATGATTATTCACTTATTCTGTGCCATTATCAGTGCGAAGAACTTTTATTTTTCGCAAACACTGATTCTCAACAAAGTTTTTAAATGTCACAAATTCACTGTAAGCGTCTGATTTGTTTTTTATTGCCACTGCGAATACGTTTCGAGAATAGTCATCAACTAACGTTAGTAAATAAACCGTGCCGGAAAATGATTTTGTCTTTAGCGGACCTATAACGTCCGAATGGATTAGGTCAAGCAAATACATTTTCTCCTCGTGTTCCAATGTTTTTAAACGAGGTTCTTGCTTGCTTGCTTTTGATGCACACAATACACTTGTCGCGACTACACATTTTAAATTCAGCACCGTCTGCTGGTTTTTCACCCTTTGAAGATTTTGGTCATAAATATGGGCAAACCGGCGATGCCACAAATCATAGGAATATGCGGCAGACATTGCCATTGCAGTGTTCAAAGGAGCTTCAACAGCTGTGCAATTTAAACGATATACGTCATTAGCAACACTAGCGATTGTGAGTTTTTATTAAAAATTTTCCACACTTGTTTTCAAACACTACACAATTTCCGTTATTTGTCAATTGACGAAGCGACATCAAATTTGCACTTAGCTCAGGCACATACTCAACGTCTTTTACCACTGCATTAGTTTTTGTATTCCCAGTTGAGAGCAATAATTTCACATTAACCGCACACTGCGCTGATACTTGGCCTTTATTAGTAAAGATCACTTCTTTGTTTGTTACTGTTCTCTTATTTATCAAATTGTTGCTGTCTTTTGTCATGTGTGCACTAACGCCCGAATCTACGGACCACTACTAGCATTGTTGTAGTTCACAAGTAAAGAAGCACACAGTACTTTTTCACTACATTGTTTTTTTATATATTTTGTTTTTCTTTTTCCTTGGATAATTTTTTACAAAATGTCCCACTTGTCTGCAATTATGACACCGAAATTTCTTTGATTTCTCTTTAGTGTTCTTAGAATAAAGAGCATTATCAGCACTTTTGCTATCAAATTTAACATCTTGTAAGAGTAAATTTTTCACTACGTCGAGAGTTAACTGCGATTTTGAACTTTCAACAGTTAATACTAAAACACAAAAATGATCGTTTAACCCGGATAGAATGAATGATGCAGTCACTTCATCGTAAATTTTTAGACCGGTGTTTTGCAATTTCACCGAAGTCATGACCATCGTGTTAATATATTCTTGCATTGAATCAAAATATGAAAGTTTCAATTGCACTAAATGTTCCAACCACTCCACTGTTAGCAATGCATCCCAGGCTTCCTCTGCTGTCGCAATGTGCGGAAATTACTTGGCTCGATCATTAGCGTGATCTCGTCTAGCGCACGCTGGTTGCTAGCACGATATTTCTCTGTTAAATTGGCAAGCAGTCCAGTTTCAATTATTTTCCAGAAACTCTTAATTCCTAGATACGACTTAGCATACCGCTTCCACCCATCGAAATTTTCTCGTTCAAGCAATTTTTTTAATGGAAACTACAACTTCTCGGTAGTAGACACTTTTATACTAAATTAAAACAAAATTTAAAACCGTGTCTATTTAAATTTCCCGTAAAATTATTTATCACCTGGGTTAAGGGCCCATAACCTGCTAAGGAATAAATTTGCAGTGAGAAGAATAAGAAACACGGGTATCTAATTCACCGACAGTTGCGGAACAGGAAGCTTTATTAATTCATTTCAGTTAACATTCGTATATATGCAAGAGGATTCAATTAAAATATAAAAAGGCTGTGTTTGATAGTTGTTCATTTTCAACAGACAGAGGCGGCGCAGGACCTAAATTTGATATCGGCAAAATAAATTTTGCGAGGCCCTCTGGTGGCGCAAGCGGACGAATTTTATACAAAGAACAAAGTGTAATATTTTTATTCATACAAACGTAAGCATCCTGACTATAACTGTCATTATAAAGTAATTACATACAGTAAAGAGTTAGTGAAACATATTGTTACGAAATTGCCCTCTTGACAATTTATTCTGTTACGAAATTGCCCTCTTGACAATTCACTCTAACTCTCTGTATTCTTCTTTGATTCGTACCACTGGATCGTGTAGTAATCAAACAATCGCTGGTTAAATTATAATAACTAACTTTATTTAATTATTGCAATTTACACACTTAATATTAAGTTTACTTTATTACAATTTGTACTTTATTTCACAATTCATTAATCACTTTATTTAATAATGAATTTCATCACTTTACAAAATAACAATTAAAAATACTGCTGCTTCGATTATAATGCTCGATGTACACACTGTTACGATCTATGCTTAACTGTCTTCGACTTTGAACAGTCTTGTGGTTTTTATAGTTTCGAATGGTTCAGGTAGAAACTTCTACAATAGCGTTAGAAGTTTCTGGATCTTTCTAGAATCTTATATACACCTCGCAGGAAGTGTTTGACTTTCGAGAACATTCTTTACACCACTATCTCTACAACGAAATAAGCTTTGATTCGAATAGATTGTGTCTTGACTAATAAACACACAGGGTGGTGCACTCATTCTCAAACTCCAGATGGGATCCTAGATGTATGCAATCTCGTTTCAATATATTTCCTTCATTTAATCTTACTGAACGTCTTAATAACTGAATCGTAATGTAGCTTAGATGCTGTATCTGCTCCATTTTTTTAATAAAACTGCCAAAGCTGAAAGTCTTTGCTGACCTGACCCATTGTGCTTCTTAAATAATTTTTAATTAGGTTTAATTTTGAAAAGCTCCCTTGTGCCGAGGCAGTACTTTCTAGTACTGTTAAGAAAATTCGAATTACAATATAGATTTTTGGTAAATTTTCTGTTTTGTATCGTAGCAGGTGTTTTACATCTTTAATAAAGTCCGGTAAGTTTGGGATCATTCTTTGTAATTCTTCGTATAATTCGTAAGGTTGAAGTCACTGCTTTCACCCACTCGTAGGAGAGTGTGTGAATCCTCACAGTGTTTTAATATATGTTCTTTTTGAATATTTTTTTATTTGCTTAGATCATAGAGAAAACCAAAATTTTCAAAATGTCGTTAAAGATATAAATCTTGAATCCATATTACTCACTTTAGAATCATGGTGTTAAAAAAACTATTTTATATCGCCTTTTAGGAGACTGTACTGGGTTATCATTGCTTTCATATTTAAACTTCTTTGTCTTTTTGAGAACCTCTTTTGGCAGATCATAACTCCTCTTTTCAATCAATTAACGGGCGTCCGACAAGCAAATTCGTCGATATTCTTCAAACCAGTCACAAAATGTACGCAAATGTTCCAGAGCAATGATTAGATTAATTTGTGCGGATTGCCAAAATTTGTTTATGATATTGGCCGGTGATAATATCGCATTCAATAAATGTATTGACATGATAAATTGTAACCTAAGTATTTCGTTTTAAACCGAATCACAATCGCTGAGTGTGTCTGATTCCTTTGTTTGGGTTTTTAAGCTCTCAGTGCAGTCAACAACATCTTCACATTGAAATAATATGGTGTTCACTGCCTTCCCCCCTTGTGTCTGATAAAGGCTTTAGTAAGCTTTTATTTTCTTTTGACTAAATTCGAACGTTTGCTAGATTTTGAAAATACAAAATAAATTTTCTGGATAAAGCCAAAAAATATATTTGCTGCCGCAGAAGAATTGAAATTCACAGGGATTAATATTCAATAATAGAGTATTAACTCCACTATTTGTGCCTACCATATTTGCGCCATTATCCTATCTTTGGCCACGACAATTTTGAATATCCAATCCATTTCTTTTTAGCTCTCAACTCGACTGTAGTCGCTAGTGCAGTCGAGCAAAACTGAGTAGTATTTTGCCTCTTTTACCCTACTGCTTCATCGGTAGTTGTTTTTGCCTTCAATGAGACCAATTCATTTTGAATATTGTGGCTTAAATAATAGTGTGAAAATTGTTTGTTATTAACTCTTTTAATATGTTCGTAATGTAGAATCAGATTTACATATTAAATTAGCAGAATTCCCACACACGTCGCTGAGAGCTTCTCTGTGCCCTCTAATAGGTAGATTATGAGAGGCTAATGATATCAATTAATCTCTTAAGCAAATTGTGCCATTATTTCTGACGTTCACGAATTAACCTTTTGGAACATGAATGCCATATCTTCGTTAGTATTTTCATGGCTTTGTAAAATACTACTTCAGTGCCTCAGTCAAAATACCCTCCCTGTACCATCTGAGTTTCTGAATTGCCAAATAGTCTGCATTGAAAACAGAAAACTTTATTTGGAGAATTTGAATAAGCCAACCAGCTTCGATATTGAGTTCCACCATTACTTCTATTTAACTGCTATGTAAGGCCATTTTAAACTATATCATGACGCTGATAATCCGTAATGGTTATGGGACAACATTCCCGGATCTGAACTAACAAATGTTTGTTTAAGTACATCACTGGCATCGCTTCTAACTTTCGGTTAATTTCTTTGTTCTTCATAAATTTTGGTACTTAACACAGAAGTTATAGTTTCATGTTTATAGTTTCTGATTGGCTACAGCTTGAGCCTATCTCTACTTCCGGCAGTGGTTCGGTCCTTAGTGCATCTGGAATACTCAAATTAAACGAGGCCTCGGACGTGACTATATCTTCTTAGGAAGTCAAAGGAATCGATTATGATGCTTCTATACTACCAGACGCAGGTTTATTGAGAAATTTCATCAACAATTGCAATAATTTATTTTTTAGTACATTTGGAGAAAAAATTCTTGAATTTAATAGTAAAGCACTTCAGTTTTTAAATAGGGCACCACTGTATACGAGTATAACAGTGCATTTATTTGAATTAAGAATTTGAAAAATTTATTGCCTGCGTCGTACCTCTTTCATAAGCAACGATTGCTCTTTCCTTTGAACATAGTTTAAATGAGAATGCTGATTTATGTGTGTGTGTTTTGGGATTAGAAATCCGCACTCCCTATATTCAAGCGCAAAAGAAAACGGCTTAGCTAATATCAATCTTAACTACTAATGAGTCGAAGAAAGCGCGAGGCCCCTCGGACCGCTAGGCCGTGTTCGCTCGCCCACGTCACCCACGCCTTAAGATGCGTCTGTCAACTGATCCCCATATTTTGCACACACACTATTCCCAAAGCTTCAATACGAACATAAGTAGGCTAAACTTAATTTTAGACCCGAAAGTTCCCTGTATCAAAAATGGACAAGCACTTTCGCTGATCAACCTCATTTTTTGCAGTTAACTTTATAATGTCCACATGTTTTGTCTCGTAAATTTCGTCTATAAGTCTCTTATAGATATTAAGTTATGAATATTTGTGAATAGTGGGCGTGTCAGTTAATATATACCGCCTTTTTTCATAGTGTATACTAGGACCCACATCTACAAAACTAGCCCTATTTCAATTGGACCAAAGTTATAATAATTAAAAAAAGGTGATAAAAGTTCCTTATATGGGAGATAGGCGTGGTCTTTGTCCAAATCGGCCCATATAGCAATTTGTTTTAGTATCTGTGTCCATATATACATACTTTGCAAAGTTTCATTAAGATAGCTCTAACGGTGTAGAAAAAAAGTGGCCACAGACGAAACCAAAATTGTTCAGATAATGATCATATCTGTATATTCCATACTTACCACGCTCCCTTCTTGTAGTTGAAACCCCCCTCATCCGCACAAACTATATCCTTTTTAAGGTAAAGGGTAAAATGAATACATGGTCCAAAAGCGGTTGTGGGTTCAATATTATTATTTAATTTGTCACAAGATGAAACTTGTGTAAATCAGATTTTATCTGATTTGCGAAATGGCGTGCTAAACGTCAAGGCAAATTTGCAAATTATTGACTACATTAAATGTGAAAGTCAACAAAATGTTCGTATTGAGTTGAATATGCGAAATGTGCTGACGACAGTTGTCATTTTGATGGATTTTGGCAGAGCGTTAAGTGGCAAAAGTAAATCACGTATCAGTGATGCATATGCACAAATACACCCGAAACCGCACGCACCCACACACAAACAGACACACACACACAAATAAGCGACATTTGGAATTCATTTTGAACTGTCAAATCAAGTGCCGATCATAGGACGTATTTCATTTGCACTCGCTCGCTGCTTCACAGCCACACATACAAGTAAGCTTCCATCAAATAAACCGCTTTGACATTTGCATGCTTTTCGGCGGGCGGGCTGCTTTGTGTGCGCGTGTTTGTGGCATTTACATATACTCTGGTTCGTGTAGAGACGTGTAAGTGCGTCAGATTTGAAATCTGAAAGCGAATTGCAATTTTATTCCCTTTTTGACAGTTCGCTCAGTAAAACAAAGCAGAGCAAAGCAAAGCAACGTTTACTTTAGAAAATGAAATTTTGACAGCTCTTTTGCGTACGCATGGGCGCACATTCACTGAATTTTGAAACAATTACTCGTGCCAAGATGTTCTCGTATGCACATTGACACTGACAGTCTTAAATTGTCAAATATTTGAATAAATTAATCAGCATTTCCCTGAGATGCTCTTAGAATGACATTAAGAGAACGCACTTTATATACATTTGGTTCATTTAAATGGAGGATTGATATGTAAAGAAAATATTCAATTTATATATAAATCAGTTCACGTTTATTTATGATAATAACCCTAATTAAAGTTACTTTCAGTCATTCTCATATGAAGAATACCGAATGCAATGATTTGAAGAACAACTGCTTTCTCACTATTAAGTTGTCCTAAGGATGGGATTTCTCATCCATATGCAAACATAAATATTAAAAACCAAAAATATACAGATAACAGCGTTAATCGTCTCGTGAAATGGATGCTAGAATAACCAAAGAAACAACATAAAAGAGAAGCTACACAAGTACAATATTTTAGAAATAATTTCCTCTAGAAAGATTGGCCGAGTAGCATTTGACGAGATGCCGTAGTACAATACTGCACTAGAATATTCGCAAGGATGTAGACAATGAATTCAAGAAAAACTGAATAATCTCAGCTGCTTGAGTTTTTACAAGCAGTAGAGACTAACTGAAAACGAACGATTAAATCCAATTAAGTCGCATCACTTAATTACCTCATTTTGAGATATCTAAGGCAGTTTGGATACATAACAACTAAGAGTGGTATACAGGAAATCCAACGATAATTTTAGATTACTAATACACCAAGGTATATACAGCTACTATTTTGCTTATAACAAAAATGTGGTTAAATTTTGACTGGTGCATCCACAAAACTTTAGCTTCGCTGTGTCGAAAAGGGTCTACTTCCGTAGTTTTCAATTCAGAACTGATACCTATCCCTAAAGCAGTCCACTTTGCAAACTTAAAAAATTGTAAACCTCTCAGTGAGAAATTTTTTAGTTAATAAGAACAACCACACATTCAAAAGGAACATTCTGAAAAGTTTACTTTATGCTATAATAGGATTCTAATTTTGTAGGTCCCAAGACAATTTTTACCATTGCGTGGTCATACATCATAATATCAAATAGCGACATAGTTGACACAGGCGCGAGATACATCTGTCGTGCCCACAGCAATCAATCAAAAAGAACAGGCAATCCGAACAACCTAAAGCAAGGAGCAAAAAATTGCAGTATTAGTAACTAGAGGATGTCTTCAACTGAGCGAATTTTGAAGCTTAATTTTCTTTTATAGAAAGATTTTCTGTGGTGTTTCATAATCGTAGACTACACTAAAATGTTAACTAGTTCAAATTTTATACCTTATTTTGGTGACTTCAGATGGTCAAAAATAATCTTTATTATTAGGGCTATAACTTCGCTTTTAGGTATTTCTCTGCCCAATCTAGTAGGTGAATGTAGCTTCCATCTATTCGTTTGCAAATTATTTCCCAAAGTGCAGATGGAAACTTTCCGAATGGAAAATTCGGCAGAACAGTAGAAACCAACTTTTATGAAAGATTCTTAGAGTGATAAATGCCGAGAGATTCCATCTAGGTGAACTTTACGCTTGAGTTCTTTACTATTCCAGAATGGTTTTGTTTGAGTATCTTTAAATTGTTGGTTTGTTTATTCTTCATTTGTCAGCTGATATTCGAGCTCCCAGCAAAAAACAGATCGGCAATGACACATTATCGTTGTGAAAATATATAAAATTTAAATTTCGTCTGTTCCCCCTGAGGATGTTCAGGTGTTATTCCCAACCATGCAACTCCTCATACGGTGAAAATTATATTTTTTCCAATGACATATACAGGTGATGCTCTTGTTTTTGTAATGTTAGGGTAGCAATTGTGTTGATGCTGGAACGTTCAAAGCCATAATATCAAACTATATTAATTATTCTACTGGAGCTTGATTAAAGATCCTTCATTTTAGGGTTTTACATATAAAAGTTTATTCAAATGAGTATATTGCATTCCTTTGTATTGTTGTGGCAAAATTCACAACAATTTAGTTATAAATAAGCTTCTAGTTGTACCTTTTCGGAGCACCGTGAATCAGTTTCCAAATATAAAGACTTCCAAAATTTTGTTTCTCATTTGATAATATATATATATATATATATATATATATATATATATATATATATATATATATATATATATATATATATATATATATATATATATATATATATATATATATATATATATATATATATAACCTCTTGAAGTACAGCGTGTTCCATCTCAAATATCCTAAAGATTTTATGGGGGGAAAATGACACAACTACTGCCATTCAGAGTATCAGGTAATCTGGTAAACGCTGATCATAGCATATATTTTGTTAAAATGCTGGGAAAAACATAAAATTGTTTATTATATTGGTAAGTGTTCTTCCAATATTTGAATGAAATATATTTGAGACATATCTTCAAGCAACGATATAAAGTTTCTCTTATTACTTATATTCTTTATTGCTTCGAAATACTATACACAGTATTTCCAATTCGGCGAACTCAACATTTGATTTTCGATGGATTACACTAGTTTACAAGCAAATTGTGCATTCAATGCCATTCTATATTTCTTATGTACTTTAATCTGCTGAACTCTAAAATCGCATACATATCTATGGATATGTTTCCGAGATATGGACTTGTGTATTTTTTTGGGGTCAATTTTGAAGATGGCTTCACTTGTTATGCTATATCTCGAGTTTAAAATATCCGATTGGAATGACCAGATATCAAATGAAAGGTAAAAAATCATCCATTCTAACAATATTATCTGTTATAGTCCAAAATATAGGAGAAAAATCAATTTTTTTTGGCCAAATTAAATAATAATTGTCATTTTCGAGAAAGAAAAAAGAAAAATACAGAATTTTTTTTTTTTAACTTGTATCAATAAAACTGAAACATTGATAACCTTGTTGTACACGAACTGTTAATGTTGCCACCTGCGTGTCCACAGCATAAGACATGTTTGTGTTTTCCTTATATATTAATTTGTCAACTATTGTCACCTATGTGAAATTTAATTGATATCTATATGGTGGAATCATTGCTAACTCCCAATCAAACCTAATTTTACGTTTATAGCTTTTTCACGTGCATAATGGAATTTAAAAGTCAGCAAATATACAATTCGACCTCAGATAGCTTGGAGCTTGGAATTATGCTATCGTTGTACATTACCCATGCAAGTGCCATTCGACCCTCTACAAGCAATTTCTCCCATATTTATCTTCATACCCAATTTATACTACAATTTTGATAACGGCTACTCCCCTGTTCCGCACAAATGTCAAACAAACAATGTCATACAATATGTCAAACTTCGTCATACTTGCATTTAATTTCCTTTTTGCGAAATTAGTTTCTGCAAATTTCCGAGGGGATGCCTTTCAGCAAAGTTTGTTCTGATTTTGAAAATGCATTTCGTCCCCAGTAAGAAAAAATGATATGAAAAAAATTGCTACAGTTTCCCCCTTTGGAGAGCAGCTGCCATAATTCATGTTCAAAAACTCGAAATGAAGTCATAAAAAACATACCATTCCATTCTATCCCAATATAACACTCTTAAGGGTAGTTTTTCTTGGATGGTGAAAAATGATCCCTTCGCTTTGTTTCCAAAAGTCATAAAACTATTTTGGACTTTTAAAATTAAATAATCCTAAATAGCCACACAGCAATTTAAACAAATCGAATCTTTGAAACAAATCTCGTTGGATTGCCTCCCCCTTCTAATGAAATGTACTGAGCTCCATTGGCCAGTCGCGCTGATTGATTATCTTAAGACAACTGAAACAATTATTTGCTAATATAACGCATCATTCATCCGGAAAAACTTAGAGTTACTGATGCAAGTTCTGCCATTTGCATAAATAAACTTCTTCTCGGATCTATATTAATCGGAGTATTTTACTTTTATATCTACTATATATCCAAATTCCCTAAAATCATTACTTAAGGATGCTGTGCTGACTCATCTATTCATCGGAATACTTTGCTTATTTTTCTGGAGGGATAATGTCTTCATATAAAGAATTTTTCAAGAGCAGATATATAGGTGACATTTCAAATAGAACTGAAGTCTAAGTTTCAATCTACACTTTCTTACATAGTTTGTTTTCACTTCTACATTATACGTTCTCACTAGCATTAATTATCAAATTATGATAAGGAAGCTGTAGGTAGGTAGGAGTGGCCGTCCAGTTTGCCAAAAGCACACTTGAACACACATAATGGCACATTGGGATACCACGGTGTGGCGCCGTTCATGCACTGACTAAAAAGTTCCCATACTTGGGATGGTGATAGTCAGCGCAAGGACAGCGCCAAGGAAGCTGTAAGTCACGACAAACTGGAAGCGACAACAGTTGGTCAAGTGCATACAACATCATAGAACCATAATTTTTTATATTGCAATAGGATCGGTTATGAAATGCAAGCTGCGGTCGATATTCAAATTTATTTGCTGTTCTAAAAACCTTTGAAGTTAAATTTTAGTTTATCGAAATAAAAATTTTGAATGGAATTAAGCACCGTTGTTTGTGAAACATTCAAAGTCATAAATGTTTTACCAAATAGAAAAGTATTTAATTATTGTAGACATACTTTTGATTTATTTTCAGTTGCCACAGGATTTGCGTAGTTCCAGAAGTCAGCGGTGGTACCAAAGGGCTCTTAATCAACTTATGTTGTTCAGTCAGAATTTGCGTCTTATCTACGCAGCTTTGTCAACACATGGACATGAGTAGGAAATGAACAATTTACATCCACTTAAAAATGGATTCAATAATTTTTAAATAGCGCGACTGAAAGTAGTGCTGAGTTCAACAAAACTCCAATTGTGTTAAAATTACATATCTACGAATACTGTATAACAATGTACTCGTATATCTGTACAAACACTTTCCTGTAAATAATGGCGCCCATTTATCACAAACTTAAGCTTGGAACATTATTTCTTATATAATATTATTATAATATTATTAGCCAGCCATAAATCTTAATTCTGCATTCCAATTGCAATTTCAGGTAATTTGTGGCATTAACTTATGGGTCTTGCTTCTGTGTAACGTTTCGAGCAAATAACACATGTGTGATTTTGATATCAAAATAATGAGGCTTGTTGCTTATTTCAGATATTTGAACAAACTTTTAAGCACAATCGAAAGCAAACATCAAAATTACAAATATTGTATAATAGTTCAAAAGTATTATCGGACATTTGCAAAGAGAATCTGGAGACAAACTAAGTCCGATTTACGACTAAACTTTAAAAGAATTTATCTATTAATAAAAAATTGTATTGTAATGTATTACCTGTATAACGGTGCCAAAGGTGTACGGAAAGAATGCCACCCTTAAGTTCACAACTGAGAGATAAAAGCCCGTATATAAAAATGCGAGACCCCGAGACGAAAGCGCGACTGTGAAGGGCTAACCAAAATAGACGAGACGAGACGTAACGAGTAAAGGGCCGACCAAAATAGACGAGGCGAGACGTAACGAGTAAGTTCGAGCATATGAGAATCAATGCTAATAGCCAAAATGGCCATACGTATTTGATCGAAACTGAACGAAACATTTAGACGTGACGATCGGTTCCGTAAGAACCGAACTGCAAACGTATGCTACTCGTCACAACCTCTTCTTTGTTGACACGAGAGTTGCTTTTTAAAGAAATTAAAATTAAAATGACGGAATTTTGCTACAATTTTATCGCCGCTGTGAGAGATGAGTTCGGAACTTATGTAAAAAGTCGTTCATCGATGCGTTTGATAGCGTCACATTTTGGGTTAAATGTCAAAATCGACGTAACGAGTGCATACGTTCGTCCAATCGCTATCGTCACGTCTCGTCTATTTTGGTCCTACCTTGACTCGGACGACATCTCGTTTTGCAGTGTCTCGCATTCTAATATACAATAAACAAAGTGAGAGCCATTTACACAAAAGCAAAAGTGCTAAAAAACTATTAAAACCAAAATGTTTTGAAATTTTTTATTAAATAAAATAAACGCGGAGCCACTGTTCTTCTCTAGAACAGTATTTATATATATGAATATACCATTTCCTAAAATAGCTAAGAACAGTTGCTAAGCAGCATTTAAGAAAAAACCTATAACGAAAGCTGAATTCGAGATATCCTTTACCCTAACATACTCGTATGTGTGCGGGTTAAACCATGGCAATATTGTTTGCATATAACACAAATACTGTAGAAATATTGAGTAATGCATATATATTAAAACTGAGTGTGGCATTGGAGTTAATCCGTAAAATTTGTTTGCGTTTTATACTGGTACTGCGATCCATCTTCTGTAATTTCCTCACAGGGGCCCAACTTTTGTGTCCATTGTGGGTATAAAGTTGAATAAATTAAAATATCTATTTATTTATTATTTTGACATCCTAAACACGAACTTTCGACAAAAAAATCTAGGTTCGATCGATAGGTATAAAAATTTATTTTAAACTTATTCTAAAACAAACGTTATATTTATAGATAATTTTTTCTCCCCTAAATTTTTACAATGGTGTCGCGAAATAATACCCAACAACTGTCTCCGAGAAAGCTTTCGTCTCAATATCCACGTACTTCAACTCAAAATAATGGAAATAAGCCAATTATAGCGATTCTGATATTTCTTTTACCATTATCAGCTACATAACAAAACTTTCACCATAAATATAATAAAGTGTGATTTGTTTAGACGTGTGGTTTTCAATCCGAAATAAAACGCATAGAATTTATGGTTATGGCCAAGAATTTAGCTTTATTATAAAGATAAGGGTTTGCCATTATGTTTTAAAAATGATTCCGGGCAAGGTGCCGCCGCGGCTGCCTCGAATAAATTCCAGCCGAGAGGCCCAATTTTCGACCACTTTTTGCAGCAATGGGGGCCGTATGTCAGCAATAATGCGCCGAATATTATCTTCCAAGGCGTCAATCGTCTCGGGCTTATCTACGTAGACAAGCGACTTCACATAACCACACAAAAAATAGTCCAGCGGTGTTAAATCGCACGATCATGAAGGCCACGTCACAGGCCCACGACGCGAGATAATGCGCTCAACAAAAGATTCCTTCAATAAATTGATTGTTTCGTTGGCTGTATGGCATGTAGCACCGTCTTGTTGGAACCAAAGGTCGTCCACATCAACATCCTCCAATTCAGGTACGAAAAAGTCATTAATCATGGCTCTATAGCGTTCCCCATTGACTGTAACAGTATGACCGGCTTCATTTTTGAAGAAATATGGACCAATGATTCCCTCTGCTTATAGAGCACACCAAACAGTGACTTTTTGATGATGTAACGGCGTCTCAACAATGGCTTGTGAATTATCGTCACTCCAAATGCGACAATTTTGCTTATTAACGCACCGATTCAACCAAAAGTGAGCTTCATCGCTGAACAAAATTTTCTTGTGAAAATTGGGATCGGTGGCCATCTCGTTTTGGGCCCATTCACCGAACGTGCGACGCGCTTGATGGTCGTTCGGCTTCAATTCTTGCACGAATTGGATTTTGTAAGCCCGTAAACCAAGATTCTTCCGCAAAATCTTCCATAAAGTGGATGGGCACAGCTCCAATTGTTGCGCGCGATGGCGAATGGACTCATTCGGGTCTTCTTCGATACTCTGCTCCACAGCAGCAATAGCGTCTTCGGTGCCCACTGTACGGCGTCTCTGAGGATGCGCATTATCCACTAGAGTAAACGTGGTGCGAAACCGATCCATGGTTGCTCGAATTACCAACTCTGCTGGGCGATTATGTCGACCGAATATTGGACGAAGCGAGCGATGTGTCGCGCGAACCGAACCATTACTTTGGTAATAAATTTGTACGATTTGCAAACTTTATTCAGGAGTAAGTCCATTCATTATGAAATGGCAAACCAAACTGAGCATAAATCAAGTGACAGCTGTCAAAAAGACCAACTCCGACAAAAGTATTGCCAGATTGAAAACCACACGTCTTTAAAAAACTCCCTTTACAACTTATTTGGATTATATTTGCTCGGATTGTCAGACATTTTTACTATAATTGCATTATTTCCTATTATTGAATTACTATTTTTGCAGTAAACAAATATGTATCAATTCCCTCACAAATATCAGTGCCATTTGTCAAATAGATATCAACCCAGATGGGCAAATATTAAGTCATCACAGTACATTTTGAAAAACTAAAGAAATCTATTATTTTTCCATTAGATGGCTTATAGTCCGGCCCTGGTACCAAGTGATTACCACTTGTTCCTGTCTAAGGCGAATAACATGGTGAAACATTCGCCTCAAGAGAGGCTTGTGAAAATCGACTGTCCCAGTTTTTGGCCAATAGAGACGAGGGTTTCTTTGAGAGAGGCATAATGAAATTTTTTTCAACATGGGAACATGTTATCGAACAAGACGGGGCATATTTGATCTAAATCGGATCATTCTCACTTCAAAAATAATGTATTTCCTTTTACTACACCCTATTTATATGTTTCACAAGATATGAAAGAAAACTGTAATTTTATAGTCAAAAGTGGCAATTATACTAACGGCTACTATAAAACACCAAGCAATAAGTGGGCGGGTTTTGATAACCAGACCGACTACTGATGAACTACACATGATTAGATAAAAGACAAGCCCTACCTTTTATTTAATCAATTCTGTAATGATGAGATATGAAAATTTAGTTGTAATTTACATTGGCTCTTAGGTAGTACGTACATGAAATAGGAAGTATACTGCAATACATAAAATTCATACATATTCATTACTGGGGCCCTATATAATACTCATCGGCAAAATCATACCAGACGGATCACAGTCTTCTTTCAATATATATTCATAATTTATGTAAGAAATTTGATATAATGGCATAAAATTAGATGAGAAATCTGGATGAACATATTAGGTGTAAGATTATGGAAAACATGTCTGTAAAGAACATATTTGGTGTTGTGGAATATGGAAACAAATTCGTCATTCGCACAGATATGGGTAAAATCTGTCTAAACCAACTTCAACTTTCTTTGCTGGTTATAAGATCATTTGGTCAGTTGTATTTGCCACACAAAAAAAGCCTATTTGAACAATTTAAGAGTAAACAATTGTGTGGAGGCAATTAGGTTAAGTATGGAAAGAATGTTCTTGCTTTATATCAAAAACTACCTTTCAAATAAGTCAACTTAAAATTAAAAATTTTCGAAATTCATAATATTTATATTTAGAAGCGTATGAACTTTAATTTCGTGAATTATACTATTGTAAAATAAAGAACAATTCCGGGGTCATGTAACACTTATTTCTTCAACAACTACATACATATTTTTTAACTAATGAAAATTTCTATTTCGTTTAGAATAAAATTCCTGCAATTCCGCAAATCCTTAGAATTCCTTTCACAGCAGACTCAGAAAGGAATAATATTTTCCTAGAATCGAAGCTACAGTAATTATATTGGTTAATTTAGACTCATTATTAGGAAGTTTGTAATCCAATGCAATTTGAGTTTTCAAACAAAAGAATATATAATGAGTTAGAAACTTGCAGCAATCAATCGAAAGTATAATGTATGGAGACAAGAATTACTAAATGTCGAAAAGACTATATTGCAAATCACTGAAATTAATAAAAGAAACATTTTTTTTTAAATAAATGGTTACGTAATTTTCAGAAATCAAGCAATGCCCATAAAAAGTTCCATATATTTTTTAAATAATAGGACACACTGATCAGCGACGGTACATGACATAATGAACCCAACAAATACTAAATCGTGTGCCGCAATTGAATATTATTGCATTGATACGTCTCTTGCCTCTCATAAACCGTTTAGATTCGGGTATTCGAATGTAAATATGCTCGCATATGTGAGTTTCACTTTTGAAGAAATCAGTAAAGCCAATCAAAATATCATTTCAATAACATTACATTGCATGGCCACATTTGTTGCTGTATTGATATCTGCGCAGTCACACACCCACACTCAGTCACACTCCCGCAAATGACAGCAGATAAAGAGGACAACCAACCAACCACCCACCCTTTGGCAAGTGGTGCAAGCAACCTATTCAAATTTTGGGCGTACATGGCTGTAAATATGCCAAATGCCAATTCAAGGATACTTTCGCTTGCTGCATTACTTATGATGGGATTGTATTTGTGATTGTGTTTGTACATGTGGCCTAGGGTGCATGTTTGTTCAAATTAACCGTGTAATAAAAATATCAAGAAGGCATTTCGATATTACAAATCAAGCATGAAAGAAATTGGAAATTTCCTTTGATAGGTGGAAATATTCATTTGTACTCAAATATTTCATAAACAAATTATTTCAAAAAACTATATCGAAATTTATTAGAATATAAATTAAGCCTTACACATTTACGCACAATTTAATTTTAAATTTACAACCAGTGCAATAAAAATTAACCCGTTCGCAATTCGCATGCTATAAAATAGCTATAAAGTTCGCACTCTTGACGCATGTGAATGCATTTTTATGGAAAAAACATCAGGGCGATAAACATAAAGGCGAGCGCGTAAACCCTGTACTATTAAAGAAAATTTGTTTATACTTCCCCATTATTCACAGCTATCAAATAGATGCGGGAGGAGGAATATGACTCAGTATTGAGAGATTTGCAGACACAGTCTCTAAGTCAACTTCCGTTTCACTTAAGCAATTCAAACCAACTTAGCCGCTTATGTAGACATGCTGGCGGGTCGCTATAAATCTTCATACTCAAACGGAAGCATCTAATGCATAAGCATACGCTAATAGCCTAAAATGCTGCTACACAATAAAACCAATTCATCTTTCGCCGTACATTCACGTCCACGAAGCGCTAAAAGTAAAATTAGCCATTTCACTCTTATGCGCCCATGGTGTGTCGGAATGTGCATACATACGCGGACTCAGAGTGGCCATTCGCCACATTTCCAGACGATTTGTCGGAATTTTATGTGCGTAATTTTTGACAAATAATTGAAAGCTCATAAATTATTCTGCGCTAGCAGAAATGATGGGAAAATCGCATAATTTCTGCAAGTTCATAAATTTCATAAAAAAAAAATTATTTTTTATTACTATTATGAAGTTATTAGTTTCTGTTGGTTCATTAAGTTCGCTGGCAGAGAACGCTCAGCAGAAATAAAAGTTGCAACGAAAGGACGAAACGAAATGGTAGAGAATTGAAATGAATTTGATTTATTTTCATGTCTGCAAAGTTGGTAAAGAATTGCATTCGTTCACAAGGGGAGGATAGAGAGAATAGCATATTAAATATTATCATAACAACAAAAAAAATCAAAATTTAATTAAAACTTTTCTTGCAGAACTACTTCGTTTGTTTTATGGAATGGGTACAACTCTGTCATATTCGTATCAAAGTCAGTTGATTTGAATATTAAAGAGGATATTCCCATACGAACGACTTTTTTCAAAAATGTATTATATATAATTTGTTAAATTATAAGGAAAATTACGACAATTAAATGATTACATTTTGATTCAGATTTAGCATATCATAAAGTATAATTCCAAGAGTGCAACAGTTGTATTCACTACTGTAGTGAAATTGTATAACAATAAGTAGAATACTCTTGCACTGAGTCTACAAATCTGTATCTGGATTATATTAACGAGGATTTTGTATTCTTTCGGAATGAATGGGTGAATGAATTTTTCTACGGACTATGGTTATATAAAGACTCCCAAAAACTAAAATAGTAAAACTGCGAAACTACTGTTTGTTGCTTTACAACTCCTCCTACAATCAAAGAAAATATGAAAAATGGGATAGCAATACTCCATGTCTAAAGAAGTAATAAACTCAAAAGTCAGACATTTATTAGAAAATTTTCTCTACATCAAAAATTGTTGCCAAAGTAGCAATACTAAGAAGAGGATTTCATTTTACTGAAACGACATTATTTTGAATTCAGCCATGTGCTTCCCTAAGAGCCAAACTCCTCGTATATCAACACTTGAAATTTACTTTTTTGGAGTAAGTACATTTGGTTTGTAATTCTAAAAATTTTTCTGTTTTGGAACGTTTAAAATGTTTGCTCATTTAAATATTCCTTCGATCGGTCCAGTTAAAAAAATACTTGAGTCATCTGTTTTAAATGTTGGTCGTTGAATAAGGGTTGGTTGGTCTTTTATTAAGTTTCTAAGCTGAATATATATACGAGTTTCTAGGCTGAATATATATATTAAGTTTCTAAGCTGAATATATATCGTGGTCCTTAACCCGCCACACTGCATCGGGTGGGACAACACTACAAAAAAAACTTCAACTCACCATTTTGCCGGGCATCCTCCTCCACGATGACAAGCGAGCCCGCCCCATGTTTGCCGCCTTAGCCTAACATTTTAAACATATATATATACATAACTAAACATGCTACTTTACACTTAAATAAATAACATACATATATATATATATATATATATATATATATATATATATATATATATATATATATATACTTAATAACTTAAATAAATACCATATATACTTATCTTTATCCTTATCTCTAGGGGCGGGCGGCAACCTCCTTTCTCCTCCGATTCTCGAATGGGATGGGCCGGAAACAAGCAGTTATCACTCTATTCAGCACAATCACTGCACCAACGAATATCCGCACTTGACATTTTTCTATACCCGTTTCTAAACAGCAAAATCCGGACTTTGTGGTAATTTGAATATTTTCAGTACCCGAATGTAACTAAAGTTATTTTTCTCTCTCAAATGAGCATCCACAGTAAAACATAAATTTTGAACGCGCGCGGCAATAAAATTAATTCGAAACAACTTTCTTCCTAAACACTTAAAACTGCATAGAGACCGTTTTTTCCCTACCACTGCCTTAAATGTTTTTTTCCTTTCCTCTTGAAACCGTATTTTTTTCATTTCCTCGGCCTCCTCCGCTATTCCATCATTGACCGCTCCAGCGGTCGAGTCGGTCAGTTACCTTTCTTTGGAATTTTTACTATTCTGAGGCAGCGCCATCTCTACCTCAGAATCATCTGGTAGGTTTTAGCCTGGCCGCATTCACTAGAAAAGCGGACAAGTGGAAGGAAGAAAAGAAGGAGAGAAGCAAAACAAACATACAGACGGTAGACGCCAAAAACAACGATCGCAACAGAGTATATATACTCGTATGCCCTTCTGAGCTAATGCACTTGAATTTGGTTATAGAACTATCTGAGTTTATTGATTTCTCTAAAAATGTCACTGAAATTAGGATGTAAAACGTTACTCTCAACTTCGAAATCGAATTTCCTGTAATAATTAACTCCTCTTTCCATATTATTTACAATTATGTATTACAAGTATCGCACTATAAACTGTAACAGTGCCTTACTGAAATTATACAGAAACTACCGGATATTTTGTGTAGCCTTTCAAAGGCTCTGTCTTTATTTTATCAACACTTAAAATACATTTAGGTACCAGTGCATCTAGGTTTTTGAAGAGGCATACACCCATTTTAATAGCGCTATATCGATAAGTACTTTATAAAGCCAGTTTAAAGAACTCATGAAATTTTAACTGACAAGTAATATGCTCACAAACGCCCAGTTACGAAAGTATTATTATATTCTCCATCGATACTACAATAAAGTACAACGATTAATTTGCTAAGATGTGTCGATTATAGTTGCTTTATTCACTTTTGCACCAAAACTACTCCTATACTCATATAGGCCATTACTAATTTTTTACATTACAGGAATCTTCCACAGCCAATGCACGTTTCAAATGGAATCACTGAAAACTGGGTTGTAATTTTCCGCACTCTTTGCAGAGAAGCCGCTTCTTCGCACACTCAACACTGTCAAACATCATTTATTTAAGTACGCGCTAAATGCATACTTCATTATGACTTTGGAGTGTTGAGCGTGAAAAATACTGTTGTTGTTGTTGATGACATGTCATCAGTCAGTTGTCAGTGACTGTGTTACATGCAGTGAGCAGTCAGCAGGCAGCCCAACGCATTTTTACAAATTTTTCAATCTGAACGAGGAGAAGCAAAGAATGACAGCTCAGACAGACAAGTGTAGTGAACAACACGCAAAGCATACAAAGCAAACAACAACAAAAACATAAATAAACAACATTTACATTTAAAGTAGTTTTTAAATCACTGCAGACAAACGTCAGACAAGTGTCAGCGCTGACAATTTATCATGTTTCATAGACAGTGACACAACAAACACTATGAGCGACTCTGGAAGCGGGAGTAGGGCGGAAGATTGCGAGCGTAGTGCAGCGAAAATGGAAATTGCTTTAAATACTTTTGATTTATTTCATTTTTAAATTTAAGCATTGAACAATTCCGACTCTTGCTGCGATTATTCACACTCATAAATTCGTCGCCCTTCTTCTTTCCACCACCTTCCCCTCTCCTCAGCCGCTTCCACATTTTTAAGGTGTCATAAACGAACGGGAAACTGTTTAACAACATTATGGCAGCCTGCCGCACACTTCCATGTGCAGACGACTCAGCGAACACAAGTGCATTTTTTCGCACGCATCTCGTGCATTCATTCTTCATTTGCAGAGGAGTTCATGCACTTTGGCATGGCTCGTCGTAAGGCGCGAACATTTTAATTATTTTAAAATACTTCGCGGCACTTTTTTCTGTAGCGCCATTAAAATCCACCATCAAGACATTGATTTATTCACGAATCTCTCACAAACACACACACTTCCACCCACACACACGAACACACAAATGAAGCGCAGCACACTTTCTGGCACATTCTGCAACGCAAGAATTCGTTGCCTCGTTCACTGTGTGCCATGGTCCTCTTTTGCAGACGACCAATTCGAAATTTCTCACATTTCGCAGCAGTCCAGCACACACACACACACTCTTTACTCGACCAGTCCTGTCAACTGCCGCTTTCCATTTTGGGTTATCATTTTTTTTTGTGTTTTCTTCGGCGTAGCCTCGTCGTTAAGTGTTACCACTTTTTGCCGCCGGCTAGTGGCAAAATTCGTTGATGTGCATTAATTATTAACAGCGATTCATTGGAGTATTTACACTTCAGTTGCTGAAACATTTGCATACGCGTTGTTTGCCCCTGCCACTGCCGCTGCCACTGTCAGTGGCGCTGTCGTTGGGTTTGACGCTAGCCAAATGGCACGACAAGTGTTAAGGCTGTGCATGGCATTTGGTGTCAAACAAGTGGTTTGTGCAAATTGCTGTCAACTTATCGGAAGCTGACAGGGCAACTCCATAATCATTTAAAGTTTAAATAAAATATGTTTAAAGCAAGCTGAAAATGCTACAAGTATTAAATTATTTTATTTTACAAAAAAAAACCTAACCATGGCCACGAATCAAAGTCAAGTGGAAAGGTTTACAAGAACAACCCCGGATTCGAATTTTAATGAACGTAATCACGTCTCTTCGCGTCTCAACCGATACACCAATGGTACTTTGCAACTTATTTTCCTAGTTGCACTTAAAACCTCAATTTTTATTACAAGTCGCAATTGGTTCCAATCACTTTGTGTATTAGGTTTCTCCATTCTCATTAGAATCTGGGAGTAATGTGTTTATACAGTGTCCTTTATCCCATGCATGGTACCAATCACTACGTTGCATTGATGACCAAAACAAACGAGCGCCCTGATTACGGCATAAAAGACTTTCTGCGACCTCCATTTCCAATATATTTTCAATCCAATTGCATCAATCTATTGAGAAAAATGTTGCTGCAATACACTGTTACCGCACCACTAGAAAGATGCAGTGTGGTGGCCACGGTTAGCTCACAGCAATGGTCGTGGTCCTTAACCCGCCACACTGCATCGGGTGGGACAACACTACAAAAAAAAACTTCAACTCACACGTTTGCCTAGCATCCTCCTCTACGACGACAAGCGAGCCCGCCCCATATTGTCCGCCTTAGCCTAACATTTTTAACATAAAATTAAACATACTAAACATTCTACTTGCACTTAAATAAATAACATACATATACGCGTATACTTAATAATACATACATACACGCGTATACTTAATAATACATACATACACGCGTATACTTAATAAATATATACTTATCTCTAGGGGGCGGGCGGCAGCCTCCCTTTTACCTCCGATTCTCGAATGGAATGGGCCGGAAACAATCAGTTATCCCTCTTATGGGATGGGCCGGAAACAAGCAGTTATGGATCTATTCAGTACAATCAATAATCAATGTAAACTTCCTAACGTCAACTCTTTAAACTAAACTAACATTTAAATATATCCGAATAAATAACAGGACCACGGACGAGACGAGAGACTATCCACACAAAATCCGACACGAAATGCAAATTAAAAAAATCTTAATTTTCTCGCTCCAAAAATCCTCCACAGTAAAACACAAAATTTAAACGCTCCCGGCAATCAAAAATTTTCGACACAACTTTCTTCCTCAACACTTAACACTCTATCTCCCCGTTTTTTCTCTACCACTGCCTTATATGATTTTTTTTCCTCTCTCCTGAAACCGTATCTTTTCCATTTCCTCGGCCTCTTCCGCTATTCCATCAGTGACCGCTCCAGCGGTCGAGCCGGTCAGTAACCTTTCTTTGGAATTTCTACTATTCTGAGGCAGCGCCATCTGTACCTCAGAATCGTCTGGTAGGTTTTTTTAGCCTGGCCGCATTCACTAGTAAAGCGGACAAGTGGAAGGAACAAAAGAAGGAGAGAAGCAAAACAAACATATAGACGGCAGACGCCAAAAACAACGGTCGCAACAACACCTTTATATGTGGTTTTATGACAAATGCTGGTATCATAAAATTTACATTATACTCGTACATACGCAATCTATTTGCATTGTTCGTTTTAATATAAACTACATAAGTCACGTTTGTGATTAAATGAAGCTGTCCTAATTCTTGGCTAAGTATTTGAAAATAAAATTATAAAACAGTTAGACTCCGGGACGTGCTCGCATTATCCTCATCTGGCACAGTTTCGACCATCAGGTTTAGGTTTAGGTTTTGGTTGGAGTGGCAGCAAACAGCACACTCAGGTACAAAGAATGGCCAATTGCAAAGAATATTCCTCGGCCCATAGTTGGCCTCTTGCAAAAAACTGCATTTGATCGCCAGCCTGGCTTTAGCTTCTATCTCATCTAAACCGATAGTGCGTGACGAAGAGTCACACCCTGCCCAAGGTAACCCTGCTATTCATAACAGAACACTACGGATCAAGACTGAGGATTCAATAAACACCTCCCCGGATACAGGGTGCGGAGGAGCTAACCTATATAAAAAACTTACCATACGACCCGTGTCAATGCTCAACCTGGCTGGGGACTAAATTGAAAACTAGCTCAGTCTCGAACGGAGTGCTCCGGATACTTGGCGGCTTCCGCTTCTATCTACCCGCGCACACGGACCTCTGCGCAAGCGGACCTCTCTTGTCCGATACTCGTGGGACCACATATGATCCTTTCAAATCAAATAAAAACTTCAAAACCAAAGGAGGGCAGCCCTCCCAAAAAACCGGCATGGGCAGTACTATCTGACGCTAATGCAAGGGTAGGAGACAGACAATAGAACATAAATCTCTTTCCAGGTCCTGGCAGCAAAAGCAAACTCTATTAAAGCGGTACTTGAAGCGTTTGCATAACGAATACATAAGCCAATTGCGTTGAATACATCATAAAAAAGGCAGCTTCATTAATAATTTTTTCAGTATGCATGCAATTTCTCCTCTTCTGTGGTGTTTTGTGGTGACTCTCTTCTGACTGAGTTACAGAACCACGAAATTCACATCCAACCATATGCGGATGATGTATGTGCACTGGCATCAGGAATATCTCTCAGGACTGTATGTGCAAACGTACAGATAACTCTGGACAAGAAGGCTGGGACTTTCCACTTACTATTAATCCGAGTAATACAACCGTGGTATTGTTTACACGAAAAGGAAAACTGGTAGGACTTAAACTACCAGTACTAAATGGTGTAAATATCAGACTTTCCAGGGAAGTGAAATATTTAGGCGTCGTGCTTGCAGTGCCGAACAGCATTTGGTAAAATTTGCGGTCTGAAACCAGCTGGTGTATTTTCCCTATACACCGCACCGAACAGGCCAATAATCACGTCTTCTGCTGTGGCGCAGAACTGAGGTTAAGTCCACATGTTTGGGGTTAAACAGATTACAGAGAAGTGTATGCTTGAGCTTTGCAGGTGCCATGAGTACTACATCTGGTGAAGCTCTAGATGCTTTATTGAACTTGCAACTACTGGATCTTATGATTCAACAAGATACGATGAAAACGATATGTAGGTTATATTCTTATAGATGTTGGCACGGCAACAAAAACTTTGGGAATAGAGTGATGTTCAAGAGGCAGGAGCAATACCCGTTGTTTCTGACACCGAAGGATAAACTCATACCTAGAGTTTCTTTTGGAAGGAAGTGCAAAGTCAGCTTCCCGACAAGGGATCTATGGAAAGACTCAGGGGGCCCGGCGAAAAGTTTCTTCACCGACGTTTCCAAAATTAAAAAGGGAACTGGGGCTAACTGGCATCTGAATGAAAATGTCAGATGCTTTTCGGCTATCTGAAGTATGGTAACGGTATTCGAATCGAAAGTTTTTGCTATACTGACGGTAGCGGAATGGGTAATTGAGAAAAAATGCCGCGGTGAACAGATTAAAGTCTGCAGTGACAGTTAGGCTCCACTGAAGGCCATAGAAAACATGTCAACCACTTCAAAAATTGTCCAAGAATGTGAGACAAGACTTCACTCCATCGCAAGATGGAATTTACTTGAACTTATTTGGTTTCCGGGAATTTACTGGAACTTATGTGGTGTTCGGAGGAGATTTGATGAATTGGCAAACAGTGGATCTGCAGGTACTCTAATGGGACCAGAG
This sequence comes from Clusia tigrina, assembly GCA_920105625.2. Lineage (NCBI taxonomy): Eukaryota > Metazoa > Arthropoda > Insecta > Diptera > Clusiidae > Clusia > Clusia tigrina. The sequence continues at coordinate 376,157,103 of OV050030.1, forward strand.
GCCCCATCGGTATAAGTTTAGCAGGGGGTATTTTTGGGATCAAGAATCATTTGAATAATTTTCCGACCGAGAGTACAGTTTAGTTGGCTGGAAAACAACCAAGTGCTTCATAGAAAGCCCAAACAAGAGAGTTGCGTGATGGGGTAATCACGGGACATACTTCATGGGCCCATCATATGGCGTCCATAGACATCATCGAGAATCCTTTCTGGAGGAAGAACAGGACGGCACAGAGCATTTTCTCTGCGGTTGTCATGCCATTGCCAGAATGAGGAGCATATTAGTGTCAGGTGTTTTGGGAATGGATAACGCACATTCCTTATCCCTGTATAATATATTTCCAGGCTTACAATACAATAGGTATCAGTGCTTGAGTGCTAGGAGAACTACTTCTTCGGCGGCTCTCCGTCCTACCCCACTTCTATCTATATATCTATGCATGCAAAGATTGGAGCTCTCAGCAACAGGATGTGAAATATGATTGGGTGATTGTCAATGGTCATAAATTAATACCAAGAATGACTGTTTGGTGCAGGGAATTAAAAGGAATATAATGCAAAATTTACAATTGACTCTACTACTAATAAAAATATTATTTTTCAATATTCACCGTTATTATTACGACTCTACTTTCGGGATATATTCACTGTGTGGTATACTAAGAGTACAAAATCGGTATATCAAATTTTCCGTTATATTTCTATTTTACAGTGTCTATAGTTTAATGTGTTATATATTGTATTCTTATTGCTATGTAGGGTGCTTAATGTAAAGGGACATCTGCTAGTTACTTTTTAGAATTGCTATAAAATTCACATCGTTCAATATTTTGTAAATTTTGCTGCTTTATTGAAACGGCGAAATCTGCGGTAGTTTTGGAAAATAATTTCCCTCAAATGGCTGCTACAGCTGGTTGGGCAGTAGAACACCCTGTCAACCATATGTTTCACTATATTTACGATGGTTTGAAGCTTTATTTCACGCATAGCTCGACGCATATTGTGTTTGAGTGCCTGAATCGTTTCTGGAATGTCGGCATAAAATCAAAAAATCATCAAATTTCATATCGTGGAGATCTGATACTGTTTTTCTCACTTCTTTGAGCACGAAAGAGATTTCAGAGTCAAAATAACATGTAATCTAAAAACAAATAAGCCGATGGCCCTCACTATATTTTACTTACAATATAATTTTAAGTAGAACTTGATGAATTGCCTTATTAGTTCTGTGCATGTATTTGTTTGGTTAATGTACTCATGGAAGAAGCTATATCTCGTTGTTGGCTTTACGAGGTTGTCTCTAGTGTGTTTAAATAGTAACCTATGAGAAAACTTCTACATATCCAACATATATTTCAATATTTTCTGCACCCATTCTATTGAAATGCCGACAGCCGTAAAAATCTAGTGTATTTTTAATACGTGAACGTGAACTTTCATCATCATAATATGATGATATATTATATAGATTTTTGCAAAGGCATTCAGCAGCGTATGACATAAAGGGTTAATGCATAACTTACATCACCAGCTCCCGCAAAGTAAGTACCAACTGATACGTAGCTATATAATTGACAGATACTTCTACGTCAAGCAGAAAGATAAATGCTCAGAAATCCAAAAAATAGAAGCAAGGGTACACCATGGCAGTGTCTTGGGGCCTTTGCTGGACCTTCTACACACAGCCGATATAACAACTCCACCCACAAGAGTCAACATGATAACTGCACTCGCTGATGATACCGTTTTATTATCGTGAAATAAAAACATTGAAGTAACCTTGAAGAAGCCTTAACAAAACTACCGACACTACTGGACACCACACTACTATGGATCAAGAAGTTGCGTATGGAAATTAATAGTAACTAAACAGTTCAAGTTATGTATACAAATAAGAGGCACAACATATATCACTTGCATTTAAACAATGAACCAATTAAAATCGACCCAAAGGCAAAATATTTGGGAATGACTATTGACGTAAAACTACTCTGGAAAGAACATATCAACCAGAAAAGACAAGAAACTAATAATCCTTTCAGTCAACTTTAGTGGGTTTTGGGCAAAGTTCACAATCAATCAGTTGATGCCAATTATTGTGAATATATTTGAATTTTAAATTCAGTGAGAAATTAGATCTATAAATACAATGAATAATTGTGAAAAAGAAACATTAGTAAGTATTACGAGTTGGATAAATTTATTAGATTTGCAACTTTTCACATATTTGTTAGGGAAAAAGATCGTGGACGAAGGAAGAGACCCTTACTTTCCTAAATGCTTAGTCGGCAAGGCAGGCGGAGTTTTTGCATAGTAAACGAAAAAAAAAATTTTATGCAGAATGTATTAATTGATTTGGAGAATCAAGGAATTCTGGTAATTTGCCAATTCAATGCGATTTATTTTGACATCTAGCATTTATGTGTAACCAAATATTAATTTTTAACTTGCAGTCCTAGCCAACAACATCCGATATGCTGCAGACAAAATTAAAAAATTTTTTGAAACCCTGGAAGAACAGGAGCTGCTCCTTGTATTGCTCCATATACTGAAATAATGGAGGATTTATTCGGAAGTAGGTCTGGAATTGCTAATAGCCATTCTATCAATTTATTTGAAGCAAGCATAACTACGCTGGAGCCACTTGCTAAATCATCAATTGAGAACCCCAAAAACTCCTGAACACAACGTTATGTCTGAATCCTCGACTCCACTCTCTTCTCTTCCACAAAATTCGCCAATATGCAAAAAGAGAAAGGCGCTTAAGGAGAAAATGTATTTCTTGAAATTGGCGCAATGAAAAGAAATAGAAGAGTAAGAAATTGAGGGTAATGCAGGAGGCAGAAGAAAATAAACAGAAGCAATGAAGGAAAAATGAATGTGCTAAAAAATTTTCAGTGTGGTTGCCAATCCAAATAAAATAATTATGTACAATAATAATGAAATAACATATTTATTTAAAATTAAATAGTTAAAATTATATCAATCTAAGAAGTTTGTTTAATTTTTAATTAGGTTGTAGAAATATAAAAAAAATAAAAAATTAAGGAACAATAGCCCGAGAATTTATTAACTCCGGTTAAAGCTGATCGGGTCGAGTGTTATTTTGTAATTGTTGAATTGATACATCAGGTTCGACTGGATTGTCCTCCTGTATTCTGGCTGCACCTGCTTCAAGAATATCTTCATCGTTCTGTAGGCAACAAATATTATGTAAAATACATCCACATACAATTATGTTGATTATATATTCTAAATGAACTTGTTCTGTGTAATGCAAAGGCCTTATTTTTATCGATCTAAAGAGGAGACATTAACTTTTTTTAAATTGCAAAATAATTTTATGCCATACCAATAAGATAAGATGCAGTTGTGCGATTTAAACGAAATTGCCTCTTAAAATCGTCAATACTGTACGATTCGATAACGTTTAAGAAAGTTCGATTCTGGTATGTTGCCCTAATTCACTACCGGAACTATAAGTTGTTGAGGACGAAACATTTTAAAAGTCTTCACTATTTTCTTCGGAACTGCTATTGGACGATGATTCAGTTAAAAACAATTAGAGTGAAATAAATTAATTTTTCAAACTTATATTAAAGTTTTTCAAGCTTACATTGCTTTCATTAGAATTTATATTTGCTCTTTAAATATAAATAATAATAAATAAGAATACTACTCTATCTTTGTTGTTTTTCTTTTTTGTTGTTTTCAATTTTTATTTTAATATATTGTTATTAATTTCATTAATTCAAAAATGTTATAGAACTCTAAACACAGATATTTTTATATTTGTCATCTGCTTCTTTTGACAACTAAACAAAAGTCCAGCCAAGTTTAATGTGGAACCATAATTTAGATCGAAACCATTCCAATAAGATTGGATCCGATCCAGTACCATTGGAATACAGCTATTAATATACATTAGGCGCATTCGATTCGCCACTCTATCGACGATATATAGAACAGACATTTGTATGGAAAAGATATCGAGTAAATTATACTCCGATTAAAAGAGCGAATTTTTCCATCCTCGATAGAAAAGTGCTTCCAAATTGAAAATTGCTTGAAAGCCAACGAGATTAAAAATTACCCATAAAAATTCCCTGCGATTTTTTATATTTTTGCTGTTTAAATTTGAAGAAAACAAAAATTAATCTTTTGTTGCGATCGTTGTTTTTGGCGTCTACCGTCTATATGTTTGTTTTGCTTCTCTCCTTCTTTTGTTCCTTCCACTTGTCCGCATTACTAGTGAATGCGGCCAGCCTAACACCTACCAGACGATTCTGAGGTACAGATGGCGCTGCCTCAGAATAGTAAAAATTCCAAAGAAAGGTAACTGACCGACTCGACCGCTGGAGCGGTCAATGATGGAATAGCGGAAGAGGCCGAGAAAATGGAAAAAATACGGTTTCAGGAGAGAAGAGAAAAAAATCATTTAAGGCAGTCTAGTGCAGATGTTCGTTGGTGCGGGTCTGATTTTGTGTGGATAGTCTCTCGTCTCGTCCGTTGGTCCTGTTATTTATTCTGATATATTTAAAGTGTGAAAGATTACAACAATTTTTGAATTCAATACAATGTATATGTCTAGAAAATAAACGTTAAATTTTTGAATCAATTTAAAGTGTTAGTTTAGTTTAAAGAGTTGACGTTAGGAAGTTTACATTGATTATTGATTGTACTGAATAGATCCATAACTGCTTGTTTCCGGCCCATCCCATAAGAGGGATAACTGATTGTTTGCGGCCCATCCCATTCGAGAATCGGTGGAAAAAGGAGGCTGCCGCCCGCCCCCTAGAGATAAGTATATATTTATTTAAGTTATTAAGTATACGCGTATATGTATGTTATATATTTAAGTGTAAAGTAGAATGTTTAGTTATGTTTAATTTTATGTTGAAAATGTTAGGCTAAGGCGGCAAATATGGGGCGGGCTCGCTTGTCGTCGTGGAAGAGGATGCCCGGCTGAGAACCGGCAGAAATGGTGAGTTGAACTTTTTTTTTGTAGTGTTGTCCCACCCGATGCAGTGTGGCGGGTTAAGGACCACGACCATTGCTGTGAGCTAGCCGTGGCCACCACACTGCATCATTCTAGTGGTGCGGTAACATTAATGGCGCCCAATTAAAAATAATAGAAATGTAAATTTAAATTTTCCTTGTGATGTATTGTGATTTTGTAGTGAAGCATTTTGTGGTTTAGTTTTTGGTGTTTATTTAATGTGCTCCACTCTTGCCGCTGACTTGACGTGCCAATGCGTAACGCCAACTGCAACGACAAGAGGGGGAGGCTAAATGTGAGATGAAGCCAGCTATCTCATCGTGGCCGTGGTCTGTTGAACAGATCATCGTAGCACTGATGAGATAACTGAGAGGCGGAGTCTCAGTAGGGGTAAGGAAAATTTTAATGAAGAAGGACAACTCGCCTGTTAGAAGAAACAGTCCTCCGACAGATTGAAGACAAGGGAGCCCCACCCCATATATTCGAACATTTATTTGTATTAGAAAATATTATATTTTTTGTTAGTAAATATTAAGATTGGTATTATTACTTATTATTACTAAAAATTAGTAAATTACGGTCATAGTGAATGTAAGGACTATTTAAAGAAATATATTTATGGTCTATGTAGGTATATATATTGAAAATTGAAATATATTTGTATGTATATATATGTATGTATATAGGTATATATGTATTATTCTTTTGGGGTATAGGGTGGCATTGGTAGATCTCCAGGCATAGTTATAGGTATTATGTTATTTTTGTTATTAGAAGTTAGTTGGTTTTTTTTAAAGTGAACATGTCAGCGGAATACGGGGAATACGGCGCTAGGCCATCAGAACTGCCAAGTCAATACCGGTCAGCCGTTAACTTATTGATATTAGAGAGTGAAAATAGTTATCGGGCGGCGATGAAGGTGGAATTTGGAAAGATAAGGGAAACGGTTCGGGCGAACCATTTAGAGCTGATGAAGCTCATTAGTGATGCAATGAGACCCATGCAGCAATCACCGGCGCAGGAAAGTAGCCTAGCAGCTTTAGAGTTGGAGAAGGAGCCCCAAAATAAAGTAGTTGAAAACTGGGAAGAAGTTAGGGGAAGTGGCAACTCACAGGTTAGTTTTGAAGAGGAAAGTACAATCAATTATAATTTAAGTTGTGAAGAGGAAGTTTTTGACAATATACCAACAAGTCAGGACGATGAGGACTTGGCCTCAATAGATCAAGATATTTTTGAGATATTATTAGACGATAATTCTGTTGATGGTAGTATTATGTCTGAAACGTGTAACGCAAAATTAAGTCATAGTTGCGAAAATGTATCTTCTTTGGACTCAATAGATATGTTTGTTAACGATTTAGTAGGAGCTCCCCTCTCACAAAATATGAGCCTTAGTGACCATAGTGAACAGAGTTCAGAAACCACTAGTCAACGTGACTCCATAAAATCAGCTGATAAATCTTTATCTTTAGTTTCAGACAGTAATGCTGATGTTGCAGGAGATAAAAGCAGTATACCATCGAATGGATCAAAGACAAAACATTCAGAAGGGGCATCATATAGAAATGATGTGAATATAGTGAATGAATCTAAATTGATTGCAACTGTTTATCCAACTGTGCTACTTACAGATCAGCCGACCTACTTCGACAGAAGCAATTGTACTGGCAAAAAGTTAAATTATATTCGAATTATTAAGAAATTGCGAGGAGCAGTGGATCGCGTTTTTGGGTTGCAGAATCTTGTATTCGATAGGGGGAAGTGGTTCGAAAGGGTTAAAACCTTAGGTTAAATTGGTGAAGGCCTTGTGGCACTTCTAGTACCTACTGGAAAATTTGCGTGGGGAGATGTTGGGATTATTCCATGCTAAGAATCTAAACCGGTAAGAGCACGCGACTCTTAATCTCGGGGTTATGGGCGTAGCTCACGTTGGCGCCTGTAGTACGTGAAGTAGCAATAGTTAGTAAGGAGGTGGAGAAAAGTTAATCATAGGGAATTATGGATTATATAATACATAGAAAAGAACTTACTCCCAAAATCAGCTTCCTTGGTCTAGAGGTAATCTGAGTTAAAAATCTGAAATTAGAATTGATTACTATGTGTTTTTTTTTAAGGTAAAATAAATATAAAATGTTCCTGTTTATACGATAGAGTATAGGTGTGTAGGTTAGCGTTTATTAGTTGAGTAGAGTGGTGAAGAGGATCTTCGAGTCGAATGGCTGGGAAGAAATGATAGATATAGGGTTAAAATAAGAAATTTTGTGTTGTGAATAATTACCGTGCAATTGGGTGTTGGGAACCGTAATCATCATCAGTGTGGTGGTTCTGTAAAGGAAGTATTGTTAGTTTATATGTTTAGGTATATGTAGGTATGGTTGCCCGGCTAACTCAGGGTAGAGCATTAAGTGCTGATCGACGCTTCCATCCGTGTTCCGGCGGAGTTTATAGTGCTCCTGGCAACCCGTTTGTTTTGTTGCGATCGTTGTTTTTGGCGTCTACCGTCTATATGTTTGTTTTGCTTCTCTCCTTCTTTTGTTCCTTGCACTTGTCCGCATTACTAGTGAATGCGGCCAGGCTAAAACCTACCAGACGATTCTGAGATACAGATGGCGCTGCCTCAGAATACTAAAAATTCCAAAGAAAGGTAACTGACCGACTCGACCGCTGGAGCGGTCAATGATGGAATAGCGGAAGAGGCCGAGAAAATGGAAAAGATACGGTTTCAGGAGAGAAGAGAAAAAAAACAATTAAGGCAGTCTAGTGCAGATGTTCGTTGGTGCGGGTCTGATTTTGTGTGGATAGTCTCTCGTCTCGTCCGTTGGTCCTGTTATTTATTCTGATATATTTGAAGTGTGAAAGATTCCAAAAATTTTTTAAATTCAATTACAATGTACATGTCTAGAAAATAAACGTTAAATTTTTGAATCAATTTAAAGTGTTAGTTTAGTTTAAAGAGTTGACGTTAGGAAGTTTACATTGATTATTAATTGTGCTGAATAGATCCATAACTGCTTGTTTCCGGCCCATCCCATAAGAGGGATAACTGATTGTTTCCGGCCCATTCCATTCGAGAATCGGAGGTAGAAGGAGGCTGCCGCCCGCCCCCTAGAGATAAGTATATATTTATTTAAGTTATTAAGTATACGCGTATATGTATGTTATTTATTTAAGTGTAAAGTAGAATGTTTAGTTATGTTTAATTTTATGTGGAAAATGTTAGGCTAAGGCGGCAAATATGGGGCGGGCTCGCTTGTCGTCGTGGAGGAGGATGCCCGGCTGAGAACCGGCAGAAATGGTGAGTTGAAGTTTTTTTTTGTAGTGTTGTCCCACCCGATGCAGTGTGGCGGGTTAAGGACCACGACCATTGCTGTGAGCTAGCCGTGGCCACCACACTGCATCATTCTAGTGGTGCGGTAACACTTTTCATTTTGTTTTTTGATTTTAAATATTATTATTCTTTTGATTTAAATTATAATTAGACGATTAAATCGCATAAAAAATATATAGAAAGTAAATGCTGTTTTATTCGCACAACTCAATACGAGTGACGATTCGAATGCGACTATTGTATCAAAAGCAGAATATTTTGAAATCCCTGTAAGAGTAGACTGAGATACTTCAAAGTCAGGAGTATCATAAACCTCGACATTAACCCCAGTGGTAATAGCGCCCTCATTGCGCCCAAATATATAACTTCTAAGCCGGCATTTGAACTCCTGCTGGTCTGGGTGATCGTGCAATCCACCTTTAGGGCGAATGACCCCAAAAGAAGTTTTCAATTACATCCTGATTTTAGTTATATGTCAGAATATACTTGGCATTGAAGCGTGTTTGAATTCGATACATAGATTTACTCCTTTATTTTTAATATATAGTACAATTAACACATAGAGAAAAACGGTAGTAAATCCAACAATTTAACCTAACAGTTTTCGTAGTAAAATTGAACCCAAAAGTTTTTAGCATTTAAACCAAATACGCTTTCACTGTTACATTATTCAAAAACGAATTTCTTGGCCTTATTATTTGCGGATTTATGTTCTTCAAAGGTAAAGCTTGTTGGTATAAATAATATACACTTTTAATATTATTAAAGGTGAAATGCAATCTCTTTATTATATCATTCTTGAGTTCTGCTCGCAAAAAGGGGTTTCTTTGTACTCAAATTCCCATTTGACAAATTTGGAGTAGGAAAAGAGAAAAGGATTAATTAGGATAAATAGGTTATCAACTTTATAGTCTTTCTTATTAGTAAGAGGAAATAATAATATGATTCAGAAAAATAATAAGAAGAAAATTTTGTATGGGCCAATATTTATATTATTTTATTATTATTATTATTATTACCCTTTATTCTAATAAATTATTTATTACAATAAATACAATTAATGAGTACTGGCTGCCAGGGCCTTATATTATTTTATTTTATCAAGTTCAATAACAAATATAAATGCAAATTAAGTTTTTTATACATTACAAATCTATATATCTATCGATTTATTTCAACTGCTGCTTTAACATTTTGAAATTCATTTATTTGAGTAATACATAAAAAAAGCAAGCAAACTCATAATTAAAAAGGAGTTAACTAATAGTTTTAATAAATATATCTAATTAATATTTTGACTTTAATACCTTATATTCGTAATGATCATAATTGTCAAATAGAGCAATATTTGACGATATTGAATTTCATACTTTTTGCAGAGGCAACATTGTAATGAACGATAACCCTAAATTTTGATTTTCCCAGAAGCAATTGGTTTGTCATTAGTTGGGGACGGATAATTGGTTTTGTTGATGATTTGCTTGCAAAGAATTGCGGCCATACTACTGCATTCTTTGACACCGTGCAAAATGTGGAAGAAACTAATTTTTTGGCATTTGTTTCGTTCAATAGAAAGGATCCTTATGTAAATCCATTCCAGTATACTGAAATTCCATTACATTATGTTTGGAGGCAACAACGTATGTATTTATGTAGTTTCTTCGAAAGATGTTGAACTTTTTCATTTCCGACTGCCTCTATTACATACCGTTGATCCGAAATCGTTTGAAAATGTCAGAACTTACATAAAATAGTGTCGTTTATCATTCTTTTATTGAAGCTTGCCATGCGCGTGGTATTGCATCAAATGATAATGAGTGGCGTGATTGTTTGAATGTTTCATTCAACCAAACAAACTCACGATTTATTTGCTGTTATTTGTGCATTGAATGTTCCAGCGGATGCTCTGGCAGTATGAACTGAGTTCAAGCTATTCCTTACTGAAGATTCAAGGGGGCAGGACACTTCACAATGTATTGAAATTGTCTATTTCTTGAAACTTCAGTGTTTGATATTCCTGTAAAATAGCAGTGAAAGTCGGTATACAAATTTGCCCTCATTGATTATCATTGATGAAATCTCTGTGTCCACTTTTAATACTGAAATGTATCGATAGATTATTGAGAGATTTATTTACAAATGAATTGGATACAAATAAGTTATTCGGAGGCAAGACCATTTTATCGTGTGGTGTTTTTCGGCAGATTTTGCTTGTTGGACCGGATGGTTAACGATCAACTTTGATTGAAAATTGTATCACAAGTTGGAATGAATTTGATGAAGTTCAGTTTGTTGAATTTTTAAGATCGATTGGGAATACATTACTTTTTTAGTGGACAGGCTAATTAAGCCTGATCAACACTAACTTTTTAGAGTATTTTCTTTAAAGTTTACAATTTCTTGTGAAGGTTCGTCATTAGATATTAGATACCACCTAATGTACTATCACACCACTAAATTTTAATTAAAAAAAAAGAGAGACTTAACGGAAAAATGAGGGGTAATAATGATGGACAGAATTTGATCAGTGAGTTCACCATCGGCAGTTAGCGTAGTTATCTGGATGGACAAAATAAATCCTTGGGGAAAAATTGTCTTTCATTGAAGGATCTCTGATGAGGACAACTGGCGCGTCCGAAACAGCTATAAGATCTGCCAAAATGTTTCAATAATTCTCCTTATGAAAATTATTACGGTGCCATAAACACGCATACGCAATTGCAACTACCGTGGGCAACTTGTCTTGCCAATATATTCGCTGAGAAATAATCTTAATTTTCAATTGAATTGACGACTTCTGACTTACACTCACATTATTTATCATTAAAATATATGATATTCTGAAATTAAAACACCTTTACAATTTTGTTGCCATGTGGGAAAAATGAAACTATTGTCAGGGGAATGGCCGAATTACGGCCACGTAATATAGATCTAGCCTGTACTTAAGCTAAAATCTTATAAAGTAAATGTAAATGTAGTCTTAGATATTGATTTAATATTACCTATATTCTCCAACTGCTAAAATTATTATCTCCAAGCCAAAACCAGTCTTAATATGTTAGACCCATTTACGCAGCTGTGACGTCCAGTTTACGAGCCTTAAGAACTACGCGCACTGATAATCTCTCCGTTGAAATTGAACAGAGAATGCAGATCCTGCGTTGTGGTCAAACACCTCGTTTACTGTGTAACTCCTCGCATATTTTGTATAAAGAATTACAACTCTTAAAAACTCGTAAATACCCTCTGTTGATGGAATCAGCGCTGTGCACAGTTTCTAGGCTTAAAAGCAATCTCGATTTCAATACATCTCCACCAAGACGATCGGTCAAACACCATCCATGGACTTTAAGCGCAGAGTCATTTATCGATAAACTTACAATATATGGTAAGGGAGGCACAAACTCTACAGTCTACAAGCACCTCTTCCTAGACTCTATTACACCACTCAAAGAAAAGAATTGGTCGTCGATTTTCAATGATGGTTCAAAAAACCTGGATGCAATTTCTTTCGCAGTCGTGGGCGAGAATGCAATATATATTTCCCGAGGATTATTACTGCATGGATCGAGCGTTCCTGAAGCAGAAGCGCAAGCCACGCTATCCAGCCTACAATGTATTAAAAACAGAAGGGTAAAATACGTCATCTGCACTGACAGTCTATGAGGCAACAAAAAACTATTCCAACAGTTTAGAGTTTATAGAAAAAATACAACAATTGCTCACTGTAATGAAAAAAATTCAAAATCATGTAGATACCAGGACATTCAGGTATATCTGGAAACGAGCTAGCTTACTTAGCAGCTAAAGACGCATTAATAATTTAAATCATTCTCGAAAAAAAGTATTATTTCTTCAGTCAAGAGATATATTTGGGTTATTTGGATTTACACCACTGTGGGGTGGTAGTCCCAATTATTTATTAAATATATGAAAGATATTTATTATTAATAATTAGTAAGTTTATAAAATACTAAAACACCTCGGGATACCAGCAGCCGGAAACATGACGTCCGCCATTCGGCACCCAACAACCAGGATAGTTCCGCTTGCCATGAACACGATGTGCGGCAGCGACAGCGCGTCAATAGATGGCGCGCGAAACCAGCACCTGTTCGTGGCGCCGCACCCGAAAACTAGGTGGTGGTATTGATGTCGGCACATATATACATATAAAGTTTAGCGATGAATGGGTACGATGTGACCACCCTTATAAAAGGATCAACCCTGCAAGAGCCCCTCTGATCCTTCCTCACACTACATCTATTACCATGAACAAATACTTCACGCGACTTCGATTGGGTCACACGCTAATAACACAAGCATCTCGTAAAAACCGAAACTTAACCCCGATGTTTCTTCTGCAATAATACACCTGTCACCATCTCACATCTCCTTTTTGCCTGTCCCTGAATTTCCACCATCCGAACCTCCGAATCCAAAATAAATATCCTTCCGATTCGTTCATCCCCCTCTCATGAAAATATATATACAATATACAGTTCTCTACAACAACTAAGAATTGAAAATATGATATAAATACAATTGCATTTTTTCTTATTAAGAAAAGAAATAAATTCATTGCATTTTTTTAGTTTTAGCATATGTTGGAGCAAGTTTTTTTGTAATTATAAAGAAAGTGCAGCACCGATCGATCGGTGAATATATTCTTGCTTTTGGAAGGCGAAACGTGTGAGTAGGTCAAAAAAAGCTGGGTGCCATTTCTTTGGACCATTCATTATCGATGAGAACCGTAAAATATTGTCTCCTAGAATTTGAATTCCAAAATATTTTACATGAACATTTGAGCAAGTCGATGCGATTGACAAGGTGGGTGCCGATAGCATCGACTTCAACTCATTGCTTGGATTCGTAATTCAATGATCTAATTTAACTACATTGTTAAATAAATATGTGCATATTTCATAATTTTAAGTTTTAAATTATTAGTTACCTGACACATTATTCAATCTGTCAGTATTAAGGCTTCACTTTTAGATTTTTAGCCAGTGAATTATAATTCTGTCTCATGCCTGCGCACCATCGAAACGACCGTTCAAACAACAATAATGTCCACGTCTTCTTTAGCATTCATCTTAATCCAGACTTGAGAATACTACTTTGTGTTATATAGCTCCATTAGAAGAATTGTGTACAAAGATCCAATCAAAACAGAACTAATATCATGCCCTGTGATCGTTAATTGAGCTAGAAGCTGCCCTTATTTTAGATTAAGAAATTGGCAGCAGACAGGTCCATTTTTGGGTAAGGGTCTATGCAAACATGGTCCCACATAAAAAATGTGATATACATGATTAATTAATTAATGACAAGAAGCAACCATCTCATTGGCACCACAGGATAATTAAACACAAGAAACATTCTTAATGGCATCCAATTTGAATTTATTCTTAGGAAAGGTCACATATACTAGCTAAGATATTAATGCACCTTTTGAAAATCATCAAACCAGAAGCTTTACAGTTTCATGGCAAAATTTTACAAATTTATAAGAAAATTTCCAAGCAAGAAGCAGCACTCACCCCTAGTTGGTTGCTCCTCACACATACGCCACTTGCAACTAAATGGTGCATTAAATAAGTTATAAATTTCATGTCAAATACGTGACATTTCACAGTTGATTAATTGAAATAGACGCAGCAGCAATTTCCAATACGGCTGAGCCAGTAAAATTGCCAACGAAATACACAAATCATGGGCGACAGGAAGCAAATATACGCATAGTGGTTGGACCTAGCTGCCTACTAGTCCACTCATACTCACCGAGTGGCAGCACAAGGATAAAACTATGACACCAGCAAATGACACGGAAAACCACATGACAAGACACACGTCACACAAGTGCGTAGCAGTGAGGAAGTTAAAGTTAAAATGTCAACAAAACATCATCAAACATCATTTTAGAGCCACATCAAGCAACTAGCTGCCCGGAAGGAGGATGGGAGATGGGTCAGAATAAACTGGGAAGAATTTTCGGTGGGCAGGGCAGAAAGTTATCAAAAACTTTTTAAGATAAACATCTACTCAGTGTGCAAGTGTGCTTGTGGGTGCTTGAAAGTACTGGTGTGTGCGAATGTGTGCTCAGGCCACATGACATTTGTACTCACGCTGCTTTGACAAGCTAAATTGTTATTTCGAGATAACAGGCAGCTCCGGTTGCGCATTGCAGGCAAGCCAGTCAGGCAGCCAGGCAGCGAAAGACAACTGTGGGCGTTCGCAACTGGTAATATGTAGTTTTATTTATTTTCCATTCAGTACTTTTATTAGGATGCTTGAGTGAAAACGAAAGTTTCGAAATTGTTTTCCACACTTCTTCGTTTGTGACTTGCTGACAATGGGGGGTAACTCGAGCTTATGTTTTACAAGTCTATTAAGTTCATATCTTATCTTAGGCTGTCAGCTATTTTCTCGTGAGCTTTGGTAGGCGTTTCCGTTGCAAGGCGTCCAAATGTCGCACGATGAGGCGCGGATGGTTCATAGAGGGTTGCAAAAGTGAACTCCGACACAAATACATCCAATGAATGAGTCACATGTCAATCATTTGTTGCCGCATGTACTGCCTTAGCACATTCATTAAAAGCCAATTCTAAGGAAGATAAAAAATCTCTTTGACAAGGAGGAACTATGGTACCATAATAGAGTGCAAATTGTTGCATTAAATGCACACATCACGTTAAGCAATTATTTGCATTTACCTTAACTCAGTTTCCCGCGATGATTTAACGCTAACTGCAACACACTCACAAATGGTTGTCGTCATCTATTTTGTTAAAAGGTTTCTTCCTTCCGACATTCTGTGTCCTATTCCTGGTGCTGCAATAGCTGCTCCTTCCTGCTGTGCCGCTCTCTTGACACCAAACAACGACAATGAGAAGAATTTTTACTTCATACTCCTACAATATATTAAAAAGTTGCCAACAAAAGATTTGTTTACTCAGTCTTTGCTTTTATTGGTGCCGCATCGTCCTCCCCACTCCACTAGCTCAGCAGTGACATTGTCAATTGGTGTTACTGTTGTTGTATGCTCAACGTAAAAATTGCAAACTGTTTAACGTAATTTTAAAATACTGGCAGTTCCCGCAAGTGTTGTTCACATGAAGCGCACTGGAAAAAAATTCTCATACCCAGCTGATGCTATATTAAATAATTTTTTTATTCTATTTACTGTACATAGAAATTATTGCATTATACGATATTATGTCCAATATATTTGCCAAGGATTGTACAAGTATTCGGAATTTGAAGTTCACTATATATTTCTGTCTTTCGATTTGTGCGGTCTAGAGAAGATCAAAGCACATTCTAATTTTTATATATGACAACAGAATTGTAACATTTGAAATTGTACCTATAATATTCCACAGAAATGAAAATCTGTTTGAAAACTTTAATCCGCATCGATTACCATGTGAAGGGAAAACGATAACCATCAACAATTATTTCACCTTATTCGATCGTTTCAACAACGTGAAAAATATCCAACAATGACGCCATTTCTAAAAAAGTGCATTTGGGAGGGTTGTAAATATATATATATATATATATATATATATATATATATATATATATATATATATATATATATATATATATATTCACAAAAGCAAAATTGTTTCATTCTGAGGTAGTAAATTAGCAATATAAAAGATTTGGGTCTGACTCTTTGCCAATG
The DNA here is from genome assembly GCA_920105625.2 of Clusia tigrina. NCBI lineage: Eukaryota > Metazoa > Arthropoda > Insecta > Diptera > Clusiidae > Clusia > Clusia tigrina. The sequence goes on from OV050030.1 coordinate 376,173,125, forward strand.
CTAATAGTGCAGTTGGAAGGTTGTTAATGTGTCTTCTTTACCTAGTGGGAATTTGGCCACAGTCTGACAGTCATTCTTAATAATAGTGTAACACTGAGCATATAAACACGGAAACAATTCATATAGAGAGCTCAAATCGCGGAAAAGTGGGTTTAATAAAACCACTGTTAATTGTTTTTGTATTGGAGCTACTCTTACCCTACGTCTCCACGGGCAATTTTTGATGGCATGCCATTGGCAATTTCAAGCAAATTGCCAATGGAGACTCCAAATTGCTTCAAGTTGGCAATTTATGTTATGAAATATGTTATGCCATAAATTGCCAACGTGCTGTGTTGCAATCAGTTGTCATTTTGTTTGTTTGACAGCCTTTTTTAATTTTTTCGTGACGCTCACAGTGGAAGCATCGTCGGACATTTTCGTTTTACCGCATCTATTAAATTAATAAAAACGCTAAAATGAATGGAGACTGTGCATTTGCATTCTTTGTAATAAAGGATTCACCCAGAATTTCGGTTTCCTTCTTTTTCCTCTTCATCGTATAAATAAAAAAATTTTTCAAGCGTGGGCACAGCGAACTGGATTGCTTGACGGCATTTTCAAAATGACAATGGCATAACATCACAATGCCCACCATTAAAATATTGCCAACCTTTGCAATCGAATTTGACAGATGTTATGCCATCAAAAATTGCCCGTGGAGACGTATAACACGCTGTGCATTGGGATCTAGACAGCTAATTTTTATTAAACCACTTTTTTCCATATCCACTCTCTATATGTATTGTTTGCTTAGTGTTAAAACTATAATAAAATATAATAAATATGTAAATATAATAATTAAACCAAAATTTTTTCAAGTGTACTCCATGATCCCATCTCCTTGTTTCTTGTAAAATATAAATCTCATTATGTTCATTCAGGTCACTACAAATGCACAATGATTTCTATTGCGAATATTCGCTTCCGCGGCACATCCCCACCACTTACCGAAACACACAATGTTGCATGGTGGAACAAAACGCACACAAAGCAAAGAAATGATGAACACACACACTCGCGTACTTGTCAACATCATGAAACGCTTAGCGGAGCACATTACTGCGCATTGTTTGTAATTTTTCCGCGCGTTTTTCTCTTTCTTACTCCTGCCCAGCAGGAACCATTTCGGCAGAGAGCAGAATTCCTGCTACAGCTAACTCCATCTGGCTCACTGGTGTGCTGGGTACCACATGCTGCGCTGCAGCGAAAGTTGGATGTAGCACTACTCTGGTAAAGGGTTCCGCGATATGAAGGCAATTGTTGCTACTACTGTTGACTACTCCTTTTGCTCCTTTTTTTGCCTTTTGTGACTTTGTTTTTTTAAGTTAGTGGAAATGCACTCTGCGTTACGCTAGTTTGCTGCACTTTGATGATGATGATGACACAAATTGTTAGTCTCTGGAGTGTAGAACTTTGCAGACACGCAAACATGCCGTGAAGTGTAGTGTACTCAGTAGTGGCTGGTTGGCAAAAGCTGGTTGCTGGTGCAGTCTCTGCTGATTCTGCTGCTAGTGATGATGATGTTGATAAAAGTTAGAATTATTTGTGAAGTTAAGGATGCAATTACAGATAATTGTAGTCCTGTGGTGCGATATTTTTTAAATTGTCCAGCCAATATTTTTCGGAAGAATTTTAACTATTGACTGCATCAGAGCAGTTGGACTTCCTACGATAAGTAGAAAACTGAGTGGATAACGTCTTAGTTAAAATGTCCACGAAGTTTATTATTTATTTAAATAATTTGCAGTTGTTGTATTTGCATTCATACTTCTGAATGTTTATTTTGATATATGTACACATATAATTAGGTGCTTATTTAACATATTTATTACATAGTAAACCAAAAATGTCTATACCTGGCGCTTAAGCCTCGAAGCATTTGCAAGTTTATGCATAATCTTTGTATAATGAGTGGTGATGGCCTTGTTCGGAGCACCGAGAATTGCCTGATGTCTATTTTATCACATCACATAAAAACTGATTACTTATCCTCTACTTGGAAGTTGTGAATTTGTTAATAATCATTCCTCGTACTTGAATTCGGTTATTCAAGCTTTCAGAGTGCACTACAAGTAAACATCTGATTGGGAAAGTCAGATTATATATAAAGAGTTCCTCAACGATAAGTCACGACTAAAATCTTCGCGAACCCCGTTTAATGACGCTCAATACAGAATTAGAAACCCCATTTCAATCTCAATTTTCCAGTCTTATCGATTGAGGAAGACGAAATCGATTAGTTCATTTTGTTTAATCATTGAAGAAACGTAAGAGATCGGAATCATTGAAGCGAAGTATGTAATTTTCTAAGTAGATTTCGAACACAGCTTATTAACGAGAAAATTTTTTAATTACAGATATTTAATTGCAATTTTTGAATTTATAAAGAAATCAAAATGTTTCACTAGAATTAGTGTTGTCCGATATGTTTTCGGTTGTTTGGTTTTTCAATAATGGTAACCATATTCTATTTAAATAGAACATCCGATTAATAATTTATGTAAAATTATACATTTCCCCAAATTTTAGCGAATAAAAATTCCCCTGCAGTAGTAACTGAAATATAAGAAAATGCAACCGATGCAGCCACGGAAAACACTGCTATTTTAGTAATGCTTTTGAAACAGTATCCATAGGAAAGATTTCGAAGAAGTTACTTTCATATTTAGTTATGGCATCAATGCTGGTTGAATATTATTGGTAACTCGCTACCTCTTCCCTCAAATTCTCACTCTGAACTATATTGGTTGAAACATCTACTTACCAACATACTCAGATTATAATTGCCCCGACAAGAAAATTTGCATAGAACAGAATTCGCTATTAAACTGCAAGATACAACATTTAGTTCTTGATATGCATCCAAATTTGGATCTATATAACAACTGCTGCAATATATCGGAAATTTGTCTCAAATTAATATACTATCCACAATTTTAGATGTCCAGTGTTTTTAGTGTAGCGCCTACAAATGAAGTGGCACATTTGGTAAATTAACAAAATTTGACTGCACTGCCGTTAAGTGCGAAAATATTTTGTTACAATTTTGCCCAATTTTGATGGCACCACTTTGTAGCCGTCGGGCAACATTGTGCTTTCCAAATTGAAACAATGAAAGTTATGTAACATGCTCAACATTGCAGGGGGTCTTAAACTTTTGACATGAACTTTCATAATTTTAGTGCTTAAATCAGAATTCAACAAAAGCATTTTAAAATATTTTTTATGAAAATTAGTTTATGCAAATAAGGGTCGCACAATACAGAAATCTACATATGATTATCTAGTTTTTATAAATGAATGAATTATATTTACAGTAAAATAAATGATAATCTTTTAATTAATAGAATTCACCATCATTTCAGCAGGCAAATGATGGTGAATTCTATAAGTTCAAACCTATAAATACCAATATTCAAATTGCATTTGTAATGAGCTTGGAGGGGTGCTGAAAAGAAACTGAGTAAATAGCAAGCTTTCAATATCTTCCATACGCATGCTTATCTTTCAGTAAAGCTGCTTTGGTTAAACTAGATACGGTCGCAAGTTGCATATTAAATTGTATTAGACCGCGACATCTTAGATACATACGTGATTTTGTAAATACCATTTGTTCTGTACTGAAATCCCCACATTGCTTCTCCTACTGGGACCCTTCTTTCAAGCAACATATCTCTTCAATACGTCGATTGATTATGGGTTTAATACTCTGAAGCACTGAAACCACATTATATAATCAAACCATGTTCCATAATAGGAAGGAGACGCATTTATTTTATCTGAAAAAAGGAAACACCCTAAAAATATTGAATGCAAAATATAAACTTTTAAAATGCATTTAACGTGGATATAAGTATATAGTACTAGCAGAATATGCGATGTCTTTTTGAAATATATGTGTTAGCAGTTCATGGTTATTTGGATTAGGCTGGTTCAATAACTGCTCTATCTTAAGCTGGAAAGCATCAGATCATCTCAGATCTTACTAAGTTTTAGCTTACGCAGAATGATATAAAGATGTTCATTAAACGGTCAAATGAAAATGGTTGTTAAAGGCATTTGTTTTTTCGAAAGTTGAATTTTGTAAAAATGGTTATTAATATTCAAGAATCAAACAGTATTTGTGGAAATGTTATTTTGCTTTGTGTGTTAGCAAAGTAATTGTGATTGGAATGTCAATTGAAATCTATATCATATATAGCCCAAAGCACTCCCATAAGTACCTGTACAATTAAATTAATTCGGACACACTTTCCCATTTACATATTCGGAAAAATGGTGTAACTTATGACAACCTATAAAACCCTTAAGTGGTTTATTGAAATGAACCCATAAACCATGCTCTCAATAAATTTCGACCATCTCTTCATCTCCAGTCTGTTATTCTGCGTTCATGTAAAGAGATAATTGAATTCATTTCTAACCAATGCGAGCAAATGTTAAAACACTTTCGTGTTAGTCCGAATGAAGGCAATATTTCAATCTACAAGAACGTTGCCAGAAGAAGGCAACAGCGTGTCAGGGAAAAATTAGTTCAACGTAATTTTTGCAAACCACAGCAATAATATTATAGCAGAAATGCTTGACTTGGTCAATCTGCACAATTAATCAATTGCAAATTTAGCCAAAATGAAATATTTTACTTCTCCAGAACTTGTAATATTAAAATCAACATAACCACCGCTCGCACCACCAACACGCCACTCCAAAGTGCAAACAAATCAATTATTTATAGAAAAGAAAAAAATGCAAAAACTCCGCCCATTGAAGTTGGTGAGCACTACTCACACCGCTTACTGTGCTGCAGCTCTTCGCCTTTTGCTCTGAGTGAAAGCGCATAAATCTTCAGCTACAGCACATAAATCCTTGCAGCAAACCCAACCAAGGATACAGCAGCAGACGCTTGCAGCACGCTCAATTGAAAGTGGTAGTAAAAAGCTGGTCATAGGGAAAATGTTTGGCGGACGGGAAAGAATTGGTTAAAATACGAATTCGAGTATCTGCCGAAATTCCACTGCGAGACCAGAATGCGGTCTACCAAAACACATTTTACTTGCGGTGAAAAGTGAAAAGTGTCTACCAACATAGAAAACACCGCAAAAAATGCAACACTACAGAAAAGTTTCAACAAAAATAATCAATTTTTGATTTTCAGCCAATATAAGTTTTAAAGATTCTTCCCGGCAAAGCGCTTGAGAACTCATAGCGTATGAAAAGGGATACCAAGAAGGATGCTTTACAAGGCTGCGAAGTTGCAAAAGAAGACATCAGCGCAACATAGCACTTTCAACTATAATTCTCGCTTCATTAAATTCAACCCCAAGGAGTGAAGCCAAAAATGAAAAAGTGCCTTGACCATAAGGTTCAGGTTAAAGTTTTCATAAAGTTCACGGCTGGCACGGTCCGGTCTGCACAAGAAGGCAGAGAGCAGACGAAGAATTATAGTTTTCTTCAAACATTTTATGTAAATAAATAAATCACAATAAACCGTGCGGAAAAATTGCAAATACTCGTAAAGCTTGAAGTAGTCTCCTCCAATCCCCAATCATTTTCCTTCTTTAGCAAAGTAGCTTCAAGTTTGTGCACAAACTGCTTCTCTTTTGCACTTTTAACCCCCTCGACAAGAACTTGAGTAGTTCAAAAGCAGCAAATCTGTTTCTAACGTTTACTTTCAATAACTATCGCATTATTGTTATTAGTTCAATGTTCATAAAAATAACCATAATCCTTGTCTTCCATTGGTATCATAACAATCTCTGTCCTCCTCGCTCATCTCTTCTCCCTCGACCCTCCACCTATCTTCTTACGGTGTTACATGGTATTCCTCACTTGGTGTACGAGTAGTTATTCCTTGCCGGTTGGTATATGCTGCCGTTGCTGTTGTTCTTGTTCGTGTTTTGTTGTCGTTCCTGCTCCCTTTGTTATAGTACAATGCCATAATGATACTCTTTAGCTGCAATGTTTGACAAAAATGAGGGTCAAAGTGTCATGCAGCTCATTTTCGACAAAGTACAGACATTAAGGATTGGCGCTATCCTTGTTAAGTTTAAAGTTCACACCAGTTTTCGTGGGATTTGAGAGAGTCAGTGGCAATGAAAAAATCGAATAACCAAAACTTTCATATTTATTAAGAATATTAGCACAGTGAGAATATTCAAAAATGAGTGTTAATTGAGAGTATTTAGGGTTTTTGTTTAGAAATAAGAGACTAAAAATAGGCTATGATATTAAGTATTAGCAAATATGCATGTCAAAGGGTTTGTTGTCCAGGATTTTTTCTGAGGTTACTTAATTGCAGGAAATAATCATCTCAGTGTATTCGCTGTCAATTTGCTTATATGTTTCGCTGTCAATTTGTTTTCTTTTGCGGATGATTACTGCCATTAAAAACTTGTTTTCTCAAAGAAAACATATGCCTCTAATTTTTCATATTTTAATCTGCTTTTGATTTTCTTCCAAATTTACAAAGTTAGTAGTTCTCCCCGATCACCATAATTGTATCCCATAGGTCCGAATCGGCTTTCTGATTGCCTCGAATATATTGATTTTATTTTCAAGGCTGAGTTATGACGCCAAACGCTTGTCTAAGTGGATTGCTAAATATTTGACGATATTTTCTTGCGGAATTTCTATATTATTGAACGTAATGGGGGGACATGACTCTCATCTAAGAGTAACAGTTACGAGACAGCTTTTTGTCCCATTTACTCGTATTCGCCAAGGAGTTAACCATTGCTCTATTCCCCGTATGTGCATATTAATATTACTGTGTCATCGGAAAAAGTTTAAGTTTGTAATATCCAGGGTTTGTTATTGTTCATATACGTCTAAAGGCGGATAGCGGCACCAGCAGTATTTTTCCCTCGGCACAAATGCTAACTTGGGCAAATAGTCCAAAGCACTTTTGTTTTGTTCGCGGGCCAATTTCCGCGAGGAGAAAAGAAAGAGTTTAAAGTTCTGTTCAATTATTATTTTATTCTTGAGTTGAGGGCTCTTTTATACCCTCAAATCCCAGATATTTTATTTACAATAGTTCCCTTACATTATATACTGCGCTTACATTGTGTATACAATTCTTACATAATATTGCTAACAAAGTTCGGCGTTTGTATGTAAGTGTGTCAAAGTGTATGTATGTCATATAGTATGGATGTCATGCGGAGCATTTTACAAAATATGTAACTGTGCGCTACCAATTATTGTAGCATTGGATGACTTGTGTGTCTGTTGCTACCGGTCGTGGGGAAAGTTTTATACCACTACAAGTTATTAGATTTATGTCAGTTGCAAATCGAATGTATACGAGTAGATCAGATACAGCGTATAACCCTCGGGATATGGTTGCAATTTTCTCATTATTAGATGTTGGAATAACTTAGAGAACGTTGGTATGAGACTAATAGGCCTGTAAGAGGGTAGAAGCGTTCGATATTTACCAAGATTAGGCATCATGGTGATTAGCTTTAGGATAATATCCCAGTCTGAGTACTGCATTCAATATATAGGAAAACTGCTTAGTTGCAATTCCTGGGAGCTCGATAATCATCTTGCTAGCTATGAGGTCATATCCAAGTGTCTTTCTTGGGTTTAATTGCTTCTTTATTACTTTAGGAAACTTCACTTATTTTTAGTTTTGTAGTCCACGTGGTAGCTTGACTAATCAATGGTAGGAGTGTGAATTTGCTGTTGTTTGAATTTGGCTGAAAACATAATTTATATTTTCAGCAAAAGCGCTACCCTTTTCTGCATCAGATCTGACTCAATTGCCGTTATAGGTACGTATGGGAGCCTCGTACGTTATCGGTATTTTCATTTTTTGTCGTTTCCCATAACGAATAGTTAGTTTTGCTGTTGAGTAGGATAAATTCTGGAAGTAATATTTTTCCTTCTCAAGATGTAAGAATGTGAATTTTGCTTGTATTTTATTCGAAATAATAAAAAAAACACCACAGTTCTAATTATTTTGTACAGATGAGATGATGAAATTACCCTCTTATATAATCTTGAAGACTGTTTATATAGGAATAAATAAAAAAATTGGTTTTTGGTAAACATTTTTCGTATAATTGTCGAACAGCCATATAAGTATATTCCAACACTAAGGATTCCCCCAGCTTCGCTCTCTGCAAAAATGTAACTTCCTGCATGAACTCCAAGTTTATAATCAAGCACTTTTAGTAATTGTTTTTCCCTAAAAGTGTGCGACGATTTGCGTCACTTCTCAGCTCATATTTTCGTGCTGCACTTGCGGCATATCTCATGTTGCCCACTAAGCTGTTGCAGCTTATTTTGAGCACCAAACTCACATCTCCGCTGTGGTTTGCGCCGTCCCCGCTGTTCGTGCTGACACAGTGCCAGCCAGAAGTGCTAATTGCTCACAGGCCAACGTGTCCTCACGACTTTTCCGGGCATTTTCGTCAGAGGACTTTTGCAAACTCCATTAGCATGTAGCACATTTTGATAGTGTGGACGATTTCAGCCGTGGCAAAATTATAGTTGTGCAGTCCTTTTTGCTGGCAGGCGGCCATTTTATTATTTTATTTTGTACTGACAGCTTCTGGTCAAGATGTTTGTCGCTTATTTGGGGTTTCTGCTTCCCAAAGCCACAATTGCAGCATAGTGAATTTGAATGTTGACTTTCTGTCTTATTATTTACCTTTAAAGCTTTTTGCTGTTTCTGAAGCATTTTGCTTTTATTTTGATTTCACAGAATGCTAGGCTAAACTTATTTACATTTGCTTTTGAGTTGTCCGGACACTTATTTAAAAATATTGTGAGGTCATTTTGTGAGGTCGTTAAGTTTATTATTCTGTAATAATAATAACGTGTCACATGTAATTAATAAATGAAAACGGAATTGCTTTAATATGTGCGTATTGTATAAAAGATGACATGCTTCCATGAACTACACTGAAAAAAAGGGAGAATTACGGTAGATTGGCAGTCATGTTAGTTATATTTGCGGTAATTGTTCTTTATTTGTGTGGGGAAAAATTGGTAAAATTATAATGCATTGATCTAGAGAAAAGGATACAAATTTGTTTGAGCAATCTCTACTGTTCAAGACACTAAAAAAATGTTTGTATTCATGTAATATGGAAAGTGGGTATGTCCTTCCTCTGATCAACCCCATTTCTTGCAGATGGGACTAAAATGCCCACATGCTACTGCGGCTAAATCTCCAATAGATCTTAAGTTATAAATATACGTTAATAATGGGCGTGTACTGTATTCCGCCCATTTTTTCATAGTGTATAGTCTACCTACTTCTATATAGCTGGAAAATTGCGTCACTATACTCGTACAATATATTTGCCCCAAGTTATAGTCATTTAAAAAAAAGTTGTATAAAGTTTCATATATGGAATGTCGGCGAGGGGGAGGGGGCTCATATAGCAATCGGGTTCTGTATTTTTGCCCATACTACTATATTGTAAAGTTCCATTAAGATATCTCTAATGGTCTCGAAAAAATGCCTACAAACCGACGGACAAAATCAAAATTGTTAAAAAAGTGATTATGGTTATTTGTGTATATAAATACTACCATTCTGGTAGTTGAAAAACCGCTCAACTACACAAACTTAGTATACTATTTCTTCCTTTTTTAATGTAAAGGCATAGAGTAATACTAATCTATGGGGTAAAGGGTATAAAATGAAGATCACCGTAATGCTCGAAAAAGCAGTATATCGAGCATCAAAAAGGTGACTGAGGTGACAAAGGTTTGAAGGCTGAATAAATTGGAAAATCAGTTCTCATAAATAACAAACACTAGACGCCTGATACCAAAACCGAGTACTTATGTGATCTCTTACAACGTGATGATATAATAATTGAAAGTGAAAATGCTACTTAACAAGAGCACGTAAACGATTTGAAAAGCATGATGGAAAATATGATGTTTTCCATCGAAATATGCAAGGGCAAACTGTTGAAATATAGAAGCGGAACACAATCAAGAATGATAAAATAGAAGATTGCGCCAAAGCTGCTACGAAAATTTCCTCTCTTTGCGCATCTCGTCATAAGGCGCACACGAAATGAGAGAACAATATTTATCATATTTTATAATAATATATATATAAATAAATGTGAAATAATATATTTTAATTGATTTGGCATTCAAATTTTTGTTCTATTTAATAATTTGTTGGTTAAATTTGTGCTGTGAAAGTTGTTATTTACTGTTTTGGTGCGATGATGGGAATATAAAATGAAATAGTTATGGGAAATGAAATTCTAATGTGTGTGTATTTATTAAATATATGTGATATAATATTAATTTATTTATATCTATTAAATCACTACACAAATTAATTTTTTCTTTTTTGGTACATGAAAATCCCCTTAATCCGCTGCTTAAGTACTTTTTATCGAACGAGTTTTTCAATAATTTGTACTCATTTACTTGCAAGTGCATTTGTTAAGTTATATGTTATTAAATATATTTAAAATCCTTTTAATTCATAAATTATTGCCTTTGTACATGCATTTTTTCATTCTTGGAACACAATAGTAAGAGCGTAGAACGGGTTGTTGTCTCGTCATAAAATCCGAATCTAGCCGACGGATGAAACATCATTAACAGTGAAACATTTCGTAGATCATGAATCTTCTATTCGAATTGGGAAGAATTCGCAAATAACATAAAAAAGAATTCGCTTGTGTGAAATAGTAAAGGTAATGCGATTGTTCACTGATCATCGACGTTTAAACCATCATATCGCAAAACAAATGTATGATTCACCAAACATCAAGCATTCATAAATTACAACCAACTATCTTTACGAATTTATGAGAATGCCCCTAGGGCTCACAATTGCGCCATTTTATTTCAATTATTGATACAGAGATATGGTACATTATAAGTACGACATATTGGTGGGCAGCAATGGTTAGTGACTGTTCGCCGACTTTTCGGTGGATCAGGGTGAGACCTACAAGGTAAAGTCTCTGATCGCTTCCCACTGGGGGTTGCCAGAACCAAGTCGACACACTGCTCAAACCAAGTCGACACACAGCCTCCTCGTGGCGTCTCTGGAAAGCTACCTCAACATCCGTTGGTTAGTGAACTAATGTGTGCGGCAAAACTACCCCTCATAGAGGTTGTGCGTCGGGCTTGGAACCCATCATGGAAAAATACACTTCACTGAAGACTACCAAATGCCTCGGATAAGGTTACCCAATTTTGATGACGACCCCCGGAAACGTGCAATGGACAGCGATTTAAAGATATGCAACTGGAATATCCGAACCCTCAATAGGGAAGGTGCCTCTATCCAGGTGGATGACTTCCTCATGAGATATAATGTCCATCGCATTACAGGAAATGCGATGGACAGGTCAGGGTTGCTCCAAAAGAGCGCCTGTGACGTCTACTACAGCTGCCATGTGGATAGGCACGAATTTGGCGTTGGATTCGCGGTCGGTAAGCGACTAAGCTACATTGTCTCCCGGTTCACGCCGGTAAATGAACGGCTGGTCATCATTCGCATTAGTGCGAAATTCTTCCACATAAGCCTAATTTGTGCCCATGCTCCTACGGATGAGAAAGACTATGTGACTAAGGATGCTTTCTATGCTCTGCTTGAACAAACATACAAGCGATGCCCCCGCTATGATATTAAAATCGTGCTAGGCGACTTTAACGCCAAGGTGGGCAAAGAAGGCATCTTTAGTCCTACGATCGGAAAATTCCGTCTATTCGAACAATGCTCCGATAATGGAATGAGACTGATCGACTTTGCCGCAGCAAAAAACATGGTAGTTAGTACCACCAAGTTCCAACATCTCGATATACATAAGGCCACCTGGCTGTTCCTTGATCCATGAACACGATACCAAATTGATCACGTTTTGATAGACGAAAGGTACGCTTCCAGTATATTGGACGTATGCACGATCCGCGGCGCTAACATCCACTCGGACCACTACTCTGTCGCAGCCAAGGTTCGCACGCGCTTGTGTGCGGCAAAAAACGTACGGAACACGATACAGCGAAAGCTTGATATTGAAAAGCTGCAATCAAAACGGACAGCCCAAACCTTCGCTACTCGACTCTCATACCTGCTTTCACAAAGCTTCCCTTAACTCGACGATATATGCGCGCAATGGAACCACATTTCCCGCTCTTTGCGGGCTGCTGCCGAAAAGGTGCTTGGCTTCCAACGCCAGCAACGGAAACAGTGGTACGACAACGAGTGTCGCGACGCTACTGCAGCGAAAGTCGCAGCGTACCGATCCACCCTGCAATCAGTTGTAACTCGAGCACCTAAGGAGAGATAAAGAGGGATGAGGAGGCAGGAGAAGCGGCTTTTAAAGTGCAAGAAGCGCGAGATGGAAAAGCGCGAGTGCGAAAAGATCGAGATGTATGGTAGCAGGAATGAGACCCGAAAACTCTTTGAATGAATAAAATGCCTCACTAATGGTTTAAACACCGGGGCCTCTTCCTGCAGGGACGAACACAGAAACCTGGTGACAGATGTCCAGAGCATGCTGACGATATGGATTCTCACTTCTCGAAACTACTGAGCAGCGATGACGCTAACAATTCCGCCCACGGAGAAGGTGATCCAAACTACCCGGTTGCTGATGACGGCGTTGATGTACCGCCACCCGCCCATGACGAAATCTTGAGAGCTATTGCCCGTCTGAAGAACAACAAAGCCGAATGGTCTGCCCGCAGAGCTTTTCATGACATGCGGCGAGGAGCTGACAAAACGCATGCATATGCTCCTAAGCAGAATATGGTCGGGCGAAGATTTGTAATACCGTAAACAACTTCGTGTTAATCGCTTAACAGCTTGTCATCCATCGATGATCCGGAATCCCTGGCGAGCATATTGGAGAGTGGCTTGAGTGCTACCATGGAGTGTTCGTTGTGCTGGTCTAATTATTAACATTGTAAGGAAATTGTTACTTGGAATAAATAAATGGAATGCTTGCGCCACGTATTGAATTCCATTCGCTTCTACAATAGGGTACATCTTCAGCAATTTTTTTTTTTTGGTAATGATCTTGTAGTTTCAAGAGTTGTGATTTCGATGTTGATGATGTTCAAGAGTTGAATGAGGCAGCATAGACAAATCCAAACCTTCATTGCAGCATCGTGCTCGTGTCATAAACACAAGTAGCCAGATTTATGCAGTTTACCGAGCGAAGGTAATAAAAATCGTTGCTAAAAATAAAAGTCTGTCTAGAGTTGAGTACTTTTCTACAATGAACCAGTCATGAGTCGCAATTCTTACTATTACAACCTGAATAGATCTTGATTCGGCGAATGCTTCTGGTACTTTCAGCATAGCCTGGAGCCAATTAGCTTCTGAGTCTAACAGCCATGATTGTCCCTGCCACCACAGGTGGTGATACATGAGGATGGACAGCTCTCTTCATGCGCAGTCAGCAGGATTGTCTTTTGTATTTACTCGTATATAGCTCCAGTTATTTGCCGCTATAAATACTTACATCTGGCTTTCACAATTCGAAAGAAACTCCTTTGGCGCACCTAGATGGGATCGAATCCACCATATGGAAGTTGTGGTGTCAATATATGCGTAGAAACTTACATCTTCCTAAATTTCATGTCAATTTGCTTCTCATCTGATTGCAGCACTATAAGATTGTATTCACCATACATTACTTTTGACCATCGAATTATTTCTGTATATGGCTGACTTACACTATCCTACAGATTTTATTTCTTTCCTATAAGCCACCGATCGTGGCCTTCCAGATGCCCCCTTCATTTTAAAATTTCTGATTTCATTGGATCTGCCCCTTTGCATCATTATTAACCCTGTTGCGGAAAATTAACAAATTTTAATAACACTAGTTTACAAAATAGTAGTTCTTATGTATTTTCATCTGCTGAATTCGAAAATCAAGGTTAAATTTTTTTTTTCATGGAATAGTTTTTGAGTTATTGTAATTTTTTTAATTTTTCGACCTTTTTTCACGTGACAAATCATATCTCGAGCTAGAAATGTTCTATTGGGTCGTTCTTGATACCCAATGCAAGGTATTGAAATGACTAACAAACATGTATAATCGGATGTTATAAGCGCGATGCCATGGAGCGTGGAAATTGTGCGTACCTGCGACTGAAAATGTGACACCCTGCCGATAAGAATGCACTCGAGACGGAAGAGGTACAAAAGGAAATCGGAATAAAAAAAATCTTAGGGGCATCTCTCAACTTTTGCGAAGCGATGGAGGAAGAAAAGCTGGACTCAATATCCAAAACCATGAAGAAGCCGGAAGAGGATTCTGAAAATCATTAAGATACATGTAAGGTCGCCTCTACCAAACTTCATGTAGAGAGGGGTGGGGTGAGATGCGGCTTTGATCCAGAAACCGTGATTAGCCTAGAATGTGGTATCTGCAGTAAAAGTGCAAAATTTTTATATATACTACATAAGAACGACAACTAAGATGAATACGGCCATTCTGGTGAGTAAGCGTATATTTACCTAATCTCTCTACAGAAAACTTGCCGGTTATAGTGATAAAGAGCGGCAGGGATGATCCCTTACTCCTTACTTCCTACTATACGAGGTGTGATCAAAAAATAACCGTTATTGTGTGATCAAAAAATAAAGTATTTATTTATTCATCAACAACTATCTTGTCCCCTTCAAAGTAATTCCCCTCAGATATAATACACTTATGCCAGCGTTTTTTCTAATCCTCGAAACACTTCTGAGACGCTGTTTTTGGTATCGCCAACAGCTCCTGTTTCGATTTTTCTTTTATCTCCTCAATCGTAGCAAAACGCTTTCCTTTCATCGGTGTCTTCAGTTTTGGAAAGAGGAAAAAGTCAGCGGGGGCCAAGTCCGGTGAATACGGTGGTTGAGGCATGATAACGGTTTTGTTTTTGGCCAAAAACAGCTCCTGAGCGATGTCCATGCGACGTTGTTTTTGCTCAAAATTTAGCAATTTTGGAACAATCTTCGCTGCCGCACGTTTCATGCCTAAAACATCCGTAAAAATTCTTGGCATGAGCCGAACGATATACCAACATCATCAGCAACCTCTCTGATAGTGATTCGATGATTATCCAAAATCATTTTCTTCACTGCGTCAATGTTTTCATCGGTTGTTGACGTGCTCGGGCGACCAGGACGAGCATCGTCATTGACATCTTCTCGGCCTTCCTTAAATCGGTTATACCACAATTGAACTTCTGTTCATAGTAGACTCGCCAAAGGCCACAGTCAATATTTCAAATGTCCTTGCGCTTTTAATTTCATTTTTTACACAAAACTGAATACAGTTTCTTTGGTCCATTTTTTCGAATAGTACAAAATCGAAGAGCACACCAAAACACGACTAACCTTTTTATCTGTCAAAAACAAACTGACAATCCAAAATGGTTGGTATTGCCAACATATATAACAGACATGTGTACCAACATAACAGAAAAAAAATACGAACATCGAACATACGTAACTCACGAAAAGATGAAAATAACGGTTATTTTTTTATCACACCTCGTATACCATATAAGGACAACGTGCCACCACAGGGCCTTCAAAAGCTGGTCTTCGATACGAGCAAAGGGTGACAGCCATTGATCATAGGATTGGATGAAAACGCACACTACATGAACGACAGGCGTGAGTCATTGGTTAACTTTATAATTTAGAGAACTTTCACAAAGCGAATCGGGGCGAAGAGCCCGTATATATCGTTCCCTAGGAACATATTAGACATTACTCTTCATACGAATAGAAATACACAGTGGAAGAATAGAAAGTACTCATTCTCTAATCATAAACACACAAGCTTCAATGTCTACCCAAAACAAACAGGCAAAGTTTTTCCAAACTGGGACCTGTATAGAGAATCCGTGACGGGAAGCTGGCTGGACCAAATATAATAGCATCGCACAACGAACTCGAGGAAAGTGTGAATATGATGACTGAAACTCTTGGCAAAGCTAATAAGATCTCATGTCCTCCAGGCGTACAAAGCGCAGACCCAGGCCATCTTAGTGCAATAAAGAACTTGGTGCACAATGGCACTACGTACATGAAATATTCAAGCTGGCCTGAGTAGCGATTTGTGAGAAATGCTGAGGTGAATACAAGGATTTGCTTAGGGTGCACAAAAATAAATTCTCATTTTTCTTTGGCAGTATAGAGAAGATGGCTGACGTATCAACGTTCAGGAGGCTATTGTCAACGCATCCCCTTACCATGCCTTCCTCAGAAGTAAAATGAGGATTGGAGAACCAGCAATCCGGAATCGCTTGAAGCGCTCATAAACGCGCACTTTCCTGGCTGCATGGGTCTAACAAGTCGCGATGTTCCCGGAAAAAGGGGGAGCGGCGAGTGACACAACATATTTACAAAATCAGGAATAGAATGGAATCTATCTCATTTGAGCCGTTCAAATCGCCCAGAACTAATGGGGTATTCCGGCTTTCAACACAGAAAGCTATACACCTGGTAGCACCATGGCTACAACGTATCTTCAAAGGATGTCTGAGGTACAACTTTGTGCCGGTGGCCTGGAGGGTGGTGAAGACTGGGTTTGTACCAAAAGCAGGTAAAGGCAGCCATCTTCATCCAGTGAATTCTCGTCCAATTAGTCTGACCTCATTGTATTTCTGTATTTCAGTATGTTCTGTGTATATTTCTGGATATTGCTGTAGCGTTCAACAATATTTCAACAGGACCTATTCAGACTAGCAGAATGGAATGGCACAGAAACGTGCATAGGGATTCCACAGGGAAAAATACGGTACTTTTCACGAGTAAGTATAAAGTCCCACAATGGAGGCCGCCAAAACTGAACGGTGAAGTATTGACCATAAAAATATATATCGACAATACTTAAGAATAATTGTGGACTTGAAATGTTTATGGAAGCTCAATGAGGAAAGGCTCCCAACGCTACGTACGCATGCAATAGGATGGTTGGAAGAGCGTGGGTCCATTCCATTGTGGCCTATATTCCTCAAGAGTAGAAAGGTGTGGTGGAATGTAGTAAAGAGACAAAGTAGATATCTCTAGCCCATTGAAAAGTTCAAAGGCTCGACGCATTTTGCATCACGGGAATCTAAGAGATCCTTTGAGCATAGCTCTGTAGGAAGGAGTCACACAACAGACACCGACTATGTAACTACAGTCTTCTGCCTTGGGAATGCAATAAGGATACTATTTAGGATGAAGGTGGGTGCACGGGGATATCAGACAGGTGCAGGATCTTCAATATATGTACAGACGAGACTAAATTGCAGAAGGTGTGGGTGCAGGAGTCTACGGTCTCGAATTAAATATCAGTATTTCTCCGGCTGAGGTATTTGCTGTCAGTAGAATCAGCAGAGCTAGCCTGATCACGAGATTCTAACAATAATACAATAAACTTTTATATAGACAAGTGCAGGCTATACATCTACTGGGTGCCAGGACATAAAAGCATAGAGGAAATGTGACTGCAGGCAAAACTTCCAAAAGCGGAATTAATTTACCGGAACTTATATGCAAGCTGTATGACAAGCGGTATACCACGTCTACTACTAATTCCATACAACTTTTGCTGATGGATGACAGGGATACAGATAGGCTACTGGCTAAAGGCAGTACATGTGAAAAAGATGACCAATAATTGGTGTAGGAAATACGGACAGGCTCCAAGGAAACCTTGGAGCATCTCCTATATTCCATCAATCGCTATAGAACGCTTAAAATACTTGGGTTTCCCTGGTTTGGGGAACTGAAAGAGTTGTCAACCCTACGTATGGCTCCACTTACAAGGCTATTAAAAACGCCTCCGTATATAATGATCTCTTCTTTCACGAGTGTGGCCTTTCAGTCAGCCAGTCTAACCTAACCTAGCATCCTTAAGAATTACCCAAAAATGGGTATGCAATACCAAAATTTAATTTTTTCCCCCTTGTATTTCTATCATTTTTCTTTTTCAGAAATTATTAGCGAAATAAACCAAAGTAAAAAATTAGCCAGAAATTGTTCTAATATATGTCCAAATTGAATTAAAATTGTCTTTAGCTCTAGTATTTATCATCAGATTTTATTCAAACGCACTTTGTTTGCTTCGTAAAACATATTCTCATCGATAAAACATAACCATTTGAACCGATTTGAAAATTATATAGGATGAATTTGTTGGTGGTTATCTTTATATTGATGGAATATTCGACCAGATCAGTCATTTGTATTATGAGATATTTGCAATTAAGTGGGACCATTATTAAGAAAATAATTTTAAAAGAAATAAATTTTCACGTGTTTCGACTTCATTATCGGAATCAGTGGGCAATTTTATATATAAAACAGATTTTAAAACATGTTATTGGCAATTTAATGAACTCCAGTTTAAGTTTATGTTTAAATGCATAACACCAACCAATTTGCGCAAATGCAACGTATGTAAAAGCCCATAATTTCACTTCATTCATTTTTGAGCTAATTTGCTGGTAAAAATATTTGGACTTAAATAAACTACCGATGCAAATGCCACACTGACACTCAGGAATACATACAAACACACCGGCATACAGATCCAGTGGTGGATTCAAATAATTTAGCAGGCATCCAAAAGAGCTCCCATGTAAGAAGAAAATATTTCCTACAAATATATTCCAAATTGATCCTCCACTTTAATATTATTGTGTGTTTACTCGTACTTTCTACAACTTCACGAAACTATTCAATTTGACAACCGAATTACGTTTGACCTACTACTGTATTGATACATAATAGCGTTTATAAAGATAGATTCCAATTAATTATTCCATTACAATCATAAATGTTATTCTTAGAACAGACTCAAAACTGAAGCTGAAAGAAACCCGATCAATAAAAACTGTGCGAATTGATTGAATCCCACCACTGCACCAGAGTATACATACAAACCAAATAGCAAATATACGAGTGCATGCAATTGCATGTAGCAAATACTGCGTTGAGTTCATTTCACTCAAAAATTCCTCGAATTTTTGTATGTCATTTGCCAATGCGACCGCAAAAAAGACTAAAAGCGACTTATTAACGCGCAATCTGAGCGTTTAAATTGACCACGACGACAAACAAACGGAAGCAGCAAGTACGCCGACCACGGCTGCAAATGGCGCCCAGCACACGCACACATGCACACAAGCCGCCACCATCATGCAACTGACATTTATCTCTGAGCTCTTACCCTCAGCAGTTGTGATTTTTTACGACTGCAAATTACATGTGTGCCGCACGCTGCAACACAAAAAGGATTTTTGCTTAATTTGTGCTTTTGCTTGTGATCCTGCTGAAAACAGTTGCCAACCGCAATGGTTTCAGCGGTAGCCAGCGCAGACGGCGGCAACACGAATTTTCCTGGAAATTTAAAATATGATTATGGACTTTTTTAATTTTTAACATTGTTTGGCATATTTTTGGGGAGTGTAGTGCTCGGTTTTTCTTTTGCACTTTCATCATTCGGCATGCCACTGCATACGCGGCACTCATTTGCAACGAATGTAAATGTTGTGACTGCGGTCAGGAACGCTGTTCGGGGCCATATCATTGCATTGCATAAGCTTCCTCGCCCCATTTTGACATGCAATGCGGCAGCCAACTTATTAATTGCAGCAGTTGCATTACAAAGTGCTACGACTGTGGTTTTACTACTTTATTTTTAGAAATTTATATGAGTCTCAAACAGAAATTAAGGTCTCCATTATTTCTATAATACAACAAAACTGCAGCAAATCATGTTTAAACAAACAACAGACAGTGAGGAAGTACGCAGCTGGAAGCCCAGGGTATTTTCTTGAGATTTACGAGAAACTTTTTATAAATCTGAAATTGTGGAAAATTTCATAGTTCGGGTTTTTGTAACCGGGTTTGTAGTTTCAATATTTTGCTAAATTTCTTAAACAAAGTGAATTATCAACCACAAAAACATTTAGACACATATCCCCCATAATAAATACTTTGGAGGGAATGAATTTTATGGTTGGCTTTTTAAAAACACCTGTATCTCACATAATATTTTCACAACTTGTTTACCAGCAGAGCAATCGAACACGAACTTCGAGGTACACGAATTCCGGTCAGGTTCTTAGAAACGATTCCAAAAAATGGTGAAATGCAAAGGTGAAGTTACACCTGATTATTTGGCCACGCATTGCATCTTTGATTGACGGGACAAAAACGAAAAAATGCAGACTGTTTTTACGTTGTTTGCGACGTGATAAAGGGACTTAATTGGTGCTTTTTGAAGCAAGTTCTTTTTGTTTGAAATGCGAAAATTTTAATTCACTTTAATTTTTAATGCCCAATGAGAAACATTGAAAATTTTCAAAAAATATAAACAGGGTAAACGCATTTCAATTGCACTTCACAGATTATTGTTGAAACACTATAAAGAAAATAAAACAAAAACAGTTATTTTAAGTCCCTCGAATATACAATATATCAGACAGCGATTTGTCACCATCAAAATTATTAGTTATCAAGATGAAAAAATGTTACTGCAGCAAATTAAAGCAATTCCTCATAAGAGTATTCCCACTCTAGCAGTGGAAGCTGCAGAAACACTTGGAAAGCCGTGTCATCCAGAAACTATACGCCGAATTTTTTCATTCATTTCATCATTTGTCAGTTGCCCGTAACCGCCAGTGCAGAGTACGATTCCCAGAAGAAATTCTTACAAAGTCTTCACTGTTTTGGAAAACAATGATTTTTGCGGTTGAAAGCAGATTCAAACTCTTTGGATCTGATGGCAAGTCTTTTGTCTCGCATAAGCCCAATAACGAACTGAACCCACAAAATGTACAAGCCACCGTCAACGGTGCTAGTCTCGTGATGATTTGGGGGTGTATGTCATCAGCGACGTGTTAACCTTTTTTATAGTGGGTAATATGGACAAAACAGATAATTTGAAAATTTTGAAAAAGATTTATTGGAAAGTCCTGACCAGCTTGGTACAGGCGATAATTTCTCCTATTATCAAGATATCGATCCAAACCATATATCGGCAATTACCCAACTGTGGATTAATTGCAATTGTCCCCACTTATTGCAAATACCAGCACAGTAGCCAGATAGGACAACTATTGCCTCGTCTTGGAAATAAACAGCAGAAAACATGAAATGTTCTATGTAACGGATCATAAATTGGCATTACAAGAGGAGTGGCGGAAGATATCACCGGGATACACAAATAACCTTACCGCCTCTATCCAATGCCGATTAAATATTGTTATTAAACAAAAACGTTATTCCATTAAGTACTTGTGATATGTTTTCATGTAATAATATATGAATTATTAATGTTTTTTTACACCCTTTTCCTTTAAAAAAGATAAAAAGTGTACACTAAGTTAGTGGGGCTGAAAATTGTTGATATTGTCCATTCGTCTGACCGCCTGTGACCACTTTTACACCGTTATAGCTATCTTAATGAAACTTTACAAAAATATAGTCGGGAGAAAAATACAGACCCTTATTGCTATATGAGCCGATTTGCCCCCCCATATATGCAACTTTTTCCACTTTTTTTAAAATTACTATAATTTCAGTCCAATTGATGGAATAGAGATGGAATTTGGCATTTATGGAGACGTGGGTCCTATTACACACTATGCAAAAGTGGGCGTTTTATATTAACTACCACACCCACTATTAACGAATATTCATAACTTAAGATCTGTTAGAGACTTATGTACGCGATTTTATGAAAAGCTTCAAGTAGACATTATAATGTTAACTGCAAGAAAGGGTTAATCAGAGAAAGGACATCACCATTTTCAGTATAGAAAACTTACGAATCTAAAATTTAAATTAGCCTACCTATGCTCATATTGATGCTATGGGGAAAAAAATGTCCACGCCGATAATAAAATCATTACTAACTTCCTATTGAAGCTTTATCAACTAAATTCCACATGAAGATTGCGGGTACTAACAATAATCACCAGACAAAAAATGGGCGGGTTATTTTCACAACCACGCCAATTATGGACACATTTTTATAGCTTACGACCTATACAGTATTTTGGGCGAAGTTTTAAATTAGTACGTATATTGATGCTACACACAAGAAATGGGTTCGATTAGATAAAAGACCCGCCTCCATCCCATATAATGATTTTTGGGGACCCCACTTTAAGAAAATTACTATATCTGTGCTTCTAATGATGATATGTATATGAAAACAAATTGGTGTACAGGTATAAAGCAGAGTAGCCTTCTATCTTTAGTATATTTAAACGATTTACATGATTATGTTGGTTATGTCCACGTTTGCAATACAAAGCCTAGTAATGTATGCAGATGACATAGTGTTTTTAGCTGATAAGCCAGAAATCTTACAGCATATGATAAACCAACTAGAAAACTACTACCGAAAATGGAATATGGAGGTTAATCTCAGCAAATCAGAAATTATCGTATTCCGCAAGGGTGGCGGGCTATCGGCCAAAGAAAACTGGACCTTCAATAGAGAGCCAGTAAGAATTAATTAACAATACTGCTTTAGACGTAACGCTAACACCCATCACATGAGGAAGTCAACAAATTGCAAAGATATTTTTTAAAGAGAGTGCCAAAACTCCCAGACTTTACACCAAATTATGCCCTAATACTGGAAACTGGCTGAGCTACATTTGCAATATATCTACAAAGCGTAGTGCTTATATGAGGAGGAGAGAATTCCACACATGCTGCCAAAAGCACTACTAAGAAAAAATCTGATGTGGGCAAGAGAAGTAAATAAACTAAACTCTAATTTCAATTTAAGATTTGAGGACAATATGAGAGAAGAAGAGTGGCATGAACACGCAAAACTATTACATCATAAGGGCCGACCAAAATAGACGAGACGAAACGTGACGGGTAAGTTCGAGCATATGTGAATCAATACTAATAGCCAAAATGGCCATACGTATTTGATCGAAACTGAACGAAACATTTAGACGTGATGATCGGTTCCGTAAGAACCGAACTGCAAACGTCTGCTACTCGTCACAGTAGCTACTTTGTTGTTATTTAGAAAAAAATTAAAATTAAAATGACGGAATTTTGCTACAATTTAATCGCCAATGTGAGGGATGAGTTCGGAATTTATGTAAAAAGCCATCCATCGATGCGTTTGATAGCGTCACATTTTGGGTTAAATGTCAAAATCGACGTAACGAGTGCAGACGTTCGTTAAATCGCTATCGTCACGTCTCGTCTATTTTGGTCCTACCTATAGTCTGAAAACACAGTTTATTGAAGCAGCACACCAGAAAGCTGGTGCAAGTAACTCTAGTTTTTATAAATTCCTGAGACCCTCTTACAACCTGGGAACCCACTAGTACCTCAGCGTGCATTATACGCAATATGGGAGAAGATGAAAACTTGCTTCATTTTATGGGAAGATGCCCAGTACTAAAAGAATTAAGAGCAATATATTTAAGAAATAAATCGTTAAATGCAAAAGAAATTATTGATATTTTAAACGGAGATCGCCCTATAAGCTGGAAGAGTGTGACAAACTATATATTAAGTTCATTACTGTTAAATTGGTGCCGATTATAATAAATAATAACACAGAGTTAAATCCATTACGTCTATATTTAATTATACACAACCAGGAAGAGAGAAAATATAACAAAGGAAATATAAGAAGTGTCAAAAAAGCGCAATTACCATATGGTTACAGAATTAGCAGGGCCATATTATGGATATTTCAACACCCCCACGTATTGAAGCATTAAAAGAATTACAAAATTATTTAAAGTTCAAATACAAATTCATATATAAAAATTTACAAGTTATTGATTCATTAATTCAATTCAATATGTTATTATTTTAAAATAATTAAATAAAAGTAAATAACGATAGTGGAGAGTTTTTTAATCTTCAATATTGGTTAAACCCATCTCATTAGAGCAAAATACATTTTTGCTAGTAGGCACAGCCTTAGTCAAGCTGTCAGCAATCATATTTTCTGTTGCAACGTAGCGTATCTTCACAGTCTGATCGATGATTCGCTCCCGAATGAAATGATGACGGACATCGATATGCTTCGAACGGGCTCTGAAACAGTCCGTTTCAGCTGCGGCAATCGCACTTTGGTTGTCACATGCAATCTCAACAGGTCGATCTTCGAGAGCTGGCTCGAAATCTTGACCAAATTGTCTCAACCAAATGGCCTCTTGAACAGCATCTGCCATGGCCATGTACTCTGCTTCCATGTTCGATAATGCTACTGTGGCTTGCCTTTTGCTGCACCAAGAGATAGCGCCACCGCATAGAGTGAATACAAAGCCAGTACAGGATCGACGCTTATCAATATCAGATCCCCAATCTGCATCGGAGAAACCACGGAGGTCGTCGCAACTACCATAAAAGAGTTTCAAATTAGATGTACCTTTTAAGTACCTGAATATACGCTTAACCGCCGCCCAATGAGCTTTTCCGTGTTTATTGTTAAAGCGGCTGACGTCATTGACCGCAAACGCAATATCTGGCCTAGTCCCTCGAGCCAGATATAAGAGACTGCCAACTGCTTCCTGATAGGGCACATTCGTCGGCTGATCGTCTTCGGTGCAAATATTCGCCGACAGTTTTTGATTAGGGTCGCTTGGAGTTGAAGCTGGCTTTGAATTCGCCATGCCGAATCTTTCGAGGATTTCACGGGTGTATTTCGCCTGGTCTAACCATATACCGACTGTCTTCGCGTCGTAGGTAATATGGAGTCCCACACAGCTTTTAGCAACGCTAAGATCCTTCATTTTAAATGCATTACAAAGTGCTTTCTTCAGCTTGCTGCGACCGTCTGAATCGCTCCAGAAAATCAATATATCATCCACAAAAATCGCCACTATTAGTTGGGAATCAGCACTATAGAATACGCACGGATCCATTTTGGATTTCAGCAGGCCAAATGACTTCAACGTTTTTTCCAGTTTCAAATTCCATTCACGACCGCTCTGTTTCAAGCCGTAAATGGCTTTGTTTAGTTTGCAAACTTTACCGCTTTCGGAAGCTCCATGTAGATGTCCTCTGATAAATCGTTTTGTAAGAAGGCGGTTACCGCGTCCATCTGGTCGATTTTCAATTTGTGTTTAACCGACAGAGCTATTAGATATCTCATAGATGTATAGCGCACTACAGGGAAATAAATCTCGTTGTAATCCACTCCATATCGCTGGGAGCATCCCTTAGCGACCAGGCGGGCCTTATACCGAACGATTTCGCCATCATCATTCTGTTTAATATTAAAAACCCATTTGGATTTGATGGCTTTACGCCCGGCAGGCAATGAGGTCAATGTCCAATTTTTATTTTGGATGTGGGATTCCATTTCACACTCCATAGCAACTTTCCATTTGTCGTAATCAGAAGGAAGGACCACGTTTTCAAATGTAACTGGGTCGACCTCAGGGGCGTTGATTTCCGCAAGATGAGACACATACCCTTGGCTGGCGAAGTCACGCGGCACAGGAGCACGCTGAGTTTTTCTTACAGCTTGCGATGGCGAATTTTCTGCTTTAAGTGTATGTGCGTCACTTATTGAGTCGTCAAAAACTTCATCATCAAAAATTGCGTCCGCCGGAGGTTTAATTCTGATTTCAATGGTATCGAACGAAGCCTCTCGTTTCCATATCCCCCGCTGAATCGTCAACTTCGTTGATATCACAAGTGATGCGGTCAACTATCTTTGCAGATGTTTCTATAAATACCACATTTCGGCTCGTTACAATCTTCTTGGTGGCGGGGTCGATACACCGATATCCCTTGATTGTGTCACTGTATCCAAGAAATATCAATTTTGTGGATTTCGGGTCCCACTTTCGCCTACGTTGCTTTGGTACATGGACCATTACTGGAGATCCAAAAATGCGGATGTCAGTTACATCGACGTTGGTACCAGTCCAAATTCCTTCTGGCACGCCATTCGTGAGCGATGAACAGGCAGACCTATTGATAATATAGGCGGCCGTGTGAATAGCCTCTCCCCAATAGCATTTGCTTAATCCGGCGTCGAAAATCATGCATTTGGCCCGTTCCACGATAGTGCGGTTCATTCTTTCCGCAACCCCATTTTGTTCGGGCGTATACTGACTTGAAGTTTGATGAAATATACCTGATTTTCGGCAAAATCTTTCAAATTGCTCGCCAACGTACTCTTTACCGTTGTCGGTGCGAATAGCCTTAATTTTTTTGCCTGTCTGATTTTCGACGAAATTTTTAAATTCCGCAAAGCACTGAAGTAACTCATCCTTCCCTTTCAGGAGATACACGAACACTTTCCGCGAGTAGTCGTCAATGAAAGTAATAAAGTACCTGGCGCCTCCAATTGATTTGTTTTCCATGGGGCCGCACAGGTCGGAGTAAATCATGTCGAGCAATCCCTTTGCGCGCGTGCCCGAGTGCTTGAATGGGGCTCTGGCATGCTTGCCTTTATAACAGACCTCGCATTTCGTTAATTCTGCCGAGTCACCACAAAAAATATACCGCTCACCGCACCGTCTTTTATTTTGCACAAGTCTGCATAGTTCATATGCCCGAGCCGGCGATGCCAAGTCATAATATTTTTGTCTTGTTTCGATAATAGGCACGACACCGTTTCACTATCAAATTTGTACACGCCCAGAGAGCATTTTGTTTTCGCAAGGAGTTCACCATTTTCACTATTTATGCGACATCCATTTTTATCGAACACTACACTGTTCCCTTTTTCTACTATTTGAGCAACCGATAGTAAATTCGTCGCCAAATTCGGGACGAATAGAACGTTTTTTACTTCGATGTCTGTTTCACAAAAACGTAGATTAGCATTTCCCACACCGTTTACTGTCATTCTTTCATTATTGGCAACAACAATTTCTTTAATTGGAGAGTTGTTAACTCTGTTTAACCAATCTTTGTTTGGAGTCATATGCCTAGAGGCTCCACTGTCAATATACCATTCGGTGGTACTATGGTGACGCATTGCTAAACGCATTATGGCTTCGATTGTTCGAGTTAGTCAGCACTTTTTTCTTGTCTCTACAGTCTTTGCTAAAATGCCCCTTATGACCGCAATTGTAGCACTTAAATTTCGATTTGTTCGCGCCTTTTCCCGGCTTTTTAGGCGTAAAAAATGCACTTTCACCTATTTTGCCGTAGTCACCATCAAGCAATTTCATTTTTATATTTTCACCTTTTATAGGCACACCGCTGCTTTCGATTCCTATTATGAATGGTTTGAATTCTTCACTCATGCCAGCTAGCATAATTGCTCCCAGCCACTCACTGCTTATATCAAACCCAATTCCACTTAGCTTGTTTGCGGAACTTATGAGTTGATTCACATAATCAGCCATCGAGTCGCAGTTCTCGAGACGCACTGTAATAAGTTTACTCAGAAGTCCGATTTTTCGCGTTAAGCGAATACAATTTCTTTAGGGTGCTCCAAATATCCGCCGCGGATGTTACATTTTGTATGTGCACATATATGGACTCATCAATGCATAGAATGATTTTGGCTTAAGATTTTCTCAATTTAGCTTCATACTTTTCTGACACTGGCTTGGTTATACATTTATGCAAATCACTAAGTTCGAGCACGCTTTCCATTGCGAATTTCCACGTATGGTAATTTTCACTCCCATGGAGTTTTTCAATGCACGAAGTCAAGTCTTTTTGCGCCATTTTTAATACATTGATGATCCGTAGGTAGACAACGCATGTGCTAACCTAAAACGTGTTACAACGAATGCGACCGGTGAAACTAATCCAACACAATCTTTATTAAAATTCGCACGGAGCACAAAAATAATTCTTTATTATTAATTACGCGATAAGCCTTTGCATTATAGCGATATCTCTGGGCCCATAACCTGTTAAATTGGTGCCGATTCTAATAAATAATAACACAGAGTTAAATCCATTACGTCTATATTTAATTATACACAACCAGGAGGAGAGAAAATATAACAAAGGAAATATAAGAAGTGTCAAAAAAGCGCAATTACCATATGGTTACAGAATTAGCAGGGATGCCATATTATGGATATTTCAACAATTACAATATCGAAAAGATATGCTTGCAGATTTCATTTAAAGAACTCTTATACAAACACAAACAAATATTTGGATACATAAACCTATGTCAGACGACTTGTAACCGATCTCAGGCTCTGTATAATAAATTTATTTTGTGAAAATTTCTTTGTAAATTTAGAATTAAAGAGCTTATTACTACTACTACTACTACTACTACTACTAGCATGCATGCAAAATATGGGCAGCTTATTACTACTGCCATTCCCACAATTAACCAACATTCATTTTTGGGGCCTTATGCAAGATTCAGCAACGGAACTTCATACGAAGGTTCAGAGTGCTAGTATAAAACACAAAACAAAAAATGGGCGGTACATTTTTAGAGCGATGCCCTCTATTGATACCTGTTTACAATTAAGAACCTGTCCAAAATTTTTGCCCCAAATTTTAGGACCAAATTTTATAAGAATTAGTATTTTGCCAGTGCAAAGCCTTTCGCAAGAAATGGGGAAGATCAGATAAAGGCCACGCTTCCCTCCATTATAACCATCTCAGGGTACCCTACAGAAAATTACCGTGGATATGCTCCAAATGATGATTTATGAAAAAACGAGTAAAGAAGTCTGAAGTCGGGTAAGACCGACTACGAAATACCCTTTACCTTTTCTTGTGCGTGCGAGTTCAACAATTGGGATGTTTTCTTCATAAATCATCATTAGGTGCATACTAACGGTAATTTTTGGTAGGGTACCTTGAAATGATTATATCGACACCATTTCCTGTGTATGGCTTTGTAGTGTCAATATAACCACTAATATACAATTTCGTCCAAAAATATTGTATAGGCCGTAAGTTATAATAATATGTCAATAGTGGGCGTGGCAGTAGAAATAACACTCGAATTTTTTGTGTGGTGTTTAATGTTAGTACCCGCAACATTCCTGTGAAATGTCGTTGATAAATCTTTAATTGGAACAGAGTAATAATTTTCGGCAAATTGGGGGCGTGGCAGTAGTAATAAACAGCCCATATTTGGAATGCATGCTAGTACAGACCCAGTGTATACATATACCAATTTGTTTTTATATATCACCACTAAGAGCATAGATAGGGATTGTCTTTAAGTTGGGTCCCCAAAGTTCATTATATGGGAGGTAGGCGTATCCTTTATCTGATAGACCCCAATTCTTGTATATGGCTTTGAAGGGTCCATATACGAGGGCGGATTGATATTGAAGCTACCTAGCGCTAGATGGCAGCACAAACACAAAAACTTTTTTTTTAGAAATTGCGATCTGTCAAACGTCAGCTGTTAAAATTTCACCCAAATTCATCGATTAGTTTATTTGTTGTAGTCGTTTGAAGTAAGCAACTTTTGTGTTTCTTGAAAAATGGAAAAAAGCTAATTTCGTGCAGTGATTAAACACTATTATTTGATAGGGAAAACGGCGAAAGAGACATGGTAAACATGGTGGCTCCGTCAGATTACATGGTAAAATATTGGATTGCTGAATTTAAACGCGGCCGAACAAGCACTGCAACAATACCATCAACAGGAAGGACAAAAGAGGTGGTTACTGAAGAAAATATCAAAAAAATCCTCGATATCGTTATGAATGATCGCCGAGTCAAGTTCGTGAGATTGTTGAAATGGTAAACATATCATATGAACGTGTGTTCAACATTTCGCATGAACATTTGCATATGAAAAAGCTATTGGCAAGATGGGTGCCGCGTTTGCTCAGTGTCGAACAAAAACGAGTTCGACAGACCACTTCACAGCGGTGCTTGGACATGATAAAGCGTAATCCTGTTGATTTTTGGCGCCGATTAATAACTGTTGATGAAACGTGGGTCCACCACTACACACCTGAAACCAAAAATCAACCGAAACAATGGGTGGAAGCTGGTGGAAGTGCTCCGAAGAAGGCGAAAGCAGTGAAATCGGCTGGCAAGGTTATGGCCACTGTATTTTGGGATGCACACGGAATATTGCTCATCGATTATCTTGAAAAAGGATCCACAATCACAGGAAAGTATTATCGTGCATTATTGGATCAATTGATTGATGCAATCAAGGAAAAACGACCACATTTAAAGAAGAAAAAAATGCTCTTTCTTCAAGACAACGCACCGGTTCACACAGCATTAGATACGATGCTAAAATTACGTGAAATACACTTCGAATTGGTTAATCATCCACCTTATAGTCCAGATTTAGCTCCTAGTGACTTTTTCCTGTTTCCAAACTTCAAAAAATGGCTCGCAGGAAAGAGATTCATCTCAAACGCAGAAGTGATTACCGAAACTAACGCGTATTTTGAGGGGTTCCCGAAATCTTATTATTCAGATGGTATAAAAAAGTTGGAATATCGTCTTACTAAGTGTGTCGAAGTAAAAGGAGACTATGTTGAGAAACAAATGGTTTTTGAAAAAAAAAATACTTTTTTCCTACTTAGGTAGCTTCAATATCATCCGCCCTCGTACGTACTAATATAAAATTTCGTCCAAAAATATTGTATAGGTCGTAAGTTACAATAATATGTGAATAGTGGGCGTGGCTGTATAAACAACACGCCCATTTTTTGTGTGGTGTTTAATGTTAGTACCCGCAACCTTCCTGTGAAATTTCATTGATAAATCTTTAATAGGAACCTAGTAATGATTTTTGGTTAATTGTGGGTGTGGCAGTAGTATTATGAACTCCATATTCTGCAGACACACTACTATCGACCCCATATATATTTCTGCCAATGTTTATTCCGCTGGCATGAATACGAGCATAGGTAGGCTAATTTTAATTTTAGATCCGAAAGTTCCGTATATCAAAAGTGGGCGTGTCTTTTCATTGATCAGCCCCATTTGTTGCAGATAGCTTTGAAATGTCCAAATGTTCCTTAACGTAAAATTTCGTCCTTAAATCTCTACCGTATCTTAAGTTATTAATATTTGTTAATAGTGGGCGTGGCAGTTAATATATACCGCCCACTTTTTGCACAGTGTTTAGTGGGACCCACATCTCCATAACTGCCAAATAACGTCCCGATTCCGTCAATTGGACCGAAGTTATAGTCATTTTAAAAAAGGTGAAAAAAGTTCCTTATCTGGGAGGTAGGCGTGGTCTTTGTCCAAATCAGCCCATATAGCAATCTGGTTCTGTATCTTTGTCCAGACTATACTTTTGCAAAATTTCATTAAGATAGCCCTAACGGTGTAGAAAAAAGTGGCCACAGACGGACAGATGGACGGACAAAATAAA
Organism: Clusia tigrina; assembly: GCA_920105625.2. Classification (NCBI taxonomy): domain Eukaryota; kingdom Metazoa; phylum Arthropoda; class Insecta; order Diptera; family Clusiidae; genus Clusia; species Clusia tigrina. The sequence continues at coordinate 376,204,411 of OV050030.1, forward strand.
AATTGCTTAGAAAGTGATTCTGATCATATCTGTATATATATATGTCCATACCTACCACGCCTCCTTCTTGAAATTGCAACCCCTCTCAAAAGCACAAAGTTAGTATACCCTATTTACCTTTTTTAAAGGTAAAGGGTATAAATATCCCCATTGTTGAACTCGTGCGTACAAGGAAAGGTAAAGTGTATTTCGAAATCGGTCTAATCAGACTTCTTTATTTCGTTCATTTATTTTTTTTTTCATTAACAATAAATTGGGATATACATTTCCGTAATATCAGTTCATGTGAGTGAAATATTTACCCTTTTTGTAAATTTTCTTGTATGAAATAAGTTGTAAACCAATATTTAAGCTCGCACTGTCGTGGTCACGAATAAAAAGCCGTCTTGAGTTGTTTCGCTAAATTCCTGCTTGTTTACCAATCGTAATTAACTGTTCTACGTTCCTCTAATGCCACTATATCTCATTATTCAAAAATACGACCATTAGGTTCGCAGCACTTCGAACCCGAAAAACGTTTGTTACCGTTGACTCATCTTGGAAGAACCACATCATCTTGCTAATTTATATAGGATCCATCGAACGCATAGTTAAAGAATCGTCCAATATTCCTTAATATAATGAGGCATGCCTCACTTTCAGAGTATGTCACATGACAATATTGCATTATCTGTGCAGCCATTATTTAGTATACCATCGATATATAGTGGCCTCAGATGAGGCTTAGTCACGATGTATCAAATTAAGTTCACAGATGCACATGTGAAAGTTTTGAAAAATGATGACAAGAAAATATTCATGAGTTAATTCCATGCTTTCATTGAGACACAACTTTCAACATACTTTAATAAACACAAATACCAACTACATCGGATTCTAGTGTTGTCAAAAATGTCAAACTTTATGATGGAAATCAATGGTCAGATTGCGTAAAGCAACATCAGGGTTTGCCGTATCTCTCAACATATTTAGAATTAAGACAATGCAAGTCCACCGCACCAGCAGCAACACCTAAAAGAAAAAAAAAATTACGAAAGAGACAGACAACATTAAATGAATATTCATGAAAGAGTCTGCTACGCGTAGGCTCCGTAGACGGTGAGAGTTATCGGTACCCGAGGAACTAGCAAGATATATGTCTCAAGTCGTTGACACCAAAAGCTACCGACAAGCGCTGTCGCCATGCGCTCTCGCAGGAGTAGCCTGCATGGTACGGAATATGCTACGACAGCGTTTGCGCCCAATCTTCTTTGCATAGGCTTGGTAGACCAAAACAACAATTAAGCGGAATCATGTTCACAATGATTGTTAAATAAGGGATTATAATGTAATGAAAAAGTATAAAAGAAGCTGAAAAATTGTATCGTTAACTGATGGGAGAGCTATCAAAATACGCGCAAGAAATATAAAAACAATTCAAAGTAAGAATCCGTATTCATTATTTTGGGTTATGCTAGGCTCGGGTGATTATTTAACTTAGATTATATTATATTTCAAGTCAAATGTGTTTAAGGATTAATGGGTGGAATTATCATTTGCCGGTTTTCTCCGAAAGATATTTCCCGACTGGGTTTTCACAACGGTGTGTTATTATATCCGCATTCGTTTTTTATTTCATAAGTTTCTTTTAAATATTCCCTGATAGTATTTGGTTGATTATGATATGTAATTCAAATTTTGAATTCAGTTAAAAGTATTTGATCAATTTTATTTTTACAAACTTTTTACTTTAGTTATATATTTCCACTCTTGTGATTTTCCGGTAAAACTGTGAAGCTCAATGCGCTTCGCGCCGCTTCCTTCTCCCTGAATGGATTTGCGTGCAACCTATGTTGCATGCAAGTGCAATTACACAAAAATGTACCAACATCAACAACAACAACGGCAAACACAAACGACAATTGCAACGCAGTAACAAGAACAGAAACAAAGTCGTGTCGTTTATTTGTTATTTTCTTGATGACTGTGCGCAGTTGTTTATCTGCAAATAAAACAATTGTATGGCATTTTAATCCTTCAATTATACTCATGAATTTGTCAGCACCTCACTGGGCCTGGGCGGACTGCCGTGTCGCCGGCAATTCGCAAACGTAAAAAGTCCAGTTATAGGCACTTTACTGTGTACGGTGCGAATACGGAGCAAACATTTCCATTACGTTGGAAATTTCTTCATTTTCCTTGTGGTCCTTGTTGTGTTGTTGTTCTTTTTCCCCTTCTTTTTACCGTTTTTATTTTTGCCTTAGCTCACGCGACAGTACAAGTATCCTCCTTTTTTATTGCCGCAATTGTAGTTTGCATTTTTTTTTCTCGTATTCTGTGTTTCGTTGTTTGTGTGTAAATGGTATTGAAGGCAATCGTTTAAATTGGTAATTCCAATTGTAAGGTTAAAGTTGAGGTTGATTTGGCTTGCGTGGAATTAGCCATAAATGGCTACTTTGCCAGGAGTTGACTACACAACCGGAACATATTTTTGTTGTTTTGTGTTGCGCAAAACCTTTTCCTTGTAATTATTTCAATTAAATTGTAGAATCATTTTGAAATAAAATATGCAAATTGAAAGGCAATCTTGACCATCACAAAGAAAACGGCCATTGACTTATAATGAGCTATTTAAATTTTAGAGAATTCCTAACGAATTTGCCAACTATTCAGCACAATGGGCCAATGGGCCTCCGACTGCAACTTGCGTAACTCGCAAGCTACCTGCTACTCGCAACCTACCTACTATTAACTAACTCTTTTCTGTATAGTATGAGAATAAGCTGACTTTGTTATTTGGCACATACACATATTTTCCATCAACTATTGGAGAGAAAACTTTATTTTTAATTATCTAATTTTAAAATTAAAAAAAAAATTTTATATTATTCTATAGAGTTTATATCCCGTAAATTGTTGGCATTGAAATTAACCATAAATTAGACTGCAATATTAAATTACTAGAGCTAATAATTCCTATTGGGTACAACTGGTGCATATATGTATCCAGATCTGTCTTCGATAATTTAGTCCTGCTATAAAATGACGGGATGTAGCACCTCTGATATATCGACTTCAGATAACTATCCAGTCAGACCTAACACTCTTCATATACAAAAATGTGTGAGAGTGTTCTGATTGGCAATCAATCCATAAAGAAGAATAAATTTGTCTATTGGGGATCCGAAAAGGAGCACTCTTATCTGCTCTGTAAACAATGACATCTAAAACAGGGCTTCATCGTTCATCAAAATTATAAAGGTGAAACACTAATGGTATGACAAGGATATTTTCTTCTCAAGTACATACAGTATTTATAACATAAAACTCTTCCATAACACTCTGCAGATTTTTCAATGAAGAGGGAACAAGTATTCCTATTAATTTGTTCAGATCATAGGAGGCATTCTTGAATTTCTGAACGCTTCCGGGTAAGTCCGAATTTATTCACCTAAATGCTACGTAAATTAGTATCGCTTTTAGATCGATTGCTGAAATTATCTCTCAAACAGTTTACTTTAACAATCATCCTTTGTGATCCGCTAATTGCTCTTTTACTTTTCACTTATGACAAATTTTTGTAGATTTACAATATGTATCCGTATCCAGTAGGGTGGGGCGATTAGTATGGAAGGAAAAAAATCTTAATGGGCGCTTCGCGTTTCTGATTCTTGGGATTGTACTGAGCAAAAAAGTCCACTAGATCATACGTCTACGGTGAAAATCGAGCTTCCAGATTTTGACTTGCAGTTTTTTGTCAGACTCTATTTTTTTGGAAAATTTGCAAATTTTCATGGGCTCATATTTCGTAAAGTATTTGAAATTTTGACTTATAAAGTTGTAGCTATTGTCTCGGGCTACAATTTCTCTGAACATATTACTTAGAAAAAACTTCGTTTTCATGGTCGAAAAGTCGAAAATGTAGAAAATTCACCACTTTGTCACGTTTTTTTGGATATTTTGGCCTATAACAGCCAAAACATTGAAACTTTTGATCCAATACTAAGACAAAAATTGTAGCCAAGACAATAGTTAAGAACTCTCTAGTACATCGTAAAAGCATTGGAACGCTCCTTCAGGCAGTTTTGGCCTTGTGTTGTTCATAGCGCAAAATCATAAAAATGTTCTATTTCTTATTTTTTTCCACTTTTTTTATCCAAAAATATAATTTTTTTTTTTTGTTTTGTTCAAGTATTCAGTATTGGATCGAAAATCTCAATGGTTTGGCTGTTATAGGCCAAAATTGGCTAATTGTCTACATTTTCGACTTTTCGACCAAGTAATAAGTTTAGAGAAATTCTAGCCCGAGACAATAGCTAAAACTTTACTTTTAAAAATAAGTCAAAATTTCAAATACTTTACGAAATATGAGCCCAAGAAAATTTGCAAATTTTCCAAAAAAATAAAGTCTGAGAAAAAACCTCAAGTCAAAATCTGGAAGCTCTATTTTCACCGTAGACGTATCGTCTAGTGGACTTTTTTGCTCAGTACAATCCCAGGAATCAGAAACGCGAAGCGCCCATTAAGATGTTCAAATCGCCCCACCCTAGTATCCATTCATAAATTAGTATCTTGAACAATTATTAAACGTTTCCGAACAGTTGAAATTCGAATGATTTAAAAATAGATGTTCTTTTTCCAAACTAAATTGACAACATGTGACTGTAACTAATGATTTATTATGACCTAAAGATTTGTATAAGTTTCAATGAAAACAAACTACAATGAAACCCGTCAAGTAGCACATCCTTTGTAAATGGGCCTCTAGTCTAAATTGGAGAATATTTACAAATGTGGTAGAAAATGCACTGACTTTCACTGTATATAATGCCCACATGCCTAACTTAGAATTCTTTCCAATTTTCTGCACAGTTAATGTAAAATCCACTGCTTATATTGGAAAATATATTTTAATTTAATAATAATCATATGTAGAGATTTAAATGTTTTTTCCCAAATTTAATCCTAAGATCAGGGAATAATACAAAATATAAATTCGAATACCAATTCCAATGTCGATTACCGTCAAAGATTGATGACTACAAACCGAGCTCTGAAATGCGTAAAAAGATAATAATTTAAGACGCTAGCAAATGGATTGCTTCATCTTGAAATGAAATGGAAATCTGAAATATTGCGAATTACCTTCAAAGTTCAGAATTTATTATTATCAGAATTCTACAGATCACACAGTCCACCCAACTGAGTTGCTTTTATCCAATTGGTTGCGTCAAGTAAATGTGGTACTCGGTAGTGTGATTTTAAAAACTAAACTCAATCAAAACACCGGGGTGACCTAAAATTTATAAACAAAGAAGTTCGGAGAAATTTTTGAAACATTATGGGGACGAATTGCGGCATTCGTGATCGTAACGAATCATAACGAAATTTTAACTAAATGTACAACATTTTCTAGCTTACATTATAATAGATGAATATCAAAATGACTACATTTAAAAAAAAAATTTTGATTTTGAAGGAAACACATTAGTAATACAATTTTTAATATCAAAGTGTTTTAATTCACATAGCAATTAATCTCGCATTGTTTTATTTTTTAAGATCTTCGAATTCAGAAGAAGAAAGGAGAGATTTGTACGTGCGGAGACAAATTCGGGACAAAAACAATCCTTTGTCATTGCCGGCAGCAGCGTAAGAAATTAATGAATACTATTTTCACAATATTTGAATATATTGTTACGAAATCAACACGCCATCTAAATGGTTGCATAGTTTTAGGGTACACGTAATTTTCAACCCCTAAAATACACACGCGAGAAGGCATGCGAAACTGCGTTCAAAGGCTAGTGGAAGTTCTGGTATACAAGAAGTATAGAAGCACCCACACAAATGACATCAGGATCAGTTAACAAGTGACAATGGCAGAGTGAACATCGTATTAGCAGCAAGCAGTGAAAAGTGATCGTCGCAGAGCGGGCATCCTGTTAGTAACAGTACCAGGAAGTGATTAAAAAAAAATTGTAGTGCAGCAACTGAAGCAAACTTTTAAAGCCAATAGTAAGTTGGACGAATACAAAATAAAGCAAATTGTTCTAACTTAAGAAGGAATTGATGGCTTATTACACAATCCAGCGATACGAATCCAAGTATTGAGCTTGGTATATTTGTATACTTATTAGATGTATTTGCTTGGTATGTGTGTTAATTGTGAGAAAGGCAATTAGATTAAAAAAGCGATTTAGGGTCACTAAAGATGCATATAATTATTTCCTCTCAGAACTGAAGTTCAAGGGTCATATGTCGACGTGAGTACCCCGCAATATCCAAATAGCAACAACACTTTCTCTTTTGGCCAGTGGCAGCTATCAGCACTCAGTTGGCAATGATTACCTACTTGGAATGTGTGTCAGTGCTCAGTGTGTAAACTAATTTCAAATGTGGTCACAGAAATTGAAGACACACTATGCTCATTCAATTTTTGCCCGAAAACTCCACAAAATGAAAGGAATCATTCATGAATACAAGAAAGAGTTTTTCCCAATTTTATTTTTATAAAATAAATTTATTTCTTCATTTTTCATTAATTGGATGTTAGACGAACGCACATCGGACAGCAGAACCCAACTATAAGCGAGGATATATTAACCATTAACTTTTTTTGATTTAAATTTATTTTATTTAAATTTATCCTAAAGAATTTAAACAAGATTATCAATTATAAACGTAAAAATTATATAAAAAAACTTACATTTCTTAAACAAAGGGACAAGAGAATATTTGCGCAGTATCCGAAGTATATGCAACTGCCAATTACTTATTCTCTTCATTTCCTGTAGTTCAAAAATGAATTTAATATAAAAATGTTTTATTATTGCTCAACAGATGAGGCATAATTTTTTTAAAGTTTTTTTTGCAAAATACATTGATCTAAATGCCACTACATTATGAGAACATTTTGAGAAGCGATTTAGTAATTATTTCGATAGCCCAAGATATATAGAATTACGTTTCGAATGTTTGCATTCGATAGGTACGCGATGATCCAAAATTACGACACCCTTTGTTCGACAGGGTATGCCAAAACATCAAAATTTCAGGGGTTTTACTCGAACACGAATGCCGCAACTCGGCCCCTGATTAACATAAATGTATGTACATACAATACAAGTGAAACGGCCCGCTGCTATTGAGGCCATAATAGGACTATCCCCACTACATGCAATCGTGGAAATGTGCTGCTAGAAGCGCATTGAAGATGAAAATCTTGTCTAGACAAGAACCTCATGACTATGGTCATTTCAATATTTTAAAATACATACCGGATCAAAACATAATCTGCTCAATAACGGATTTTATGATCCCAAACCGAGAGTTTGTTCGCAATTTTGAGATTATTATCTCAGACCGTGATGAATGGGAGGACCTTGGGTCGCCCCTTGAAGTCTAGAATGGTTCACAGACGGTTCAAAAACAAGCACCGGAGTCGGTGCAGGGGTCTATGGACCAAATACTAAAATCTTAGAACTAATGGACAGGTGGCCTAGCGTTTTCCAGGCTGAACTTCAAGCAATCTCAATCTGTATGAGGACAAATCTGAAATTCAGATAGTTAAGCTGCATTACAGGCATTACAGGCATTAGCCTCAAATTCTTTAGAATCGAAACTGGTGGAAGAATGCTTCAACAAACTACAATCTTTAGGTGCATCAAATAAGGCTGCAATTTGCTGGATCCCGAGTCACTCGGGGATCGAAGGCAATGAAATTGCTGACGAACTGACTAGGGCCGGTTTCGCAGCAAGCCTCATAGGTCCGGAGCCATACTCTGGTATTATCTGAGCGGACACTAAATCCAGGGTAGATAGCTGGGAACATAGTCTCAGAATATCATACTGGGAAGGGATAGAGGGACCTCACCAAGCCAAAAGACTGGTAAGGCCATTCACCTACAAAAAAGAATTGCGCAATATGTGCAAACGTAGGGAAAATAGTAGGATTTCTATCAGGTCATTCCTACCTAAAATATCACCTGACCAAAATCCACATTCTTGATGATACGGAGTGCCGGCTCTGTCTAGAAGAAGAGGAAACCACGGAACACATACTGTGCAACTGCATTGCGTTGGCAAGAACTAGAATGAACATATTCCACCGCTCTGGAAGAAATAAAGAATGCTCCTGTGATGGACATTGTCAATTTCATCCAGAAAGCGGAAAAGATAATGAAGGAACATGACTTTCAGCTACTTCCTTTATTTAGAGAAGGAACATCTCGGTAGAAAAGAACCTGATAATTTTAATTGTGACGCTTTGACATCACCAAACGATCGAAATGCTATGGCATTACGGAAGAAACGACGGTACTAAACCTAAAGGGCATAGTAGATCGGACAGTTGTGATCACATGGATCATTAGTGACAAATTTAGTATACCACAAAAGATATTTTAAGTCGCAGTGTCGGCCATGGGACAAACTACTAAAAGTAAATTATTATTATTATTATTATTACAATTTTATTCTATCTGATATTTATATTGCATACTATATTTTTCTGAGAAATTATATCAAAATAAATTACTTTAAAAGTGAAGCCATATTATGATCCCCTTGTAAGTTGCACACCTGCAGAAGTTGGGCTAAAGCTGTTGCACAGAAGCTGTCCAACTTTCGCAGGTTTCACTGCAATTCGTGTAGAGAAGTCTGAAGTCGTGTCAGACCGATTTCGTAATACCCTTTACCTTTCCCTGTGCGTGCGAGTTAGACAATGAGAATGTTGTATTAATAAATCATCATTTGGAGCATATCCACGGTAATTTTCGGTATGGTACCCTGAGTTGATTATAATGGAGGGAGGCGTGGCCTTTCTATGATCGTCCACATTTCTTGTGAATTGCAAGGGCAATATTAATAAAAAATTTGATCAAACAAATTGGTATAGGCCCTAAGTGTTAAACACGTATCAATAGAGGGCGTGGTTCTCAAATTGTACAGCCCATTTTTTGATTTGTTTGTATTAGCACTCTGAATCGTCGTATGAAGTTTCGTTGATGAATCTTGCACTGGGCCTCAAAAATGAATATTGGTTAATTTGGGACATGGTAGTAGTAATAATCTCCCCATATTTTGCATGCATGCTTGTTCGAACCTAATATACAGTGGATCAAAAAAGTTTAACTAATAAAAATAATTAGGATGTAATTTTTGTTAAGGAATATTTTATTAAATATTTAAGCTAAAGTTATTTGAATTTCAATTTTCACTTAGGTGCAATCTTATAAAATTTTTAAAAACATGTGAAAAATTGCAATATAGGTACTATTTTTGAACACCTAATATTTGGTTAGACATCCATTGGCTTGAATAACTGCTTGTAAGCGTCTACACATACTTCCAACTAAATTGGATGTCTCCTCTGGTGTTATTTGGCCATTCTGTGCGTATGGCATTCTTAAGCGAATTATTTGATGTTATGTGATGATTCCGTATTTTTTTTCCAATAAGTGCCAAGTTGTTCAATGGGATTCATATCTGGCGACTGTGGAGGTGTTTTAAATTGTTTGCAATGGTATATTAGCCATTCCTGCACAAGAAACGATGTAAGCTTCGGGTCGTTATCTTGTTGGAACATAAATGGTTACCCATTCAACCTGAACTTCTCAACCCTGGGAGTTACATTTCCCTCTAAAATGTTCTTATGCAAGTGCTTCTCCATTTTATCATCAATAAAGACGAGATTTCCGACTCCAGATGCAGCCACACACCCCCACACTATAGCATTGCCGTCGCGGTGTTTCACTGTTTTGACTACATTATTTTCTTGCGGCTCTTTGTTTGGTTTTCGACAAATTTTTTGTGCGCCATCTGAGTCAAATAGGTTAAACTTTGAATCGTCACTAAATATCAAGCTATTGCAAAATGATTCCGGATGATTAACATTGAGTTTGTGCGAAATTTTACCTTTGTTTCTTATCCACAGCCGAAATGAATAGTTTGCTCAGCGGAACTCGTCCATGATAACCAGCTCTGTTCAAGGTGCTCCGTATTGTTTGGGAATCAAAGTTTTCTTTAAATTTTTGCTGCATTTCATGGCATAATTTGACAGCCGAAATCTTTGGAATTTTAGCCACTGCAGCTACTACAATCCGTTCCTGGTGTGATGTGAATTTTTAGACCGCCCAGATCTGCTCTATAATTTGACAGTATTTATGTAATGCTTTATAAAGTTTTGTACACTCGAATGCGCCTCTGCACTATTTTGCTAATTTCCAGATAAGATTTTTGCTGTATATGAAGATTTATTATAATTTTACGGACGTCTACTGGAATTTTTGTACGACAGCCCATTTTGCTCACTCTATCACGAAATCAGGATCAACACTAATTTAAAACTACTAATTTGACTAATTAACTGCTACGCAATTATTATGAGGAGAAAATTTAAAGATATGTGTGTGTGTGTTTTTCTGGGAAATAAATAATGATGCTAACTCCATCAAAAAAAGACGTAGAAATAGTCATTACGAGGTACTTTGATACACTTTGTCTTAAAAATGTTGCCTGTGCCAAAACTTTTTTGATTCACTATATAGTGCTACCAATTTGTACCCATATATCATCATTAGAAGCTTAGGTAATTTTAAGTGGCGTCCCAATGTTCATTATATCGGACGGAGGCGTGTCATTTATCTGATCGACTCGATTTCTTGTGTATGACTAGCATCAATATACGTATTCAAATAATATTTCATATAGGTCTAAAGTTATAAAAATGTGTCAATAGTTGGCGTGGCTGTAAAAATGTGAAATTTAGTTAATAAATCTTCTATAGAAACATAGCAATGATTTCTGGTTAATTTCGGGCATGGCAGTAGTAGTATTAACTAATTTGGCCGCACAATATTATTGATCCAATGTACATTTTTGTACCTATAGCATCAATACGAGCATCGATAGGTTAATTTTAAGTTTAGACCCGAAAGTTCCTTATTTCGAAAGTGGAAGTGTCGTTTCTCTGATCAACCCCGTTTCTTGCAGTTGTAGTTGCAGTAATGTCAAATATAATCTCAAATAGATCTTAATTTATGAATATTTGTTAATAGTGGGCGTGCAAAGTTTCATTCAGATATCTCTAAAGGTGTACACGAAAAGTGACCACAGACGGACATACAGAATTTGTGCAGAAAGTATTTCTGATCATATCTGTATATATAAGTCCATTCCTACCACGCCTCCTTCTTGTAGTTGAAACCCCTCTCAACCGCACAAACTTAGTATGCCCTTCTTACCATTTTTAGGTGCAAAAGGTATAAATATTTCTAAATCTTTCACATGCGTGTCAAATGAGACAAATTTTGCTATTGATAGGGAACGGGCACGAAATTGTGATGATTAAAAGAAATTAATCTCACTCAGGATGTCATAGGTTAAAACTCTTCAAATATTAGTATCCACATCGGAAAAATTCCCCAATTGACATATATCAGACAAAGTTTTCTTAGAACAAAATCCTTTTAAACATCTGAAAGATTTCGATTAGAAAAAACTATGAAAATTTCAACACTTCGTTTAAACATACACACCAATTTCAAGAATTGAACGAACGTCTTTGCCGCAATTTGCAGACCGTGAAAGCTATTAAGAGTCATTAGTATGTAATTCAGCACTTCGTCAATGGAACCCTACCATATGCCATTTCTCCACGCAAGACGTTGTCTGTTATGTTGACGTCCGTCCGAATCGTTTATTATTTACGAATTGGATGGCAAAGCTGTGCAAACTAACGGCAAGTAATGTCAAATGTCATTTCACAGGCGAAGGGTTTATTAAATCCGTCTGAGTTTTTAAAGGAAGCAAACGATACTATTATTAAATATGAATGTCGTTTGTCGCTGAAGGCGGCACAACCGAGGACTACAACTGCCGAGAAAATTATAGTGCGGACGGACCAGACGCCTCTTTCACTGTACGAAATGGCATTTCGATATTAGACGCAATTGCTTGCAATTTCTAGTGAAATGCATGACAGCGCAAACATGTAACGGCACTTTTGAGTACCGCAATAAACACTGCGAAGTCATGAAATTGATATCCTTTGTTTAGCTTGCCATCATCACTGGACGTACGAGTAGCATGTATGTCCACAAATGTGTGTTCGTACTCGTATGTGCGTGCATTGAACATTATCCAATTATGGACACGATATAAAAGCGTTTAAAAAACAATGAGCAAAAATGACGCTTGAGAACGGGAACGACTTAAGTGATGACGTGACAAAAATTGCCCGTAAATGGTATTAAAATTCTTTATAGCAGAGAAGCATTCTTAGAAACTCAATTGAAAAGCACATGTAAGCAGATGATAGGACTAATAGACAATGGATTGCTAAGTAATCTATTTGTAAATTTTGAAACAGAAATTTAGCTCCTCTTTACACACTAGCTCACTGCAATTTGTCATTTACTACGATTGTCCAAATTAGGGTAATCCAAAATACGAGGTGTGATCAAAAGATAACCGTTATTTTCATCTTTTCGTGAGTTACGTATGTTCGATGTTCGCATTTTTTTTCTGTTATGTTGGTACACATGTCTGTTATATATGTTGGCAATAGCAACCATTTTGGGTTGTCAGTTTGTTTTTGACAGATAAAAAGGTTAGTCGTGTTTTGGTGTGCTCTTCGATTTTGTACTATTCGAAAAAATGGATCAAAGAAACTGTATTCAGTTTTGTGTAAAAAATGAAATTTAAAGCGCAAGGACATTTGAAATGTTGACTGTGGCCTTTGGCGAGTCTACTATGAGCAGAACAGAAGTTCAATTGTGGTATAACCGGTTTAAGGAAGGCCGAGGAGATGTCAATGACGATGCTCGTCCTGGTCGCCCGAGCATGTCAACAACCGATGAAAACATTGACGCAGTGAAGAAAATGATTATGGATAATCGTCGAATCACTATCAGAGAGGTTGCTGATGATGTTGGCATATCGTTGGGCTCATGCCAAGCAATTTTTACGGATGTTTTAGGCATGGAACGTGAGGCAGCGAAGATTGTTCCAAAATTGCTAAATTTTGAGCAAAAACAACGTCGCATGGACATCGCTCAGGAGCTGTTTTTGGCCAAAAACAAAACCGTTCTCATGCCTCAACCACCGTATTCACCGGACTTGGCCCCCGCTGACTTTTTCCTCTTTCCAAAACTGAAGACACCGATGAAAGGAAAGCGATACCAAAAAAAGCGTTTCAGAAGTGTTTCGAGGATTGAAAAAAATGCTGGCATAAGTGTATTATATCTGAGGGGAATTACTTTGAAGGAAACAAGATAGTTGTTGATGAATAAATAAATACTTTATTTTTTGATCACACAATAACGGTTATTTTTTGATCACACCTCGTACATATACGAATATACATGAGTATATTAAATTATATCTTGCTCAAGGAGGTTTTTGGGGGTGCAGACCGTATTACCTTTTTTAACTCTCAGACAGTCATGGTAATCCTCGGTACATTCAGTATTCCTGCTATCTAAATACATTTTGTTTAATGTTGCAGAAATGTTCGCACTTTATTTTTTAGGTTTTAATAATACTTTAAAAACGCAACACTAACTGCAACAAGAACTCCGCTAAAAGTCATAGTTGTATTCTACGATAAACTGCAAAAAAGATTGTGAAGTTCATATATATTAGTTGTATTCCATTTATTTATACAGTCGACGATTCAAACGCATGAATTGCAGTTCACGAATTCGAGGTACTTAAATTTCAAGATATCCACATATTTTCCATAACTTGTTAATAATTCTATAAGATGAAGATTATGGATAGCAAGTATTTAAGAACAGGCCCAGATTATGCAATTCTATAATTGATCAATTTCTGCGAAGTGGATAAACCTTTAAAATGCTAAGTAAAAATTGAATTTTACTTTTTATTTATTTTCAAAATTTATTCTTTGGATTGGTTTCTGACACTGTTCGATTCGTTTTAAAAATATCTGCATCAAAACAATTTCAATCTTTTCCACAATTACTGTATACACGACTGGCAATTATATGCCTTACCTACTAGGTGGTTTACATTTTCAAACCATATGTTTCCTAATGGAATACTTCATAAAACTTACGATGCATAAAATTCAGCGCTTCTATGAAAATATTCCAAGAAACCTCAATTTCTCGAGATCCATTCAATGCACTCGGTTTTTTAAGACTTATAATGATTCCCAATCAGTTTAAAATCAAAATAGTTCATTGAGTTCTCAGGGATTAAGGAGGAGTACATATATGACATAATTGCTGTATAGATTATAAATGTCAGAGGTGAAGTGATTACGGCCAAATCAAGGATCATCCCATCAAAACTTCAATAATACCATAACCCACCAAAGGTAATTTTCATGCATTACTAATAAGATTTATACATTTAAGACTTCAGACACTTCTACAAAATTGCAATTAAAAGCAACTCAATACCACTGGAGAAAATTCTCAATGTAATCAAACAGTAAATGAAAATTGTTCTTCATTTTCCACCACAACAATAAATGTGGCCACTTAAAAATCGATTAACGCTATTCGCTTTTGAAATTAGTTTAAACTGCTAAATAATTGCATTTAAATTGAATGCCGTCCAACTAACAGCACACAGAATACCACCAGGACGCAGCGTGTTAACGTAATTAATGTAGCAATTCTGCACGAAATGCACGCGCTGTGTGCAGCGACACTGCAACAAATTTTCATGCGGGCTACATAATAGGCTTTGTGTGTTTTTTCATTATGCTTGCGGCAGGATACGCATACGCCCCTTGGGTCAGAATTCAACTTTTTTGAAGCTTTGGAATAACAGCGCAAACAATTGAAGCGCAAGCGGAACAAGACCCCCACCAAATGCTTTTGTTCGCAGATAAATGATGTCTGATAATTGTGTGGCGCACACAGCAACAGTGCCTAACTGAATTTTAATAAAACAAAAACATACAGAGCACAAAACGAACAACGCAACAACAACAAATTAAAGCAGCCGTGGTCGCACACACATATTTGCGTAAATGCCAAGTGATTAGTTTTCTAAAAACCGCTAAAAACTCATTTCGTGTACGCGCCGCAGAACCGCAACATGTAATACCGTTGCAACAATTGCCCGCACCAGTTTTGCAGCTTTTTAAAGTCTCAACAGTAGGGAGAGACACTTGCATACGAGCATATTTTACGCTCGCTCAGTTCATTTTTGTATGCTAACAGGCTCAAACAATCAATTTGGCTATTTTATTGCTGCTGAAATAGGTAAATGGAGCATTTAGTAATGGAATTTGCAGCCTTCATTTAGGCGCTCAACAATATCTCCAATCAAAACGTAATTGGAAATTATAATAAAGCGTGATTATTAATTTGGCAAGCTTGCTGCGATATGTGAATTGTCAGGAAGAACGTTTTGGGCATAGGCTCTTAGGTAGGGAGAGACAAGGATAGTGCGATGAAATTAGACTGAACATTTTGTGCGCAAATTATTGAAAATTTATTTTAAAAGCACGGAAAAATAATGCGATGGAAATATCTTTTGTGATGACCTCTGGTATACGAATATAGAGAACACTGTTTATATATTCGATTTCCCTTTCAGTTCGCTTCTATGGTAAATTAATACCATGCAATTATAGTGTACATAAAATTACACAATATATTTTTCTATTTAAGTCTTCACTCCTTATGTTCGTTTTAAAATTGCGCAAGATTTCCGATCGGACGCTTGGTTTTTAAATAAATACAGTAATACATCAATA
Source organism: Clusia tigrina (assembly GCA_920105625.2). Classification (NCBI taxonomy): domain Eukaryota; kingdom Metazoa; phylum Arthropoda; class Insecta; order Diptera; family Clusiidae; genus Clusia; species Clusia tigrina. Next base: position 376,220,132 of record OV050030.1, read on the forward strand.
TTGTATTTCTATAATATCTCTATTGTTGGTGTGCAACTAATGTTTACTATTGTACTCCTACTTCTTACTATTCCACCAAGATGAGCAATGCCAGTATTAATGGATGGTTCTGAAGTGGTATAATCAGATTAAAGCAAAACTCGAGCAGAGTGGATTAATGCCCTTAAAAATGCTGATGGTACCGTTGTTTTTTGTACCCTTTATCCTTTGAAATGAAAAGAGTAAACTGAATTTGTATGGTAATATATAAGTTGGTCACACTGGACTATTATCATGTCTACTATTAATACATAATTACACTTAAGACCTAGTCAAGATTTGTGGACGAAATTTGTTGTAACTATCAAATTCACGCAATTGAAACATCTGTAGGAAATGTGTGGATCGGTTAAAGTACATGCACATATACACAACTGTCGAGTATTTATTAAGTCATAAATGTGGCCTTTTTAATCAACTGCCTTGCTAAAGTTATTTTATTTTCGAAAATTATTTCAGTTTTGAAGAGAAAAAATATAAATCTGGTTTATACAAAATTTGTCAATATTACGACAACTCACAAAGAAAATTATCCTAAATATATCGTATCCTCGTAAATGCTTTGATTATATTTTATATGAAATTATGTCGTAATTCCTTTGAAATATTTTTCGAAAACGTTTACCAAGAATATGACCTCTTATAGGGAGCAAAGGAAATGAAACCACTGGAAAAGCAGCTACAGATAGATGTCAACTAGACCCCAAACATGTCCTTTTAACTGGAAAAAGACATAACAAGACATTCCTGAATATAAATAACAAAATTACTTGTTTGGCAACACTAAAGCCACTCTATTCGTTTGTGTACCTTCAGTTCCAAAAAACCCAACTTAAAGATCCGGTAAGATAAGAAACCAAAAAGTTTGTCAAATTTCATACTCCTTGCTAGCCTTGTAAACCACTTTCTCAACCAACGCTGCAACTCTCGCACAAAACTAGGAAGCAACAATCGAATGAGTGGAATGTTGGTAACAGATATATAATTAAAATTGCTTCGTCTTTCATAAACAATATAAAATGCATCAGTTAGCAGGAGGTAGTGTGCGACCATATTGGGATATTATAATTATTTGAAACTCTACTTGAATATGAATATTGACACCACTTATTTCATTGCGAGGTCCATAATAAAGCGTAATTGAAAATCAATATATGATAAACAGCGGCATATGAGAAAGAATCATTTACCAACCATTTACAGTGATAACCGGCCAAAGCAGCAATTGTGCAGCACCTGCTTTTGTGAAATCCTCGAATGCTCCGAAGTATCGGAACATCTTTTTAACCAAATATGATAATTTCTCTTGGTTATAAATTGTTTCATGCAGAATGGGTCATCTGAATATATCAAAATTGATAGATCTCCAAGAGCGATTTTTTGAATCGCACCTTTTAAGGCATCAACTTCATACTTCTTCCTCACACTTGTGTTTTCAAAGCCTTTATTTTAGCTTTCTTTTCATGATCCGCCGAATACTTCTGTTTCTTAAGTTCTAATTAAATATACTTTCGCTCTGGACTACGGCACAACCGAACTTTGATTTCATTTTCTCAACTAATTGAAGTGCACTATTGGCCACTACCATAGCGTTTTTTATGATGCTAGTCTCGTCGAATCATTAAACGGTACGATTCACAAACTTTCCCACTCAGATACATGTGAGTTAACTCTCTCCGAATTTCGATATTTCACTTTCCAATCAACAGATCTTGATTTTATTCGTGACAAAAAGTATGTCCAGATACATTTATATCCAATTTAAACGTTGCCGTTGAGCGATATCCATATGACAGCGATTGAAGTTTTCAGCCACTTTAAGTGCCGGAACCGGTAATTATATATTTACGCGTATACATATCTTTATATAAGGGGTCCGGTAATGGCAATGCCGACGAGAAAGCAGCAGTTCACGTGCAGAGTTAGTTGTATCAAAATCGTATCATATGACTCAAAATTCAAAGTTAGAGTACAAAGTACTTTACGTCACCATAATACACCTCTCTGTATTCCAACACTGTATTTTATCTTGTTCTCACTTTCTGGCAGTCTGGTGTAGAAAAAAAGTGGCCACAGACGGACAGACGGGCGGACGGTATCAAAAATCGTCGACAAAGATCACGAAGTACGCTTTCGTCGGACAGAAGCAGTTATACTCGATAAAAACGGGAAAATCGTTTGTCGCGCGGAACGAGCTGGAAATCTATATTTCGTGAACGAAGATCAGCAAGTCGCAAATACTGCTGACATTGACATTTGGCACCAGAAAATGCGCGGCACCCATCTTGCCAATAGCTTTTTCATATGCAAATGTTCATGCAAAATGTTGAACACACGTTCATATGATATGTTTACCGTTTCAACAATCTCACGCAACTTGACTCGGCGATCATTCATAACGATATCGAGGATTTTCTTGATATTTTTTTCAGTAACCACCTCTTTTGGCCTTCCTGTTGATGGTATTGTTGCAGTGCTTGTTCGGCCGCGTTTAAATTCAGCGTTCAATTAACAGCTGTCGCAATTTTTTTGTGTTTGTGCTGCCATCTAGCGCTAGGTAGCTTCAATATCAATCCGCCCTCGTATAGCTGGCGAGGGCAAATACTTTGAATAAATTATTTTTTTGCTTTCTATAAAAAAAAGTGTTTTTTTGACAAAAAAACAGTGGATTTCAGCTTATACACCTGGTATAAGCTGAAATATATATATATATATATATATATATATATATATATATATATATATATATATATATATATATATATATATATATATATATATATTTATATATATATATATATATATATATATATTTATATATATATATATATATATATATATATATATATATATATATATATATATATATATATATATATCCGAGGGGAATTACTTTGAAGGATCAAGATAGTTGTTGATGAATAAATAAATACTTTATTTTTTGATCACACAATAACGGATATTTTTTGATCACACCTCGTATGTATATAAATAATTTTTAATCGTTTTTACTCCAAATAAAACCCAGTTTTTTATGTTAATTTCAATTTATTGAGTAAACCTAGAAGTAGGACTGACTATGTCAGTCGAGTAACAAATCGAAACTGACTTTATATTATTATTTAAAGAAGTCTAGCAACTCCACAATGCCACACTCTGCTGAATAAGCAAAATGTATGGGAACGGAAAATTTAGGGTAAAGCGAAAGAACAAATTAAGATAGCGACTAAAAGTGCAAGCTCGCGTGTGTAGCGCTTGTTTGAGGAATTCAAGAGGATTAAATTACATCGTCAACAACGGATGTTAACTATTCCCCCCTTTAAGCATCAGACGTCCTCGACTGATCATAATTTTGAAGGAAATTGTTAATTTTCAATTTACGTTGCCGTTTGGCAAAAAGATATGTGACACAGATTATAATAATTAAGACAAATAAAGAGCCGGAGGTGTACCAAACTCCTCTGATCTTAAAGTTCAGATGTGATATATGTTTCACATTATTAATATTTAATTCATGAAGGTATTGCAGTGATAGAATTGAGGTGTGATCTGTAAGGTTAACCGTGTGAGCGATAGGAGTTTCAGGGCTTTTATAAGCAATTTTACGCAAATTTTCGAATTTTGTTGAATTTACAATCAATGTGTCTTCAAAAGTTATTAGAAAATTAACTTTTTGAAGTGTCTTTGTTTCATCTTTTTCTATTAATTTAGCGGGTTGATCATTAATGATGATAATATCTTCCTCAATTTCTGTTGCAAATGCAACGTTGTGTGTATGTCTGCGTCTTGCCACCGCTGGGCAAGTGCATAGAATGTGTTCTGCCGTTTCCTGCTCCTCTTGACAGAATCGACAAGAATCTTCTTCTACCACGCCTATTTTTTTCAGATGGTAATTTAGTCTACAGTGTCCTGTTAAAAGTTCAGTGTAGAGTTTGATGTCATTTCTGCTGAGGTTTAAAGAAGCATCTACCCTGATGTGTTCAGGATCAATGAGTAGTCTCGACTGCCGCATGCCTTTTTGGGCTCTCCAGTAGTTTAGCAGACCTCGTTTTTCCTGTTCGCACAACAAGTTATTTGTGAAGCTACTGTTTACCCCACAGAAGGGTTCTGGGCCTATAAAGGCAGTGTCTGCACCCCTTTTTGCTAAAGAATCTGCCATTTCGTTGCCCTCATGTCCCTCGTGTCCCGGTACCCACATTAGCGTAACAGAGTTTCTCGCTGCTAGGGTATTGAGAAGTTTACAGCATTCCCAGACCAGCTTTGATTGGAATAAGAAGTTTATTAATGATTTTAGAGCTGCCTGGCTATCTGAGAGTATGCATATTTTGGTGTTGCGTGTACCCGTGCGTAGACATTCTCTAGCACATAACACTAAAGCGTGGACCTCCACCTGAAAAATGGAAGCTGTTTTTCCCATTGCAATTGCTTTTTGGAAATTTGGCCCTACAATTCCAGCTCCTGCACTGCCATCTTCCATTTGGACCCATCTGTATACCACAACTGTGAGTCCTGTTTTATTATTATTTCCTTGTTTCTCCAAACTGAACGGTCACTGATGACCACTTTGAATTGCTTTGAGAAGTCTAATTTTCTGTCCATTTTGTCGAAGACCACGAGGCACGGAGAATTCCAGACAGTGTACAGAATCTTTGCGTGCCCCGAAAGGTTGCCTTCTTTAAGATGGGCTAGATTAGGTAGCCTTAGGGCAGCGCTGGCCGCCATCCCTTTAACTACAAGGTGTAGAGGAGTCAGTCCAGTGATCACTCCCAAAGCTAGTGTGGGGCACGTTCTCATTGCTCCCGTCACACTCAAACAGGCTATACGGTGAATCTTGGTAAGAGTCATCTGAGCTCTTGTTTGGTTTACTTTTGGCCACCATACCAACGACGCGTAAGTAATCTTTGGTACTATTATTGTTTTATATTACCACGCCATCATTTTTGGCCGTAGTCCCCATGTTTTACCGTAAAACCTCTGGCAAGCATAGGTTGCTCTTAAGGCTTTACTAGTTATGTATGATATTTTCCAAGTTAGAGTTTTGTCTAGGATTACTCCCAGATATTTCATTTCATTGGACATTGTTAAGTTTGTGGTCCCTAAACTTAAGGTCCCCAGATTCAGTTTCCTTCTTTTGGTGAAGGGTACCACGTTTGTTTTATTCGGATTTATCGATAGTCCTTTCTCCTGACACCAGTTTTGAGTGATGTCAAGAGCTAGTTGCATGCGATCTGTTATGGTAGAGTCAAACTTGCCTCTGACCATAATTACCAAATCATCCGCAAAGCCCTGAACTTCGTATCCGAGGTCATTGAGAGTTTGTAAGAGCTCGTCGATAACCAATAACCATAGGAGTGGCGATAGGACGCCCCCCTGGGGACATCCTTTTGTTGACCTGACAATTTGCTTTGCTGTCCCTGTTTCAAAGATTGTTGTTCTGTTTTTCAGCATATTGAGAACCCATGTTATGATCAGTTTGTACTCGTATGCCTTTCCTGCTCATCCCCTCCTCAATTGATCTGAAAGTGGCATTTTCAAAAGCCCCCGTAATGTCAACCGATGTACAGAGAGCTATTTCTTTACCCTCAAACGCCTTTTCAATTTTGCTCGCTAAGCTATGTATGGCTGTCTCAGTCGATTTGCCTGATTGGTAAGCGTATTATTCAATATGAAGAGGAGAATCTTTAAGATAAGTTTCCCTGATATATTGGTCCAGAATTTTTTCCATAACTTTTAGCAGGAATGACGTCAGGCTAATGGGCCCATAGGCTTTTGGCGTGTGGTCCACCCTTTTGCCTGCTTTCGGTATGAAAGCCACCCTAGCCTTCGTCCAAGGTTTATGCACTATGCCTAGTTCCAGGCTTATCCTGAAAATGTTTGTTAGCACAGGTGCCAATACATCAACACCTTGCCGAAGTAGGCACGGTTGTATATTATCGACACCTGGCGATTTGAATGGTTTAAAAGTGGAGTTAGCCCATTTGGTTTTATTGACGGTGAAGATTCTGCGGGCCAGTGAGAGTTCCCTCCGTGTAGGCATCAAGAAACGAGTATTCTCGATGATTTCAATATCCTCTCCGCTAGTGGCACAGCCTGGAAAGTGAGTGTCCAACAAAAGCTGCCCCGTCTCTTCCAGGCTCTCCGTAAAATTTCCGTCAGGCTTCTTGAGTGTAGAAAGGCCGTTTGAGTGATCTTTATTGAGTGATTTCTGGAGTCGGGTAGCTGCTGGGAGGGTTTCAATCTCCTCACAGTACTTTTTCCATGAGTCTCTCTTAGATCTTCTCAACTCATTATTATAGGCCGTTAAGGCACTTCTATAAGATGCCCAGTCACCATTAGACTTGGCTCTATTAAAGAGTTAACGGGCTTTTTTGCGCAAAACATTTGGCTCCCCGCTCCACCAGGGTACGTTCCTAGAACGTTTCTTCACAACTAAATTGCAACTACTTTCAAAAGCCTCGATTATTATATTATTTAATTTGTTAACTTCAAGATCTAGTTCCTGAGAGTTGCTTATTTTTTCACTAAGGCACGCAATATTTTGCTCTAAGTAAAAGTTATATAGCGACCAGTTGGTCTTCCTAACATTTCTCATTTCGAAGGTGCCTCCAATCTCCCCCCCGAGATCAAAGCAAATGTACCTATGGTCCGACAAGGAGATCTCATTAAGCACCCTCCAATTAGAAATGTTATTTGATATGAATGCGCTAGTTAGGGTGAGATCTAACACCTCCCCCCTTATCGCATTCACCACCAGATTGTTTGTCGTAATAAAATCAAGAAGTGACTCACCTCGCCTGTTCGTGTCCGTGCTTCCCCATACCGTATGGTGCGCGATTGCGTCGCAGAACATCACCCACTGTAGACTGCGAGTGCGACAGTACTCCGTAAAGTGCTGGAGCTCGCGCGATACCGCGTCCACTGTGTCGCCAGGTAAGTACATGGAGGCCAGGACTACCGTTCTCCTCCCTTTGGCACTAGGCACTTCTGCCTGTATTGCCACCAGATCGCGTTGTAGAAGCTCTGAAATTGTGAGGAATTTAATATTTTTGTTGATCATCATCGCTGCCCTCGGTCGGTCAACATTATTATCATAGATCAACTTACATGTTTTTGTCTGCAGACCATTTATGCGCCCATTTGTGGCCCATGGTTATTGAATGGCTACGAAGTCCAGACACTGGTGTTCCACCAAGGTACTGAGCCTGTAAGAGGCTGCTATAGCCCTGTAGAGATTTATTTGGAGACAGTGAAGCTGCTTCCAAGAGTTTTGCGTTCGTGAAGGGGCCTGGGACATCATTTCCCAGACCGATCCTTGCGGATCTTACCACCCTTTGTGCTCCGCAAAGTTTCCGCAGCCTCCGGGTCTTTTCTCTCCCATTTCCTGAGCTTACCAGAGAGAGAGGATGGTTTTGGACGTTGGGCACGAGTGTTGCTTCTCTCCGCTCTCGGTACTGTCTTTGTGAAAATGAGCCCCGTTTTCGGCTTCTGGCTACTCTGCTTTGCCCGCGCTGCAATAGATGTTATTGGTTGCTCTTCAACACCAACAGCAGATTTTGCCCTGTTCCCCTTCAGTCTAGGTCGGAGCTGGGCACTGCCAAAGCCATAGTAGACCTTGTTACCCAGTGTCTCAACCCTTTCAGACGAGATGGAGTCCAGAGCAATTGCCAGCTCGACCTGGTCACCTTTTTGTATGCGATGGAGCACCCGCCACTCGCTGACACTAATGCCCGAATTCTGCTACTCCCCTTGCCCCAAAATTCGATCATTTTGCCAAGACACCGAGCCGGGAAAGTAGCCAACGAAGATCTTGGTCTTTGGCACTTTTGCCTCGTCCACCACCTTCAACTCAGCCCCCTCCCATGGCTTCATGGCTGGTATAGTTTCTTCAGCCCAGGCTACGGTTTCGTCGTCCAGACAGTTGATTGTCAACCATCCAGGCTTGAAACTACAGCCTTCAAAGTGTGGATTCACTGGGCCCCCACGAGTCTCGAACATCTTGTCGAGAATACACCGTTGTACCTTCCCAATTTCTTCAGTGGACCATATGCCCTCCGGGAAATTGCTAGGTATAACCCCTATCTTTTTGGAGCAGACTGTCTCCGCTAGAGTAGGCTTTGAGCAGGGTACCCCCAAGGAGGCGCCCTGCACGCCATGTCTTTCAGAGACATTCGCCACCTTCTTTCTGGGACCAGGTTCGCCCCCAAGTAAGGTCTTCACTTCCTTCATCTCACCACACACCGGCGGGTCCGCTGGGGGCACTATTGACATTTTATCAATGTTTTTGTTGCCCTCTTGTGCGAACCGCTTTGTCGGCCTGGAGTTCGATGTCGGCGTGGCGCCATCTGAACGGGATCTTTTAGGGGTCCATCGCGCAGACCCGTTGGCTGGATTTGCCGCCAAGGACCGAGCTGTTTCCAGCGATATGCCCCTGGCAAGCAAAGCCTTAAAACGTTTGCGTCCAGCGCCGGACAGCTTCACCCTAAGTTTTGGAATCTTCTCTGGAGCAGGTTCAAGAAGATTTCTCTCCTGTTCCGAGGAGATAGACACCCCTGCCGATTCCTGGCTAAGTGGGATCTCCATCTCATCCGGCCTGTCGGGTAAGGGACCGGGTGCCCGGTATGGATTGAATTAGGTCAATAGTATAATAATATCTTCTACAGCACATTCTAATTTTAGACATCTGGCGATTTCCGTAAGTGTTCCATGAAATCGCTCAACTTGGCCGTTTGAGGTGCTATGCATGGGTGGGGTAGTGTAAATATCGGCTCCAAAATTATTTTTAGTTAAAAACCTTATAGTTTGCGAATTTAAAGATTTTTCGTTGTCACAGATTATTGTTTTTGTTTCCTTAAAAAAATTGAGGATTTCTATAAGAGCCGGTTGAACATCAATTATGGCTCTGGAGGCTATGGACTTTACAATGGCGAATTTGGTAAATTTATCCAAACATGTTAAAAAAAATTTCTTGTCTGTATTGTAAATATCAACGTGAAGGATTTCTCCTGGAAAAGATGGTATAGGGGTTTCACCTAGTTCGTGTTTTCGTGGATGTCTTTGGCATTTAGCTGTGTGGCAGATTTTGCAATTTTTTGTAATTTCTTTTAACTTTTTCCTAATATCAGGAAAATAATAGTCTTGCAGGACCTGTTTTAAATTTTCTAAAACTGAACGATGTGCCCTATTGTGTTCATTTGTTAGGATCTCGTTTTGGTGATTTGGGTTGAAAATGTCAGTCACAAGCTTATTTGTGAATCGGAATTTTACAGATGGATAGTTAGTGATGAGAGAATCTTGAATTTGAGCTAGAGTGTGCAGGTCACAATAAATTGCATTTACTACTTGTGGATTTACGCAGTCCTTAATTGCTTGTAAAATATCAGTTATGTAATATTTGTGTAATTTGTATGAAATATGGTGTCGAATGCGGTTTTTAAAAAGGATTTTTGTTTTCTTTTTCAATTCTGAACTTTGAGTGAAAATAATTTGGTTTCTAAAACAATTTATTGGGTTTTCTACTTTAGGAATAGCCTCGGTAAGTGACATTTTACTACCACAGGCTAGCATTGATGTTGTGGACGAGGCGTCTGTGATTAAATTGACGAATTGTCTAGACAATGCATCGGCAACTACATTGTCTTTGCCGGGTTTGTAAAAAAATGTTGTAGAGTATTCTTCGATAAAAGCTCTCCATCGTTTTAACTTTGAATTTGGATTTTTGTCGGAAATTGAGAATGTAAGAGGTTGGTGGTCGGTGAAGATGTTAAGTCTATTAACTCCGTACAGATAGTGTCTAAGACTTTTCAGGGCCCATATAATAGCCAAAAGTTCCCGCTCGTTCGTCGCGTAGTTTTCTTCCGGTGGTGATAAGGTCCTAGATATCATAGTGATTGGGCGTCCATTTTGTGATAGGACAGCTCCAATAGCATGAGATGATGCGTCAGTAGTAAGATCGAAAGGTTCTTCAAAATTTGGGTATAAAAGTAAAACATCTTCAGATGAAAGAATTTTCTTTATTTTTTAAAAGAATTCATGGCATCTTTGTCTAGACTAATCTTAATATGTTTTGAATGTTGTGTTCCTACGTGTCCGTTTTCTCCTCGTAAATATTTAGTCAGCGGTTTCGCTATGGCTGCGTAGTCTTTAACAAATCTTCTGTAGTACCCTGCCAATCCCAAAAGTGACCTAAGGCTTCTTAAGCTTGTAAGGGCTTTATAATTTACGATAGCTTCAATTTTTTTCCGACAAGTCCTAATTCCATCAGTTGAAACAACAAAACCTAAGTACTCAACCGATGTTTTGAAAAACTTTGATTTTTCCAGCGATACTCTCATATTAGCGTGGAAAAGTTTTTTTTAATATTCTGTCAATATCATCGATATGCTTCTGCTCGGAGTCAGAAAATATGATGATGTCATCTATGTAAACGTCACATGTTTTCCCGATTTCTTCCCGTATAACATCATCAATGGCGCGTTGGAAAATACTAGGCGCATTTTTTATGCCAAACGGCAAACGACAGAATTCGTATTTTCCATTATTTAAGCTGAAACCACTTTTTTCGCGATCGCGTTCGGCCAAATTAATTTGGTGAAAGCCACTCTTCAAATCTAATGTCGTGAAAAATTTAGACTTTCCAAGGTTTGACAATATAATAGATGGGTCAGGGATAGGATATTTATCGGGAAAGGCTTTTGAGTTAAGTTTCGTATAGTCCAATACAAGTCGTTTATTTTGTTTACCACATTCATCTGTTCCTTTTTTATCAACAACCCAAACCGGGCTATTATAAGGGGAACGGGATGGCCTTATGATTTTTTTTTTTAAAGTTCTTTCACTTCTTTGTTGACGAAGTCAATCATTGGAATGGGGTAGGATTGATATTTTGAATAAATTGGTTCCTGGTCCTTGGTCCTAATTGTTGCAGAGATTTTTGTGTTAAAAGGTAAAGCTTCGTTTGGGTTTGCGAGAACACCAGAGTTTCCATGAATTTTTTTTATAGAAATTGTCTCCAACATTTCTTGGGATACAGAAATTCTCTATTAGATTACTTACTGTATCTAACTCAAGGTATTTTAATTTTTCTTGTCCACCATCAAAGTAAATAATATCGTTTTCTGTGTTAATGACTCCTTTTATCCCTTTAATAAAACTGAATCCTATTATACCATCGAATAAAGACAGATTTGGAAGAATAAAAAATGTTTCGGTTTTATTGAGAACGTTCACTAATGTTTTTTATTAATTATATCGGCACCATGAATTGATTTTACTAAAAAAGGGTTATCTATGTCTTTTTTATTTTTTAATCCGCTTAAGTTAGTGATATAGCTCTTTGAGGCTCCAGTATCAATTAGAAGTTTGACGCGTTTTAATTAACATTAACTAAAATATGAGTTCTAATTCACTATATGAATTGTTCGAAGTTTTTTTTCACTTCTTTATTTTTCACACTTTATGGTGAATTTTTATTAATTACGTAATTTATTAATATTAAGTTTAACGTTAGTTATTTTCCACTTCACTTTATGGTGAATTTTTTTTCGTTGGGCACAAATTTCTTTTAATCGTTTTTAATCCAAATAAAACTCCGTTTATTATGTTAATTTCAATTTATTGAGTAAACATACAGGGTGGCCCAAATGAGACCTAGTGATGTTAAACACGTGTAACTCTTGTAATAACGGGTTTTTTTAAATGATTTATTTTAATATGTTAAATACATTTTATGGAAATTTAGCGTGACTATGTGTGAAATATGACATCAGACAAATGACCACCATTTTGCTCGATACAGGCATTGGCTCTTTTTAGCGCATTTTGCATTACACGGCGTAATGTTTCTGGTTGCAGGCGCCGTATTTCGTCTCGAATATTCTGCTTGAGCTGTCCAAGTGTCTGTGGTTTGTTAAAATACACTTTGTCTTTTGAATATCCCCATTAAAAAAAATCGGGCGCAGTTAAATCTGGTGAACGAGGAGGCCAAGGGAAATCTGAATTTCTTGAAATTATGCGTTCACCAAAAATTTCACGCAGCATGTCAATAGTTTGCCTAGCAATAGGCTCCATCTTGTTGAAACCACAAATTAAGATGTTGCTCCACCATTGGCCGCAAAAAGTTGTCGATCATTGTTCTGTAAGAAGCCCCGGAGACCGTTTCTGGCGTTTCATCCTCATTCTCAAAGAAATATGGGCCGATGATTTTTGTGGCCATAACACCGCACCAAACAGTGCACCTGATTTGGTGTGACTGATGCTGATGTATTGCCCTTGGATTTTCGGAGCCCCACAACCTACAGTGTTGTTTATTCACATAACCACTTAAATGGAAATGCGCTTCATCCGTAACGGCGATAATTTCGCTGCGTCAGAACAATTGATCGTTGAGAAGAATAATAAAATTCGATAATTTTAATGCGTTGTTGTGGACTGTACGTATTCATTTTAAATTTCTAAGAGTTCAGTTATAATCTGCAAAAAGAAAAAATAAATTATGTTAAAAAATAAAAAAGTTATTTGTGTTTAACATCAGCTGGTCTTATTTGGGCCACCCTGTAGAAGTAATACTGACTATGTCAGTCGAGTAACAAATCGAAACTGACTTTATATTACTATTTAAAGAACTCTAGCAACTACACAATGCCACACTCTGCTGAATAAGCAAAATGTATGGGAACGGAAATTTTAGGGTAAAGCGACAGAACAAATTAAGCTAGCGACTAAAAGTGCAAGCTAGCGTCTGCATTAGCTGAGCGTGTAGCGCTTGTTTGAGGAATTCAAGAGGATTAAATTACATCGTCAACAACGGATGTTAACTTATATATATATATATATATATATATATATATATATATATATATATATATATATATATATATAGATATATATATATATATATATATATATATATATATATATATATATATATATATATATATATATATATATATATATATATATATATATATATATATATATATATATATATATATATATATATATATATATATATATATATATATATATATATATATATAGATATATATATATATAGATATATATATATATATATATATATATATATATATATATATATATATATATATATATATATATATATATATATATACCACAATCCTTTATGCTTTTTGTACGTAAACTTTTTCTGCATTGAATTTCGTTGTTTTTGGATTTAAGTTCAGTTATTTTTTGTTTGTTGTTGTTTTTGCCAAATTTTTTTTTGCAAATATATAGTAAACATAAAAGACTATGATACTGCATCAACAAAATTTTAAAAAATCATACCGAAATTGAATAAATAGCTTCAATTTTTTATTTTCATATGTTGTACGTAGACTTTTTCTGCTAAGTGTATATATATATATATATATATATATATATATATATATATATATATATATATATATATATATATATATATATATATATATATATATATATATATATATATATATATATATATATATATATATATATATATATATATATATATGGATTTGGATTGGGGGTTAAGTGACGAGTGTGAGGCATTTCCCAAACAAATTATGAGAATTGAACGATAATACCAAGGTTTCTGGGATGAAGGAATGATGAGCGACTATTGCTGTTTTCATTAGAGAAACTAGTCACGAATCTAATTGGAATCAAACAAAAGTCAAAACGGATTCTAATTGAATGTGTATACAACAAGTCTTTGATAAAATATGCTACATGTACTTAGATAAAGAATGAAAAAAAGTAAAAACGGAAAAACTCAATTTATGTGCTTCCACTCAAGCAATATATTGTTACGAAATTGCCCTCTTGACAATTTACTCTGTTACAAAATTGCCCTCCTGACAATTCCTCTAACTCTCTGTACTCGGACTTGTACCGCTGGATTGTGTAGTAATCAAACAATCGCTGGTTAAATTAAAATAATTAGCTTTATTTAACTATTGCTATTTACACATTTAATATTAGGCTTAAAGTTTACTTCTTTATAATTTGTACTTTATTTCACAATGAATTTCATCACTTTGCACAATTACAAATACTGCTGCTTCGATTATAATGCTCGATGTACACACTGCCACGATCTCTGTTCGAATGTCCTCGAGTTTGAACAGTCTTGTCGCTTTTATAGTTTTCGAATGGTTGAGGTAGAAACTTCTACGCTATTCTCGTAGTTTCTAGAAGCTTCTATCCTCTTCGACAGAAGTCGAGAATATTCTTTTTGATATTACCGACAGATGGTTCTTGCATAAACTTTTATTCGAATAGTTCGCATCTTGACTCACAGGGGGCACTCATTCTCCAGATGGGATCCTGAAAGTATGCAATCCCTTTTCACTGAGCTATCACGTTTCACTGCCCTCCGCTTAAACTTGTTCGTCCCGAACAAGGATAGTACTACAACCTTTATAAGGAGATAGCCTATCTAAATGAACGACTTTCATTTTGCTCCTGACATTTCTCGTCCACTGGATGCGGTATCTAACATCGTTGATCCGTTTTATCGCCTTATAAGGTCCTTCCCAGTGTGTTTGCAGTTTTGGCGATAATCCCATTTTTCTTTGCGGATTATGAAGCATAACTAGTTGCCCTTCCTGAAATCCCTTAGAGTTTACTCGTACATCATATCTCGCTTTCCTTTTATCACTCATCAGTTGCGTACGATTTCTGCTGTTTCCATGAATTTCCTTCAACTGTTCTAGTTTTTCAGGTATACAACTGCTGCATCGAAGTACTGTAGATGTCTTTTTAGTCCACTCTTCGTCTGCTTATACACAACTACTCCTCGCTTATCACACTGTCAGCAATTAAGCATCTGACTTTCCGTGGGGTCTGAGAAACGAGGATTCCGGGGCTGCATGGTGTGGGAGTCAAATCTTGCCCCTTGAGACTGACTCCATTTAGTTATTCGACAGCTTAAAAACATCATCCAATTCCCTGCCTTTGCGGTCCCACATGCGAGTCTGATGGAGAACGTCTGCGTTTCGTCCGACAACTATGAGCCGCGTATCCAACCTCACCGCAGGCAAGGCAACCCTGTCCGCTTTCAACTTGAACCTGACGGGCTCTGCATACTGGCTGGCACACCACGGCCGCTATCTGAAACGTTAAAGCGCCAGCCATTATTTCCATACATGTAGCTTTTGGATTTGTCATCGCTGAATAGTCCATTTCCGCATCGGGAATACCACATACGAAAGTATCCGTCATACTTCTCTCAGCAATCTCGCCTGGACAGGCAAGATGGGCGAACCGCTCCACCTCCACCACATCCTGTAGTAGAGACTCACCACTCCTCCGCTGAATTGAATTCATCACGTTTTCATAACAGTCTCTCTCACCCTCTGCGATGGTCGGCAGGACATCAGCACCTTTCATTAACATAGCCAACGGTGCCAGTACTTTGCGATTACTCCAACCATCTGTGCTAGCGGTAGCTTCAATTTCGATCTGCTTTTCCTCATTCGCATTGGATTTTTGTTCCATAAATCCTTCTAACGACTCCTGTCGTGTCCCAACCTCACAAACCTTCTTGTCCCCCATCTCGGACATTTCATTCTTCTGCTGTGAGTTCTGTTCCGCTAGTTGAGTAAATCGCGTTTCACTCTGCTGTAACTGTTCCTTGACATCGTCTTTGACTGCTGGAGCATATGGTTTTAATCGCTGGTGTATATTCTCATCGAATTGCTGGAAGAACTTCTGCATCTTCTCATCTCGCTGCTGCATCCTCTCTTCGGTTGCTTGAGCTTCTTGTTGTAACTGCTGCAGCATCTCCTGTTTGAAGGATTGTATTACCCCGATGAGTACGCTCATGTCAAAGTTACCAGTATTAGCTCCTTGCGGTGTTTCTTCGTGTCGAGATGTCGTTGGCTCTTCACATTGGAATTCATGCTCATCGACATCTATACCCTGCTCTTCTAAAGCGCTTCTTAATCGCACCTGCAGCTCCGCTTTAAGCCCTTGTGTTTGCAAATTTAAGCGCTCAAGCTCCTTCTTGAGCTGCTCCAAACTCAGTTTTTCAAATTTAACCATTGTTTATTACAGATACACAATCCCACTTCTGACACCAATTGTTACGAAATTGCCCTCTTGACAATTTACTCTGTTACAAAATTGCCCTCCTGACAATTCCTCTAACTCTCTGTACTCGGACTCGTACCGCTGGATTGTGTAGTAATCAAACAATCGCTGGTTAAATTAAAATAATTAGCTTTATTTAACTATTGCTATTTACACATTTAATATTAGGCTTAAAGTTTACTTCTTTATAATTTGTACTTTATTTCACAATGAATTTCATCACTTTGCACAATTACAAATACTGCTGCTTCGATTATAATGCTCGATGTACACACTGCCACGATCTCTGTTCGAATGTCCTCGAGTTTGAACAGTCTTGTCGCTTTTATAGTTTTCGAATGGTTGAGGTAGAAACTTCTACGCTATTCTCGTAGTTTCTAGAAGCTTCTATCCTCTTCGACAGAAGTCGAGAATATTCTTTTTGATATTACCGACAGATGGTTCTTGCATAAACTTTTATTCGAATAGTTCGCATCTTGACTCACAGGGGGCACTCATTCTCCAGATGGGATCCTGAAAGTATGCAATCCCTTTTCACTGAGCTATCACGTTTCAATATACATACGAGTATATTCTGTAAGATTCTGTTCTGTAAGACTACGTGTATAAATAGCTTGGGTGTAAGTAGAATATAATACAATTTTTTTTTTTCAATACTAGAATATTTATATATAAATATTTATCTAAATATGTATATTCTAATGATTTTTGAGAAAATAAATGAAATTTTTATTATATTCTACTAACACTCAACACAATCTATTTTTATACGTGGCCTTACAGAACAGAATATTTTTCGATTAGAAAATTATAAATAAATGGAATAATAAAAATATATATTTTTTTTTTTTTTTTAATATCCAAATATTTTATTGCAATCTGTTACATTCAATCACATTCAGCAATATTTAATAACTTAAGACTAATTTTTGTATTTACTGTCTTTTATGGACTACACCCAGTGGTGCAGCCATTGCCTATTAGCACAAGAGATCTGTTGTGGATTTTCTCTTCAGTCGGATGAAAGTGAAGGGGTTGGAAGTGAGTTCCGATATCAGTGGATTTGGGTGGACTAGGAGTCTCGGATTGTGCGAAGTAGAGAGCTTTTTTATTTCTTGAGCGACTGTAGGAACTTTGAGGTCACGATGGATTTGGTTGTTTGTGACATAATAGGGCGCGTTTACAATCATTCTTAGGGTCTTTGATTGGAATCTTTGAAGTATTTCAACATTGGAAGTTGCCGCAGTGCCCCACAGCTGAATACCGTATGTCCAAACTGGTTTTAAAATTGCTGAGTACAAGAGCAATTTGCTATCGATTGAGACTTTGGAGTTTCGATTCAAGAGCCAGTGTAGATTTCTGAGCTTTATACCGAGTGATTTTCGTTTTGTAAATATATGTGTTTTCCAAGTTAATCTTCTGCCGAGGTGCATCCCAAGGTATCTAGCCTCATTACATTGGGGTATATTTATGCCGTTGAGTTTAACGGGTGGGCAGGTGTTTCGTTTGAGAGTGAATGTAACCTGGACTGATTTTGTTTCGTTCAACTTGTTTTCCATTTTTTTAGCCAGTCAGTAATTTTGTTTAGCCCACTCTGGATTTTAGAGGAAGCTAAGTGTGGGAGAGTGTCAACAGCTAAGACAGCAGTGTCATCTGCAAAGGTACCTATGGTGACTCCTTCAGCTGATGGTAAGTCGTACGTGTGAAGTAGATAAAGTATTGGGCCCATGACACTTCCTTGGGGTACGCCTGCTGAGCTTTCATGGAGCTCAGATTGTTCCTCACCTTGCTTTACGAAAAAATATCTATTTGCAAGATAGGACTTGATTAGTTAATGGGGAGTGTAGTTTTTATTTTATAAAGCAAGCCATCGTGCCAAACGCGATCAAATGCTTGCGAGATGTCAAGAAACGCTGCTGTACAATATTGTTTATGTTCGAATGCAGTGTGTATATACTCAACAATCCTATGAACCTGTTCGATTGTGCTGTGTTTTTTCCTGAATCCAAATTGATGAGTTGGAATTAGCTTTCGCTCTTCTATAATTGGGAGTAGTCTTTTCAGGAAAAGGGTTTCCATGAGTTTAGAAGCAATCGGTAACAAGCTAATTGGGCGATACGATTCAACTTTATCAGCGCTTTTTCCGGGTTTGAGAATCATTTTTAATTGTGACACTTTCCATTGGGGAGGTATAAAGCCAGATGTTAGTACCGCGTTAAATAAGTAGGTAAGATATTTCACTCCTTCTTCTGGAAGTTGTTTTACTATTTTTCCAGTGATAAGGTCGTACCCAGGGGCTTTCTTAATATTTAGCTTATCAATAGCTGCTTTCACTTCAGCTTTGGAAAATTTACGTATGGGTAGGTCCATCTGATGGGTATTACTCAGAACACTTTTCACTTCTTCTGTTACACATGCTGGGGGCTCGATTTCCTGTGGGGTAAATACTTTTTTTAAGTGTCGGGCAAATGTTATTATTATTATTATTTGATCTTTATTGAGTCTATGGATAACAGAAATCCTTACAGACTAGAGTTAATATGAAGTGAGTAATAATACACATTAATAAGATTTAACATAATATATAAATTTAAAGTGACAGATAACATTGAAAACCAACATTAGGATAAATTAACAATGAAATTTTTAAAAGTAAATTTAGACAATGAGAAATCAATACAATTATTAATTGACAATGAGTTACATAAAGACAATGCTCTAGTTAAAGGTTCACTTAGAGCATAGTTAGTACGATGACATTTAATAAAGAATAATTTAGGGAACCGCAACTGCCTCATAGGTATATTAAAATTTACAAGATTAAGTAAGGTGGGATCATCAATATTCCCAGCGATTATGTCGAAAATAAACATTATTGAATTAATCTTTCTTCTCGATTCAAGAAGTTTCAATCCCATTAACAAACAACGAGCATTATACGACGGCATCATAACATTAAAACTAGTGGATTGTAACATATATTTGGTAGCAATTTTTTGTACTCTTTCCAATCTAGATGAATGAATCGCATATGATGGATTCCAAATCAGAGAAGCATATTCTAATCTTGATCTAACCAAGGATATATAGAGCGATTTTCTTGTATGCGGATCACTGAATTCAACACTATTCCTCCGAACGAAAGCAAGAAGCGAATAAACTTTGGGCAAAATGAAGTTCAAGTGTTCGACAAATGTAAACTTAGAGTCAAATATTACCCCTAAGTCACGGATAATGTCATGTTTTTGAAGTGGACAACCAGACATGCTATAAGTAGTTGCAATTACATTGTTACATTTACTAAACGTTGCACTAGAACATTTCCCAATATTTAAGCAGAAACCATTACACATACTCCATTCAACAACTTTATTAAGGTCAGATTGTAATAAAACAAAATCAGCAATACTCTGAACTCGAACAAATAACTTTAAATCATCCGCATACAACAGAAATTTAGCATAAGAAAAACATTTACGAATATCATTAATATATAGTACAAAGAGCAAAGGCCCAAGAATACTACCTTGCGGAACTCCAGAAGTAGCCATAAAGATATAGGAATTCGTGTTATTAATGGAAACATAACAACGTCTATAACTTAGATACGATTTAATCCACTTCAAAAAAGCCGAATGGCAGCCCATTTTACCAAGTTTACTAATCAAGACAGAGTGCGAAACTACATCAAAAGCCTTTGAAAAATCAGTATATATGACATCCACTTGATGTCCAAGTACAAAAGATGAGACACAATAGTTTGCAAAAAGTGCAAGATTTGTCACTGTTGACCTCCCAGAGACAAACCCATGTTGTTCAATACAAATATGACGCTTAACTAAGAAATATAGTTTGAACTTAATGATAGACTCGAATAACTTTGAAACATTAGATAACTTAGAGATTGGACGATAATTGGACACATTATTTTTTACACCACTTTTAAAGGTAGGAGTAATAGAAGCAATTTTCCAGCAATCAATAAAAGTTCCAGACAATAATGATTTATTAAAAACTTGACACAAAGGCAAAGCTAAGGCATTAGCACATTTAACCAGCAATATAGATGATAAACCATCAATATCAGCTTTTACGGAGATTTTCAAATCTACCAATGCATTTAAAACCTCCTCAACAGATATTGAAACTTCACCAATGTCTAAAAACTCATCTATATTATTAAGAATACATGAATTGTACCAACGTCGGAAATGTGACTGCTCTTTCAAGGTCACTTTTAGCCCATTCGTTATTTGGATTGGAACATTGTGGGTCTCTTTAGATTCCTAGTTGCTTTCCAGAGAGAGTATTCTGTAGCAGCTGTTGCATCGAGATTACTGAGGTAATGATGGAGTTGGGTGTTTCGTTCGTTATTAAGGATCTCTTTAAGTTCTTTTGTAAGCGCATTTAATTTTTTCTTGTCCTCAGGATGTTTAGTTTGTTGCCACTTTTTTCTTGCATATCGCTTTTCTCTCAGTTTTTCTTTTATAGGTTTGGAGATGTTCGTTGATTTTCGCTCATTTAGTGTGGGGGTGGAGTCCCACGCAGCTTGTTGCAGGCAGTTGTTGAAGTGTTCAACAGCCGCAATGATATCTTCTTCAGATTTCAGTGATAGTTTTAAATCAATTGTGGAAGATACCATATATCGGAAGCGATTCCAATCAGTTTTGTGATTATGTAAGCTACATTGACTGGGAAGAAGGGCAAGATTGTTGTTAAGCTCGACGAGAACTGGAGAGTGGTCAGAAGACAGCATGGGCTACATTTAAGATCACTAAGCATGATACCTTTCGTCACACAGAAGTCAATCAAGTCGGGAATTTTTCTTACATCTGTTGGCCAGTATGTTGGTGTACCTGAAGAGACAGGGAGTAAATTTAATTTTCCAATGGCCGCATAAAGCTGTCGACCTTTTGGTGTAGTGAGACGGGAACCCCAGTATGTATGCTTTGCGTTATAGTCTCCTCCAGCTAGGAATCTATTGCCAAGGGTCTTAAAGAATTTCTCATACTCCTCCATTTTTATTGTGTGTTTAGGTGGGCTGTAGACAGCGGAAATTGTAATTGGCCCTTTCCAGTCATCAACAATTATATTCGTGGCTTGTATAGCTTCTGTGCGATAAGATGTGCTCTCACAGTGTTTTATATTTATATATATATTGCGTATTAATATTGCTGAACCTGCATGAGCCTTATTATCTGGGTGCAGGGTGTGATAAAACTTAAAGTTCGGAATCTGAAAATGGCTTTTGTTGGTGAAATGGGTTTCAGATATTAGGAGTATATCTATTTCGTATGTTTTAAGGAATTTTTTAATTTCTAATAAATGTTTTGACAGCCCATTAGCGTTCCATAGAATGATTTTTATGGGATTGAGGATGAGCAATTCTTAGTCGTGAGGGTCACTAATAAGTTCATCATTGTTGTGATTTGTTGCATGACTTGCCGGAGTAGCATTATCTTTTCTCGCATTTCGTTCGGAGCTTGGGTTTCTGCAGGAACAGTATTAATTGGTAGGGCCGTTGTGTTTTCATTAGTTGCTTGTGTTGAGTGTTTCAGTGCCTGAGCGTATGAAAGTACATTTTGAGTTTGTTTTGATGTACTGGGATTTACCAGAACTTCCTGTTGTTGAGTAGGATTCATGGGTAAATTGTCGTTTTTCCTTAATTGTGGGTATTTCATTTTCTGAAGATTTTTATAGACTACACAACCTTTGTAATTTGCTGGGTGATTACCTTCACACAAGGCGCATTTGACTTCATCTGATCTGCTTTTACGTACACAATCTGAAGACGTGTGGCTTCCGGCGCATTTAATGCACATTGGTTTCCTGCGACAGTACGTTTTTGTATGCCCATACTGCTGACACTTAGCGCATTGGGGAATATCGCGAGTCGGTCGGGGGGTTCAAAAACAATTTTTGTATGAAGCAGGTATTTGACTTCATAAATTTCTTTATTGTTTGAGTTTGTTTGAAGTTCAATGATAAACATTGGCAGAGGCTTTTTTGTGTGTCTTCGCTTTATGTTCCAAATATTCGTGAAAGAGTGACCGAGGTTTTGCAGGGCTTGGGTTATTTCATCTGTGCCTATAGATGGGTGCATATTTTTCAGTACTACTTTGAAGCCTCTTTCTTGTTTTGGCTTATAGGTGAAAAATTCGGTGTTTTTTAGCTCAAGCTGGTTGACTATTGTCTTGTAGGCTTCTGGAGAAAATGCCTGGATTTTAACTTGCTCATTGTTTATGAGCTTTAATTCGTATGAATTTGGAGCAGCTTCAGACAATAGTTTCATTAGAGGAGCTATATTGGTAACTCTGTCAACAAATATTGGTGGGGGCTTAGACACTTTTTCTTTATGTTCTGTGTTTTTTTGGTCACATTCTTCAACTTCTTGTAGGGACGAAAATCGATTTTCGGTTCCTTTCGGATCTCCTAGCCAGTATTTTTCAAGTTTAGCTTGTTTTTGAGTGGTCTTTGTCTTACCTGGACTCTCTCTCTGCCTTTTCTTGTTTAGAACCGTTTTCCAGTCCTCGTCGTGGGAGGGTACACTTACTGTGACTTGGGGAGAGGCAACTGGTTGCTGTTGTTTGTATAGCAGCTGAAGCTGGCGTTGAAGCTGATCAATTTGTTGTTGGACAGTTTGTTGAGAGCTGTTTTTATTTGGAAAAGTCGAGCTTGATTGTGGCGAGGGGCATTGAGGACTCCAGGAATTTTGGAGCGGATTCTGAAGAAGGGGTTTCTTTTGTGTTTGCAGTTGTTGATGCTGCTGTTGTTGTTCCTGATGTTGTTTTTCTCGGCGTTGCTGTTGTTGTTGTTGTTGCTGCTGCTGCTGCTGCTGCTGCTGCTGTTGTTGTTGTTGTTGTTGCTGCTCTTCTTGTTGCTGACCTTCCCCTCTAGGTGGGGTACGGTCTACACCCATTTTTTTTTCTTTATTATTTATTTTTGTTTAAAATTAACTTTGGCAACTCTACACTAGATACTTGCTAAGCCGCTTTTAATTTAACGTATTTGTGTACATACATAACCGTATAATAGCAGTGCTATTTTGCGGTTGTCTCACTTTGTTATTATTTGTTGTTTCTCACTTTATAATTTTGTTGTTTTTATTTTTGTATATTTTGTTTTTGTTTTTACACTTTATTTAAAAATTAAAGAATTTTAAGTTAGTTGTTTTCAGAATCACTGCACTCGGCACTCTTCCGACGCAGAAAATTTTGCACTTTCACGCTTGTGCGAAATTGTTATTATTTTCTCATTAAGTACCTCGATTTTTGTTAAATTTTATTATCACTATTGAAAAGCGCGCCGAGTTTTAAAATGAAACTACATTCGTTGACGGTCTGAATGTTAATGTTCTTTTTTTTATTCTTTCTTTTCATAAGTCATGTCAAAAACGGCTGTCCACCGAGTGTTGCCACGTCGGCTGAACTTTTTGACAGGGGGATTTTCAATTCATTAGTTAACCATTAAAGGTTGGTTTACAATATAGCTTACAACTATTTTGGTGACATACAACAAATATAATGATAATGTATATATATGCCTACAACTCGGCCGTCCTGACTTATAGAATCTCCTGATTCTACGCCGTTAGTTGTTTACAATACTTTGTTATTTAAATATTTATAAATAATACCTTACAATGTCTCATTAATCTTAATATGATAAAATGTAACTACATTACAAACTTTAACACTAGACGCACAATCAGTTTACACGTACTGTTTCGTTGTTGTTTACTTTGCCTTATATTTATTTAAAATTTTTTTTTTTTTTTTTTAAAGTCATACCAGGGTTTCAAGTTTGTAATTGACCAAGTTCCTTTATAAGGTATCTGGGTTTGTTGAAACCCTTCAACATCCTCTACTAAATACCTATCGTATTTTAAAACTTCTGATACTCTATACGGTCCCTTAAACTTGGGTATTAACTTACTCGATACGCCCCTTTGTGAGTTATTGTTTGCAATAACAACATGGTCGCCAACGCAGAATTTACGTGGTTCTATTCTTTTTGCATCTGCATATTTTTTGTTGTAGTCTTGTGCTTTTTTTTGAACTTCTTCTGCTTGTTCCCTTATTTCTTTAAGATTTCTGACGCCTGGAGTTTGCACAACTTCTAATACATTTTCTTTAAGGGTGTCTATAACTTTACCTTTTTGGCTAACTCCAAATAACATAATGCTAGGGTGATCTTTGATGGCTCTATGCACTGTATTATTCATTGCGTATTCAACTGACTCTAAAGTTTTGTCCCAACCTATGTTCTTTTCCGAATCAACCAGTTTTGCTATCATTGGGCCTAGGCTTTTATTTATAATTTCTACTTGACCATTTGCTTGTGGGGAATTTGTCGCAATCTTGATATGCTGTACATTGTATGTATCTAAGAAATCTTTGAATTCACAAGACGTAAAACAAGTTCCTCTATCTGACATAACGTATTTTGGTCTGCTATAAGCTCTAAAGTAATCTTTTAGTGCTATGACTGCTTCCTTAGTTGCTGTTGTTTTTGCAGGATAAAGTCGCACAAATTTAGTACACGCGTCTACTATTAACAATATATGTCTAAATTTTGTGTTTTTGCTATGTATCGGTCCGTAGTGGTCAATATGTACCATCTCGAATGGTATATTTCCTTTTGGTATCATATGCAGTAATCCCTCCTTTTTTCCGCTCTTTACTGAAAAAGCTATGCACTTTAGACAGTTTTGAACGTGTATTATTGCCTTCTTCCGTATATTCGGAAACCAGTAACTTTTTCCTATAGTTTCTATGACTTTGTCCACACCCATGTGTCCTGTTTCATCATGATACTTGTACAAAACATGGTGTTCCATTGACTCAGGAACATAAAATAACAAACTGTCGTCTTTTTTCTTATAAACTACTCCATTCCTCATTTCGTAAAGACTACTTTCTGACCTTTGTAACTGTTCTTTGATTTTATCTATCTTCTCATCTTTGCCTTGACATATAATCAAATTTTCTTCAAAAGTGTTTGTTTCTATCGTTAATATATTGTTAACTCTGCTAAGTGCATCTACATGTTGCATTCTATTACCCGCTCTATGCTCAAGTTCGTAGTCGTAATTTTGTAATTCAAGTGCCCATCGAGATATTCTTGGGTTCATGTCTTTTTTATTAAGTGTTAGTGTTAACGAGTTGCAATCTGTCACAATTTTAAATTTTACACCCTGTAAATATACTCTAAATCTTTTGAGTGCATAAATTATCGCCAAAGTTTCTAGTTCGAAACTATGATATCTTGACTCAACGTCCGTGGTGCGCTTAGAGAAGTAAAAAACTGGGTGTAACTTGTTGTCTTTCTTTTTTTGAAACAAAATTGCCCCAAACCCCAATGCACTTGCATCGCAATGCAGCTCAGTAATATCGGTTGGATCGTAAATCGCTAACACTGGAGACTCCATCAATTTTTTCTTTAGCACACTAAAAGTTTCAATTTCCAACTGTCCTAACTGGAATTTCTTATCCCTTTTTGTGAGGTCATAAAGTGGTTTAGCCAAAGTTGAGAAATTTTGAATGAACCTACGAAAATATGAACATAAGCCTATAAAGCTCTGAACTTCTTGAACTTTAGTGGGAACCGGAAAATTCTCTATTGCCTTTAACCCTTTTTCATCTGCTCTTATCCCTTCCCCTGAAATAACATAACCTAAATACTGAATATTTGACTGCATAAACTCACACTTGTCTAGTCGTAGCTCTAATTTATTCTGAACTAACAACCTGAAAACTTTTTTCAATATCGTAAAATGCTGTTCTACATTTTCAGTCGCAATCATAATATCGTCCATGTAAATAATAACTTCTCCGCTGCGAAGCATGTCAGTAAATATTTTATTAATAAATTTTTGAAACGTCGCTGGTGCATTTTTTAGTCCAAACGGCATTCTAGTGAACTCGTATTGTCCTAGGGGAGTCGTAAATGACGTATATTTAACCGAACCTTCATCAACGAAAACATGAAAGAAGCCATTTTTAAGGTCTAATTTTGTAAATAACTTTTTGTTAACTAACCTATCCAAAAGATCATCTATCAGTGGCATGGGATAATTGTCTTTTAAAGTAACTTTGTTAAGCTTTCTAAAGTCGACGCACATTCGTAACTCGCCTGTTTTCTTTTTAACTAACACTATAGGTGACGTAAATTCTGACTCGCTAAGACGTATAAATCCTTTATCTAAATATTCGTCAAGTATTTTTTGTAACTCAGCTTTTTCGCTATACGACAACCTCCTAGGACCGCAACTAAACGGCTTGTTGTTCTCTAATATCAACTTTATTTCTTGTCTTGTATTAGGCTGGTCGGGCCTTTTTGGTTTTATGTATTCGCTGTAAAACATTTGTTGAAAATAACTTCTATCCTCACTATTAACTTTTTCGCCAATAATATATTCTATTTCAGTGTTATCGTGTACATCTAGTGCTAAAATTTGGCAAATGTATTTCTTCACAATTGGTATTATCACTGTAATTATAGGTGTCCATATTGATACATTCGACATCTCTTATGTCTTTACAATTTTGTTTTATAAGCACACCATTATTTTCAATACATTTTGATTCAACTCTAATTTCTGTGTCAGTAAATTTAACGTTTTCAATTGTTAGTTTCGCATCACTTGCGTTTATAAAATCTCTTCCTAAAATAACTGAGTAAAAGATGGACTCGTTAGGAACCACTAGAAGCTCTATTAATACGCATTTATTCAAAACTTTAACATAAGATTGTATTTTTCCAATTACACATAACTTTGACTTATTTACGCCATAGTAAGAGCTAGTAACTTCTTCGAAATGTACCCTTTTTGGTACCAACGCTTCTTTAATTAAACTTATAGGGCTTCCAGAGTCGACTAAACATTCTACAAACATATTAACGTTAGGTTGTGCTTCTATACTTAAATAAAAATAACTTACAAATTCGTTCTTTGACGACGTTTTCTTATACTGGTTGCACTCTGCTGCAAAATGTCCCTGTTGTCCGCATGCATAGCAAGACCCGGCTTCTCGTTTTGGTTTTCGGCAATCCTTTGCATAGTGTCCAGAACAGTTGCAATTGTAACATCTCAGTCTTTCTGTTGCAATTTGTGATTTTAGCGTTGTTGCTTGTGTTGTTGACACACGACGTGGCAGCTCAATATTTTTAAAAGCGTTGACTAAATTTTTTGTTGTTGAAAAATTTTGCAGCATTGCCTGTGTTTGCAACTGTTTGTCCGGTATTCCGTCTAAAGCATATTCCATCAGCTCTTCATCGCATAAATCCAGCCCAGCACTCAATAAGTACTTATCGTTGAAATAATCTGCGAAAGATTCTTGGGTGCTCCAAGTGCGTTTTTGAAGTTTGCGTCGAAGTTCCAGTTTGCTTTCGCATGTTTCAAATGCTGCTTTCATGTCGCGTAAAACTTCATCAACATTTTCTGCATAAGTTGCCTTTAGATTTGCATTGTACCAGGCTAGTGCTTTATCTTTGATTTTTAAGCGAATAATTAAGCACAACACTGCATCACTAATTTTTAGAGTTTCACGGTAGTGAAGCAGCTGAGCTCTCCACAGACCAAAACCTTGACCGCCATCATAGTCTGAAAAAATTTCCTTCAACGTACTAAAGGGAATTTCATTTTTCGCCGCACCTTCGTCGTCTCTTAATTTTGCGCTCATAAACGTTTTCTCTTTTTCCAAGAGTCTCTTTTCGAGCTTAAGTAGCTCAATCTCTTTGCGCAACAATCTTGCCTGCATCTCTTCGTTGACTACGCACTGTTTGCCCATCACGCCATCGTCACCACTTTGATCTTGTAAAGCTGCATAATCGTTTTTGTTGCTTGCTTTTTTTTGAAGCATCGCACCCTCGCCGCTACTTTGTCTTTGTACTTTTTCATTTTCGTTGTTGTTGCTGTCGCTTTGTTGAAGCACCACGCCATCGTCGTCACTTTGTACTGTTGCATTTACGTTGTTGTTGTTTTCCTTATGTTGGAATTCCGCACCATTGTCACTGGCTTGTACCATTGTCTTGCCGTCGTGATTTTCACTAACCGTTGCTTGGACTGTATTTTGCGTATTAATAACGTTTTCGCCAACATATTTTTCCGAAACCTGCTGCTCGCTTTTTCCGCCACTAATTTGTGGACATGATCCCCGTTCTTGTGTGTTTAATTCACAGAGTCTTGCAGCCAGCGAAGCTTTAGCGCCGCTGGCACTCAACCCCAGTACGTTGCACCACGTTTTCAGCTGCGCCAACGTGTAATCGTCTGGATTCACAAAATCATTGGTGTTCATATTGTTTTATATTTTTTATTATATAAAAGTTTTTATTATTTTGTCAGATAAAAAAAAATTCAGATCCCACTTCTGATGAAAAGCGCGCCGAGTTTTAAAATGAAACTACATTCGTTGACGGTCTGAATGTTAATGTTCTTTTTTTTATTCTTTCTTTTCATAAGTCATGTCAAAAACGGCTGTCCACCGAGTGTTGCCACGTCGGCTGAACTTTTTGACAGGGGGATTTTCAATTCATTAGTTAACCATTAAAGGTTGGTTTACAACATAGCTTACAACTATTTTGGTGACTTACAACAAATATAATGATAATGTATATATATGCCTACACTATCGGATTAGTTTTTCACTTTGTAAGAGTTGCCAACTTTTTTCATCTAATAAAAATATAAGTTTCTTTTTATATTTACGAGTAATTCCCTCAATCAAGTATTATCTGAATTTTCGAAATGTATTTATCAAAATAGAATTTATGAAAGTCTAATTTGTGACCATTGGCAAACCTAATATGAGTCACAGAGGACAATTAAATATTAGACTATTTGCCCCACAATAGAATAAATGCAACATGTTTTACATTTCCTGATGCTGTATAAAAATATAGTTTTTAAAAAAAATTCTTTGGATACTGGATCCAAACCAAAGGCAAAGAAATATATTCAGTGGCCCCTTTTATTTCTTACTAAATATTCTGTACTGATTTAGTAATATTTAATACTGTTATATTATGATAACTTTCAATCGGTTGAAGTAATTTCCAAAGAAAAAACTAGAGAAATGCATTATTTATTAAATAAAGGGTTCTTCAAAAGAAACGCTACAAAAGTAAATCGATAGCAAACGACGCCATATTTTTTCCCGCTCTTTTGACATTTCTCTTCAGTAAGGTTTGCCATTTCATCATGCAAAGATATACGAGCCAACAACGAGTCGAAATTATTAAAATTTACTACCGAAATTCGGAGTCAGTCGCCTCAACTTTAAGAGCGCTACGTCCAATTTATGATGAGGCTCATTTCTGGCTGAATGGCTTCGTCAATAAGCAAAATATGCGTTATTGGTTAGACAGCAATCCACACGTACTCCATGAGTCATTATTGCATCCCGAAAAAATTACGGTTTGGTGAGGTTTATGGGCCGGCGGCGTCATTGGGCCGTACTTCTTCCGTGATGATCAAGACCGGCACATTACTGTGAATGCGAATCGCTACCGTTCATTGATAACCGAATATTTTTTGCCCCAATTGGATAATATGGACTTGGAGGACATGTGGTTCCAACAGGACGGCGCCACAAGCCACACAGCGAATGCCACAATCAATTTACTGCAAACCAAGTTTGGTGAACGTGTTATCTCACGAAATGGCCCAGTCGATTGGCCGCCTCGGTCGTGCGATTTGACGCCGTTAGATTATTTCCTGTGGGGCTACGTCAAGTCTATGGTCTATGCCAACAAGCCAGCGACGAATGATGAACTTCGTACGAATATCGAACGTGAAATTGCAGCAGTATCGGCCGATTTATGCTTGAAAACCGTTGAAAATTGGGTTCAGCGTCTGGACTTCTGCAAGCGTGCCCGTGGTGACCATGCAAAAGAAATCGAGTTCCATACATAATGGCATCGAACGTACTTTCACAGGAATAAAGAATTTCATTGATATCTAAAACCGGTTTTGTTTTATTTAAAAAAACTTTTGTAGCGCTCTTATTGAAAAACCCGATATATGAAAATAATGCATTTTGAATTTTCCTTCTACTTCATCCGATATTAATATTAAAGCCGTTTTTCACGAGTCGTGGCACACAAATCTAGACCCTATTTCGAATACTGTTTCGAAAACTAATTGCCTTATACCAATATTTTCTAAATTCTCCGCCCTTTTCACATTTTCTATAGTGTATTCTTCATATTTTCTACAGACAACTTCCTGTATAAAAAATTCGTATAAGTAAAAAACTAGATTAGCCCTGATTTAATTAAACCGTCTGACATTATATTTTGTTCAAATGTATGAAATTGTCAAATGTATGAAATTGAAATTTATCTAAATCCTTTAAAAATCTGATTTTGAAAAAAAGGTAGTTTGTTGGATAGAAAAAATTTGTAAAGAATTGCCGCCCTTAACACAACCACAAATTAATGTTCAAAACCCACAAGCCCTCACCGAGAGCGAGCTGCCACTGGATACGTAAACTATGCCATGTCAGCACACTAAT
The DNA here is from genome assembly GCA_920105625.2 of Clusia tigrina. Classification (NCBI taxonomy): domain Eukaryota; kingdom Metazoa; phylum Arthropoda; class Insecta; order Diptera; family Clusiidae; genus Clusia; species Clusia tigrina. Next base: position 376,250,779 of record OV050030.1, read on the forward strand.
CCATCACTTGAAACATGGAAAATCTTTTGTGTCACACAAGCGACACCCGCTGTTCTTCCACTCCCACACAAAGCAAGTCTTACCCCGTTTAAACCCTGTGTTGACTGCATTTAAATGAACTGCGACGTGAGTGACGAACACTCTCATGCAAATTAGGAAGGGAAGGAGTGGTCTTAAAAATTACAATTTCGTTGCTGCTGGTGCCAAAGCGTTCTTGCTGTGCACTAAGATTGAAAACGCTGCATCAACAACAGCATAAGCTGTAGCAGCGGTAAAACAACAACCCCTCACGCTTCATGCCCCAACAGAGTGTACCGATTCACCCACTTTGTTTACCTACTTTTACCCACTCTGGAGCAACCGACACTCCAGTGCGTTATCAATGTGAGTGGCTTTGTTTAAATGACTGTCAGAATTATCTGCCAAATGCAAGATATAAAATAGCATCTTCAAAAAAACACCACGTCGCACAAACCCTCAAGTCTTCAGACCCCCTCGACCGAATATTCTTTGTCTTGCCTCGTCTAATTTTGTTTTGTTTGCAGTCATTTTGTAAGTTGAGTTTAATGAATTTTTGGTAGATTTTTCGTGCAGTGATTTCTTTGCCAAGTACATGCATAAATGACAATAACAACAGCAGCAGCAGCAACAGCAGATACAATTTAAATATTTGTTGTCGTCGTTTCTGTTGTTGTTGTTGTTACTTCTACAAAATATTTGTATATTGTGCAGTTTATGAGGAGCTGAAGTGCTGAAGTGCTGAAGGAGCTGAAATGCTGAAGCCAAAGTTTTTGTTTAATTGCATACTTTGTATCGCATTACGCGTGTCATAAAGCGCAAGGAACGAGCTTAAGTGCTTATGTCAACAATGACAGTGACAGTTCAGATATTTAGTGGTAAGTAAGAAAACAACAGTTAAGAGGAAAAATTGAATGTAAATTACTAAAACGAACGCAGAATTCCATTTGGGACATGGAGCCATAATAGCGAAATATAAATTCATATTGAAAAATATTTTCCAAATACTAAGGACCCATATACCAGTGTGTTGGGGCGCTTGGTTTTTACACCCCTTACATTATATGAATTGCAGCATTGTCTCCTACAATAGCAGAATATACAACAAATTTTATACGGACACTTTCAGTAGTAGTGTCGGTAGTATAGTAATAGTGAAGACAAAGGACAAGTAGTACAATTATTACCGCTTTTCTATAGCCTACACATGATTTTTATGATACGCACCCTTAAAAATTACTAAATATGTAGAAGTTTGGAAATAAACATCGATCTCGTTCAGAAATGGTATTCTCACTATCCGCACTCTAATTCTAGATGAAGTCCAAACCAATAGATACACTCAGCAATAAAGGGAGAGGTAAAACCAACCCTTTATGTGTACCTCTATGGATGACCTTCTGATATGACAGATTCCAATGGCTTATCCTTGACCATACTTTAGTGGTGATCCCCAAACTCCCTCCACTTCTGTTCTAGGATAGCTTCAAAACTATTGTTAAATACTAGTTTATGTCCAAGATGAAAAACACTGCTGTATATCCCCGATTGTCTGCCATACAGCCAACCTTCTGGCTGCTGCAAATATTTATTATATAAGTCAATCATTAGTTCTAGGATACTGCTGCTGAAGTAAATAGTTTTATTTAAAAAACAGGAATATTGTATTCTTTTTTCAATTTTAAATATAGATCGATGGCCAACTCACTCAAAAGGAATTGCGAATGACCATTTCATCAATTAAGCGAAAGCAGTATGAAATTTTCTAGAATAGACAATTTAAATTGTCTAATTATGTTGTCATATTTTAAAGCAAAATATAATAGCACTATTTTTTATTAGTAAAGTTTTTCTTTCTTGTATAATGTTTCAGCAGGTATTGACATACATATATACTCGTACATACGTTATTTCTATCTAAAATCAATAATGAAAGTATTTCTTAACGAATTTGTTGATAAACAAATTGAACACTGTAGGTGCAAATGTGGTTATGCCATCGTAATAATTGTCAGAAGGAGAATTATTGAAAACATTTGGCAGATCTTATTGCTATTTCGGACACGCTACTTGTCCTCATCGGAGATCTTTCAATGAAAGGCAATTTTCCCCCAAGTAGATATTATGTCTCAGAAAGCAACAGCACACCCTCCCAGAATCGAGCCTTCTGCTATTACATTTCACTAATAAAATTGTATCCATGACAGTCCACCTCACTCTAAACTACTGTACCTCATTATTACACCTCTTTTTGTTTCTCTCATCAATTTTGTCTTATTACATTAAGTGGTGTCATATTACATTATTCAAATCAATAATGTTCAAATTGAAAAACTTATCGATTACATTATATATTTCAAGCGAAATGAGACTAACACCTAACAACTTTCCACACCTCTGTTCTAGACTTTTCAAAACGACAATCTCTGAAGACTCTCGCGGATATTTAAATGAAGGGAATCACTTTCTGCGTTACTGCATCTGTCTGCGACTCTACGGCAATCTTAAAAAGCAGAGCATATATTATACTAGATACATTTGCCCCAATGTGCTCGTAATATTCCTCCTCTTTAATATATTGAGAATCTTGTTGTTAACTATTCCAATAATATGCAAGCCACTTATAATTAAAGACTGTATTTAAAGGAGAATCTTTCTTGAAACTTAATTTGATCGATTCATTATTAGGACTAAACTTTATATATTTAAATTTTTCTGAGCTAAGCTGGGCAGAGGAGTTTTGGCAAAGACAATTCAGCACTTCCAAAATAGAACCTGGATTGGGATTGGTTTTGTTATTGGCAAAGTGCAATTCACCATTTTGGGAATATAAGTGGGATTGAGATTATTTTATGGAATGGAATATTTAATGGGTTTGAGTGATTAGTAATAATGTAGGTGACTCTCAATAGCGCTGCATCAAAATTGTGTCCAAAACATTTGATATGCTTTGTTATTCCAACTGCGTTCCCACTAATGCCATTTGAATAAGAATTTGTTTCTGTCTCGTCGTTGCTGTCTCGTTTCACTAATGAACAAAGTTCTCATATAGACCTGAAATCTCCAAAGACTGATAGAATAGAAGATCACGCCATGCGCAGGTCCGCTATTCCTCTCTCGACAATAACACAGCACAGCTGATTGGCTGTGACGTCACGTGGTACCTTAAAATATTTTGTGATATGAAAAATGCATGCGCAAAGGCAATAATTTGTATATTAAAATGTTTTTAATTATTTAGAATTATCATTTAATCCAAATACTTGGCGAATTTGCATGGAAAATTTTGATAAAGAGTTCTTAGAGACGAATTTGGCGGCCGAAACGGGTAAGTAATTTTTTTGGAAAATATAATATTTCAATTTAAAAAATCTAAATTACAGGATTTAGAATGAGAAGGTTTTTAAAGCCGGGTACTATTCCATCTTTGGACAAAAATATAGCACAAGTTCGACTGAAGCGGCTGCAAAGTCTCAATAATAGAAAACTGGTTGCTTCACTTCTATAGGAGTCAAGTTCCATACTCGTATATTATTTACCTAATGTAAATATCATAAAAACTTAACAAAATTTTTTTAGCTTAAGTTTTTGGATTTATAACTATACACATAGGTATATATGCATGCACAGGGCCGTGCGCACGGGGGGATTTTGTGTGTTTTTAATGAAATCTATATAATTTGCTATAGTTAGTGGAAAAACTGTACACTTCTACAGTTGGATGGATACCTTAGACCGGATTTAGTAAAATCTTATTGCTTGCTGTGAAAATACTAAATATTCGATGCAGTATCTGAGGATATTACCTTAATATGTTAATGTAGTCTGTAAGCATAGAAAAATCACTTTTAGTTTCTTGAGAAAGATAGATTCAGTAAATAAAAACTGGGGAAAATAATGAAAACGAGTTAGAACAACTAGAATATGACGGTTTGGAGAATTTAGCTGGCTTTTTTTGTCACAAATTGAAAAATGAAAACCCTATTCTGGTGGTTAATCCTCTACAGGACTGTACCCTCTCTTGGGAGAAACATCGAAGTAAATGTGGGCTAAGTAAGCCATCAAATTCATTAATGGGAGTGCTAAAATCATGCGATGCAATTTTTTGAAATGAAATGGAGAAAAATGATTGCTTACTAGCGGATATTTGCAAAAACATATGACGGAACCAAAGGACAATGAAGCAAATGAAAAGTGAAAAAACTTATTTTTAGATTTAGATTTTACTTTAGAATAAGATTACTTAATACAAATTCCTCAAAATACTCAAAAATACCTCAAAATAATTGTCCCACTGTCATATTTTACTGGAAATTCTTAGCCAATAGGAACACAGTTAGCGTGAAGTCATTTGTGATACATACGCAGAACATTTAAATTTTCTACGCGGGATGTCGTAATCTTTGTTTCTATCATCCTTGGGAGCATATCAACTGTAATTTTCGGTAGCGTACCTTAAATTGATTATATCGACCCTATTTCATGTGTATGGCTTTGTAGTGCAAATAAACTTATTGATATAAAATTTCGTCCAAAAATATTGTATAGGTCGTAAGTTATAATAATATGTCAAAAAAAGCTATAAAAATAGCACGCCCGTTTTTTGTTTGGTGTTTAATTAGTACCCGCAACCTTCCTGTGAAATTTCCTTGATAAATCTGTAATAGGAGCCTAGTAATGATTTTTGGTTAATTGTGGGCGTGGCAGTAGCATTATATATATCATTAAGATAGCTCTAACGTTGTAGAAAAAATGTGACCACAGACGGACAGACGGACGGACAAAATAAAAATTGCTTAGAAAGTGATCGTACTGATAATATCTGTATATATATGTACATATGTATGTCCATAGCTACCATGCCTCCTTCTTGAAATTGCAACCCCTCTCAAAAGCACAAAACTAGTATACCCTTTTTACCTTTTTTAAAGATAAAGGGTATAAAAATAACTAAAATTATAAAATAAATACATATGCACATATGTTTTTTTTATTTCACTTCCCATAATTGTTTCCTTTTATATTCCCATTATCGCACCAAAACAAATTAAACAAAAATTACTGAATAAAACAAATATTTTAATGCCAAATCAATTGAAATATATTATTTCACATCTATTTATATAAATATTATCATTAAATGCTATAAATATTAAAATATTTAATATTAAACACAAATGATCACATTTTTTACAATAAAATGTATGCATTTTGGCTGTTCTCTCATTTCGTATGTACCTTGTGAAGAGTTTCGAGAGAAAGGAAATTTTCGTACCAGCATTGGCGCAATCTTCTATTCTATCATTCTTGGGAGATGTTTTCCAAAACAGAAAGTCACTACAAAAAGAGCAGATTAAAATAACCGCCAATCAGTCATGAGTTAAAAGCAGCAGTAATACGTGAGGCTATAAAAGTAGGTTGGTAGGTAGGTAGGGCAGCTGCATCGCCAATAACCAGTGATGCCACTTAGACCACCAGTTGGGTCCGTTGTGAGCCGCGGATGCGAGGCATCGCTACGCTTCCCCCTCCAGATTGAACCAACCTGAGTCTTTTACAAAGCGAAGAAGGTTGTTAACACCAGACTAACATAGACCATCTATACTTGTTAAGAAGTGGGATCCTACCAAACGATCCCTATTTCTGGCAAAAGCTGGACATGTACAGAAGAGATGCTGGACCGTTTACAGCTCCTCCTCGTTCCTGCAGCTGCGGCAGAAATCATGTGTATAAACTCCCATTCTTCTTGCATGATTTCCTATTAGACAATGTCCCGTTAGGGCTCCTATTAAAGTCCTATTTTGTAGTCTATTGAGTCTAAAGATATTCCTAGATAGACGCAGATTTAGCCTCGACCATGTTTGCCTGGCGATTTCACAGGTAGTTGCACAGATCCACCTTTAGATTGGTAGAATTAATTAGTGTCTCCCTATAACAGTAATACTTCTGAATTCTTGTATTAAACTAAACTTTGTGGAAAAATATATTTCTTAATTAAATTTATTAAAATATGATATTATTAAAAGTTCTTGACTTTTTTTATACTTACCTTTACATTTAAATTTTAATCTGTGTTGATTTTCTTAGTTCAGTAGGTCGTTTGGGTGGTTTCCTCTCAATATAACATCTCGTTTACTTCTTCGTTCTGATGCCTATGCAGTGCAATGTAGTTTTTAGTGGATATCTTTTTTATCTCTTCGTCAATTGGTGTCATATTTAGTTTGCGATGTATGTCTTCATTTGTTGTGTACCAACCAGACTTGTTTATTACCCGTAAGATTTTTGATTGCTGTCTTTGACTTTTTGCTAAGTGTGACCGCTTAGCCGTGCGCCATGCTTGGAGTTCGTATAACCAAATTGGCCTAATTGCACACTTGTACAGCAGCAACTTGTTGTTGTTAATTGGAAGTTTTGAATATTTACCCATCCATTGACCAATATAGTTGACGGAATCTTTTTTATATGTTTCGTTTCTTGCTTGATGTGGTAGTGCCAATTTAGCTTTAAATCCATGTGTGTACCAAGGTATTTAGCCGTTGTCTCTATTTTTAAATGTTTATTGTTAATTGAAATAGGTATGGCGGAGAATTTAGTTTTAATTGTATATATTACTTCTACTACTGATATCGAATCAAACAAACCAAAAGTCTCCTAGTACCATTTTGGGTGCTATTAACGCTTCTACAGGCAACAGTTCTTTTCAGCAAAGTATTTTAGATGTTGGAAAATACATCGAAAGGTGTAATAGATGACGATTTGAAACAAAAGCTGCTAGATACGCCATGGAAGTCCGACAATTCATTCTAGTCTCCAATTTGTAATGATAATATGAAATTTTAATACATCTGCCGTCAAAAATTTCAATGGATTGTTTCTATGGTTGAAGGACAACAGGGAGTTTTATGCTAATATTGCGTCTTATATGCTGGGGAGTGCAGCGAATTACAGTCTCTTGTAACCAAGCCATTTAACAAATGGAACGATGCTATACGAGATCCAAAAAATAGCGATAATGAATACCATAACAAATGTTTATTGATGACTGCAAGTTTTTGTAAATCTACAAAAATCAACAAAAAGATGTCATAGAGCAACTCGGCAATGGATGGATTACAAATAACCGAAAAAACTTATTCCTACTATTGAAACCATCAAACTTTGTGGCCCACATGAATTATCTTTAAGAGGAACCAGCGAATGTTGTCCAATTAAGTATGACGGCACAAACCTGAAGTAAATGACGGTTATGATTATTAATGACACAGCTATGTATATTGGATGCGTGATAAATGTACTAGATTGGAGTAATCTAAAATAACTGTTACATCGATTAATACATACGAGAGCTCAAAAATACAAAATCAAATGATTAGCTTATGTGGCCTCATCCAAAACCGATTGGTTCAAGCAATCAATGCAGCGAATTTATTTTCAGTTATTACAGATGTGACTACTTATATTTTGCGTCAAGAGCAGTTGTCAATTTGTTTAAGCTACATTGAGCTCAAGGATAGTCTTTTCGTATTGCGTGAACAATTTTTAACATTTATTCCAGTTGAAAACTCAAAAGTCAGATATTTGGAAAAAAAAAACTATTCCTTCAACATAACAGAGTTTATGAGTTGATTGGGCAATGATATGATGGGGCAGCATCCATGAAAGGAAGTTTTAATGGTATTCAGGCTGTAGTAAGCGCATCTTACCCAGAAATATTGTGTGTACATTGCAGTTCGCACTCTTTAAATTTGGCTCTATGTCATTGTTGTAAAATTCAACCCGTGCGAAATGCTATTGGTAGTTAATTTTGTTTGAAACCTCGACTTAGCGGACTAACTGCTTAAAGCAGAAAATTAAAGACATTTTTCCAGAACATAAGTAGAATACTCTTAATGGAATGTGCGAGACACGTTGGATTGGAAACCAAGACGCACAGTGTGTGGTTTTGGCAATCTGAGGAGATTTAAATGAAAACAAATTTGATTGAAATTTGAAGTGAAATGTTTTTTAATATGTTACTCCAAATTCATTGAATATTACGAAAATTGCACAAAACACAATGGGAAAGGAACGGCGCATAAGACAACGGTTGTCAAACCACAAATTATTTTTGTTAGTGCGGCTGCAATTTTCACATTTGCTTTTTCTATGTAATTTTCAGAGCTTCTATTTTTTCAATCGTTGCAACATTTGCAGAACTGTCCTAAGTTTTAAAATACGCAGTTAGGTTAGGTTAGGTTAGACTAGCCGGCCATTATGGCCACAAATAGATCTACTAGTGCGGTGCCAGATGGATATCCATTTAAGAGCTATAGTGTGAATCGTTGAACAGGGAGACGCTCTTAGCAAATCTTAAGAGAGAAACTATCCCTAGTTGTGCGACCTCTTATAGTCCTTCAAACCAGGGGGCTCCCAGATGTGATAAGCGCGTTTTAGATATTGCGGGGCATAGGCATATTAGATGCTCCAGAGTTTCTCTTGTGCCTTGCTCCCCACATTTCCTGCATTCATTATTGTTAGTGAGTCTCACTTTTAGCGTGTGCCGCCGTTAGACAGTGACTTGTGCGTATTCCTACTACCGTTTTGTAATTCTTTCTCGGAAGTGTCAGTATCGATTTCATCTGAGTGACGTACGGTTTGCACATGAGCTTTGCGATCCTACATGTGGCAATACTCCACCGTTCTTTCACCTTTCTCATCATGTCATCTTCAATACGGCTATTTATCATTGTTAGACGCATCAGTACGTTACTTACTTACTTGCTCGTTGGGTAGTTAGATTCTGCTTTTTGCAATGACATCCGTACTCACATTTCCTTATATTTTCTTATGCCCTGGTACCCAGTAGATATGTAGCTTCCGGTTGATGGCCAGTTTATCCATTGATGCCTTGCATTGCAGAACATTTCTGGAAGAAGTTATAGCGTTGATCACAGCCTGGCTATCTCCTTTTCAATAGTTGTTTTTATTTGTTTCCGCAGGCTAAGAATAGGAATCACATAGTCAGTGTTGACCGTCAGGCATCGACCTACAGAGCTATGACCGAAGGGCCGGAGAGACAATTGTTTAGTGACCATCAACCTTCCCGCAGATTTTGCCGTAAGGCTTCCCGCAAAGAGGTCAGTTGGGGATAAATTGAGAATGGTGTTAAGAGTAGCCGTTGGTGTTGTCCTTAAGGCCCCCGTCATACATAGTGCCGCAATTCTTTGGACTTGTGCCATAGGTATGCAATAAGTTTTCTTCCTAACAGCATTCCACCACACCAAAATACCGTAGAGTAAAATAGGTCTTGCTAAGGCTGTATAGCACCAATGCATCAGAGAAGGAGAGAGGCCCCAAGTGCATCCAAACATCTTTTTACAAGCATATAAAGCATTGGTAGCTGTATTTACCCTTTCCTCCAAATTGAGCTTCCATGAAAGCTTTCTGTCTACTATTACCCCTAAGTATTTGGTGTGGCTTTTTATATTGAGTACCCTACTGTTCAGTGTTGGTGGTCTCCACGGCGGGATCTTATACCTTCTACTGAAAAGTATCAGGTCAGTTTTTTCCGCATTGACGCATAGGCCTGCTTCTGTCGCCCATCTGTGTTTAGAGTATCGGTGATTAGGTCACTGAGAGTCGACAGGCATTTCCCTGTTATAACTCTGGTTATATCATCAGCATATGCCACCAGTTTTGGAGCTTTACCGTGAAACTTTTCCAGTATTTTGTTGACAACGAGCGACCAGAGTAGTGGAGATAGAAACCCTCGTTGTGGAGTCCCTCTGCACGTCTCCTTTATCGATTCGCTCAATAGGCTTCGAATCTATAGATAAGCCGCATCATTAATGTTTGTGGTTCTGATACCCTCTAAGATTGTCATCTGCTGAGACTCTGTTGATAGCACCAGCTATATTCAGAAATACTCCTAGGGCATATTCTTTATGCTCCAGTGTCCTTTCAATTTGCGATTAAGGAGTGTAGTGCTGACTTCGTGGACCTGTATTTAGTGTATGCATGCTGTGCCTTTGACATACCATCCGGACCTACAGATTTCATGTCGGTATCTAGTATTTTTTCCAGTGTTTTTAGGAGAAATGACGTTAAACTAATTGGTCTGTAGTCCTTTGAGAAGAGATGATTGCTTTTACCTGCCTTGGGTAAAAATGCAACTCTCGCTTCTCTCCAGCTCACCGAAACATAGTTATACGTCAAGAATCCTTTGTATATTTGCCTAAGCCAGGATGTTACCAGATGCAGAGCTTTTTGCAGCATATCTGAGAATATTCCATTGCTCATTATATCCCTTCGGTTGCAATCAAGTCCAGTGGTAAGCTTTCCACCTCGGTTCTTGTGGGTTCGAGATTACTTGTATCTTTGCAGCCAGGAAAGTGCGCATTAACGAGCGCCTCAAGCAATTCCTGACAACTAGATGTCCATTCTTTGTTATCTTTACGGATAAGACTCGGCATTGGTATGGGATGCTTTCCTAGCATCTTCCTTAGTCTAGTCGTCTCACCCGTCCTTTCAATACTGCCACAATATTCCAGGAGTTTCTTATAAATGTTGGCTCTTCACCCAGATTAGCAATACTTAGACTACTTTGCATAATAAAGTTAAAAAGTGACTCACCTCTGTCATTGATGTCGGCACTGCCCCACACAGAGTGGTGTGCGTTTGCGTCCGAACCTATAGTGGTGGCCATTTTCTCACTGCTAGCTTTTCCTTCTAGCCTTTGATAGTCTAATAGTGGTGTTACATCGTTGTGCGGCATATAGCAAGACACCAGGAGCAGAGATTTATCCTCACCGCTCTCTACTGCCACAACAGTCAGATTGCCTGTAGATAGGTTAGATAGAATATAAGAATTCATCTTCTTCCTTCCCAATACAGCCGTTCTTACCTTCTTTGTTATGCTCGGGATGTATATTTGGAAATTTAGTGACTTCAGTCCAGATACCACGTTACCCAATGCTGTTCATGGTTCCTGAACCAGAGCCACATCGTACCCGCCCTACTCTAGATTGAGAAGGAACTCGGTCGAAGAGATTTTACTATGATGGAGATTTATCTGCAGAACCCTCAGCTGTCGCTTCCGGCTCTTTCTTGGGGTTGGCTGTTGTCACCATATCTCCCGTCTCCGTCTCATCGTACAGGTTAAGGGAGGCTGATGATCTCTTCAATACCGGGTTCCTCTTCCTCCTCTCCTGTCTCGAGTGTGTTGCTGTTCTCGTCATTCGAGTGGCGCTTTTTAAGGCGAAGGTACGCACTCCCCACGCCATTTTCCCGAATCGTGCGTACAATATATCCTCTGCCAACTTGTTAATTTGGAGGATATAATTTTGTCCTTCGGCTATACTTGTCGGCTTCGTGACACGCAGCACTGTCCAGTCATTGATCGGTATTTCCGGATTTTGCCGTTTAAGTAGCTGAAGAGCATTCTCTGGCTTTACCACTCGAGGGATAAATACCTTTGCTTTGGGTAAAGATGGGATGCTACTTCGGTACACTATTTCCCGTTCCGCCCTATCCCACAAGCCTTGGAGTGTCTTGAATACTCCCTTAACCCATGTCAATGTCGGATTATCCTTTCATTTCAGAATTTTCGCCTTGTTTTGCCAGCCAGCTCCGTCAAAAGATGGCATAGGTACATCCGATCCCGCGGTCATTTTTGAGAACAAGGCATCCAATATATTCATTTCCACTACTTTCCACCTTTCATCCGTCAGCTGTCCAAGCGCGTTACTACGGTCGATCAGCCCCACGATCAGATGTCGTTTGGCAATTTCTGTGGAGCGTTCACGCTTGTTCGCCACATTTTCCTCGCTCCGAATTGCGAACTTCGCATCCGAGGATGTGCATCGTGGCTTACCAGCAAAGTGGACCCGGTCCTTCTTCACAGTGTCTTTGGCGCAAGCCAACCTCTCCTTCTCCTCTTTCGTGAGGTCGGAATTGCCCGTCAGAAGTCCGCTGATCTTTACCGCAACCTTGTATGCAGCTTTCGCCTTCATTCCTTCTTTTTTTTGGCTTTCCCCGAGTTCCTTTCTTTGTGGAACTGGCAGCTGCGGGGAGCTCCGGAGAGATTAGTAGCGCGTCTTCATCCGTGGTTTTGACGCTGGCAACGCTTTTGTGGTCCGAGTCTCCAAGGACAGCGGCACCCGCTTGTTGTGTTGTATCGTGGTCCAAGTATCTAAGGACTATGGCACTCACGCGCTGTGGCAGCAGCTTTTGAGCTACTGGGGCCTGCTCCAACCCCAGCAGAGGTGGAGCCACTGGCGACACAGTTAATAACTTCTTCACTGTGGTCGCCGGTGGTTGCAGCTGCCTCTCCCACCGACGTTTGGACTGATATCCCAGCCCGAGTCTTTTCCTTTTTTTGGAACTCCATATCGGTTTTTCCTTCAGCATTTTATACCTACCGGTGCCACATGTCACCCACAGGGGAACAGCATATAGAGCCGAACTCCCCGTAAGTACCTTGTGGAGCCGTACTCCAATCTTAGCTAGACTTCATATTACCTACACCTGGTCCTGACTGTCCACTGCAGTGTCTAAGAGCACTACAGTATTCAGCCAGGTTGGTAGGTGCATATAAAGGTTACCCAATTGGCACCCGCGGGGTGGATATACCTAAGAAGATTTTCGCCAACCAATTACGCAGTTCAATTTGTGATCATCATTACAGGCAGATAAAGTTTTATCAAAAAAGTAAGTAGTTTACACGAAAATACTACATTTTAATAGAAAAAATCTATTATATTACAAAATATCCTCCAAATACTAATTGGCGTAAGGTGGAGTAATTTCTTAATAAGTATTTAAAAAAAAAGAAAAAATTACCTCCAAGTTGCTACAAGAAAAAACAAAATAAATAAATCAAAATGAATTCGACCATGTAGCGTACAGCTCTTTTTGAAAATTGATTGCATAGCAGCAAAAACGAAAACTAGAATTTTTAATAAGTGTTTTTGGTTACAAAAAGCTTAATTTATGTTCACGTAGCTTATGCCAAATTTTCGAAAGAAAATAGTACGAATCTTCACGATATGACGCCCGATTTCGAGAAAGAAATTCTGAGCGGCTTAAAAAAATTTTTAAAAATTGATTTTGAATGGTAATCCATCCTCATCATCAGGTACTTCAAAGGGACGACCAGAAAAAGAATTCGATGTATGTTGCTCACAAACAAAAACAAGAACAGATCGTGATTTTTCAAATGAAGTCCCTGCAAGGTAGTTGTGCATGACAACTGAAATGAAACTCAGATCTTCTGGGGAAATAAGATTCTGCACACATATTGAAAGAGCTGTCCTACCCCCTTGAGGGTGAGGTATTTAGGTAGGTAGTAGTGGCAGCCTACTTTGCCAAAAGAACACTTGAGCACACCTAATGGCCAATTGTGATACCACGGTGTGGCGCCGTTCAAGCACTGACTAAAAATTCTCTTAATTAAATATGGTGGAAATCAGCACAAGGACAGCGCCGGGAAAGGCACGACACCCAAATTATGTCGCAGGAAATCATTCTAATAGTTTGATGAACCTTGCTATGTCCCTATTATTATAGGATGACAGCTCTATCAAACCTGTGAGAAATGTGGTACCAAAGGTCCGATTTCTTCTTCTGCTCAAAGCTGGTTAGTGACATAAGAGGTGGAGAACCGCTTCGTCCTCCTGCCTTGCCAAGTTCGTCCGTCTCGCAGTTGCTCGCGATATCGCTATGTCCGGGAACCCAGACTAGGTGCACCAGAGAGTATCTTGAAAGCTCATTTAGTGAGGTTAGATATTCATGAATAAGCCGAGAATCCAAAAATAGATTTAGTGGCGGCTTGGCTGTCTGAGAAGATAACTTTGTCGACTGAGCCCATATCGCTACTCCATTTAGCTGCGTGATAATCGCTGCAATGGTCAGGGAGACGAAGGGACATTTTTAGGTCCAGTTTTTCGGAAAAGATTCCGTTGCCGACTCTACCTCCAAGTTTAGAACCGTCGGTATAGATATCGAGCGTTTCGCTGATGATTATGTCTTTTGAAGTCCAGTCATTTCCGCTTGGAATAGTGAGGGCTAGCTGTGTCCCTGTTCGAATCGGGATAGACCAAAACATAATCGATAAAGTTGGGAATAGGTGGATCCTGATTCAGAATAGAGGCGGAGTGCGGTTTAGATTAGACACAATAGAAAGTGAATAGTTTAGTTTGTTGGAAAGTGTTTGGGGGAATTTGCCGGATGCCGCAATTGCTATGTCATCCGCATAGGCTATCACTTTGCATCCAATAAACTCCAATCTCACCAGTAGTATGTTAGCTATCAGGTTCCAGAGAACGGGTGACAAAACATCCACTTGCGGCGGGCACTTTTCAAATACCCTTCTGGGCACCGCCGACAGTGGAAGTGATGATTCTTTACTTTAGTACAAACTCTATAAATAAAGAAAGCCAGAGTCCAGGTTAAGACTATAGAGATGACAGCGTTGTGGTACACGTTTTTGAATGCTCCCCCGATGTCTAGAAATATGGCAAGTGTGAATTCTTTGAACCACAAGAATTTGTCGACTTCAACGTATTTGCCTTTAGAATAGGCGTGTTGAGATACAGAGAGAAGAGAAGGGTTGATCGAATTCCTGATATGTAGGTCAAGAGCTCTTTCTAAAACCTTCAGAAGAAAGGATGTTAGACTTAAAGATCTGTAATCCTTAGATTAGGTGTGTGAGACCTTCCCCACTTTCGGGATAAAGACCACACGAGTCGTGCGCCAGCGTAGGGGAATATACTGCAACCTGAGACTTCCATTTTATATTTGTAGCAGCCAAGGAAGGATAATATCTTCCCCATATTGGATATCGGCAGGAATGATGCCATCCGGCCGGGGGAATTGTATGGCTTAAAGGTGTGAATGGACCACTCAAGGTGACTTTTGTCATTTGGGCTGTAGGGAGGCTATCATGGGAAACCTGATCCACCTGATAGAGTGATTGATCTACTAGGGCTACGCTCCCTGGGAAGTGGATGTCCAGTAGGATATCAAGGGTGAGTCCAGATGCCATCTGGTTTTTGGATGCAGTCAAGGGCTCTGTTAGAGAAGTGGAAAATTTGGCGAAGACGGCTAGCCTCGGATCAAGATTCAATGCTTTCGCAAAAGTCTCTTCATGACGCTCGTTTCCCTCGCCTAATGGCCTCAATGGGGCCACTATAAAAAAAGCACGAACTTCCAGTGAAGGGCAAACTTTTTTATCAGAAGATAAAGCTGTCGCAATGATTATAGATCTCTTATAGAACGCATCGTTATAAACTAATGAGACAGCATGTCAACGATAAAAATTCGAGACTTTATCCATCATGAAGTTTTAAAACAGCCGCAGATCCTGTGTTGTCCTGAGAAATATCGATCACTGAAACATGTGCGAAAATAAATCTGCAGTCACACGTCGATCATACGGCTCAGAAATTATATGCAGCAAATGAAAAGGTTTTCGTAGCTGCCCCTGATTAGAAAAATGCTTATATGATAGTTAAATGGGGATGTGATGGCGCTGCCCAAAACCGTAACAAACAAAAATTTTCGGGCGATAATGATTGTGATGAAAGTCTCTTTAGCATATCATTGGTGCCTATACAGATCTACTTAACATTAAATAAAGAAAGGGTTTTGTTTTGGCCAAATCCCTTACCCTTCTAACATAGATACTGTCACAATTAAATTTATCTTTACTAAAGAAACACGTGATGTGACATTAGATAAAGTTAAAAGAATTTAAGAAGAAATTAAAAATTTAGAGCCTACATTAATTGAAAATGGTAACAATAAGTTCAAAATAACATCTACTTTTATACTATGTATAATTGATGGTAAGGTTTGCAACGCACTTTCAGAATATAAATCAACACAATTTGGTTATTTGTGTGGCGCAAAACCAAAAGATAAGAATAATATGAAGGCTTTAGAAGAAAAGTTGGTCGATGAAAATATACTTCCTTTAGTATAGTAGCTGGTGTATGTATACGTCCTCATATACGATGTATACGACCTCATATTGAAGGCAAAACTAATTGGTAGATACATATATTTCAGCTGTGGTTTGAATTAATTTTTCAAACAACTACTCCTAGGAATATCGCACTGTTGCCGGAGCAAATGCTTTTAATAACACTGCGGTATTACGCTACAGGCTGCAAGCAACGAATGAATGCGGCTGTTTTGGTGTATCTTAGGCTACTGTTTCGAGAGTTATCGTTTTGGTGGCATATCATATAGTGCTTATTTATATTTTTCAACTAATTTAATTAACATGTTAATTTCATCAATGCTAAAATTCGAAGCACGAGCGGTTTCCATTTTCAAACTCAAATTATTGAAATAAATGTAAACAGAAAACATATGTTTTTGAACAGTGCTACCAAAAACAATCCACAAATTGAAGAGTGTTACCATATTTTTTCTTCATTCATTGCTTTCGTTAACTAAAGCACTGTGATTATGAAACATTAGTTAAACTCTAGTCATCATTTTAGTTAACTAATTGTTAACCAATGACTGTGAATCCGGGCCTAAGACAGCACTCGAGTAAGTGGTATACTTGGCAGAACTGTTTCAACTGTTTTTTTTTTAACATTTACTTTCTTTATATTTTCTATGCAAACTAATCATATGAATATAATTTAAATCAACACAATAATAAAAAAATTAATTTTTGTTGTCCTTAAATTTAAACAGCTAAAATATAAAAAATCCCAGGGAATTTTAATGGGTAATTTTAAATCTCGTTGGTTTTCAAGCAATTTTCAATTTGGAAGCACTTTTCTATCTAGGATGGAAAAATTCTCTTGTTTAACTCGAGTATAATTTACTCTATATCTTTCCATACAAATGTGTGTCCTATCGTCGTCCTTTAATAAAATTTGGAAAAAAAATTTCACCGTTTTTTTTAATGGAGATTTTTATAGAAAATTTTGTGCAAATATCGACAAGTTTTTGAAATATACAATGTGGCAATGACTTTATTCTATACTATTATGTACAATTTCCATCGGGAATTTTACCACTCCGTCCCCACTGTGCGCGGAGCCAGATAAAATAACACTGACAATATTATCACGCCATATACATTGTGTGGAGACTACACGTTAGTTTTAGTTGGCGTTGAAAAAAGGGAAAAAGTGTGAAAAATGGTTAATATATTATTGTGTGTGCTCAAGAAGAATAAAACTAATAAGAAAAATAAAAATATAAAAAAGTTCGGAACCCCAAAACTATAGTCTTATTTAATACTACACATTTTATGGTGGTCCATGTAGAGGGAATAATAATATTTCCCAAAAAATAAATTTTTAAAAAAAAGTTGGAAAATTTTATCAGAAATTATTCCTCATTTTAAAAATGCCGCAAAGCGAAAACACAAAAATTTAAAATACGGTCCTTTTGCCTGAAGGACCAAAATATCCTGAAAATAAAATAAAATATTTCAATATAAAACAAATAAATACGAAAAAGGATATTGCTATAATCAGAAGGACCTACCAGGAACTATAATACAGGATCAAGGACCTATCATATAGGATCGTATTTATCGAGACGCATACAGAAAACTGCGCTTCATTCAGACTAGATCGACGAAAAAAAGGTAAGTGTGTGCATTGATTTGAGCTACTCTTAAAAAACATTTGCATTGAGTGACCTAATTGTAAATTGACAATGGCGGAGGCAAAACCAGACGTTCAGGCTCTAATTAAGCTGCAACTGAACCGGGTATACACTCTTGAAAAACAATAATTTTAAAAAGAACCCAATCTCACGCAAAACGAAGCCGTACTTTCAGCAAAGGCTCAAACGCATCGAGGAGCTTAATATCGACTTCTTTTCTGCTCATAAAAGTATAATATGTTCCAACATCAAAGCAGATGACGCATATTTAAAAGATGACATCGATTCTAAATTCGAAGAACTGCATTTAGACCTTTATTGGTTGCTCAATCAACGGCAAGAAGAAATGTTTCCTGAAGAAGCGAGTGCTGAAAACTCAAATGGCGGCCCTACAAAATCCGATACACGAAATCGTTGCTCCTCAGTTATTCAGTTTCCCCAATTGCCGGTACCGTAGTTCTCGGGAAGGTTTACTGAGTGGCCTAGTTTCCACGATTCATTTATCAGGTTTGTACACCTCAATAGTGAACTTAACTCAGTCCAAAAGTTTCACTACTTAAAGCAGGCACTTCCATCTGACCTTGATGTTGACATTCATCAAATGCTCTTGACTGATGGAAATTATCTAACAGCGTGGGAGCTGCTTCTCAAGCGATATAATAATCCACGCATTTTGTTTTCACACCCCATGAACACGCTATATAATTTGCCTGTTCTCATCAAAGAAAAATCAAACGACATTAAATTGATGCTGTGGCGAATGTTTGTATCAATGAATTCAAACGTTTAAAGCTTCCAATTGAAAATTTTGATCATTGGGTTGCGCATTACTTGGCTACTAAGTTGCCCACCGAGACTCACTCAGCCTGGGAGCGTCATTTAGGTGTTAAGACTGACATACCAACTTTTTCGGATTTGCAAGAGTTCTTAACGGCTCGCCTCTTTACAATCGATGCAATCGAGAATCGTAACGTCGCTCTTAATGCAATTCCTGCGCAAAATTTTGGCAAACCTGCCAACAATCTACATTCTCATTCTTAGAAATCTTCGCCACGCTCGACACACCATGTCAAAACTTTCCATGCTGCCACTAACATCGCCGCAGCCCATCAAGATGGCTGTACTCTATGTGGCCAAGCACATATCATACGCCGATGCCCAACTTTCCTTTCAAAAGATTGCTATCAGAGAAAGACCATAGTTAACAAGGCAAGGCTGTGCCTAAATTGTTTGAGCAAGTCTCACGCACTCGCAAAGTGCACAAGCAGTAAAAACTGCCTTCAATGCGGACAACGCCATCATACGTTGTTGCACTTCCCTATCATTACAACGACATTTCAAACAAAGCCAGCTGCACCGGCATCAACTCAACGCGTTTCATCAAACGTCGATAACACTCCGGCTTCGTCCGATAGGCAACCGGCCAACTTCTATGCAGCATCCACCTCAGCAACTGCCTTTGAACCAAGGCGTGTCACTAACGCACACGCTATCGTGACTGCAAACTCAGCTCAACTCAACACGAATTTGGCAGTTGCAGCTCCATCGAAGAAAATTCTACTAGCTACAGCTTTAGTATCATTATACAATGAAGCTACCAATCAATCTTCACTCGTTTACGCTCTAATCGACCAAGGGTCAGAAGGCACCCTCATTTCCGAAACTGCTGTCCAACGACTTGGACTTCAACGCTCTCCGACATCAGCTGATATCTGTGGTGTGGGTCCAACCTCTCTCAGCCAATCACGCTCAACGGTCAGTTGCTCACTTCTTTCCTGCCACGATGTAAATTTCGCGGCCCACATTGAAACGGCGTATCTGCTGAAACAACTCAGCGTTCAGCTTCCGAGTCAATCAATCATGCCACAGATTTTGGCGCACTTCCATGATCTCACGCTAGCAGATCCAACGTATTATCAGCCGAAAAGGATCGATCTCATCATCGGTGCTGATATGATAGCGCAAATACTATTGCCAGAAATTCGAATTGGTACTGCAAACCAACCTATTACACAAAACACCCACTTAGGATGGATATTGTCTGGTCGAGTAAAAGCCGCAGCACCCCCCACGCTTAAGATTCGCTGCCATCATGCTAATATTGAAACCCTCGTGAAGAAATTCTACGAATGAGAGCAGGTACCTATCGAAACACCAATGTAGGCGCAAGACCAATGGTGTGAGGAGTTCCTCCAAAGCACTCACATTCGACAGGATAACGGTAAATATTTAGCACGATTACCCCTAAAAAATTTGTACGATCCTAACCAGACGTTAGGAAAATCCAAACAAATCGCTCTAAATAGGTTTCATCAGCTCGAACGGCGTTTGCAGCGAAATGGCGAATTACGAGCCCGATACACAGACGGCATAGAAGACTATTTCCGCCTTCAACTAATTACACCTGCAACAACCACTGAAGAACAACACTGCACCGTCACAGCTTCCAATAAGCCCACCGTAAGTTCCTGTGTCTTACCCCATCACGCTGTCATAAAAGAAGAGAGTCTTACGACCAAAGTGCGGATAGTCTATGACGCTTCCGCCAAAACCTCAAACGGTCGATCGCTGAATGACATGCTGTGCATAGGTCAGCCTTTACAAAATGACCTACCCGCTGTCATTCTAAATTGGAGGATGCATAAATTCATTTTCTCGCTGACATACAAAAAATGTACCGCTGCATCGATATGCACAGAGATGATACACAATATCAAAGGATACTGTGGCGCAATGATGAAGGGCAGATCCAAGTATACTGCCTTACCACGGTGACGTTTGGAACAGCATCCGCGCCGTACACTGCCATACGTGTACTTCACCAACTCGCACACGATGAGAAAGATCGTTTCCCGCTAGCTGAAAGGGTTTTGCTGCATGAGATGTATGTAGATGATGTCCTCAGTGGTAGTGATTCAGTCAGTAGCACAATTTTAATACGCGACCAATTATTTTCCGCCTTGATGTCAGCTGGGATGGAACTCCGAAAATGGTCTAGTAATGCTCCAGCGCTGCTCGAATCTATTCCAGTAGAGCACCATGCATGCGGTCCAACTCTCTCGCTCAACGAGAATGCCACTGTCAAAACGCTCGACTTACAGTGGCAACCCAACCGTGACTCGTTTACATTTTCCATTAATTTTGCTCTATCAGCTGTGGCAACCAAGAGATCCGTTTTATCCACAATTGCATGGTTGTTCGATCCGCTCGGATTTTTGGCTCCTGTCATAGTAGCAGCAAAAATTATATTGAAGGAAATTTGGACCATAAAGGTCAAACGACACGACGACCAAGAAACTCCATTAGATTGGGATGAAGAGTTACCGAAATCGCTTGGCTTTCCCTGGCAACAATTTGTAGTAGAGTTGCCACAGGTGAAAACCATCTGCATTCCATGATGGCTTCACTATTCTCCGCACCACATCCATTCAATGGAAGTACACACCTTTTGCGATGGCTCTTCATACGGCATACGCAGCTGCAGTGTATCTTCGCATTCAATATCGGCATGGAGAAATTCACACTTATCTTCTCGCAGCAAAGAGTAAGGTAGCACCAACGTGCGCTATGACGATTCCAAGAGTGGAACTCTGCGGCGCTGTACTGGCTACGACGCTCACCAATTGGGTGCGAAGAAACCTCAATAGTTTCGATGAAAACGCTCCATTTTATTTTTGGACCGACGCCATGATAGTGCTGTATTGGATTCATGGAGATCTCAACCGATGGAAACTATATGTTGCAAACTGTGTAAGTAAATTTCTGCCGTCCAGCGCTCCACACCAATGGAGTCATGTTAGCACCACCGAAAATCCCGCTGACTGTGCTACGCGATGATTGGCACCATCACAACTTCGAACCTTCGAGTTGTGGTGGAATGGCCCTACATGGTCCATGCGCGCAAGACAGTGCGCAACCATCTTCGACATTGCATCCGGTGTTTCAGAAACAATCCGAAAATTGCCACGCAGCTGATGGGAGATTTGCCGATGCAGCGAGTAAACCCACCAAGACGCCCTTTTCTCGCTACCGGTGTAGATTACACCGGAGCCATAGAGCTGAAATCTTCCAGATATCGCGGCCATACGGTATATAAGGGCTATATAGCCATATTTATATGCCTCGCCACGAAGGCCATACATTTAGAGGCGGTTACAGGTATGACCACGGAGCAGTTCCTGTGGGCTCTACAGAGATTCATCGGACGCCGCGGAATCTGTCACGACATATACAGTGACTGTGGCACCAACTTCATCGGCGCAGACGCTGTCCTGAAAGCAAATCACAAAAGGTTCATCGAAGAGGTGGAACGTGATATCGTACCCAAATTGGCTGAAATCAACATTCAATGGCACTTTAACCCTCCACATTCACCCAATTTTGGAGGTATTTGGGAAGCGAACGTGAAGTCCACAAAGTACCATTTAAAGCGCACGGTTTATGGTACCAGGCTGACGTACGAGCAGCTGTCTACTCTTTTAGTCCAAATCGAAGCGTGCTTGAATTCACGGCCTTTATGTCCACTAACGTCCGACCCCGACGACCTCCTTGTGCTTACGCCGGGACATTTTTTAATTGGAGATACTATATTGTCACCACCTGCAGCTCCTACGGACAACAAGTATCTCTCCATACAGTATTTTGAACTCCAAAGACTGCTTCGACAATTTTGGTCAAAATGGTCCACGGATTGGCTTTCACACTTACAAGCACGCCCTAAATGGGGACAAGAAGAGCCAAACTTATATATCAACGAGCTAGTGCTGGTGAAAGATGATCGTCTCCCACCAAACCAGTGGATGATGGGACGAGTGATGGGGCTTCACCCCGGTTCAGACCAACTAGTGCGTGTGATCACAGTTCGCACTCACCACGGCCTTTACAAGCGATCAATCTCCAAAATCTGTCGCTTACCAATTCCAATCTCCAGTGACAACAATCAACACGCTCAAGCAAATTAAGCTCCTTGCACACACTTAACCCTCTTCTCTTCTAGTTTTAGCTACAACAGTACTGCTGCTATCGCGACGCACCTGGTTTGTCATGCTGGACTCAGCATTGCGGGCGGCATGTACAATTTCCATCGGGAATTTTACCACTCCGTCCCCACTGTGTGCGGAGCCAGATAAAATAACACTGACAATATTATCACGCCATGTACTTTGTGTGGAGACTACACGTTAGTTTTAGTTGGCATTGAAAAAAGGGAAAAAGTGTGAAAAATGGTTTATTAAAAATATATTATTATATATGTATATTGTGTGTGCTCAAGAAGAATAAAACTAATAAGAAAAATAAAAATATAAAAAAGTTCGGAACCCCAAAACTATAGTCTTATTTAATACTACACACTATTATCATTATAAAAAATGTATTTTTTTATTTTTTAAATTCTTTACAATTAATAAGATGCAATTCTGAAGCCACTAAAAAGTTTGAAAGCATTTTGTCAAATGAATTAGCCATTGAGTAGTACTTATTCTCGAGTTATTTTTGAAAAATACAACTTAGGGGTCAATATGACCCCACCCGGCCGGTTGAGGGTTAAAATTCATTATAAACATTATTATTACTATTTTTAAAATCGGTCATAAATAAAAGATCCAATTCTGAAGCCAATCCTTTGCAAATTCAAATTAAGTCCCCTCAGATTGCAAAAAGCACACACTGTGCACAAAGCAATTGTTGAGACGCTGGAAGACTTAAGTTGTGATGCGGACTGTGGAACGAAATCAAAGGTGACAGTGACACTGTTATAAGCTTGTTCTGTTCAACTGTGTTATTCTCTTTTACACTACCAGTGTGTAAAATGCTGCAGTCGCCTAAATATGACTAAATTTCCGCTTTAAAGCACATCGAGTTAATTCCATTAGCTTAATTGTAAACCAATTTGAAGAAATGCGCCCAAACAGCGACATAAAAATCGCTGAGATTTTTAAGTCTTTACAGGTTTTGTTAGAAACTACATATCAGGATATAAAAGTTCCACGAATTGTATCACATCAATACAAAGGAAATGTCATCGTATTAGATCCAGAGAGTTACAGCATAACTATAATAATTCCACTATTTGTTGACTTCATTGATCAGCTACAAACAAGATTTGTTAATCAAAACCCTGCTTTAACATTTCTTCATTACTTAATGCCTTCAATATGTAGTAAAATCGATTCTTTTAATTTTTATAAAAAGTTTTTGTTTCAGGACTCACTAAAAGCTGAGCTTCAATT
Organism: Clusia tigrina; assembly: GCA_920105625.2. NCBI lineage: Eukaryota > Metazoa > Arthropoda > Insecta > Diptera > Clusiidae > Clusia > Clusia tigrina. The sequence continues at coordinate 376,274,640 of OV050030.1, forward strand.
ATGGCAAAAAAGTGGCAGCAGAAGCCCTCAATAGATGATTCTGCTACTGCCATAGAAGTTTTAGATGAGTGCTATAAATAGTTTTTTCCAAATATACACAAGCTGTGAAAAATGTTAATAACTTTGTCAGTTTCAACATATACTTCAGAAAGGACATTTTCAACCTTAAAACGGATTAAATCTTACTTACGAAATTCCATGGGGATGGAATGGTTTAAAGGCACAAATTAATTTATAGATTTATTTGCGGCGAAATGCAGTTGAAGATCGAACTATAGTCTGTAAAGGCTTTTATATGACTTATATACTGTAACATAATTTATTAAAGTAAACTATTATTTACTATTTATTATAATATTCAAAAAGCCTTTTATTTATGTAATTTTTACTTTAAAAACGTATTAAAATTATGTTTGTAAGTAAGAATAGGTTTGGGTTATCATCTTCCCCCTTCCGAAATTTGTTTCTGGGTACGGTCCTACCTGGCGTTAATAAAATGTTGAGTAGTTGTCAACATGTGATTGAAGAAAGCAATAAGTGCCACGGAATTCTTATTTAAAAGTAGCATACAGGCTTATGCCAATAATATATATAGAATTGGCCTTACAAGCGTAGTAGTTAAGTCGTTAAGTGTATCGGACAGTACACGAAGATATATCGAGTCGACCTCTTCGGCAACCTTTTGAGAACTGCAAATACCGGACATTTACTCCAAGAATAACTTAGATCATAGAACATGGAGATTAAAGAAATGATCACGAATATATACTAAGTTGGGCTGAGGAAACTAAACGATTGTCTCAACTAATCAAATATTGGTTTACAAGTGTTTCATCAATACCGTCCTGTTTAATGCCACCCTCTATTTAACGATGAACATTTGGAGAGATTGAAGATTGTCCACAATCGAAACAAAGCGATGGATCACAGTGGGTTGTTTGCGAGAGTAGCTTCCCTTGGGAGTCAGTGTGAGTATTTCGTAATCGTCCATCTAAATATTTAGGGCTTGTCAAAAAGTCACTAGATTTAGAAATTCCATTTTTGTGAGAATTAGTTGGTATATTACTCAGACTCCTGCAAGAAAACTGGGTACAAATTCAATAATGTTTTTTTTTTATATGTTGATGAAAACGTAAATTTTAGATTGAAACGCTGCATTGCGTAAAGTAAATTTTAATATTCAGCTTTAATAAATGGTATAAATTAAGAACAATTCACTTAAGAGATAATAATAGTGACTATTTTAATTAATTAATTGAATGCAAAAATTTTGTTTATTTCAGTTTTACTTCTATAACACGTGCTGAATTTAAATTTAAAATTTAAAAACATATCCATCAAGGTAGGCGGAAAAGTTAACGACGGAACTCGTGCAGTTATCATTTTTTGATAAACTAAAGGGAAGTTAAGGGCGAATTTCCCAACAGAACTTTTGAATTTGTTTGGACTTGTACTAGTATTTAATTAGGCCAATTTCTTTCATGTTGCTACTTACATAGACACTCACAGGTATTACAATTCATCCTTGAACATTATAGTTCGCAAGATATGGTTCTTTAACAATTTTCACACTTCACCGAATTAATCGTGCCTTCGCCTAGATAAACCCCTAGTTGGTACTTCATAAATATCATAGAAAAACATATTCTACGTGAAGCAAGATCGCTGAAGTATGACTGTCTAGCACGTATCTTTGTCAGTTGCAAATTGGATGCAGGTGAGTTCCTCTATTATATTAGGGAAGGCACGGCACAGAACGCAGTTATTAGGAGGTCGCAAGAAAATCACTCTTCTTCTTGGTCATTTTTTACATTCGTTACTTTGCTTAGCTTTTTAAGCGATCAGTGTTTTTCCCTAATTGTCAATTCAATTGACAATATAATTTGAAATCTTTGTTGTTGTAGACGCGTTGTAGACTCGTTCTAGCTTTGTGGCCACTTTATTAGTGCTCTCTCGCATATCACTACTAATGTATGGTTTTTTTTATCAGAAAGTACAATCAGAGTAATAATCGAATTTAAGCTTTAGAAAACCAATATTTATGAAAAACTACCAGTAAGTAAATGTGTTATACAAGTTAAAGGACTTGGGTCCTTTTTAATTAAAAAAATATAGTGTAAGTGCGTCGACTGGTACTAAGAGAAACACAGTTTTTTAAAACGGTATAATGAGTTCATTAATGTGTGACCGATCTCGACCATCGTCAAATTAAATCAAAACATAAATTATAGTTTAACCTGAAACCTAAGTTCTACCATAGGCGTTGTCCCGTTGTAATCATAAAATGTTCCCACGGTGCACCTGCAGAATGTTGCTAGCGTGTGTGAATGTGCTGAGTTAGCGTCTGGAGCGTATCCTTTATTCGAGGTTAAGGTGCAAAGAGACATATAGCAGCAACGGTAACAGAAACAGAATTCAGTACGTTTGCAACAGAAACAAAATCAACAAATGAATTTGCAATAGATTAGCTACAGAATATAATGAGACAAAATGCGCGTTTGCCGACAGAACAGAAAGAACTCATCTTGAGTTATTTCGGTTGCACAATTCGTCAAAATTATTGTACTCGCAATTGTTGGTGCTAGCCACATAAATGCATTTTGATTATCGAAAATTTGTGGCTTTTAATAATAATGATTTCTTAATAATGATAGCAATTAATAATTTTTTTTTTCAATATTCAATTCCATATGCACAATTTCCCAACCTTATTTTCAAAACTTATCTTCGAAAACAACTCAAATGGGGCATTTTTATTTAGGAACATTTAATATTAAATATTTCTATTTAAATGTTGGATATTAGTAATATTTTAATGAAAATTAATTGTTAATATATTACAATACTTTTGTTCCCATTTTATTCGGGTTAGGTTAGGAAATTAAATGGGAACTCATATTCATTTTAATCTCTTCCCAAGCCTTTACAAAACCCTGCATATAATTCCTCTTCACTAAACACCTCCAAACCTTTGTCCATGCCCGCGCTGTAATTTATTTACCTTTACAATTAATATGATCAAAAAATTCTCTATCGTCTGCGCTACAATTGAAATACAACTTCATAAAGTTTTCCTCTGAATTCTGTTTATCTCTGTGTCTGTTTCTGTTTTTTATGGCTGAACGAGCAACGCAAACAGAAACGAAATTTTACTCCAGAAATACAATTTTTCTGTTATATTTCTGCTTCTATTACCGTTTCTAGTATTTTACGTCACTCTGCATTTTTCCTTGTAGCTCGGAATCGCGAGGGCAGTAGCAGCCATTTCGTATAATTCTCATTGTGGATAAATTTCAGAATGAGGCGAAATTAATAAATTGAGTGGAACTGCAGAATGCTAACTTGCATACAAAAATACAATTGAAAAATGTCTTGTAATCTTGCAAACGAGATATTGATATATGTACATACATGTAATCATTGATTAAAAAATATATCTCCTTAAATTAAGATAAATCACTTGCGTCGTGTAGTCTAATCGTTTTGCTAGACGCATTATATTATTAACACAAATTTAGAGAACCGTTTCCGTATTAATAGAAATGAATTAATATTAGGGTTGTGAAAATCTTAAGGAAATGTGATCTCTTTTTAGAAAAAGTAAGGGAAGTCTGTGATGCTAAAAGAGTTGAAATTAATTTCCAAATAAGTTTCATTTCGAATTCAGCAATATCACTTCACTTCATTTGCCAGAACTTTCAATGTTTTGTCGTAATTCCACTTGTTCAATATTATTTTATTACGAGTAACTTGCTTTAAAGAAAACAGCACGTTCGTCCTGCCATGTCTACTTTGGTTGACTGAATCTGACGATAGCAAATTTCTCATATTTCAATGTAAAAAAAACGTCGACACGGTAAGTAATTAGAAATTGATTCACAAAACTGATAATTTATTCATTTACATTATAATCTTTGATTTTTAATCACCATATCATGTTATCTTTTAAGATCCAATGAACTTCCCTGTGAAAAGCAAAATGTTATATTAGGATTTAATCACCCGATACAAATTATTAAAAATATGGAGCAGAGATTTCCTTCAGGGATGGTTTTGCCAACTAGAGCTAGGAAGGGAATCATCACTATTGTCGTCAATTGTTTAGAATAGTCCCCAGTCCAGATGTTGATGCTAGCATTGCAGGATAATCACGTAGATATAAACAAATAATCTTTTCCGGTAACATTTCACGTTTCAGAAAATGTTTTATTCTGCTAATAGTTCCATCACTGGAATGTAAATATGATTATTTGTTAATTAATGTTCAAAAAATATTATTAAATTTAATAGCAATTAAATTAAGAATAGTTATGTAACAAAGTATAATTCACTACAGCAGGTTCACTTTAATCAGTGTCTTCACTGCGTCTTTTAAATCTCTACTGAATTGAATTTCTGAACATTTCTTCCACTGTCACATTTTACTTTCCAGAATATTTTAGAAAAGAAAATTATATCTATGTATGCAAATGAGATAAAATCCTTATTGATACCTCTTCACAACTGGTGGAGTTATATTAATTCTATTGCAGTAAGCACTCACAAATTCACCATATTTGAATCACAGGATCACTAAAGAGAAATTAGCCTCCCGGAGAGTATCACTGAGCTTTCGCTTCTAAAATTAATATAACTTTAAGCGAAGTTCAAATATAGTTGATAAAAAAAATAACAAGCCAACTATTTTAATTGTATCTACTCGTATTTATGATTTTTCTTTATATTAACGAAAATTATTTTTTCTCAACATATTATAGATAGGTTTTTCCTTTATGGATAGGTTCTTTCTTTTGTGCATTCAATTATCTCCTTCCAGTTCAAGCCAGCTGCAATTTGTTTCAGAGGGAATCCCAATACGAAAAATGAATTGATGAGATAGGTCTCTTCATTGTCCAGAAATCCACATTTTTACAGGATTATTTTAGAATATCAATAAGCATTTTTGATGTGTTCGAGAATCTCCAATTAACAGGGCTACGTTGTATTGATATACAATGTGTAGCAATTCTCCACAGAGAATCTTCTTGCGGTAAATCAAAAACGTTCGATGACATACTAGACATTCTACCATTAATGTCTCTTACACATAATTTTAATTCTCTTTCAAAGATTTGCAGTTATTGAATTGGTGATAGCACGGTTGTAAGTTTGACGTGGTAAATTCAATAGTAGAAAACATGGACAAACTCGTAACAAAGAAATAATTGTTACAATACCACTGTAAGTAATAGATAATAAGTATATCAAAGTAACACAAAGAAAATTTTTTTGCACGAAATTGAATGAAATAACATTTATATATATATATATATATATATATATCTATTTCCAAACAAAAAAAAAATTTTTTTTTTGTATCTCCTTACAATTTTTTTTTCTTATTGATTTTTATATTACAATATCACATTTATTCTTTTTTGTTCAACGGGCAATATGATTGATGAGTTTTCTTTAAAAACCCTCAATTATCTCTAAAGCTTTAATACAATAGTTCAATGGATTTAGAAATCATTAAACGAATGTAAAAAACTTTTTATTTTTACTTTCCTTAAAAACTGTCTGTGTCTTAATTCCAGTAACCTAAAGTTTGAGCTGCTCAAAATTTTCTGAAAATTTGTGGAAGCGTTTAGACACTACTTTTCCTAACTTAAATATATCAAAAATTTCAAGAAATTTACAATTTACTATGGAAAATGTCAACCAAATTTTTGCTTAGTTTGCGACTTTGTAGCGAACAGTCGCCATAACAATGAAACTTGCTCTCTTGCTGTGGACCAGCTGCTCTTCCGCGTTGTTTTATATAATTCCGCAATATTCCAAGTTCCTCCCTCAAGCTCTACAACAGTATGCATGCAGCCCAAAAATAAGCGATAATAACTACTTTCTTGTATTCCGTCAGACAGTCCAAATTTTGGTTTTCGTATCTGTAATGGAGAACACTCAAGTGTCGTGTTCACCCCATCATATCATGGGCAATTAACTTCACCTCTTTCCAAAAAATAAATCTAAGTTGCTGGTGAAATCCATTTTCTTTGATTTTCCAAAACACCTTCTGCTGCGGAAATGAAGTCAAATTAGCTTGGGTTGTGTACGCTTTTAGTTTATTGCAGCGCCATCTGTCAGTCGTTGTCTTGACTGTATGAAGCAAAATCAGAATATGGTTCAAGCCTGCGATAACTAAAAACTCATGTACAAAAAAAGGATGGAAGCATCTAATGTGCCTATTATCTAATAGATGGCATTGGGCAAAATATTAAGTGCATTTCAAGTAAAATTTATCATTCAAGTGGAGAAAAGTCTTTAAAATTAATTTAGTACAGTCGTAGCTCAGAACCACTTCGTAAATGAGCTATTTCGAATTTCGGAATGGTTCGAATTTCAGGAGGTTATTTCATTTGAATTAGAAGGCGAAACAGGGTAAAACAAATAGAATTTGCAGTGTTTTTTTATTTATTGGTCATGTAATTTGTAATACAGGTTTGTTTTTTATATTGCGATACCACTACGAATAAGTAGTAATTTTGCACCAGTTGAATAAATTATTTGCGTTTACAATAGCAGTGGCATGAGAAATGGGTAGGTCCCGTATCAACAATTTCCTCTGCGAAATGTCATCGTCATCAGAAGAAAGTCCTGTTCAGATCCTGCTTTGTTCACGTCTGCATTCCACGCTTCGATTTTCTTTACATACATGAAACTGTTTGGATCAATTTCCGTTAATAGTGATTGAGTTTCTTGGATAACCTGATTGTTATCCTGATTTTACAATACCCATTGTGCTGCCGAATTCGTCAGAGTCAGACTTCAGGACTTTTGGCCAAGATTTTTTGATTATATTTTCTGGCAATTTATCCCAAGCTTGTTTCTACGAAATTATCGCATCGCGGATTGAATAACGTTTTAAAAGACATTTGAATCCGCCCAGCAATTAATTGAACAAGTAGCTTACTTCTGCAAAGCACTTCCTTAACTTTATGTGATTTTATTCCATTGGCTGCAATCACATTTGGTGGAAAGAATGATGTAACTATGTCTCCATCATGCAGGTGCTTCGCCGTGAAAGACTTCTCTTGGGAGAATTTTCGGATGTGCAAACATTTGGGTATAAACACTATAACATTAAAAAACGATAATTCGTTCCCCTTACTTCTGTAATATATATGGTTTCATCAGCTTTACTCGTGGAAGATCCGCGACGCTATCCGAGAATTCTTCGAAAAATCATAATGAAGCGGATTCTTAACCCCATTTAAAACATCTTTGCTTTTTGATTTTTCCAATTGCCAATGGTATTACGAGGGGTACTATTTATATGTATATATCGGGAACTGGCAACACTAATGTCAATAGCTAAAATCTGGCAACACCATAATAAAGTTTGACATTTTTTAGCATAAACGTACTCACAACGTGTTGATGTACAAGTGCTGTTTGTTTTGTTTACAGTGAGTTAAGAAAATCAATTTGGCCAACAATGGAAATTTCAAGAGTAGGTTTTCGTTGGATTATTTTTCACAACTTTCGACGTGGATTATCTCTACAAGAATGTGTCGATGAACTCAGTTCTTTGTAAGGCGATAAAGCACCATCAAAAACCACAGTATATAGTGGTATAGTGAATTCAATCGTGGTCGTAGTTCTGTCGCCGATGAACTCCGTGAAAGTCGTCCAAAATCGGTTGTTGTGCCACAAAACATCGATGCAGCGCGTGAACTGATCATGCAAGATCGTCATGTGACATATCGTGAGATAGAGGACACCTTGGGCATTACTCTCACATCCATACATTCAATATTGCATGAACATTTGGCTGTAAAAAAGATTTGTTCGAGTTGGATCCCTCATAATTTGACAATCGCTCAAAAAAGGGCTCGTGTCAATTGGTGTAAGGAAATGATCAAAAAGTTCGACCGTGGTGCTTCAAAAGACGTGCATAAAATCGTGCCAGGTGACGAATCATGCATATATGCGTATGAGCCGGAAACAAAACAACAATCGACCGTGTGGGTATTCCAAGATGAGCTAAATCCAACAATGGAAGAAGGACAGCGAAGCAAATGGTCGCCTGTTTCCTTGGCCGAATAGGTCATGTGACCATTGTTCCGCTTGAGCAACGTAGGACGGTCAATTCTGAGTGGTATATGACCGTTTTTTTTGCCGGAAGTCTTCGGAGAAATTCGTAAAACCAACCGCTAAAGACGAATCATTCTCCATCATGACAATGCGAGCTCTCACTCATCTCGTCAACAAGTGAATTTTTGAGCAGTCAAAACATCGAATTGATGACTCATCCTCCGTACAGTTCTGATTTGGCACCCAATGACTTTTTCTTGTTCCCGAATATCAAAGGTAAACTGCGTGGTCAACGATTTACGAGCGCCGAAAAAGCAGTTGAAGCGTTCAAAAACCATGTTTTGGAAGAGGAATGGCAAAACTGCTTTGACAAATGGTTTGAACAAATGCAAAAGTGTATTGATCATCAAGGAGAATATTTTGAAAAACAATAAAGCCATTTTCATTTAAAAATGTTTGTTATTATTTGCTATTCCCGAAATATACATAGTATCCCTCGTAATTGGTGTGAGCCATCAGCGTTTGCTCTTACTAAAATTAAAATGCGTTATTTTTGTACTTTGTACCCAAGGTCGTTCTTTCACAAGCACCCACGTATGTTTTTTCTGGTAGACAACGGTATATACTTTCGTCGACATTATATATTTGTGCTTCAGCGACTTTTTCGCGAAAAGTGTGTATAATCGGAGTGATCGATTCAACATCACAGGAAAATATTTCGCCACAAATTTTTAAATATGGAATACCATGGGACGTTTAAATTTGGTAAACCATCCATCACTTGCGTTGAATTCATTTGCACTTTCCTCGGTATGCAAATCGCTGAAAGTTTCCTTATCCTTTGCCTTCAATATTGGTCCAGTTAATGTGCACTTCTTTTCCTGTTGATTTAAAATCCATGCATATAACCGATTTTCCATTTCCGGATATTTATCAGAGTGCAAACTTTACATTTGGCTTCTTGATATGTCTTCGAGAAAGTGCCTAAAATCAATTTTTTCTTGGACTGTATATAACTGATGGCAGACTTTGCAACATTAAAATCGCAAGCTAGCCGATTTGCTTGTACACCCATATCAAGTTTATTTAAAATGTGTAGTATTGCACTAGTATATGTATATCATACTAGTATTATAACTAGTTCAAACTTAATGCATAGCAGGACAATTGCCTTTTCGTAGGACACCGCCATGTAAAAATTAGCAGTTGGCGTCATGTAAATAGGGGTTACGACTTAACCAGTGCTGGTATATTTTTAACTAGTAGTTGTACTAGTATTTTAACTAGTTGGTTTCACTGCTGGGATGTTGCCTATGTTTGTGTAAAATGGTGAATTAAAATCAGGGCTACATGTGAATTCCATTTTTGGGGGTCACTTCATTTGTATTTTAAAACAAACTACGAAACTCATAAAAAGAAGGTGATAATTAATCCAAAAAAATTATAATATTTAATTTGGAGTTGAAATCTCAAATGTTGACAAGTTAATTTATTATATTATATCTGATCCAACTGTTTTCCATTTTCAGTTTTACACTGTAAATGCACAATGGTAATCATAAGTTATAGAACCACAATTTTTTGGTTTTTTGGCATAATATTACACTACTAATAACTAAGTAAAATAATTACTAAAAATTAATTTATATTTAAATGTGGTCCGAGTGCACCAGAAATTCACCTCTGCGTGCATATTTAACTATGGTAATGGACGAATCAAAGAGCCTAGGGACACGAAACTTAGAAGAATTAGGAGCATAGGGACACGAAACTTACGAAATTTCCGGTCATAAGGGAATTAGACTTTTTACAGTATGCCCCAAATAACAACAGTTTCAATAATCTCAGATAATCTTCAAAACAGGTAAAAAATGCCGCTAAACGAACTAAGTTAACGGCTTTATGCTTTTAATTAAACAGAGGTTATTTCTTTAATAATGACGAAAAAATATATTTTAGTTTGTCGAATTAATTTTTTTACTTAAATGCAACTGCAACTTTCGACTTGTGGAACTTGAAAGTTCTTTGACAATGACAAATTATCAAAAAATTTTGTGTTTTCAGTTACCTTGAGAAGCAAAATGTATTGAGGAATTACGATGGCTAGAATTAAATGGGGTTCACTGTATTTTTACAACTACATGAATCAGTTTTAAAACATTCTCACACTAGCAGAAACTCGCACCAATACATTAATATCGAGTGTCGATTCTATTTGTTCTTTGGTTAAACTGTGCAATCGCATATATGCGAGACACCAAATCCGCGAAGTAAATTCACCACAAGCTTTATTTGGGGAGCCCCATATTTTTTTCATCATCATATTTCCAGGAAACATTCACAAAGAAATAAAACAGAGACCATAGAGACGGGACACTTCATTAGTTGCCTATATGGATAGGTTTGTTTATCATTGGTTAACCAGAATCTGAAGAAAATCAGCTACACTAATACAGTTTTGCACATGTGTTAGTGTGCGCAAAACAAGAGTCATTTCTCTGTATTTTCTGTTTGCACTTCATCTCTGAGACATGAATATTTGTTGCAAACGCCAAATGAGGCGTTTTTTCGTGTATGATTCTGGGTAGAGTCTAGTCCTCAGTGCGCAATGCAAATGTGCAGTCCTAATGCACACAATCGTAGAGTGATTATTGACTGTGAATTTAATTGTAATAATTAAATTCCCAGATCCCTCATAAATGGATAAATGGTTAAAAACATTGCACGCAAAGAACCCACGGGTTCAACATTCTGGTGGTGCATCTACTTCAGGCGCTTAACAAGAAAACTGTATTAACCCTATAAAGTGCAAAAAAACATTAAGCCATAAAATTCGAACCTATCAAGCAGATTTCATAAAATTTGGCTTTACAGTGCAGTGTACCTCACTAGCGTATACTGGCAACCATACAATAACACAAGCACATTCTGTATTCCTATATGCCACACATAATATTGTTAGCGGAACTATGCTCAATGTATATTGCTGAATATGCATTTTGTACCACACATCGACTCAAGCAGGCTCTGTTCATAACATTGTTGGCGCGATGCGGGCAATTCCGCTCAATGCATAATGCTGAATATGCTATTTTGGCAACACCAAATGTTGATAATTCGACATTTGAGTGATATTTTGAAGATATGTTTTACATATGGAAATAAGATTGGAATCATTTATGTTAGATAGAGAAAGGCAAAATATGTATCAAAAGATAAAAGGGCCGTCGATCCGAATAAATAGCAGATTGAATCTGAATGTTTAAAATAGCATAACTGCTCTAAACGTCTTTTTCTTTCTACGTGCTCTAGGTTAAGTTTAACTTGAGAACAGCAGAAAAAATTGTTTGACGACAAAATCTGCCAAAGTTAACAAAGTTAACTAAAAGACATAATTATAAAAGAGTCAAATATCGCTCCTAGTCGGAGCATAGGGCGGTCACAAAAGCTCTCCAACGGTTTCTATCAGCAGCCAGGTTTCTTATTTCGTTCCAGGTGGCCCTGTAGTGACTTTCGGCGTGGATAGTGCGTACCCATGTTTGTCGTGGGCGTCCTGCTTTCCGACTACCATGTGGGTTCCATTGAAAGGCCATCTTTGCAATGTTGGTGTCTTCTCTACGCAGAATGTGCCCTATCCAGCTCCACTTGCGTCTTTTAACTTCTGTGTCAATAGGCTCGCTATTGGTGAGGCGCCACAGGTCTTCGTTCATGATCGTTGGCAGATCGTTTGTTGACAAAAGTTTGAAGTTGTCGAGTTATTTGTTCTGAGACTAACCATGTACAACAGAACAGGTTTTATGCTGGTGTTAAATAGTCGTATTTTTGTGCGCAGCGATATCACACGAGAACGCCAAATTCGATCTAAATTCCGGAATGCAGACCGTGCTTTGTTTATGCGTGCTGCCACATCAGATGTTGCACCCCCATATTTTGATATGTAGCTACCAAGGTAGCAGAAGCTGTCAACGTCCTCAATGTTGATGGTGGAGTTATCATTTGTCAGTACAGTGAGTGGAGATGTATTTGCAGTTTGCAGTCGCAAAAGTTTAGTTTTGGAGAAGTTGATTTTGAGGCCAGCTGCATGAGCGTTTATGGCTAGTTGGCGTATTCTTGACGAGGCGCCTGCTAACGTATGCGTCATGAAACAGATGTCATCAACGTAGTCCAAATCGCTGAGCTTTTGGTTTAATCTCCACTGCAACCCCTCCTCCGTCTCCTCATTAGTACGCCTAACGACATCATCCAAGACCACTATAAACAACAATGGTGGCAGAACGCACCCCTGCCTAACGCCTCTGTTTATATTAAAGTTGGCACTATTTTACCTTTATAACGCACACTAAGGTTCGCGTCTTTATATATGGCCTTAATGAGCTCGATGATCTTGTCCGGAACTTCGCAATTTTTGTACTGAAGCATACTACATATAAAGCCTGCCCACATAATATAACCAATGGCATGGCGATCCTGACTGTCTAGCATATTGTACTACTTGAGGATCCTACCAACCTCACATTTTAATATCACATGGGGATCTTGTCTGACCCTATACAACACAACATAATTCATTACATGACAATCCTACCAGCACAACGCGATATACCACAAAACGACCCAGTACAATAACAAATTGATATCCATCTCCTATTTATCGATTTTAAACAAGCGTTTGACAATATCAAAGAGAAAGCAGAGCCAAAGCGATGTATGAGCTAGGAATTCCATCAATGTTTATTCGATTGACAATGCTGACGATGGAGGGTACGAAAGGGAATGTGTCTATACAAAAAACACGACTAACTCCTTTGACATCAAAAGCGGTGTAAAGCAGTGCGATGCACTCTCAACAACCATCTTCAATCTGGTGCTGCACTACGCCATTAAAGATTGTACAAGATCTTATCACCTATTTTGCCAGTCTGCTCTGACTATTGCGTACGCGGACAATATAGCCATTGTGTCGCGAAGTCGGCGCTACTTAGATGAAATCTTTTTGGCTATAGAAATAAATGCGAGGTCAGTAGGGCTGATAATAAACATTGGCAAAACGAAGTATATGCTAATATCAAGAGACGAGAAAAGAAGAAGAACGTTGGCCTCTATTCCCATAGAAAGCTTCAGATTTGAATTCGTGTCTAATTTCACATACTCGTACCTCGGGGTCTTAATAAGCAAAAACAACAGCATATCTGCCAGAATACTGGCAGCCAATTGGGCCTATTACGCAAACTTAAAAATGCTGAAATCAAGATCTCTTTCCCGCAAATGCAAACTCGCTATCTACAAAGCATTCATAAGGCCAGTGCTGTCATACGGTGCAGAAATTTGGAAAATCACCCTCGCAGGCGAAAATTGTTTAAGAACTTTTGAACGTAAAATGCTGAGAAAAGTATTTGATGCAGTACGTGAGAGTGATGGCGCGTACATAATAAGATACAACAACGAATTGCTAAATCTCTACAACGGCGAGGACATTGTGAAATTCATCAAATCGCAACGCATTCGATGGGCAGGCCACATCTTGCGCATGGACGATAGAAACTTTTGATAGACTACAAACCAGCAAGCGTAAGGCATCGCGGAAGGCCAAAAATAAGCTTGTTGGATGGCGCCTCCGAAGACCTGAAGAAACTTGGAGTGAAAAATTGGAAGTCAGTGGCTCTAGACCGTGTTGAATGAAAGAATATTGCTGAAGCAGCTAACGCCCAATCTGGGCTGTAACGCTAAATGATGATGATGACTAAAAGAAAGATGTTCTGAAAATGATATTTTTTCAAAAGTAAATGATTTTTTTCCCCACAAATAACATATCATGAAAATAATGTTTATGTATAACCGGTGATGGGGCAGCTGCTTTAACAGGAAGAAATAAAGGATAGCCAAGGTAATTGAAATAGGATCCTACAAGGAATTCATACGCTGTATCATCCATTGGCAATATATTGCTTCAACGAAATTGGAGCCAGAAATAAATACATCGGGATATATCGGGTGCTGCCAGATGCTGTCAGCGCATTTAACTATATAAAAATATTTCAATATTATGCATCGAAATAAACAGTAGCCATACAAATCTCTTATATCACACCGAAGTTCGTTGGTTATATCGAGGTAAAGTCCTACAAAGAGTTGTTGAAATGAAGGATTTCTTTTGGACAATGATAAAAGTACAAAGTTCTCCGGCCGATTCAATGATGATAAATGGCTTTTGATAGTATGTTACTTGGCGGATATTTTTGAAAAAATTAACATGTTGAATTTATCACTTCAAGGCAAAAGTTACATATCAACAAAGGCTGAAAAAGTAACTGCATTTAGAAACAATATCGTGATGTGGAGGGAGAATTTAGAAAAATGATCCTCAGAAATGTTTCCATCATTACGTGATTTTGCTTCGGAAAATTAAGTAAATGCAGAACAAATAAAAGGACATATAGTTTTGAATCCGTTTGCTGAAGATGCAAAAATATATCATCTTTCGATTACAACTCAAGTCAAAAGTTAATTGCCATAAGAGAAAGGATAATGTTATACTGCGTATTTTAACAAAAAGCTCTTCATAATTGATTGATGGGTTTGAAAGTCGAGTACCAAGAATTATTATGCACAGTGTCGATTACAATTTTACCATTTGGTTCCACGTACCTGTGTGAAGCAGAATTTTCTGCAATGACAATAATTAAAAGCAAATACAGTAATAAATTAAAATTAGTACCAGACCTTCGAATTGCATTAACAGAGCCAATCAAGACAGATTTTTCCGAAATTATTCGACAAATGACATCATTCCCAATAAATTATAATTTAAAATTTCTCTTTTAATTTATCAAATACATATATATATATATATATATATATATATATATATATATATATATATATATATATATATATATATATATGTATATATATATATATATATATATATATATATAAATATATATATAAATATATATATATATATATATATATATATATATATATATATATATATATATATATATATATATATATATATATATATATATATATATATATATACATATATATAGCTTACGCTACAATACCAATTTATGATTATTTTCCGCATAAGGTATGCGGTCAAAAATGTTTGGACATCACTGCTCTAAACAATGACGACAGTATTAAAGGCTTCTATGCATATACTCGTACATACATTTGTGGCACATTGCCAAATTTATGTCGTGTCTAAATTGAGCCATGCATTTCCAAATCAGCACAAATAATTTCGAAGTCTGCTGGACCTCTGTTGTTGCTAATTTGAAATCACTGTAGAACGGCAGAACAATAACGGAAGTTCCTTAAAATTTGTGGCGAAAATAGACCTTCATAACTAAAATAGACCTGGTGTTATAATTCGTACTTCGATCTCATTAATGCAATAAGCGAGCTGTCAATAGTAATGTCTGTTTCTGGCATATATGAGCTAAAAACGTTGCTGCTAACTCATTTCCCCTCCTGAATAATTGTACCGCACAATCGAGATCTGTCGAGAAACGGGACATTAATCTGCCAATAATTGAAAACAGTAGTGGTAAAAAGTGATTTAGACACATAAGCGCGCAAAAATAAAGTTTCCACACAAATTAACGCAAATGCAAAACAAATACTTATCCCGCCAAATCAATTCTCTACAAACTTAAAACACAGCCATTCTTCTATGTCATATGTATGCAAATGTCTTAAAAACGAATATTCAACAACCAGTTAATACACACACATCCCAGAACTTTTCAACACCCAATCAACAATCAAACGCACTAAAACTTGTGCTGCAAACATTCATGCAAAATATAAACCAATTCATGAACTCATTGCAAACTATGATGCAAGAAATGATGAAAAACCAAGCAATGTTGTTACAATCAATGCTAGCTAAACAATGCATGGCTTAAAAATATGCCACTGGAATGCAAATGGACTCACGAAACACAAATTAGAACTACAAAAAATTCCTCGGTAATAATCAGATAGATGTGATGCTTCCCATGATTCAGAAACCCATCTATCTGAACAAAACCATTTCTCGATGCAAGATACTTATTTTAAGACACCAAACACCCTAACAACAAGTCATGTGGCAGAACAGTATTCTAATAAAAAACAGAATAAAACACTATGATCTTGAATATTATTGCAAAGAATACTTACACACAATCTAAATAAATATCCAGGGCTTCACAGACGGCTTAAAAGTGTCAGCAGTTTACTACCCAACGAAATTTAGCATAACAGAAAAACAATTTACTGATTTCTTTGACACATTGGGTACAAAGTTTATAGCTGCTGGAGACTACAATACAAAACACACCTTGTGGACTTCAAGACTCATAGCCCCTAAAGGAAACTCATTCTGGTCAGCAATATAAAAAATAACCTGGATGTTGCATCCCATAGGCAACCGACTTATTGGCCCACTGATCCTCGTAAGATCCCATATCTGATTGATTTTGGTGTCAAAAAAATATCAGAAGACATCAGATTAAAGTGGAATCTTGTTACTATCTTTCTTCAGATCACTCACCTTCAATTATCACATTCAAATTTACCCACAAGCAAATAGAACTACCCCCAAAGCCTAACAAATACCAACAGAAGTTCATATATACAACTTCACATACTCTTAAAACCCCACAAAATGTAGAATATGCAGTAAAATCATTCACAAAATTGATAATTCGAGCAGCTAACATTGCTACACCTACGCCCAAATCTAAGGATTTTTCCATAAAAACACCCTTTAGAATCATCGAGCTTGTCACTGAAAAAAGCCGATTCAGAAGAGAATGGCAAACCCATCGATCTCCAAAACTTAAACAACTATTAACAGATTGCTCTCGAAGGCCACACAAGACATTTAAAAATGACGCTGAGCATGATCTTCAGCAGTACATTATGAGTCTCAGTAATACAAGGGCTTTTGATTACTCATTATGGAAGGCCACCTGAAAACTTAAAGCCCGATGCAAAATGCTTTCACACCCAACCCAGAAACTAAATTCAGACGATGGAGCCCACTTGAAGAAGGCAGCAAATCAACCTAAAATTGAAAGCTGTAAATGAAGCGAAAAAAATGTCAACATAAAGAAAGCACCAGGCATTGACCAAAGAAATAGAAAAATGATAAAAGAGTTGCCACAAATTGCAGTTAAACACCTTCTGCACTTTATGAATTGTTTACTTTGCACTAGCTACTTTCCCAGTGATTGGAAATTATCACGAATAATTCCTAAGCGCGGGAATTATCCATCAGCTGCGAGCTCTTACAGACCCATAAGTCTGTTCCCTCTACTTTCCAAATATTTTGAACTGGAAGAATGTAATACCCACTCCTCAATTTGTTTGTAGAGAGAAGCATAGCAATGTAGCACAAGTGCACAAAATAGTTACAGAAATTTTTCAGCCATTTTTCTAGATGTTGCCCAAGCCATTGACAAGGTCAAAATCCAAAACATTTTACCCACAAATATTCATGAATTGGTTCATAACTACTTAAATAATAGAAAGTTCACTGTGAACCACAAAAGGTTTCAGTCCACTGAATACCCTATCAGAGCTGGTCTACCACAGGGAAGCGTTATCTACCTGATTTACACCTCGGACTTGCCGACGGATGCTCGGTTACTAACATCAACATTTGCAGATGACACAGCAAGTTCTCACGCTCACCCGAACCTGCAAAGGCATATAAAAGTGGCTAGCAAAATGGAGGATCATGGTTAATGAGACTAAAAGGACCCAAACTACAGTTACTGCCTTGAGAAGAGGCACTTGCCCCTCTCAAAAACCACACGATTCCACAAAAATAAAATGTTAACTATCTTGGTGTTAATCTTGATAGAATTTGACATGGAAGAAATACATTGAGGCAAAGAGCACTCTGGTCAAGCTAAAAGCAGCAAAACTTCATTGGCTTCTACACAGATGTTCAAGGGTCACCCTAGACAATTATTATTATTAACAGGCTAAAAGAACACCGCGACCTAAAAGATCTATTGTACAGCCTTGTACCCAACTAAAACAGTCCTAGACTTTTTATAAATCTCGTAACTGCTGTGGGCTTAATTTTAACTAGGTGATTTGGAGATATGAACCCACTGCCTAGGTAATTATGTCTGCGTCTTGCCACCGCTGGGCAAGTGCATAGAATGTGTTCTGCCGTTTCCTGCTCCTCTTGACAGAGTCGACAAGAATCGTCTTCTACCACGCCTATTTTCTTCAGGTGGTAATTTAGTTTACAGTGTCCTGTTAAAAGTTCAGTGTAGAGTTTGATGTCATTTCTGCTGAGGTTTAAAGAAGCATTTACCCTGATGTGTTCAGGATCAATGAGTAGTCTCGACTGCCGCATGCCTTTTTGGGCTCTCCAGTAGTTTAGCAGACTTCGTTTTTCCTGTTCGCACAACAAGTTATTTGTGAAGCTACTGTTTACCCCACAGAAGGGTTCTGGGCCTATAAAGGCAGTGTCTGCACCCTTTTTTGCTAAAGAATCTGCCATTTCGTTGCCCTCATGTCCCTCGTGTCCCGGTACCCACATTAGCGTAAGAGAGTTTCTCGCTGCTAGGGTATTGAGAAGTTTACAGCAGTCCCAGACCAGCTTTGATTGGAATGAGAAGTTTATTAATGATTTTTGAGAGTATGCATATTTTGGTGTTGCGTGTACCCCTGCGTAGACATTCTCTAGCACATAACTCTAAAGCGTGGACCTCCACCTGAAAAATGGAAGCTGTTTTTCCCATTGCAATTGCTTTTTGGAAATTTGGCCCTACAATTCCAGCTCCTGCACTGCCATCTTCCATTTTGCACCCATCTGTATACCACAACTGTGAGTCCTGTTTTATTATTATTTCCTTGTTTCTCCAAGCTGAACGGTCACTGATGACCACTTTGAATTGCTTTGAGACGTCTAATTTTCTGTCCATTTTGTCGAAGACCATGAGGCACGGAGAATTCCAGACAGTGTACAGAATCTTTGCGTGCCCCGAAAGGTTGCCTTCTTTAAGATGGGCTAGATTAGGTAGCCTTAGGGCAGCGCTGGCCGCCATCCTTTTAACTACAAGGTGTAGAGGAGTCAGTCCAGTGATCACTCCCAAAGGTAGTGTGGGGCACGTTCTCATTGCTCCCGTCACACTCAAACAGGCTATACGGTGAATCTTGTTAAGAGTCATCTGAGCTCTTGTTTGGTTGACTTTTGGCCACCATACCAACGACGCGTAAGAAATCTTTGGTACTATTATTGTTTTATATGACCACGCCATCATTTTTGGCCGTAGTCCCCATGTTTTATCGTAAAACCTCTGGCAAGCATAGGTTGCTCTTAAGGCTTTACTAGTTATGTATGATATTTTCCAAGTTAGAGTTTTGTCTAGGATTACTCCCAGATATTTCATTTCATTGGACATTGTTAAGTTTGTGGTCCCTAAACTTAAGGTCCCCAGATTCAGTTTCCTTCTTTTGGTGAAGGGCACCACGTTTGTTTTATTCGGATTTATTGGTAGTCCTTTCTCCTGACACCAGTTTTGAGTGATGTCAAGAGCTAGTTGCATGCGATCTGTTATGTTAGAGTCAAACTTGCCTCTGACCATAATTACCAAATCATCCGCAAAGCCCTGAACTTCGTATCCGAGGTCATTGAGAGTTTGTAAGAGCTCGTCGATAACCAATAACCATAGGAGTGGCGATAGGACGCCCCCCTGGGGACATCCTTTGGTTGACCTGACAATTTGTTTTGCTGTCCCTGTTTCAAAGATTGTTGTTCTGTTTTTCAGCATATTGAGAACCCATGTTATGATCAGTCTTTGTACTCGTATGCCTTTCCTGCTCATCCCCTCCTCAATTGATCTGAAAGTGGCATTTTCAAAAGCACCCGTAATGTCAACCGATGTACAGAGAGCTATTTCTTTACCCTCAAACGCCTTTTCAATTTTGCTCGCTAAGCTATGTATGGCTGTCTCAGTCGATTTGCTGATTGGTAAGCGTATTGTTCAATATGAAGAGGAGAATCTTTAAGATAAGTTTCCCTGATATATTGGTCCAGAATTTTTTCCATAACTTTTAGCAGGAATGACGTCAGGCTAATGGGCCGATAGGCTTTTGGCGTGTGGTCCGCCCTTTTGCCTGCTTTCGGTATGAAAGCCACCCTAGCCTTCGTCCAAGGTTTATGCACTATGCCTAGTTCCAGGCTTATCCTGAAAATGTTTGTTAGCACAGGTGCCAATACATCAACAACTTGCCGAAGTAGGCACGGCTGTATATTATCGACACCTGGCGATTTGAATGGTCTAAAAGTGGAGATAGCCCTTTTGGTTTTATTGACGGTGAAGATTCTGCGAGCCAGTGAGAGTTCCCTCCGTGTAGGCATCAAGAAACGAGTATTCTCGATGATTTCACTATCCTCTCCGCTAGTGGCACAGCCTGGAAAGTGAGTGTCCAACAAAAGCTGTCCCGTCTCTTCCAGGCTCTCCGTAAAATTTCCGTCAGGCTTCTTGAGTGTAGAAAGGCCGTTTGAGTGATCTTTATTGAGTGATTTCTGGAGTCGGGTAGCTGCTGGGAGGGTTTCAATCTCCTCACAGTACTTTTTCCATGAGTCTCTCTTAGATCTTCTCAACTCATTATTATAGGCCGTTAAGGCACTTCTATAAGTTGCCAAGTCACCATTAGACTTGGCTCTATTAAAGAGTTGACGGGCTTTTTTGCGCAAAACATTTAGCTCCCCGCTCCACCAGGGTACGTTCCTAGAACGTTTCTTCACAAGTAAATTGCAACTACTTTCAAAAGCCTCGATTATTATATTATTTAATTTGTTAACTTCAAGATCTAGTTCCTAAGAGTTAATTAATTTTTCACTAAGGCACGCAATATTTTGCTCTAAGTAAAAGTTATATATCGACCAGTTGCTCTTCCTAACATTTCTCATTTCGAAGGTGCCTCCAATCCCCTATCATAGCTCAACCTTCATGTTTTTGTCTGCAGACTATTTATGCGCCCATTTGTGGCCCATGGTTCTTGAATGGCTACGAAGTCCAGACACTGGTGTTCCACCAAGGTACTGAGCCTGTAAGAGGCTGCTATAGCCCTGTAGAGATTTATTTGGAGACAGTGAAGCTGCTTCCAAGAGTTTTGCGTTCGTGAAGGGGCCTGGGACATCATTTCCCAGACCGATCCTTGCGGATCTTACCACCCTTTGTGCTCCGCAAAGTTTCCGCAGCCTCCGGGTCTTTTCTCTCCCATTTCCTGAGCTTACCAGAGAGAGAGGATGGTTTTGGACGTTGGGCACGAGTGTTGCTTCTCTCCGCTCTCGGTACTGTCTTTGTGAAAATGAGCCCCGTTTTCGGCTTCTGGCTACTCTGCTTTGCCCGCGCTGCAATAGATGTTATTGGTTGCTCTTCAACACCAACAGCAGATTTTGCTCTGTTCCCCTTCAGTCTAGGTCGGAGCTGGGCACTGCCAAAGCCATAGTAGACCTTGTTACCCAGTGTCTCAACCCTTTCAGACGAGATGGGGTCCAGAGCAATTGCCAGCTCGACCTGGTCACCTTTTTGTAGGCGATGGAGCACCCGCCACTCGCTGACACTAATGCCCGAATTCTTCGACTCCACTTGCCCCAAAATTCGGTAATTTTGCCAAGACACCGAGCCGGGAAAGTAGCCAACGAAGATCTTGGCCTTTGGCACTTTTGCCTCATCCACCACCTTCAACTCAGCCCCCTCCCATGGCTTCATGGCTGGTATCCTTTCTTCAGCCCAGGCTTGAAACTACAGCCTGCAAAGTGGGGCTTCACTGGGCCCCCACGAGTCTCGAACATCTTGTCAAGAATACAGCGTTGTACCTTCCCAATTTCTTCAGTGGACCATATGCCCTCCGGGAAATTGTTAGGTATAACCCATCCCTTTTTGGAGCAGACTACCTCCGCTAGAGTAGGCTTTGAACAGGGAACCCCCAAGGAGGTGCCCTGCACGCCATGTCTTTCAGAGACACTCGCCACCTTCTTTCCCTAGACAATAAAGTCTTAATATACAAATCAGTTCTTAAGTCTATCTGGCCATATGGCATTTAATTCTGAGACACTGTATAGAGAATCTTCGAAGGGTGAAATCTACAATATTAAGAAGAATTATAGCGGCTACCTGGTTTATCAAAAATAGGAGATGAAACAAAATATGTAGCGAAAAATATGCAATGGAGCTGAAATATCATCCAAATAACTTAGCAAGAGCACTATTACGACGTATGTACTCGAATACTAAGAGACTAAAAAGCAAAATTACAAACGATCTTGGTTTAAAATAAATTATTAACACCCCTGTAAACGCAAAACTAGTAGTATTAAGCTCTGAATTATTATTGTTAGTTTCTAAGTATCTAGAAATATTCAATAACTGTAATATGAAAAAAGTCGCAAATGTGAATTGCTGGGAAATTAGCTGATTTAATTGAATCTAAACAATATATTGTTTGTCACAATCCAGTGATCTGACTATTAGAACTAATTTTCGTAATGATACAAGTGTGAAATATTTTCTTGGCGGTATTATTTGTAATTGTAGGTATATAGTACCAAAGTTAATATAAGCATAGGCAACCCAACTGCTGTCAAGCTCTAACTTCTTGTTCTTACTGTGTCATTTTGCTTTCTAATAAACCTGCTAAACTGAACGGTCGTGTTTTTGTTCATTGCGCCTATACTGACAAAGGTTATGGGCCCAGATCAAAAAGCCTATAGCTAAACACGTGTTTCGGAAGTTTTTTGTAAAGTGTTCTTAAAATCGTTAGTCGAATTAAAATTAAAAATGAGTATTCGTTTTCGCAAATCGAAAAATTGGACAGTGAAAATTATACATCTTGGTCGGTCCAGATGTGAAGTCTGTTAATAACACAGGATCAATGGGATGTCGTGGAAAACGCATGTCCAGCAATAGCAACGGCGGCTGAAAAACTTGCGTGGGAAAAGTTGGACAAAAAGGCGCTAGCAACGATCACATTCTGTGTCAAGTTATCGGAGCTAATCCACATAAAAAGGTGTGCTTCCACAATGGGCGCATGGGATACATTGAGCAATTTATATAAAACAAACGCACCAGCGCGCAAGGTAAGTTTCTTCAGAAAACTAGCTCGCTTTCGATTCAAAATCGTTGAAAAATGGGTTCAACAAATCAATGAGTTTTGTACCCTTGCGGATGATCTAAAAGACATTGGAATCGACTTTCCAAAGGATCTACGCAGCATCTTGCTACTATGCAGCTTGCCGGAAGATATGGACAATTTTGTTGTGGCAATGGAGAGTCGCGACGTGCTACCAAATGTCGAGCAATTGATGGTCAAAATATTGGAAGTGCTGCAGCGACGAGATGAGCGGAAAGACCTCGGCGGAGAAAGTGTTTTTGCAGCGAATCAGCTGAAGGTCAAGCAGGTCGACGTCACTGGGGAAAAGAGTTTTAAATCAGGTCGCAGTGACAATAGAGATATGTCAGCGAGGCGAAATATAAAGTGCAATTCCTGCGGTAAGCGGGGACATATACGATCGGAATGCAGAACAAATGGAAACAGAACATCGTCTGTCTTATTAAGCCTTACTATCGAGCTTGATGTAAGCAGCAACGTATGGATACTCGATATTGGCGCATCGTCGCATATGCGCCGAGAAAACAAGTTTTTTTCTTCGATTAAGAATCGCGCGCAGAAAGTAATACTAGATTCGGGCGAAAATGTGAATGCAATGGGTATAGGTAATGTGACTCTAAAATCAGTTACCTCTGACATTTCATTGTGCGATGTGTCGTATGTGCCGAACTTACATTCTAATTTCTTGTCAGTGAGTAAAATAATCAGCAATGGTCATATGGTACAATTTCGCAAAGACGAAGCGATGATTAAAACGCAGCATAATAAATTAATGTTCTCAACAAAAATGAACGGCTGCATTTTCTGTACTAAATTTCTAAAAAGTGGGAAAAATGAATATTTGTTTACCACGTTTACCAAAAAGCAAGAAATCGAACTGTGGCATCGCAGGTATGGGCATATAAATGTTAATGACTTGTACAAACTGTCTAATAAAAATATGGTTCGTGATTTAAATATAGACAAGATTTTCATTGTGTCACTTGTGCAATTTCCAAAATTAGCACTAAGCCGTTTAAGTGCAATCCTAATGTTAATACAACTAGTGCTCTAGAAGTGGTCCACACCGACATTTGTGGTCCAATGCGCGTTTGCTCACAAGGTGGTTCGAGATACTTCATCACATTCATTGATGATTATTCGAGGTATGCAGAAACTAAATTTTTGCAGCACAAATCGCAGGCCTATGAAACATTCGTGGACTTCATAACGCGTGTGGAGAAGCAGACTGGACGCAAGCTGAAATGCTTATGGAGCGACAACGGGTTGGAGTATGTAAATTTAAATTACAATAATTTCTTCAAGCGATATGGCACCGTGCATCAGAAGACAGCAGAATGGCATAGCGGAGAGAGCTAATAGAACGGTCGTCGAAATGGCTCGGTGTATGCTAGAGACAGCGCATCTTCCTCAAAGCTTATGGTCGGAGGCTGTAAGTACTGCTACGTACATACGTAATCGTTCTCCTACAAATATATTGAATGACGAAACTCCATATGAACGTTGGTTCGAGAGGAAACCATCTGTAGCAAGTTTCCGAACGTTTGGCTGTAATGCTGTTGTACTCGACAAGAATCGGAATCGGTCGAAATTTGATCCAAAAGGTATACAACTGGATTTTGTTGGCTACGCGAGCAATACGAAGGGTTATAGGCTTTATAACAAAGCATCGAAAACTATAACTATTGCACGGGACGTCAATTTCTTCGAAAATTCAATTATATTAAGTGATGCAGCTGTCGCAGCGCAAGCACTGGAAAACGCCAAGGATAGACTCTTCCTTTACGCAGAGCCAAACCAAAGAACATAGAATTTATATGAATGTATTTGTGCGAGTTCTGCTAGTGTGAAGAGGTTTTAAAATTGATGTATATAGTGGTAAAAATACAGTGCACCCCCCTTAACTCTAACTATCGTAATTCCTCAATTCACTTAACTTCTCAAAATAACTGAAAACATAAAATTGTTTTTGATAATTTCTCATTGTCAATGAATCCCCAACATCCACAAGTCGAAAAATTGCAGTTGCGTTTAAGTAAAAAAAGTAATTCGACAAAAAAAAAAATTGTTGTCTTCATTATTAAAGAAAGAAACACTACCTCTGTTTAATTAAAAGCTAAAGCCGTTAACTTAGTTCGTTTAGCGGCATTTTTTACCTGTTTTGAAGATTATCTGAGATTATTGAAACTGTTGTTATTTGGGGCATACTGTGTCAGTATGTCCAGAGTATTAATAGACAAATCCAGTTAATATTTTGAGTTTTATTTTATTACTATTCATTCGCGGTGGTGCAGTTGCACATGTTTTCCCTTCTATCGTTATTCAACAACTTCACACTACGAATATATTATCAAAAGTGACCGACCACCAGCGTCGTCAAATGAGCTCAAAGCAAAATGTCAAAAGAAAATGAGTTAAAAGGAATTCAGTGGCATTGCCAGATTATAAATTACAATAAAGAATGGTAAAGTGTGAATAAAGACAAATACTCAGTGCTAAATTTACGATGACAACTCGGCCCTTCCTGACTTTACTCGTCCCGAGTTACTCTGGTTCACAATTATCATCCTCATCAACGTCATATTCATCGTCGACCTCTGGATATAATTCGCACCACGGTTTTAGTTTGTCGCTGCTGGCTACTGTGCTATATCGTCGTTGTTTTAGTTGCGCTCCTTCAATGTCTTCGACCACGTAGCGATCGAACCGTAATGTTTTAGTAATTACATACGGTCCACGATATTTGACTTCTAGCTTACGTGACTCACCTGTGCTTGGAGGGGGACTTTCAATAAGCACCAAGTCACCTTCATTGTATTGGTGTGGTTTTTTATGTTTCGCGTCGAACCTTGTCTTCCACACTTTGCGTGCTGATTCGATATTCTTGATGGCCTCTTCTCGTTTCTTGCTCGTTGGCTCGACATCCAGTTCAGTGTCATCATCATGAAAAGCTGCTATTACTTTATTACCTCCGATGTCACGCACAGGAAAATCAAACACAAGGTCCATCGGAGAGTACTTTGTGGTTGAGTTGACACGCGTGTTGATGGTCCATTGTAACCTACGAAGCTCCAAGTCCCAATCTTTAGCACTTGATGTAGAGGCTTTAAGAAAAGATAAAATCGACTTGTTGACTCTCTCGGCCAGACCATTTGACCTTGGTGTTCTAACAGCCACCTTGACATGTTGAATATTATTTTCGGTGCAATACTCTGCAAAGGATGATGAGGTAAACGACGTTCCACGATCGGTAATAACTATCCTTGGCATTCCAAAATACAGTGTTAGCTGGTTCAGCGCGTCAATGACAGGTCTTGTTTTTGTTGATTTCACAGCGAATATGATGGAATATCTTGTTAACGCGTCGACAATTACTAATATGTGCTCGTTTCCTCGCCGACTCCTAATAAATGGTCCCAAATGATCCATGTGTAGGACCTCAAATGGAACTTTCGGAATTTCCATTCCATACAGTTGGTATTCCTTCTGCATCGGCTCGCGACTATAACAGCATTCAATACATGACTTGATGTAGTTTTTTACAAAATTACGACATCGCGGGAACCAAAAATGTTGCTGAATTCGTCGAATGGTTCCTTCTACCGCTGGATGACCTGCATCATCGTGACTTAGTTTAACGATTCTCCACCTCATACCACGCGGAACAACCAACATCAACTTCGCGTCTTCGTTTCTTTTATATAGTCGCTTCTTCCTGAGCAGAAACTCATTTTTGGCCTTTTTAGACTGACTTGCCGTAATCTTGTCAGTTAATATATCCATTATCTCTTGTAGTTTCGAATCACTTTTCTGCATAGTGACTAACCAATCGTCAATTGGCACAGTGATGGCGAGAACGCATGACCCTATGTCTTCTGGTTCGATAGGTCTCTCGACAGGAGCACGACTCATCGCGTCGACATGACTCATAGCTGTTCCTGGTCGGTGCTGAGCGTTATAGTCATACTCGAGTAAACGCAAAAACCAACGCGCTATGCGTGGTATCAATGGCTTTGACGATTTCAAGCTGGAAATAGCTGAGCAGTCGGTGACGATGGTGAACTGTTTTCCCAACAAGTACATCCTGAAGCGTTGACAAGATTCAACCACAGCCAGCACCTCCAACTCGTAACTGTGATAATTCTGCTCTGCGTTGCTGCACATACGACTAAAGTATGCAATAGGTTTCAGCGTACCGTTTTCCTCACACTGGAGCAGAATTCCTGCGATGCCAACACTACTGGCATCAGTGTGCAGTTCATGTTTCTTTTCTACGTCATATATGCCCAAGACTGGTTCACTTATAAGAAGGCTAACTAAACGGCGATATGCGCTGTCACATTCTGCAGTCCATTCAAAAGCGGCGTTTTTCTTTGTTAGTCTGGTTAATGGAGCGGCAATGTGGGCGTAGTTTGCTATAAATTTCCGAAAGAACCCGGTAAGACCTAGGAAGCGCCTGATGTCATTAGCAGCAACCGGAAGCGGAAACTCTTTAATAGCAATCGTTTTAATTCGACCCGGCTTCAACCCATTTTCATCCAGTTCATGCCCCAGAAACGATACACAACTTTTCATAAAAGCACATTTTGAGAGACGCAACGTCAAACCTTCTTTCTGTATAATACGTAAGAATTTCTCAAGACTGTGAAGCCCCTCCTCGAACGTGTCCGACGCAATGATGACTTCATCCACGTAGCTAACCACCTTGTCTTTTATAGGTTCAATTATCTGCAGCATCATTTTCTGGAATGTACACGGAGCATTACGCAATCCAAATGGCATTCGATTAAATTCGAAATGTCCATTGTGCGTGACGAATGCAGTGTACTGCTTCGATTCTTCAGCTATTTCTATCTGGTAATAGCCTGACATCATATCTAAGGTAGTAAAATATTTCTTACCTTTCAGTGTGGACAGAGCACACTCCACGGTTGGCATTGCCCAAGGTTGCTTTTCAGTGATGGAGTTCAATTCACGGTAATCTACGCAGAGGCGGTCTTCTCCGTTTTGTTTGCGCACCAGTACAATTGGCGACGCGTAATGTGATGTTGACTTACGAATTATTTCAGCTTGCATTAATTCGGATATGATTCGTTCAACTGTTTTCTGTTTAGGAATTGGAATAATATACGGTTTCTTTACTACCGGCTTTGTCGAAGTTAGCGTCATTTCCATTTTTACCGTACCGCACTTTCCGAGGTGACCCAAATTTTCACCGAAACACCCGATGTATGAATTCAACAGCACTTTTAGGTCAGTCTTTTCGGTTTCAGTAAGATTTTCACCGACATTTAACTTTTCACATTCCAATGCATCTAACTTAAAGTCACCATTTTCTATTATTACCCGTCCTTTAGTTAAAATGTCCATACCGATCAACGCGTCATAATTTAAAATGTTGTTCTCAACAACCAAGAAGTCACACTGATATTTATGTTCATCAATTGTTACCGAAGCATTAACCTTTTCGTTACACTGATATTCGCCACCTGCAAAACCGTGTAAAGTTTCTACGCACTGATCTATTTCACTACCGCACTTTTCAACCATGCTACGTTTTACTAAAGATTTGGAACTTCCAGAGGCAATGAGCGCATCACACTTTATGTCGTTTATTAAGACACTTTTTGTAATTTCATATTTTGTGTGTAAGTGCGCACCATTTTCGATTTGATTTATTGATATTTTTTCACGATTAGCGTTATCTGAACTTTGGTATTGCACTTTTCTTTTAGGCTGCGGACAATTCCTGGACATATGCCCACGATCACGACAATTAAAGCAAATTGGTCCCGATTTAACATTATCTTTTCTTTCCGCGGTAGCGTGTGTTTCTTTTACGTCCCCAAAACTAGCTCTGTGCGACTGCACTTGTGAACCAGACACGAATGGAAGAGACATTTTTTTACCACTTGCAACGATACTATTAAGTGTTTTCAACAAATCAGCACACCGTGAAAAGTTCATAGCTGCTAAGGTTCTGCGTAACCCGTCATCATTTAACCCGTTTATAATGTACCGAATTATGGCATTATCATCTAGGTTACCGCGCCGTCCTAGTGCCAACATTTTGTAATAAAATAAAACAACAGGTTAATTTTTAGCAATACGCGCATGCATCATCTGTATGTGAATGTCCGCGACATTTACCTCACATGGAAAGTCTGATAAAAATTCAGACACAAAATTTGACCATAAATGAAAAACTGGGTGTGCATCTATCCACAACTTGGCAGCACCCTTTAGCTTACATTGTGTGGCAAAAAGCACTAAATTTTCGGGCCACCCATACACATTTTTCAATTGTTCTACGCGATTCACAAACTGTACCGAGGTTACTTCATCGCGGCACGGGTCAAATTCTGGCAATATACTGATTATGTCTCGAATGTTTGTCTGTTGATTGCACCCGTCAGCGGAACTATTTCCTTGCATTGTGCCTCCACTGACAACACTTGGTGCATCCGCGTTATTATTTCGATGCAAAATATTTGCACTATTCGACGCGAACGAAACTAACGGCAACTCGAAATTTCTCGACGCTGTGGTGTACGTTGGTGCTCTAATTGCAAACCCTTCACCATTTGACAACACGTTTGAAATCTGCGAATTGAAAATATCATGCTGCAAGCTCGGTTGCATAGAAACGTTTCTAGGTGAGAGCTGCAACGAACTTTCCGACACCATACTCGGTCGATTTGCTGTAGTCGTCGGCAATGACGCGACAGGCATCAGCGAGTAGGCGACGCTTGCTGCTACTCGTTTGTTCTGAAAACCGCCGGTTGCTGTCGAATTTTCTGGAATTACTTCTATAACCTTGGCGCTCGAATTTTCACGAACAACTTCTGTGGCTTCGGCGTTCCTAAACTGTGTCGAGGTGTCCTGCCTCGCCGGCGTCGACGAATTTACAACTGCCTGAAGTTGTTGACTCAGCATTTCCATTGTCTTCTGAAGACTGCTAACGTCATCCTGCAACTTCTTCATGGCAGAGTCACCATTCGTTGCTGACCTGGCATGGGCGTCCTCAACGTTCTCCTCAGTGGCGGCGGAAGATGACTCTGCATTTTGGCCAAGAGTTTTCAACAGCTCGCTATCGCACTGTTCTAAACGCGCCACAAGCTCCGATTTGCTTCCCATGGTTTTCTCACCCACCAGGCGAAGCATATCTTTAAGCTCCACGAGCGTGTATTTGGTAAGATCCATAATCCCACTTCTGACTTTGTCAGTATGTCCAGAGTATTAATAGACAAATCCAGTTAATATTTTGAGTTTTATTTTATTACTATTCATTCGCGGTGGTGCAGTTGCACATGTTTTCCCTTCTATCGTTATTCAACAACTTCAGACTACGAATATAAGTTAAGTACTCTCCTGAGCAAAATCTATAATAATAAAAGAGTTTAAATTATTTTATATTATTTTATTATTTGTATTATTATGGTAGTCCTTCTCCTTCGAGCTCCTGCCAATCAAAAGATGCGAGCTCTCATACTCGGGTTCTTTTTATACCTTTTCGCCGTCGACAATCGCATGGTGACTGCGCTTTGAGGCGGCATTGCGCGACAGCGTTTCACGGCTGGGCTTGGCGGCACCGACATACAACACATGTCTCGCCAATTCCTCCGGCACCGAGAACCATCACCGTCTACCGTATCTACGCGTAGCGGCTGTGTCGCGCATTTTGTACAATGCTTTGTACTGCTGCGCAAGCGCATGGCGCCAATGCTCTTTTCGTATGCTTTCTCGCGTACCGAGAACCAGCACCGTCTATCGTGCCCTTGCGCAGCTGATGGCAGCGGATGGCAGCAGACCCTGTTGCAGCACATTTCGTACAAGGCTTTGCACCGCTGCGCTAGCGCATGGCGCCAATGCTCTCAGTCTTGTGTTTTCCCACGCACCGAGAACCAGCACCGTCTACCGTGCCCCTGCGCAGCGGATGGCAGCAGACGCTGTTGCAGCGTATTTCGTACAATGCTTTGTACCGCTGCGCAAGCGCACGGCGCCAATGACATGCAACGCGTATGTTGCTAACTCCTCCCCCCCTTAAGATCAGCCGTCCTCGGCTGACGGGCGTCCCGCCTTCGGACACTACCACGCTATTTCTGATATGATTGAAAATATCCAAAGTTTTCCTTGTCTCTCTTTCTAAAATTGGTCACGTGTGAGGACCAAAATCACGGCAACAAAGCAGGACCAATCATGCCCCGACCCTGTAGAGTTTTTAAGAATGGACAATAGCTGGAGACGACCAGGGAAACAAAAAGAACATTTCAAGCTTAAAGCAGTTTCAAATGAGAAACACTTCCTTTTAAAAAAAATTTAAAGTTCAACTTTAATATCATAAACGTTATAAATTTAATCGATGTATTGCCCATATGAATTGAATGAGGTGATTCGAGTTGCTGCTGGTAAGAGTGCTTGTAAGGGAAGTTTAAGAAAATATGCCCTAACGTAGGTTGTCTTTGTGGACTACTCGGCCATCCACCAGGATACTCGATCCGAGGACTGCGCCTACAGTCTTCTGGTTGTAAACTTTTGATAGTTTGTTTCCAAGCCTTTTATTTGCCTTAACAAATACCTTGTCTCCTGTTTTGAAAACTTTCGTTTTTCGCAGCCGGTTGAAATATTGGAGTTTAGTTTGTTGGGTAACTCGTAATCTGGCTTCCACCTCGCTTCTCATTACCTCGGAAATAGAATGCAGTATGTCGACAGGTCTCTGATTAGTAACAGAGTGGATTGTGCGGTTATACCTGCATACCGCTAACAAAAATAGCTCCCCTATATCCGAGGAATAGTCCGCTGCTTTGAGACATCTTGAAATCTCCGTCAATGTGCTGTGGAAGCGTTCCACCTGTCCATTAGATGTGCTGTGAAGGGGCGGAACTGCATGAACGCTAGCATCGAACTGGTTGTGTAGCAGTGACCTTATAGTGTTAGAAGTCAGCGTTTTTTCGTTGTCGCATACCACAGTACGTGTATCCTTAAAGACATTGAGGGTTTCCAGTAGGGGTCCTTTGAGGTCCACTATACTTCTGGATCTTATGGGTTTTACAATGGCAAACTTGGAGAACTTGTCCAGGCATGTGAGGAAGTGGTGACCTGCCGTGGAATAGATATCCAGATGCAAAATTTCGCCCGGATGCGTGGGAATAGGGGTTTTGCCTATTTGGGTTGCGTGTGGGTGTCGATTGTACTTGCCTTCCTGACATATGCGGCAGGCAGATGCCAGCTGCTTGAATTGTTTACGGACACCGGGGAAATATGCCATCCGCAACACCGGCCGTGTTGTTTCATTCGGCGAACGATGGGCTCTGTTGTGCTCTCTGGCTAGGATTTCTTGTTGCTCGCTTGGGTTGGTGATATCCTTTACCCTTCTCTCACTGAATCGGAACTTCACGGATGGGAAGAGATCCGGCAAGGTGTCCTCCAAATATTGCAATGTAACTCGATCGCAATATATTCCATTCACAACATTGACGTTACCGGACTCGTTCAGCAGCTGGGGCAAGTCCGAAGGTGAGGCATAAGTTAGGACATGCCTGAGCTGTTTCTGGAATACTATGGAGGAAGTTTTCTTCGACTTCTCGCCAGCTTGGATGATAAGCTGATTTCTGAAGCAATTGACGGGGTTATCGACAGTCGGTATAGGAGATCCCAGCGACTTTTCAGCGCTTATATTGGTTTCACGTTGCTTAGGTTTCTTCATTATTGCATTTATGTGCTGTCGTGAAAGCGCGTCCGTGACAACATTGAGTCTTCCTGGCTTGTAATGGAACCTCGGGGCGAACTCATCAATGAAGGATCGCCATCGTTTCATCTTCGAGTTAATATTTCTGTCCGAGAGAGCGAATGTAAGGGGTTGATGGTCTGTAAAAATATTTAGGTTCTTGACTCCGTATAGGTAGTTTCTCAGCTTCTGCAATGACCAAACAATTGCAAGCAGCTCTCGCTCATTAGTTGCATAGTGCTCCTCTGTATCGGAGAGAGTGCGCGAGATCATGGTAATGGGCCGACCTCCCTGCGATAGTACAGCCCCTAAGGCATGGGATGAAGCATCCGTGGTTAGATCGAATGGTTTTCCGAAATCCGGATAGAGAAGCAAAACATCCTCTGATGCAAGTGCTGACCTCACATGCCGAAAGGCGTCTAATGCATCCGCATCGAGGACAATGGAAGTGTTTTTAGATTTTGATGCGCCTATATGACCATTCTTCCCCCTTAGATACCTGGTTAGTGGCTTGGTAATCCGAGCATAATCCTTGATGAACCTTCTATAGTAGCCCGTCAAACCTAAGAAGGATCTTAAGGCGCGAAGGCTGTGGGGCTGCTCAAAATCAACGATATCCCTCACCTTGTTTGGGCAAGTTTTTATACCAATGTTGGAAACAACAAATCCCAGGAACTCTACCTCCTTTTTAAAGAACCTAGACTTTTCTCTAGTGACTCGCATATTAGCCTGGAATAACCTGTCCAAGACCCTGCGTAGATCCGTAAGATGCGTTGTTGCATCAGGAGAAAATATGATCACGTCATCCATGTAAACATAACAGCTCCTTCCAATCTCCTCCCGGAGTACGTCATCAATAGCTCTTTGGAAGATACTAGGGGCGTTCTTAAGGCCCAGGGGTAGACGGCAATATTCATACTTGCCATTATTTATTGAAAAGGCAGTTTTCTCCCGGTCCTCCTCTGCTAAAGCGATCTGGTAGAAGCCATTTTTTAGATCGATAGTTGAGAAATATGTAGATTTTCCCAAGTTTGCGAGAATGACCGAAGTGTCGGGTATTGGATATCGGTCGCTGATGGTGTTATCATTTAATCGCTTAAAATCCAAAACCAATCGCAGTTTCCTGTCCCCGTTTTCATTTACTCCTTTCTTGGGTACTACCCAGAGGGGGTTATTA
This sequence comes from Clusia tigrina, assembly GCA_920105625.2. NCBI lineage: Eukaryota > Metazoa > Arthropoda > Insecta > Diptera > Clusiidae > Clusia > Clusia tigrina. Next base: position 376,308,755 of record OV050030.1, read on the forward strand.
AAGGGGGACCGAGAAGGTCGTATGATCCCGTCCTCGAGCATGCTACTTATTTCCTTATTTACGAATGTGGTGGCTGCAATGGGGTAAGGATATGATCGGGCATAAACTGGATCATTGTCTGTAGTTCGGATGGTTGCAAGGACGTTGGTGTTGAACGGCAGGCCTTCTCTGGGATCCGCAAACACTCCATTCAGATCAATCAGGAGTTGCTGGAATTCCGTAGTGGCCTCAGAGGGAATTTCCGTTTGATCGTTGCTGCTGGTATGCTCTTCTTCCTCGTTCTCGTCTATGATGGAATCTGTGTAATTCACCCCTTCACACTCCTGAAAGAGCAGCGTTTCCATTCCCCGGGCATGGCTGAGTGTTCCCACGTGTAAGTTGACATAAGCCGAGACGTCCGTTAGCAGATCAAACCCGATTATAGCGTCAAAGGTGTTTAGAGTGGGAAGCATGTAAAAGGTAGAAGTCCTTCCTAGCACATTCATTCCCCATTTCCTAGTGACAGGAACACTCCCCACCACAGTTTTGACCTTAAATGGTTTGATTACCGGCTTTATTCCCCGCAGGCCAGGGATATCCCTAATATAATTCTTGGGAGAGCCGGTGTCCACCAAGAACTTTAAACGCTGTGATGCTAAGGTCATTTGAAGGAATGGGAGGAGTGACCTCCCATCCCTAAAAAAATTCACCTCGTCGAAAGTTGTTTCTCCCTCAACATCGGCACCGGGGTCATCCCGTCTGTAGTTTCGGTTGCGACGACGACCTTCACCCCGGAGGCTTCCATTGGCCCAGCCACCAGGAGAAGAATTACTTAACTCAGCGTCCAGGAAATTGACTCTTGGGTGTTTCGAATCGTGTGAAGGTGGTAGCGACGAGTGTGGCCTTTTTGTAGCTGGATCCCTCCCTTGAAATTGCTGGCTATCCGAGTATCTTTCCGCATATGAGGAGCGCCGATAGAAGCTCCAAACCGGTTTGCATTGAAGGGATTTCGTGGAGGAGCGTCTATGGCGGGAATCGTAGACGGATTGTCCCATCGGGGTGGAGTTCTTGGCTGGGCGATGCCCCCAGTTCTTTGACGACCAATGGCAAGTCGAGCTGAGTCGGGCTGATACATCCTTATAGGCTGCTGGTTGATGCTATAATTGAAGGAGGGGTGCATTCCCTGGGGCCCCCGTCGCTTCCATGACTGGTCTATATGGGCTCTGGCTGTGTTTATTTCTAGCTCCAAGGCCAGAGCGAGGGCTGCCGACATATCCGGGGGACTAGCACAAAGAACTGATGAACTCATGGGCTCGTTGAGCCCCGAAATGAATACGCTCCTAGCCAGGTTCCTGTGCTCTTCATTCAGGATTTGCTTCCGCGATGCATCACCAGAATTGCTCATGTCGTTCTGGTTGGTTAGAAGGGTGAGCCTCTTCTGAATCTCGTTATAATACTTAGAAACGGACCATCCCCTTTACCTGAGACTCAGCATTTCTTGTTGAAGCGCGTATGAGGGTCTTCTGTCTGCATATGTAAAATCTAACCGAGCCAGTATTGCGTCAAGGTTAGTAGGGGTATTGAAGGATGTTAGGAGGGCATCGGCCTCTCCCATTACCTTGCTTCGGATCAGGTGAACGGCCTGGTAATGGCGAGGAAGACCTTCCGAACCCGTGAAAGGGGCGTAAGCGCTAGTGACAGATCTCCGCCAAGAAGCGTACTGCGTCCTGCTTCCACCAAACTCGCGAAGGGCTTGAATGAGCACGAATGAATCAACCCCTTCACCCTCTCGATCGAACGTAACATCGTTATAAACTGTGGGAGGTACTGCCGGTTGTCCAAGGATCTGCAGTTCTTTTCGGAGTTCGCATATCTCGTTGAGACTCTCAATAAATCGTCGGTTGCTTTCTTCAGTCAAAGAGGAGAAGGCGGTGTTGATCATAGCCTCAAATATAGCCAAATCACCGCGGGGTTGGTGCGCTGTTTCGCTGTGCGCCATACTACAGTCTAGAAGCGCACTCTACTTTGCGATGAACGGTACTAGAGACCTGACTGAACGTGGCCTGTGCTGGTCTTCCCTTGTTACAGCGGAAGTCATTGGTGTGGTGAGCCGTGCACCGTCTTTTTCGGATGCTCTCTACGTCACCAAGAATGTGCTAGAACGTATGGTTGGGCTGTGCAACGCCTTTTGGGTAGTTCTAAAAATGTTAAGTTTTATTATTTAAAAATTTTTTATTTTTTTTTATTCATTTTTTTTAATTAAAATTTTGTTTACGTTAAACCTGGAGGGTCCCGTAGGAATCGCAGATTTTAACGCAATATAGCACCACATATCGCCATTCGTGCTTTATACCGGTGAACGTGGAGATGGGCTATGCACCACCTTTTTCGGTCGCACCGTGTTTAATAATAAACCTTGCGAATGGTCAATACGCAGCGAACCGCCTTTTTCGGTAGCGCTAAAAATTTATTATTAATTATAAATTTTTATTTATTTGTGCTAAAAACTGGAGGGTCCCGTAGGAATCGCAGATTTTACCTCAATATATACTACGTATATGTTACAAAAACTGGAGGGTCCCGTAGGAATCGCAGATTTGCTTTTTTTATTAACCCCTCTCAAGGGTATGGTAAGAGCTTTGGCAGCGACTTTTTCGCATGCCTCACACTTCCGACACAAAAACTGGAGGGTCCCGTACGAATCGCAGATTTGCTTTTGTTTATTAACCCCTCTCAAGGGTACGGTAAGAGCCTGGGCAGCAACTTTTTCGCATGCCCCACGCTTACGACACAAAAACTGGAGGGTCCCGTAGGAATCGCAGATTTGCCGTTTTTATTAACCCCTCTCAAGGGTACGGTAACAGCCTGTGCAGCGACTTTTTCGCATGCCCCACGCTTACGACACAAAAACTGGAGGGTCCCGTAGGAATCGCAGATTTGTTATTTATTCACCCCTCTCAAGGTTGGGTTATGAGCCTGTGCAGCGACTTTTTCGCATGCTCCAAGTTGGGTGCCAGTTAAGTACTCTCCTGAGCAAAATCTATAATAATAAAAGAGTTTAAATTATTTTATATTATTTTATTATTTGTATTATTATCTACGCGTAGCGGCTGTGCCGCGCATTTTGTACAATGCTTTGTACTGCTGCGCAAGCGCATGGCGCCAATGCTCTTTTCGTATGCTTTCTCGCGTACCGAGAACCAGCACCGTCTATCGTGCCCTTGCGCAGCTGATGGCAGCGGATGGCCGCAGACCCTGTTGCAGCACATTTCGTACAATGCTTTGCACCGCTGCGCTAGCGCATGGCGCCAATGCTCTCAGTCTTGTGTTTTCCCACGCACCGAGAACCAGCACCGTCTACCGTGCGCCTGCGCAGCGGATGGCAGCAGACGCTGTTGCAGCGTATTTCGTACAATGCTTTGTACCGCTGCGCAAGCGCACGGCGCCAATGACATGCAACGCGTATGTTGCTAACTTATATTATCAAAAGTGACCGACCACCAGCGTCGTCAAATGAGCTCAAAGCAAAATGTCAAAAGAAAATGAGTTAAAAGGAATTCAGTGGCATTGCCAGATTATAAATTACAATAAAGAATGGTAAAGTGTGAATAAAGACAAATACTCAGTGCTAAATTTACGATGACAACTGTAAAAAGTCTAATTCCCTTATGACCGGAAATTTCGTAAGTTTCGTGTCCCTATGCTCCTAATTCTTCTAAGCTTGGTGTCCCCTGTGCTCCTTCATTCGTTCTTGGCCATAGATAAATATGTACGCAGAGGGGTGTTACTGCGGCAGTCGGACCCCATTTTAATATAAATGAATTTTTATTAATTATTTTAGTTAGTAATATAATATTATGCCAAAAAACCATAGAACTATTATTCTACAACGTATGATTACTATGGTGCGTATACAGTGAACAAACGTGTAAATGGAAAGCAATTGGATCAGATTTTACATTAAGAATAGTTATAATTTATTAAATGAACTTGTTAACATTTGAGTTTTCAACTCCAAATTAAATAATACAATTTGATTTATGATCACCTTTTTTTTTAGAAGTTTCGCAGTTCGTTTTGAAATACAAATGAAGTGACCCCCTAAAAGTTTAATTTAAACGTAGCCCTGATTGCATCTGATTTTTTTCTCCGAATATTCGCTATTTTAGACAACATCCGAGCAGTGAAACCAACTAGTTAAAATACTAGTAAAACTCATATATACTCGTATATGTAAAATTTATATATACATAATATAATAATGTGTACTCGACACGTAAAATAATTTTTGTGCATAAATGAGGAGTGTATTAATTGAGCATGTTAATTCATGGTGCCGCATTTCCACTCTTCTTTGCGAACACTTTGCGGATATTTTAAAACAAGCATTAACTTGAAGATTTATCTCTAAAGTGAGGAATTACAAAAAGTGGTTGAAATTATAAAAAGAACTGTTTTTCTTCAAATTCCAATCTTTGTCTTTACTTCCTTTTTTATTAAATTGACAAGAAAGGAAAAATTTAGTATACTCGTACACGGCAATGAAGCGCCGCAGTAACTGGTTAACTTATAGATAAGTTTTGAACTAGTAAATTAACCACTTGATTTTTTACTATTAAATTTAGTAGTATATTTTGAAGAGTGCCTATAATTTTTACTACAGGGATATGGAATATTTTTACAACAAACACAATAAATTCACATATACCATACGTGTGACCAAAAAAAATGGTCTGAACGGTAAATAAATATGGAGGGAATTGAATGTCTTTTCTTATTCTTCTTTGGCCAAACTATGAGACCAACAATAGAAGTAGCAGTAGCGAGCGACTTACGTTAACTGTCGAAGAGTTTAATAAAAAAACACACAAGAATTAAATTTACATGATTTCTTAATATTGTTTATTAATTATATCTGGTGCATTGGCCTACAAGAATATGTTCTTGTTCCTCTAAGTCTTAAATTCACCTAACCTATCTTTCATTTCGTTCTTCCTTTATATGCTTAATTTATGTCATGATAAAACAATTCTTACTAAATTTGCCGTAGCAGATTTCATGGGAATTGTTTTTACATTTTGATTCTTTCCTATGAAATTTGCCCATGCAATATTTCATAGGAATTGTTTTGTAAATTTTTATATATTTCTTAAAAATTACGAAAACTGTAATATTTAATTATTAAGGTTTGGGGCGTGTTACCTTAACTCCGCCCCTCTCATTTTGAAGCGTAGGGACGGACGGGACTGCAGCTTCAAGGCAGGTATTCATGAGGTTCTGTTGAGTTTTATAGCGTCTCAATGAGAGTATTATTACTCCAAAGATGAGGATTGAAGTTCCAATTATGCTGCCGATTAGATAGTTGTGATTGGATAACTGTATGTAGACTGCATCGATCTCAGTTTGTTGCTCGAAGTTGTAATCTGTTAGCTTTTTCAATGAAAATGTATTGATTTCATTTGTGATTTGGACTTCTGAATGGAAAACTGGTGTGATGTAGACGTCTTCCCAAAAGGTGCCGATGTCATCTTCATAGGTTATGTTGTTTATAAAGACTTTACAATGTTTGTAGTGGATTATTGCTGTTCCTTTGATGGTAGTATTCGCCGCTCTGCATGTTGATTGTAATGTGGTTTCTTGCCAATGTTTTTCACAACGCATTCCGCTTCTTATTCTTAAAAAGTTGGCCAATACACTTAAATTTTCATCTCTGTTTGTTTTACAATAATATATATTTTCTATTTTAGGATATGCTTGTGAGATTTCAAATACATATGTAACTATCATAAAAATAATACATATAATACATATGGTTCTGACTCAATTATTTTAGAATTGTTGATTGGCAATGGGATTATGTGGTGGTATTGATAAGGTATAGATAGGGTCAAAGTTTGGTATGTGAATGTTAAAAATAATTTTAGATTCATTATAATAAGCTTGTAGGTTTAGCAGCTCGTAGATATGTTCAATAGATTTGGTTACTTTCTAAATGTTTAATCTGTTCGTTTAAGTTCTGTGCGTCGTATTTGTCCATGTTACCTGTTATGAATTTGATAACATGTCCGAGTCCATTTATTAGTTCTCTTTTACGTTTTTTAACGTTACGTTTTTACGTTTTAAGGTATTTTAATTTTGTTTTTAGTTTCTCAAGTTTTAGCTTGGTTGTTGTCATCATTGTTTTTACTGAATCGTATCTTTCGAATAATTGAAGTGTTTTAGTCAAGTCATCTATGTTTTCGTGGTACTTTTCTAGGTCAATAATATGGAATAGGTTACTATGGTTGATTATTCTCCTTGCATGCCCTAAGTGTAAAGATAGTATCCCCATATTTTTTGTAAGTTCTCGATATTCAAATAGTTGTCCAGAAGTTAACGTCAATCTAAGGAGAGAGAGATTTTGTTGTGCGTTTTAGCCGTATTTTGTGATTTTTTTTATTTCCTTTTGTTATTATAGTATGTGAGTTGCTTTTGAGTACCTTATGTTTAGAAACTCTAGCTGTAATTTTATTTCTCCTACATTCTTTCCTAAATACAGTGGTTTCTTCTTGTTTTGGTTCCGGTTCTTCTCTGGTTTCGTTCAGTTTGTCTATTTTTTTGTGAGTGAGGTTTTCTACTTTTTCCTTAATGGTTGGGTATAGGGTGTCGTGGAAGGTCTGTAGTTTTTGTAGGTATTCATGTTCTGTATTAAATGTTCAATTTTTGCAAAATTTATATGGCCTGCCGAAAAATAGTTCGTAGGGTTACAGGGTTGTGGATCCACTTAGTTGTGGAGTGAATTGCATTATTATATGTGATGAGGGTTTCGGAAAATATTTCATTGTGTTCGGTTTTAATTTTGTCTTCTTTCCTTTTTGTCAGTATGATCCTATAAATTTCTGTTAAGGCGGAGTGTAATCTCTCCACAGGAGCGTTGCTAGAGGTTTGTTGGAAAGATCCGAAGTGAAAATTTATATCGAATTATCTACAGAAATCTTTAAATATGTTGCAATTGAATTCGGATCCTTGGTCACAAACAATCTTTTTAGGTATGCCGAATAGACTCACGAAATTTTTGAAAGCGTCTAATACATGTATACAGTTTCTTGAAGTTAAAGAGTAGCCTGTTGCAAATTTCGAACATTTGTCTATTATTGTGAGTATCTGATTATGGTTAATGCAATAAATGTCAATGTGTACAATGTCAAGAGGCTTTAATGGTATTTCTGTTTTTGAATATATAGGTTTTGGGGGGTTTCTATCGTACTTTTGTGTATTACAAATTTCGCAGTTATTTATTGTTCTTACTATTTTTTGCTTCATGAAGGGAAAGTAATACCGGTGTTTTAAGTGTAGATGTGTCTCGTTAATGCCTCTGTGGTTGGAATTAGAGTGGTATTCGCGAATTGTTTTTTCTTGTTCGTCGTCTGTTACAATGTCTATAAGGATATCTTTACATCGGATTGGTTTGAAAAGTTTACTATTAGAGAAATATTGTGAGTATATTTTCTGTATTTGTTTAAAAATTTCTTCGTCACTAACGATAGCTACTTGCTTTTTAGGTGGCATGTGATTTTTGAGGATGTTAATTATGTCGTAGTCTGTGAATTCCATTTGTTTTATTGATCGTCTCTGTATATTTCTAAAAAGGTTTTGTACTCTTATTTCTGGTTGTCCTTTTTCGATTATAATTTGGATATTAAAGTCATTAAGAGGGCGCTTCGAAATAAAAATTCCGTCATTTAGATTCTCATTAGCCGAATGGGTAGTTGTTCCTGATGTAGCTTGGTCTGATGTTATGTCATTGAGGTTGATGTCTGTCAGTTTCTCATTAGTTTTGTCAATTTCGATTCTGCTCAGGGCATCAGCGTTGGAGTTCTGTTTGCCCTTTTTGTAGGTAACATTATAGTCGAACTCTTCCAATTTTAGTCTCCATCTCACAAGTTTGGAGTTTGGATATCATCATCCAAGTTAGTGGACGGTGGTCGGTAACTATTGTAAACTTGTGGCCGTACAGGTATGGACGAAAGTACTTCGTGGCCCAAACAATGGCTAAGAGTTCCTTCTCAATTGTGGAATAGTTTACTTCTGATTCGCACAGGGTGCGACTGGCGTAAGATATGGGTTTATCAATTTTTTTTATATTATGTAGGTCTCTGATAAGGGTTTGGGGTTGTGGGTTTGCCATTTCAATTTCTTCTCGAATTGAGTTCAGACCTCTATATTTTTTGGTTGTACTTAGTTTTGACAGTGCTAAAGTTTTAGCTTTTCTTTTGAACATAAATTTTTTTTGTATGGGATTTTAAGAATAATTTACAGTTTGTTCGTTTCAATTGAATAATAACAAATATTCTTGACAATGGTTTACAATATAAAATATGATTATAACAAAAAATTTTGTATTTTTCAAAGTTTTTGAAATTTAGGTGGTAAATATAATTAACTCACAAGCAGTATCCTATTATGATCTTCATTGAGAAATAGTGTGCAATTCTGTATTTGTGGTTCTTTCGACAGTCAACCAAGATATTTGTTTGAGAGGTGGCTCTGGCGGTAAATGGATTGAAATCCAACGACGATTCCAGGATGTTCGCTCCAACAAAGATATTCCCTCTCTGAGTTCCGTTGAAGTTGAATTTTCTTGTTGTTTCCTGCTTTACCTTTTTAATGCCAAGAGGTTATATGTTTTTTGATATAATTTTAATATTTATTTAACTAGTAGTGTTTTCTTCTTTTATGTTTTTTGCTTAATAGTGCTTTGGCACTTTATCTCCTCGATATTCACTCCAGGAGATTGCACTATTATTCTATAACTAGAAATCACTTGATATGCAGTCAAGAAATCCTGTATTATTTTTAATTATTTTAATTAATATTTTATTTTATTTTATTTTATTTTTATATGTTTAATTAGAATTCACTTGATATGCAGTCAAGGAATCCTGTATTATTTTTAATTATTGTATTTTTATTATTATATTTTTTTTTTATATGTCTGTATATATTTTTGTTTAAGAATATTTTACTTCACACGGGTAGAGTATTTTTAAAACACAACTGAAAAACCGGCGCCGCCAACCGCACGACTGCGCCACTTACGTTCACTGTCGAAGAGTTTAATAAAAAAACACACAAGAATTAAATTTACGTGATTTCTTAATATTGTTTATTAATTATATCTGGTGCATTTGTCTACAAGAATATGTTCTTGTTCCTCTAAGTCTTAAATTCACCTAACCTATCTTTCATTTCGTTCTTCCTTTATATGCTTAATTTATGTCATGATAAAACAATTCTTACTAAATTTGCCGTAGCAGATTTCATGGGAATTGTTTTTACATTTAGATTCTTTCCTATGAAATTTGCCCATGCAATATTTCATAGGAATTCTTTTCTTATGCGGCCCATAGACGATACATCATGATCATACTCATTCGTGTACGTGTTGAATGAAGCTCCGCCACAGACGAGTGATCAAAATCGGAGATCATCATTTTTTCGTAGTCGTCGTTGAGTGAGGTTGTCATGTCTCTGTCGGATGACGAAGTTTTGTGCGCGCTAGTGCTTGTACTGTGCAAGGAAAATTTGTAAAAAAAAAAGAAAAAAACGATTTTGGATGAAAGAAAAGCACAAAAAAAAATAGTACAATAGCATTCAAGGGATTCCAGCAGAAACGCATTTTTATTATTTTTATCCGCACACATCTTCACACGTAAATTCAGTAAAATTCAAATGAGCAAAATTTGCATGTAAATTGCCCATAAACGACGATCATCCATACATCATGATCAACATCGTAATAAAATTTCCCCTCAAAATCTAAATGAATTAGATTTTCGACGATCAGTCAGTGATCACAGGGAGATCATGTCCGTGTGACACATACATGCATATTTTGTCTCTTTTTCACACATACTATTATATATGAGTACGATCATGATGTATCGTCTATGGGCCGCATTACATTTTGATTGTTTCCTATGAAATTTGCGCATGCAATATTTCATAGGAATTGTTTTGTACATTTTTATATATTTCTTAAAAACTACTAAAACTGTAATAATTAATTATTAAGGTTTGGGGCGTGTTACCTTAACTAGCACGCTAAAGTGAAAAGCGCAGGTGTTGAAGGCACAGGCAATGAAGACGGCGAAGATATTAACAGCGACGGCGAGATCATTAGCGCAGATATAGCGCGCACTGCAACGCGCGTAGGCGTAAATGTAAGAGAGGTACACGAAACTCGGATGGAAGAGCAGCTCAAGAGCAGCAATGGTCGTCTGACGAAGCGGTGGAAGTTGGTGTGGGAAAGCGAAGGAAAGGCAGACCGCCAATAAATCAGACTGGCAGACCTGGCAGGCCGAGCAAACTGTATGTCACTGAATCATTGAACGGTATTATTACAAATCCAATCACCGTAGCTGAAGCGGAAATCAGTGGCGGAACGCGATGCAAGTGGAATTTGATGGTTTAATGAAAAACGGCACATGGGAGTTTGTTGACTGTCCAGCTGGAAAAAACGTTGTCGGATGCAGATGGGTTTTTACAACCAAATTCAACGCTGATGGAACGATAGAAAAGCGGAAAGCCCATTTAGTTACACAAGGATGCGGTCAGAGGAAGTTTGAAGATTTTTTGACACATACGCACCAGTAGTGAGGCACTCAACTATTCGCCTTATGCTTGCACTTGCTGCGAAACATAAACTTCTTGTTAACCATATTGACATCGTAGCGGCATACCTCAACGGAGAGCTGTCAAAATCTGCAAATTAAAGAAATCATTGTACGGGCTTAAGCAAGCAGGCAGCGATTGGAACATCCAAATCAACGTTATTCTTTCTCAAATTGGTTTCACTCGATGCCAGACGAACTCATGTTTGTACACCATGATGAGAGATGGAGAATTTAACAACATAACACTTTATGTTGATGATATTTTTTTGACGTGCTCTCTCGAAACAACAATGCGCGACATCGTTAAGCAACTCAGTTGGCAGGTGGAAGCAGTTGATCGATGTCCTATAAAATTCTATTTGGGGATGGAAGTCGAGCGAGACGGACTGCGCGGCGATATATCAATTCACCAAAATCGGTATACGCGTGAGCTTCTGGAGCGGTGGAATATGCTCGAGTGCAAACCAGCCAGCCACTACACCATTCGCAGCGGGCACTGTTTTGCAAACGTGCGGCGAAAAGGACTGCGAAGGGTTCGATATAAAGAGCTATCAATCACTCATTGGAGGTCTAACCTATTTAGCGGTAATATCACTACCTGACATCGCACATATCGTGTCAAAATTGGCTCAGTTTCACGCACATCCGCACAAGGAGCACTTCACAGCGGCGAAACATATCTTGCGCTATTTAAAAGCAAATACTAAAGGTACGTTATCACACACATGTAATAACATTTGGTATGTTTTACATATGCAGATGTTCTGAGTCGACTGATCGCAAATCCTACAGTGGATTTGATCTATTTTTTGGGGGCACCCCCATCGCATGGGAGTCGAAAAAACAGCATTTGGTTTCGCTAAGTTCCATGGAAGTGGAATATATCGCGATGTGCCAGGGAGCGAAAGAAATTTCATTCCACCGAAGTTTACTAAAGGAGATGAAATTTGAGGCCTACGTAAATCGCGTAGCAACAATTTTTTGTGACAACCAAGTTGCGCAATTCTTGGTCCAAAATCTAATTGCTCACAAACGCAGCAAACACATAGACATCAACTACCATTACATACGTGACAAATATCTTTCGAACGAGATTGATATCCAGTACATTCCATCTTCGGAAAATATAGTTGATGTTTTTACAAAAGGTCTAACTAAAGATAAACATCACATTTTTTGTAAAATATTAAAATTGTATAGTTCAATCGAAATTGTTATTTTCGATTGAACTATATTTTTGTGAAAATTTTGCCACTATGTATATAAATTCTTGATTCTGATTAAATTTTTATATAATCGCATTTGGGTAGAGGCAGAGTATATAGGTATATAGAACCAAAGTTAATATAAGCATAGGCAACCCAACTGCTGCCAAGCTCTAACTTATTGTTCTTACTGTGTCAAGTAATCATTTTTCTTTCTAATAAACCTGCTAAACTGAACGGTCGTGTTTTTGTTCATTGCGCTTATTCTGACAGTAATTTTAGGCCTGATTCCGTGTCATTTGTTCGGACTATATTTCATAACAAAATAAAACGCAAACTTGAAAATAAAAATGCTTTTCGTATTATTTGAAAGAAGATTTAATCTTTATATTGACGTATTTCTAGTCAGAAAAATTTTTCTCTGTTAGGAAATGCACAAAATTTACTTACATATTTATAATTTTTGACTCTTTTTCGATTCTACTTTTTTCTTAGTTCTTTTGGTTGAGCGTTCTTGCAGCAATCATATTCGGTACTTATTAACTTAAATATATCGTAAGTGGGCATTAAGTTTCCGGCTAAAAATTTATTCTAAGTACGCATGCTGTAAATTACGAACTATCAAATAATTTTCTGGCATTTCAAAATCGCCAAATCGGCCCATTTTCTCAACAATACATTGCCTAATTTTGTTTTATATTACTTTAATTTAAAGCATGCATAACCAAACCGTTCATTACCATTACGAACCTATGTATACAGTAACTGGTATTTAAAATTTTGTGGATACCTTAGAGAGAAAAACTCAGATTTCTCTCAATAGGGTAACTGTGACCTCCTCTTTCGGCTCCACGATTTCATCCATTTCGATTTCATTTGCAACATCATAAAAAATTTTCAAATCCTGTACGTAGTGCCATACACCGAAATCGAAGAAACCGCCAATGGCAATGAAGAGAGCTGCCGTAAAATTCAGAGCATACCTTAATGAAAGAAATAAAATAAATAAAAGTTTATTTAAAAAAACAATTATTCTCACGCACCTCAATGCCACAGAGTCGTACAGCCAGCAATTCCCTTTATTCGTACATGTCTCACCCCACACCAAGCACACGCTATCCATAAGCCAACCGAAGAATATTGGATTTGGCATGAAAGCCAGCAGGCATATTATGGTCATGCCAAAACCCATGGCAGTGCTCTTGTCCTTCTCCTGCACCGATCGCATGTAAATGAGAACATCTGTCAGTCGACCAGAGGTAGCGAGAAATTTCAAGCAACACATCACGATTAGGAATATGGCAAACTCCGAGAAACAGTTCACAGGACATGGACCATCCAAAGCTTCACTACCATGCTGAATCGCAGTTTTACAAAAGCAAAAATATAAATATTTCATGTAATGAGTTAGGGGTATGCACGCAGAAATCAGTTAAGCGTTGTTTACTGGAGTGGGTTAGGTAAATAGATAGTGGCCGTCAAGCACCGTCGAGCGTGATACCAAGTAAAACACGGACCAAGTCAAACTTGGGATAACGCAATTCAGAGTGACCTTAAATATTTGGAATTTGTTTTTATTGTTCCCTCCGTGAATGGTCTTTTTACTCTTCTACGCGCACGCCGCATTGTGATACATTAATTAATAGTTTACCTGCTCAAGATCTGAAAATCTCTCTGTGAATAATAAATTTGATCCCGCTAAACTTTGAAGAACGGGAGAATTGTCAGTATTATTGGCGCTTGATTTACAGGAGCAATCTTGGAAAGTCTGTGGGGTGGTAAAAAGTACGCGTGAGAAGTTATCAAGACCACACGGAAAGGCTGGATCCAATAGCACACTTTTTCAACATATTATTCGACATCTGATCATGTTAAAGCGAAAATAAAAAAATGTTGCCCTCAAGCTTCTTGCAATTTTTCCTTATAAAAAACCACCAAAAACTGTGTATATTTATGAAACCTGTGCCATTAGAATCCAGCCCCAATACAAACCAATTTCATATTTTCTCCGAAAAATTGTTTTTTACACCCAGCATGGCAGGGTGAAGTGTAAGTCACATTATTGTCACCACACACCGGTGAATAGCGCACATAATCGCAGTGGCAACCAGAAAGACAAAGTTGTGTTTGCAATAAATCGCTATCAAATGAAATGTGATTTTTTAAACTGAGGACCATAGAAATTTTGCTCATACAAACCTGTTTTGTTTATTGAATTCCGTGGATTTTTCATTATCTCCGCAGCTGATAAAAGCAAGGTAGATTACCAGAGCCACAGTCATTATGTCCACTGCCACATTCCAAGCTGCCAAACACCGAGCAGTTGGCTTGTATTTCGATATAATGAAACCCGAAAGGAGCATTCCAGAAATTGAGGCGCCAAGTGGTACAGCACCACTAGCCATGCTGAAAGAAAGTACTGCTTAGGAAATGTTATATCCGCCTGCAATGTTCTGATCAACAACTTGAATTTAATATTTATATTATTCAATTCAATTGACTAATTGGTAATATTTTAGGCAAACAAAAATGTTCCTGCATTACTGTTCTACAAAGCCAGAAATTATGAAAAGCATGGGTCTAGTAACCTCATACGTTTTAAAGACACAAATTTAAAACTCGAGGATTTCTATTTACCTTGCAGTAGAAGGAGATTGTCGATACTGTATCTCAATATATTTTGACATAAACATTAAGTAAGGGCCATGACCGAAAAAATTAAATATACTCGCGAAACAATTGCACATGAAGACCTTGTTGTAAATAATCCTCTTTAAAGTTGCAATCATGTCCTTAAACGAAGTTTCTGAATCAGCAATTCCTTTAAAACACTGCGCTGGAATTTTATTTTCTGCTAACTTCGCGTTGTTTCTAAGCACAGAAATTCCTTTGTAAATATCTTTCTTCACATTTGTTGTGAGGATTTTTAGTTTTTTGGGAAATATAGAATAGCAAACTCCGGAGATAAAAAACCAAATAGCAAGTAATATCCAACCCGTCCACCAAGCGCCCAACCAGCGTGGATCTGTGTTGTCAATGCGGGGGGTTAAAAATGGTGATATGTAGAAACGTAAGCAAAACGAAACCAAAGTAAATCCAATAGCAGGACCTATCAAACCTAAAGCAAAGGATAAGCCTGCAAAAACAAAAAACATATTTGACATCAATGCGAATTTTTTATTATAAGAATGTTGTCGATGCAAATTACAATTAATGTTATTGAACGAATCGAAAATTAGTTATACATATCACATACATTATAAATTTTTGAATTGGGAAAATTTTTGTAAAGTCTGAAGGGAGGATTTATATATTATTGATCAGTATCACCTCCTGAGAAAAGTCAAATATGAATGAATTCTAATCTATAGGTGCATAGTTTGTCGATCACAAAAACTAATACTGAATATCATATATAATGGGTAAGATTTGTCCACTCTTCACGCATCTACTTGCTTTATAAAAGTTAGTCTTAAGAATATATATTTGGATGACGTCTGAAAAATGTATTTCCACGAACTTCTAAAATTAATAAATTAGAGAAGTGTCAGTACCCCGAAAGTTTATACAATTTTTGCAAAAATCGCTACGACACATTATCAAAAGTCTTGATCCTCAGTAAAATGCCATTTTTGGCATAATCACTAATTAAGAATAATATATAAATAAATAATATACTATATATAAAAAAATATACGAATAAAATATAAATATATTATTATTGTGTATTAATAAGTTTTCAATACATTACATCTGCCTATTTTGATATAGAATTTCATTTAGTGGTTTCGCAGTTCAACAACAAACAAACTCGGATAATGCTTGAATGCAAAAATACTGAGAATAGTAAAACTAATTAATTCTAAGTAATACTAGATCTAATGCTAACTTTAACTCATCTATTTTTATGGTGTAATAATGCAATTGAGAAGAGCGATAAATAAATATATATATGTATATATATATATATATATATATATATATATATATATATATATATATATATATATATATATATATATATATATATATATATAAGAGCGATATATATATATATATATATATATATATATATATATATATGTACATATTTCTTCAGATTGTCTTCAAAATGTTCAGTGGAAAATGCATTTGTCTGCACTTAATACAATATCTTCAGAATACTCACTCAGTAAAGCCGGAGTCCTGTCCTTATCACTATTATCATCAAAATATGATACGCCTAGCGTATAATACAATGCGCCACCAATACCCGATATGTATTGCGCTATGAAAAGAACCACCTGCGCCACTGAATTCCCCTGTTCATTGACTTGACATTCGTTTTGGTCAACTAATTTACAAAGTTCTCTGGTATGGTGTTTTAGATTCAGACACGTACTATTACTATTTGTGCAGTTCGACAATCCGCCGTATTCCAAAGTTAAGGCCAGCGCTTCTGCACCAGATCCGTAAATCAAGTGGAGTCCCATACAGAGCAGACAAGAAACAACACATGCAAAAAGACCTGAGGACATAAGAAATCAATATATTTGCATGGGCAATAAATGTTCACCAATATGTATAAATATTATATTAATTTCTACTACCAAATCCAATCCATCTTGGTCGATGTCCCTTTCCGCCATAATAACACAAGACCGCCGAGAGCATCATTTGACTCAAATCTTTCCCCATTGAAATGATTCCCATATTTTTAGATGGCATTTTAAAACGCTTTTCCATAGACGTAATTGATCCCTGGAAGTATGCGTACATGACAGCAAACAAGCACCCTACGAAACCAAACAATACCATGTACACAGTTGAATTGGCAAATCTGTGAAAATAGAATCGAATTGGCATTTTTATATCAGCCCCTGATACATCTATTATTATAAATTTCGATTAGTTTTCAGCCTACAATAGGAATCGCCTAAAATTATATATTGGATTTTCCTGAGCTCTTTCAGCCATCTCTAAATTTCCACCGATGATTACTTTTTTCAAAAATGTTGGAAATATTATAATAAGTCGATTAATAAGCATGCATTTACTTCTGTCGTACTTCAATTAAAAGAACATCTTCTTTTGAATATAAAATAATAAGGTTTCTCTGTAACGTACAATATATGCGAATACTTAAATCGCTATATCCAGAATTCACGTTCATTGTTAACTTCATAAATGTATAAACATCAATTTTCTGGAATATTTTTTGAAATAGGTAGCTTCGTTATATGAATTCTTAATTTATATGCAGTCAAATCGGTCGAAGTTTGCATACAAGTTAAGGTAACACGCCCCAAATCTTGATTAAAAATAATTCAAAATTCCATACTTGTAGCCACAGGCCGTAACACGCGAGTTTCATATTATGTTAAATGTAAATAGTTTTTAAGAAATATAAAAATGTAAAAAACAATTCCTATGAATTATTGCAGGGGCAAATTTCATAGGAAAGAATCAAAATGTAAAAAAAAACAATTCCGATGAAATCTGCATCGGTAAATTTAACAAGAAATTATGAAATTGTGAATTTAATGGGATATAAAAGAAGAATGAGATAAAAGTTGCAAACAGTTAAAAATAAGACTTAGATCAATAAACATAAAATATATTACGATATTGTAAGCACAAAAATTGCTTAAATAAAGTTTTAAGAAAAATTTACTAGCGAAATAAATAACTTACATACATACATGTCAATATACATACATATATTGTGTTTATCATTGGTTAACCAGAATTCTGAAGAAAATCAGCCACACTACTACAGTTTTGCACATGTGTAAGTGTGCGCAAAACAAGAGTAATTTCTCTGTATTCTCTGATACAAACATATAAAAACACAGAAGCATAATGCTGACGACAGGTCTACAAAGCTTTTCATGGGAAATGTAGAATGCACTCTTTCATGTGACTTTCAGCGAATCCGATCTAGCAGTTGGTTGTATTTTAAGTAAGATTTGATTTTGTAAATTTGTTCTAAGTTGAATTGTGAATAAAGAGGTTTAAAGCTCTTAAATAAAATATATTTTTTTAATAAACGTAACTTAGAAAAACTTAATTGGCGCCCGAGCAGGGACTTGAACAAGTGAAAGTGATGAGTGTAAAATTAAATTAATTAACAAAATCCTTTTTTGAGTTGAACTTTTAAAAGTGATAAAAAAAAATTTGGAAGCCAGTGTCCTCAATCAGTACGAGTGCATCCAACTAAATTAATTAATTCGGTAAGAGTCCTCAAATAGCACCGGTACCGTACTCGCACTTGAAACAATTTGCAGCCAGTAACCGATTCCACAATTCCCAGATCATATCATTCACATAGAAAGCTACAGTACAGAAATATGCGCAGACAAGAATTCTAAAATCAAGCAATTGAAAATATAAGAAAACCACGGCGTGAACTTATATTCGCTTATGGCATCCCAAAATCTGTTGTAATTGACAACGAAAAGTCTCTAAATTCTGCTTCCATAGAGTTTATGTTAGATGATCAGCTAGGAATAAATATTTATGAAACCGCACCTTATACAAGTTCAGTAAATGGTCAGGTAGAAAGATTTTATTCCTTTATATAATTGCTCTGTACATTCAAAGACGAAGAAACAACCAATCGAAGTTTTCTTCGGTAGGAGAGTTAGTACTGATCCTGACCAATTTGAGCAGGCCAGACAGGATAATATAATAATGTTAAAAGAAAAGCAAACAATTTATTTAAAAATCACAACAACAAAAGACTATTCACCCCAATTCCCAATAACTTTCCGCAGTGAATTTTTTCACTTTCCGCATATTCCAAACAAAATCCGCATGCGATTTTTCACATTTCAATTTTCGAACTTGCGAAAAAATCCGCAAAAGAAATCCGCATCCGCAATCCACGGTATTCTAAAGAACATAAATTCGCGGAAATTTTTCACATTTCACATAATTTTGTTCGCCAACATTTTTGTTGTGAAATTAGTGGAATCTTGTAAGTATTTAATTTAACTTCTTAAAAATCCAATTATTTTATTAAAATGGGGTTATAAATTAAATCTGTGAATTTTTTTTTTGAAACTTTTCTTTTCTCGTCGATTGTTTTGCACATTTGTATCCATTGTGGGCAAAGCTGACTTTCAAAAATATTTAAAACTAACGAAAGCACCTTACTAAAACTGAACTGAGCTATCGCTACATCTTGGTCCTTTCCCACTCCAGTTTGGTAACCTCCTTCTGCAAAGAAGCGCAAACACGCACTTAGCTTCACTATTGGAGCAATTGCAAATTTCTTCTTCCTCCGTTGCGAAGCACCCGTTAATATTTGAAGTAAATATAGGAAAGCATCCTTATTTACTCTGTAGTATTTATCAAATCTTAAAATGCAAGAACATTGTATATTGTTGCTAAAAGTACCAAGATTAATTTACACTTACAGTGATTCAGTTAATTCAAGGTTGGAACTGTCCCTCAAATTTCTCCTTCTAAATGCTACCACTGCTTCTGCTTCCTCTGCAACCAATCTAAACGCAATACTATGCATATTTTTTTATTAATATATTTATAACAGATATTTTTAACCCCTTTATGATTTTTTGAAACTTTTTGGAAGTTAATTATCAAACCAAAACACATAAGATACTCAGCTGTTTATAAGTTCGAAGTGTGGTTTGAAACTTCACTACGAAAATAAAATCCTCGTGAAAAAGAATCCGCATGCGTATTGAGAATTGGGGTGATTAAGTACTAACAGACTACTATTAAGAACTAACAGCCTGGTGAAATCATTTATGTAAAAATTAACAAACGGTTAGGGTAAAAATATCACCTATATATAAGAAAGAAGTAGTAAGGGAAAATAAAGCCACCTTTTGTGTTACAGAGTCTGGGAGAGTCTTACACAAAAGCCATATTAAAAACTAAAATTTGCTTCCTAGGTCTTTATTCACCACATGCCTGGCCGAAGTCCAAATCCTGGATTACTCAAATTCCCAATTAATATCGTTGGACACAGGCACCTCTAAACTACAAACTGGTACTTTAAAATTGGTTCATGTCCTCGATATGGATTCATATGAAAAACTCATTAATGATATACAAACCGAAATAAGGACTGATATTAATGATAGTCATCCTCTCATTCCTTTCCTTTTCCACGAAACCACATAAATCCTTAATCACTACAATAGACTTAAGCCCAAAAATAAGCGCTCATTGCATTTTTTAGGAAGCGCATGGAAATGATTTATTGGAAGTCCAGACCATGACGACGTCGAAATTGTAAAAAAAAATAAATTTACTAACAATAATAAACAAGTTATAATAAATAAATTACTCCTCGAGCGAATAAACAATGTAACTAAATTAGGTAACAATATGTTAAGATATTTCCAGTCAAAAGAAAGTGCTCAAAATATTTATGTGTCAAATATAAAATTCAAACTAGATATAGTTAATAAGAAATAATTAATATATAATACTCTATTCACTGGGCTAAAGCAGGCATAATAAACTCATTCATATTATCAAATACAGAAGTAAATGTTGAAAAAGAAATATTTAAAGAACACAATATACCTCACATCAACGTAGAAGAGGCTTTTGATTTTGCTACCGTAAGAATCGCTTGTAATGCGAATACACTAATGTATATAATAAGCCTACCAACAACAGATAAAGACTCTGGTAAAAAATTGTTAATAAAACCAATAAAGAAAGCCACTATTGTTAATAAAATTGAATACGAAAATATTTTGCAATGTGATAAATGTATCTTTGGTATACAAAATTATTGTAAAAGCTATAATTTTGTAATGACAAACAAATCATAGATATAAGTAATACACAATGCATACCTAAGAAGCATCAACCTGCACGAAGACGAATAACCAACACATTCCTGGAGTAGAAGAAATATTATCTGAAACCCTGCTGCTAAATCAGTTTAATGGATCAATTTTTACAAATATGACATGGTCAATCTAACTGGAACATTCCGTTTTCAATACTACAATGTAACCGTGCATATCGAAAACAAAACTTACACCTGCAAATAAATCCCGATTTCAAAGCCATTACCCTATTCTACAAAGAGACACAATACCAAAAGCATACGAGGAGCTTTTAACTTTGGAAATGATTAAAGAACTCCATCTCAATTATACGCTAAGCATAGGACTTCTCGAAGAAAAGACTCTCGCACATACAATCGTCAATTCAAGTTTAACCACGCAATCGTTTATACTGATCCTGATCTTCATTACATGCAGGCATATTAGAAACAGAAACAAGTTAAACAATGTTAAAGTAGAAATAAATTTAAACGACCACACCAAATACGATATTGCACAGGTATTTCGCCCAACACGCGCATCTGGTTAACGTAATAAATGCTGACGACAGATCTACAAAGCTTCCCGTGGGAATGCAGAATGCACTCTCTTACGTGGCTTTCAGCGAATTCGATCGAGCAGTTGGTTGCATTTTAAGTAAGATTTTAATTTGTAAATTAGTTCGTATTAATCAAATATTGCTTATATTGCTTATATATTAATCAAATATTGCTTATATTGCTTATAGGTTCGTATAAACCAAATATTGCTTATAATAGAAATCAACTCGAAGCATGACAAATAGCATTAGCTCCATCAGCTGGCGCAGCAATACAAAGCATGGTACAAAATATGCTGCAACAGCGTCTGCTGTGCAGCCGATATGCGTAGGCATGGTAGACGGTGATGATTCTCGGTGCCGGAGGAGTTGTCAAGACATGTGTTGCATGTCGTTGGCGCCAAGCGCAGCCGTGAAACGCAGCCACGCAACGCTGCCTCCAAGCACTGACGCCTTGCGCTTGTCGGCGGCATAGTGGACAGGAATTGCTAAGTGGTGAAAACATATAAAAAGAAGCAGAATATAGGATTTCGTGGCATTCATTGACGAGAGGGCGGAACGGGTGCTCGAAGGATAAATACAGCCTAATTTCTTAATAAATATTAAAAACGAAATAAAAGCCTTCATTATTTTAGATAGATGCTATACTCGAAAGATTACTTAACTTTTGCATAAATATATGTATGTAAATTTTATAAAATAAAAAAAATAAAAAATTTAAGGTATTTTTCAATTTTACTATGTATATCATAACTAGTGCAAACCAAACTAGTTAAACAACTACTTAAAAAGTAACTACTTTGTAACAAGTCAAAACGAAACTATTCAGGGACTAGTCACATAATAACTAGGATTTAACTTTTATATATAATACTAGTATTATAACTAGTTAAAACCTAATGCATAGCAGTTCAATTGCCTTTTCGTAGAACACCGCCATTTAAGAAATGCCAGTTGGCTTCATGTAAATAGGGGTTGTGGCTTAACCAGTACTGGTAAGTTTTTAACTAGTAGTTTTACTAGTATTTTAACTAGTTGGTTTCACTGCTGGGATGGGGATAAATGCTGATGTTAGCATTTATTCCCTATTAAGAACGTGCAAATAAATAATAAAAGGGGACTCGATCGCGAACTTAGTAACGCGAACAAACAAATCCACACATCCAAAAGCCTTTCAGTATAACCTCATTTCTTGCTGTTGGCTTGGTCTACATATTGCTTTTCAAAAAATTTCGTACATAAATCTGCAATAGATCTTAAATTATGAATATTCGTTAATAGTGGTAGCGGAAGTGAATATATACCGCCCACAATTTGCACAATGTTTAGTAGGACACACATCTACATAAATATTGCGTCACTATTCCATCAATTAGACCGAAGTTTTAGCCATTTTAAAAAAGGTGAAAAAAGTTGAATATATGGGTCTTTGTCCTAATCGGTTCATGTAGCAATCTGGTTCTGTTTCTTTGTCCAGACTATACTTTTGCAAAGCTTCATTCAGATATCTCTAACGGTGTACAAAAAAAGTGGCCCCAGATGGACAGACGGACGGACAAAAGCAAAATTTTTCAGAATGTCATTCTGCCCATACCTGAGACGCCTCCTTCTGGTAGTTGAAAAATTGATCAACCGCACAAACTTAGTAGACCGTTTTTACCTATTTTAAAGCTAAAGGGTATAATATGTGAGTTCAATAGTATTCTACGTTATATATGGGACGGTAAAATTACAGTAACTGCACCGTAATCACATCTAAGAGACAATTTTATACGGGAAGGAATACTAGCATGGTTCCATTAAAATGGAGTGTCCTACAAAATGAACAACTTTGATTCACATGTCCAAATACAACCACCTTAAAGAATAATTGCATCTGATTGTAGCATTATTAGAAAATTTCACCTTATTGCACCTTTAATCATATTATATGCTTCTATTCAATCTTCTTCGTAGGAGCTCCCTAGTTCTATCTGCGATAAGATGTTTCAACAATGAAGTCAGTTTCCCTTTCAAAATTCCCTAAGAATATTTATATCCTTAACTATCTATACTATCACAAATCCTGGTAGCACATCCCTCTGGTATCGCTAGAGAAAATACTTGGTTCAAACCCGATTTGACAACTCTACCGCAATGAACTATAGTTGCCTACAGATCAGGCAGAAATACAGAAAGTAACAATAACGAAATCTAAGACGAAAATAATCTACATCCATATGTATATATTAATATGCTAAGCGTCTTTCTTTTCGTACACTTTACAGGGTTGGAAAATAAACGGATTTTGATAAAATTGGTACCATTGGAAAGTTCTCCGAGTGGAGATGGTCGGAATGGTAAAATAATTGTATTTTGCTAACCTTTAACCTCAGTTATTAATGTAAACGTAAATAGCAACACAACTAAATATATCAATCACATGTACATATACCCTGCACACGTGTGCGAAGAGGATAATGAGCGAGTAGAAAAAAAAGTGTTACATACGAGTATATACAAAAAAACAACAATTTTGCTTGGATTTGAACTGCACACACATGCCTGCTTGCGCACTTCATCGTTTGTGTTTTGTATGCAAATATTGTATAAGTTAATGCAACAAACATTCACATATAACAACCAAAAAGCGAAGGTACCCAACACCTGCACCTGCTGCCAAACCGTACCAAGTAGCTGACTCAACAGATACGGCAAATTTACACGTTCCCGTGGGAAACGCCAACGCAAGCATTCTTCCATCAGCGATCATGGAGCAGCTGCAGTTCAACCCCCAACGGATTGCAGGTAGCCGAGGTTACCTTTAAGCTTATAAAAATCGTTAAGTTCAGTTCTAAGTTTATTCTCAAATTGTGTAGTTCTAATTTAAATAAATATATATTTTTTATTTAAAAAAACCTAAGTGGTTTTAGCTGGCGCCCGAGCAGGGACCAATTGAAGAGTATATTTTTTTAAAAAAATTAAGAAAATCGTCCTAGAAGGTCCTCAAGTAGTACCGTGACGATATACTCTGACGTTGGTCTCAAAAACATTTTTCAGTTGGTTTATCCTGTGCCCTAAAGTAGTGCCCGTGTTTGCCAACTATTTAGCCAGTGTCCCCAAGTGGTACCAGTGCTAAAGTGAAAAGTGTAGCTAGTGTCCCCAAGTGGTACCAGTGCTAAAGTGAAAAGTGTAGCCAGTGTCCCCAAGTGGTACCAGTGCTAAAGTGAAAAGTGCAGCCAGTGTCCCCAAGTGGTACCAGTGCTAAAGAGAAAAGTGCAGCCCGTGTCCCCAAGAGGTTCTAGTGCTCACAACAGTTAGTGGAGGAAAGAGGCCCGCAAGTAACTGCAGAATTTCTGCAGGCGAAAGGGAAGCGTTGATCGTGGCTAGCGATATCTGCTTTCGATATTAAGATTTATTAAAATAAAGAAAAAGGAAGAAATATATCCTTTAATATAACAGAAACTAATATATAAAATTTTTATAATAACGTTAATTTGATCAACAAAATGAAAGAAAACAGATTAAATGAATAAAAATAAATAATAAATAAAAAATGTTTAAAAACATATTCTGAATGAAAAATATATCCTTCAAAATAAATAGGAAAAATAAAATATAAAATTAAAAAGAAAAATTTATAATAAAACATATTCTGAACGAAAAATATATCCTACAAAATAGATAGGAAAAATAAAATATAAAAGAAAAATTTTTAATAAATCAATATAATAATAATTATATAATTTTATTTCCTGAGAATAATGAAATACTATATAATTTACATTAAATTGTAAAGAGGCCGTATTTTAATATATACTTAAATAATAGAAAATCCTTTTTTCCTATAAGCTTTCAACGTGTAGTGAAACCAGCTTTTGAAAAAAAAAAACAGAAAATAAACAACTATATAAAAGAGGCTTATGAAAACAGTGTTATTGCCAGTGAAAATTTAAAAAAAGAAAAAATTATAATAATAAAAAGTTCAAACAAATTGTATGAAATCAAGACGAATACTCCATGAAACCAGTTTTTGAAAAAACAGAAAAAAACTATTTAAATTAAAAAACTAAAAAAAAAAACAACAGTGTAATTTGGCAGTGCAAAAATAAAAAGGAAAGTAAAAATACCAAACCAATTTACGACGAATACTCCAGAAATCAACATTAAAACACACCATTTACTCATCATCAATCAGTATTCTGCTATATTTTATTCTGTAAGTTTTATATAAGTCATTGTAGAAATAATAATAAGATTTAATAATATTAAAATAAGAATTTGTACATTTGATCTAAGAAATAAGATATAACTATAATAGAATTTAAAAAGTAAAACTGTACTTAATCATGGCTAATCCAAATTTAATACGTCCTCCTGTGCTTAATATCAACTCGAATGCTAATCCTAATCCCAACCCTAATCCAGGACCAAATCCTCCAATCCTTACTGCTGAATTGGAAGCAGCAATTTCCACAATAGTTAGTCGCGCCTTACAACTCGAAGGCAGAGATATAATAAGGCATATTATAAATCCAGCTTCCGATTTCTATAATATAAACGACCAAATTATAGATCCTCAGTATGGTAACCGTCTGTCCGATCTAGATAGAATACCAGATGTTGTCCGAAGCCTACGGGATTTCTCAGGAAGGAGAATATTCCTGGAGAATACGGCTCTTGGAAGAAGAGTGTAGACCGTGTCCTTGACATATACGAGTCTATGATAGGCACACCCAAATATTATGGTATATTGAGCGTACTTCGCAACAAAATTATCGGAAACGCCGATATTGGTTTGGAGTCTTACAATACTCCTTTAGGCTGGAAAGCAATGTCGAAATGCTTAAACTTACATTACGGTGAAAAACGCGACATATCTACGTTAGAATTTCAGATGACGTCCTTGGTACAAGGTAGTCTGACGATACAGGAATTCTACCAAGCAGTGTACAAACACCTGTCAGAAATATTAGCTGTGTTTCTTTCAACGCGAGTGTAAATAAAACGCCAAAACGCTACCCGTCGCTTAACATTTTAGCATTTGGCAGCACTGGTTTTGACAATTAAATTTCTTATACTTACACATTTGTAAACAAATTAAAAAAACAGGAAAAATAGAAAATGGCAAATTCGGAGGAAATTTAATTTTAAATACTTATTAATTAATACAAAATAATATATTATATATGTGATTATTTAGGTTACAACTATTTTATTGGGGGACAACAGTACTTTGCGTCGACTCAAAGAGCAATTGGAAGTAAAAGAATTGCTTGACATGGTGTATGCGCAGAGTTCCAGTTCCAGCTCAAGCTCTGAAGGATCTGGCATAGACCAAGAGGAGCATACTAAATGCGATGAGTTTGTGGCAACTATACAATCATATGGTGATGCGGACTTCAGATCCCATATGAGGCTGCAGCGTACAACTGTGGAATATTTAATATGTATGTATGAATGTAAAACGTTTAAAATTAAAACTAATTTTTTTTTGCATTTGCAGCAAGGTATTCGCAGTCTGAATTTGTGCCACAATCATCTGCTGGAAGGGGAAAGATTGATCCTCGTAAAGCTGTGTTCCTATATATATGGTACATTAGCAACACCATTACATTTAGACAATTGACAATTAAAAGTTATTAAATTATTTACAAACCTATTTTCTTTGTTCTCCATTTTATATGATAGTTTTTATATAATTATAGCGGTTAATTCTTGGTTTACTCTGTTTCTCGTTCACAATAGACAACAAAATGGCTTTGGCAGCACTTCTGTTTGAGGTGCTAAACTTTAAGCGCATACAAGCACCTTGTCTTAACTAAGCGCTCCATTTGTATGGATAAGCGGGCGTTTTATTCAGACTCGCGTTAAAAGAAGCTATTAAATAAAATTTCCTGCTTAGATGTGAGCAGGGAATCAATGAACTTAATGACTCAGACGCAAGGAGACAAAGCACTGGATACGTTTATCCGAGGCCTGAGAGAGGATCTGCTACGCCTGCTGGGTATGAAGGAACCAGCAGATTTGCCTCAAGCTCTCCATTTGTGTCTTAAGCTCGAGAACCAAGAGTTTAGAGCTCGACACTCAAACAGTAGCGTATTCGGTAGAAAACATTATCTTCAACCACCTGCTCTGCCTCCCAAAAGGAGTAACAACCAACACCATCATCCAAATAGAAATTTTTATCCTGAACTGGTATCTTTCCCTCAGCCGTATAAGCAATTTTATAGAGAAGATCTTCAACCTAGATTTGGATACCAACAAAGATCCGTCCAACAAAACGCTTTTGCAGCTCCAAGATATCAGCACCAAGGATTTCGACCACAGGCTCCACAGCGGCCTTTCGCTCCTAAACCTCAACCTAGACCAGAACCGATGGAAGTCGACCCAACTACCCAATCTAGAGCAGTTAATTATATGAACAGACCTAAACCTTTCCAATATGCTGGAAAGAGACCAGCCGCACCTCCAAAACCATTCATTCCGCCTAACAAGATGCAAAGAAATTTTCATGTCAGCACTGGAAACACAGATGAGGAGGAATCACATTGCCAAGAGGCATTGACAACTCAGGACACAGATTTCGACCAATCATTCGCTGACTACACCGACAATTTCGAAAAATACGAAGACAGTTCAATCTCAAGTGCAAATGAACCTGTTGATTATACCGACATACATTTTTTAGATTAACCAGCTCTTCGCTCTCCTATTTTGAGTGTCGAACGAAGAGCGGACAAATGCTAAAAATTCTAATCGATACTGGTTCCAATAAGAACTACATTCAGTCCTCACTTGTTAGCAATCCTATTCAAAATGAGCAACCGTTTTTCGGAAATTCAATAGCGGGTAATGTCGAAATTACCCATCATACAGTTTTAAATGTCTTTGGTCAAAAGGATTGCGATTTAAAATTTTTTATTTTACCGTCACTTCGATCATTTCATGGTATTTTAGGCAATGACAGCTTGAAAGAATTGTCTGCCTTTATTCATACTAAACTTAATGTTATGGTAATCTGAAATGAGGTTAACATTAAGATTAAACAGCACATCTCACAGGCCGTTAATACAATTAATATTCGCACCGACCATTTAACTTCCGATCAAAAAAAGTCCGTCAACAAAGTCTTATCAAAATTCCCTGGTTTATTTTCCGATCCAGACGAAAGACTCACCTACACCACCACGGTAGAGGGTAAAATTCGCACAACTACCTCAACCCCAATATACTCCAAATACTACCCGTACCCAATGTCCTTAAAGGATGAACTAGACAAGCAAATTAAACAACTTCTCAATGATGGCATTATCAGAAAATCAAAGTCACCTTACAATTCATCTGTATGGACAGTACCCAAACGCGCTTCAGGGGAAAAGAAGTACAGAGTAGTAATTGACTATAGGAAGCTAAATGCTGTAAGTATTTCAGATAGGTATCCTATATCTGAAATAAATGAGGTTCTTGCTCAATTAGGGAACAATACACTATTTTCCGTTCTAGACTTTAAAAGCGGTTTCCATCAGATACCACTTAATGAATCCGATATTGAGAAAACTGCATTTTCAATTACCAGCGGGAAATACGAGTTCACTCGTTTACCTTTTGGATTGAAAAATGCACCTGCCATTTTCCAAAGAGCACTCGACGATATCCTTCGAGAACATATCGGGAAAAGATGCTATATATATATAGACGATATCATCATTTTCGGGAAAGATGAAGTAACTCATTTACAAAATGTCGAGAAAATTTTTCAAACTTTGGAAAAGGCAAACATGAAATGCCAGCTCGATAAATGCGAATTTCTAAAAGACGAAATAGAATTTTTTGGATTCATTGTGTCTGCAAAAGGTATTAAAACTAATCCGAAAAAAATGAAGCTATACAAAATTTCCCTGCTCCAAAATCTCTAAGAGATCTTAGGTCCTTTCTCGGTTTGTCCGGATATTACCGTCGGTTTATCAAAGATTATTCTAAACTGGCCAAACCTCTAACGGCCCTTTTAAGAGGGGAAGACGGACACATGTCCAAAAACCTATCAAAAAAGAAACTTATTGATTTCAATGAAGATGCAAACCAGGCTTTCGTAAAATTAAAAAACTCTCTCGTGTCTAAGGATATCATGCTTTCTTATCTTGATTTTACTAAAGAATTCCAGCTCACAACAGATGCTTCCAACTATGCCGTTGGAGCTGTGCTCTCACAGGAAGATAAATCTATTATGTTTATTTCAAGGACTCTTTCTAAAGCCGAGGAGCATTACGCCGCGAACGAAAAATAAATGCTTGATATTGTTTGGGCTCTGAACAATTTACGAAATTATTTGTATGGCTCGGCTAAGGTCAAGATATTTACGGATCACCAGCCCCTGACCTATTCACTTAGCAATAAGAACAATAATGCCAAGATGAAAAGGTGGAAAGCGATACTTGAAGAGTACAACCACGAACTGGTCTACAAACCAGGTAAAATGAATGTCGTCGCTGATGCCCTTTCGAGACCACCGCAAATATCGCAAGCAAATACAATGACCTCAACACAGCATAGTGATGACAGCTCAAGCCACAACCTGATCCCGACTGTAGAAGCTCCTATAAATGCGTTTAAAAACCAAATTTTTCTAATTAAAGGAGATAGATGCGATTATGAATTTAAGATTCCTTTCCCTACATACCACAGACACACTATTACCCATACAAATTACGACGAAAGTAACTTAACTTCCACTTTAAAGAAATTTCTAAATCCTAGCGTAATAAATGGCATTTTCACAACAGAAGATATTATGGGAAAAATCCAGAATATTTATCCACTTCACTTTTCAAAATACAAGGCCCGTTATACTCAAACGAAAGTACAAGACATCATTTTACAATCCGAACAGGACGAATTAATAATCAAAGAACACAAAAGAGCACACAGGAATCCGCGAGAAAATAAAATACAATTACTACAGAAATGCTATTTCCCAAGCATGAATGCCAAAATTACTAAAATAGTAAAACAATGCGAGACTTGCAAAGAAAACAAATATGACAGACATCCGAACAAGACAGAACTCCAATCAACCCCTATCCCACAATATCCTGGTCACATAATCCACATTGATATATTTTCTACTGAAGGAAAGTTGGTTCTAACTGCTTTAGATAAATTTTCCAAATACGCACAGATAAAATTATTGACTTCAAGAGCAATTGAAGACATAAAACCACCATTAAGAGAAATTCTATTCTTGTTCGGTGTTCCCAAAGCAATAGTTTTTGACAACGAGAAATCGTTTAATTCTGCATCGATATGTTTTATGCTAAAGGATCAGTTAAAAATTGACATTTACCGAACATCCCCATACTCAAGCTCTGTAAACGGACAAATAGAAAAGTTCCACTCAACCTTAACTGAAATCATGCGGTGTCTGAAAACTGATCAAATCCACCGGACTTTCTTAGAACTTCCAGAAAGATCAGTACATGAATATAATTATTCTGTACACTCTACCACTGGTAGAAGACCATTAGAGGTATTCTTTGGTAGAAACGTAAGCACTGATCCCGATCAGTTCGAAGCAGCGAGAAGAGAAAATATATGATATCTGCAGAAAAAACAAGCATGCGATTTAAAAAACCACAACAAAAAGAAAAATTATACTGTAGGTAAGGTCATATTTGTAAAAATCAATAAGAGATTAGGCTCCCAACTTTCAAATAAATATAAAAAAGAAATAGTTAAGGAAAATAGAAATACTACTATTCTGACCGAATCAGGAAGAATAGTTCATAAGGACCACATTAGAAATTAGACAATTAAAATATATTTATCCTTTCCAGTACATTCCTTGCAGCCGCTGCAGCCGATATCCAAATATTAGATTATTCCAGTACACAACTGGTGACTTTCCACATTGGGATGGCTAAACTGGAAACTGGTACTTTTAAGATTATTCACGTCATAGACTTAGATTCCTATCAGGAAATCCTAAATGACGTTAATTCCACAATACATCACAAAATAGATAATAGTAATCCTATCCTACCTTTCCTTACCCATGAGCTTATCCAAATTGAAATCCAAATAAAAAAATTAAAGCCAGGAAGGAGGGTTAAGCGATCCTTAGATTTTATTGGATCAACATGGAAATGGATTGCAGGTAATCCAGACCATGACGATCTTATACTTTTAAGCAGAAAAATAAATGATGTTATAAATAATAATAATAAGCAAGTCCTAATAAATAAAGCATGAGATTGCAACTAACATTAAATATAAGTTACAAATAGTTAAGGAAGAATTAACAAATATTGAATATGCCATACATTGGGCTAAAGCCGGCATTATAAATTCGTATATTTTGCCAGACAAGGAATTAAAAATAGCTAAAGAAGTTTTTGAAAAAGATAATATCCCCTTTATTAATATAGAGGAGGCATTTGAATTCGCATATGTAAGAATAGCTTCAAATAGTTCAAAGTTAATCTATATAATAAATATACCCACAACCGATAATGAAATTTGTGAAGCCATCATTATTAAAAGTATTAAAGAAAGGGAAACAATAAATAAAATTCTTTTCGAAAATATACTAATATGCGATGACAAAATATACGGTGTGAAAAATGATTGTAATTTCCATAATCAACTAAGAATTTGTAGTAGCAATAATATTATAGACATAAGTAATACTTCATGCATCCCAAATCGTTTGAAGAGTCGTCCATCCGATTGCATTAAAAGCAATAATCAACATGTACCTTCAGTTGAAATCATCGCCCCAGGAACCATCCTACTGAATCAATACAATGGCACAATTCTTGTCAACAAGGAAGAAATATTTATCAACGGTTCATATGTGATCCAGTACCTCAACACATCCCTAGTAATCAACAACCAAACGTACAATCAAAATGAAATCTATGGAATCAGACCACTACCCGCGATATTGCAACCAGCCACAACACCAGAAGTATATCAAGAAAATTTTAACTCTGGAGGTGATGAAGGAACTCCATTTGAACAATATAGAAGACATCAACGCATTGAAAACCAAAAGTACAATCACAATTACAACCAATATTGGGATAATTGCCATAATAATCCTAATCCTATTAACAATAAGAAGGTATTGTCTAAAGAAGAAATCAGCGTCTCTTGAAATATCTACTGTCATCAACCCAACTGAAAATACACCGACATCTACCATAGAGATTCATCCCGAGGTTAGAAATCCACCACCTGAAAAAAAAATCCCGTGTAAGCCAAATACCTTTATTCTAAAGTGACCCAAGAGGTTCGAACGAACGAGGACGATCGTTTTTAAAGGTGGAGGAGTTAATGCAACAAACATTTACATATAACAACCAAAAGGCGAAGGTACCCAACACCTGCACCTGCTGCCAAACCGTACCAAGTAGCTGACTCAACAGATACGGCAAATTTACACGTTCCCGTGGGAAACGCCAACGCAAGCATTCTTCCATCAGCGATCATGGAGCAGCTGCAGTTCAACCCCCAACGGATTGCAGGTAGCCGAGGTTACATTTAAGATTATAAAAATTATTAAGTTCAGTTCTAAGTTTATTCTCAAATTGTGTAGTTATAATTTAAATAAATATATTTTTTTTATTTAAAAAAACCTAAGTGGTTATAACTTATATAAGGATGGGCGTGTGACTGTGCTTCACTTTTGTGTAAGAAAATCCAAGATCAAACAAACTAAAAAGCAACAACACAACAAAAAAGTGACTGAAGATTTTTTATGAGATAAAGCAATGTCATTTAATCGAACACTTTTGAATATTGATTAGTCGCAATGTCACATGTACATAAATCAGTTGGTATGCCAACTCCCAAAATAATGCCAGATGTGCCGAAAGTAGATAATTTTGATCCAGCGGAACAACAGTTCATATTTAATGAACAATATGACAGTGCTAATCAAGAACAGCATGATATAATTGATCATGTCATTCGTGAAATTAAATTTCATGATACTGGCTTAAATGTATTTTCTTTGTCCGCTCATGCAGGTTGTGTAAAAACGTTTGTCCAAAGTGGCATTGGTTAAATGAACTCAATCTTACATGTATAGCAACTGCCTTCAGTGGTATTGCTGCTCTTTTAATTTGTGCCAAAACGTTACATAATGCTTTTAAGTTCCCAAAACAAATTTTAGAAACTTCAGTACTAAACATATCCGTACATAATTATTATTCCAGATATATAGTATCTTCACCGTTAATTATAATCGATGCAATTTCTATATGCCCTCTTTTAATATTGAAAGCTATACATAAGTCTTTGCGCGATTTGTGTACCGACCATCAAAATAAAAATAAACTGTTTGTCGGGAAAACAATTTTGTTATGTGAAGATTTTCTGCAAATATTGCCAGCAGTTCCACATGGTAAACGTTTCAATTTAATTGAAAATTGTGATACTGCTTGAAGCGAGTTTGCTTCGTTCCATCATGAGGAGGAAATCGAATTTCTTGAATTTTTGCAATTATCGGCTATGGCAAGAGAATTCTTAAAGTTTGGTCGAAATGTCATCGAAATACCACAATTCTTAGTTGGAAATGAAAGTATTGTAATTAATTATGTATTTGGCAGTATTGCGGAAATTATTTTATCAGAACACATTTTGAGTTCCGTTGTCTTAGCACCAACCAGAAGGTTGTGCTTTCATGAACCGAGATGTTCTCAACTGAATGCAAGGGGAAGAAAAAAGGTATTATAGCTACAACAAAATAATTTGCGATAATGACGCGAAAGTCAATAAATATCCAGTTGAATTATTGAATTAAAATAATTAAAATAAAAAATGGCCCACCACCACATAAATTGATATTGAAAGTCAATTGTATTGTTCTCTTAATAAGCAATTTAAATGCAAAGGAATATTTGATTAATGGTACAAGAATGCTGATTGACTGGAATAATACCGAGTAAACGTATTATTATCCCCCTCATTTACTTGATTTAATCTGGAATTTTTCTGCAGATTTCCAACGAACGCAATATCTAATTATCCCTGCTTTCGCTATGAATGTTAATAAATCGCAAGGCCAAACATTTGATAAAGTTGGCATTATGTTGAGAAATGCATTATTCATGCATGGGCAGTTATAGGTAGCTGCAAGCAGAGTTAGGTCACTTGAAGTTCTCAAGTTTTATATTTGTGACATTAATGAACAAAAGATGAACGTTTATTTACAAAAAAATATTGTTTACACCAAAGTGTTGACAAATTATTAAATTTACAATGTAATGTCATATATATTCTAAGTGTAATAATTAAAAGTACGAAAAGAATTATTCCTTTTCTTCAGTTTAAAGTTGAAGTACCCGGGCGACGGAGCTTCGCAAATACTTTTAGTTTGAATTTTATTCTTTAATAAAATCAATTAAAAAATAAATTGAATGAAAACTAAATTTTGTTTATAGGGTCGAATATATATATATATATATATATATATATATATATATATATATATATATATATATTAATAATAATATATATATATATATATATATATATATATATATATATATATATATATATATATATATATTATTATTATTAATACAATTATTTAATATATATTGAGTTCGCAAGTTTCAGTGGAATATCATACTATGTGGCAACAAAAGGAACAATGTACAATTTATCTGATTATTGAAATGAGTTTGAAGTTTGTAAAATTAGTTGAATATATTTAATCTGTCTGGCTTATAAAAAGGTACTTACATATATACATACATTCGTATGTACTTCAATCAGCATCAAAAATTATTTAAAATTATTGAATTACACAAACAACAAAACTGTTAAACACTATTATCTTCCTACACTACATACATATGTGAATAGCTTTTAATTTCCTTAACCAAATTTATGAGCCGGTTACTATACCTTTGCAGAAAAGCAGCTTTAAAAATCCAGAAACCACAGATTTCTTCCGTAGTGAGCGAAGGATCCGACATTAATTCAGACCGCAAATCGATCACGAATTCCGGTTGCAATTCACTGGATGCAGTATCGAAACGATTCTGTCTTTGAGACTTCTCTTTTTTAACTTTCATCATTTTTGAAATTATATTTGTATAGCAATAAATTTCTATTTGGCTCAGATCTTCCGCGTTGTGACCGCTCACTTCACAGTATATTACACAACTGAGCTTTGAAATTAGAATAAATTGAGTTCAGCACAAATCGAAATTTTGCTGACGTCTCTGGAGTGCAGAAAACTGTTTATTTAGAAATCCTTTATCTCAAAGTTAGAACATTGTTTATTATTAAGCTGTAGTTGTTTACAAGATACATTTCTATATTAATACATAGCCAAATATGCATCAGCGCATGGTAAGGACAATTGTGAATAATATTCATTTGGCGAGGGATATGAGGGGAGCGACGCATTTGATAAATGCACAGTCAACAAATCATATTGTTTAATACAACTATTATATAAGAATTTGATCTGAATGAATTTCTCCCTATTTTTCAACTTTTGGCTTCTAAAGCTGTGCATGAATCTTTACCTTTTAATTATTTATTGAAGTTAAATAAAATATATTTACATTTTGTCAAGAAAGTGTTTTTTTTACAAGGTAAAAAATTGGTGGATTTGATTTCTCCCCTTCATAATATAGTACTTCTTTATTGTTTTTAATAATTTTTTTGATTCATTTCTTTTATTCAATGTATTTCAGTATCAGTATCAGTAGCAAAAAGAAAGTGAAATATTAAACTTAAGATACAAAAAACATAACAAAAACAAAAATAGTCAAACATTTTACTGTCAAGAAAGTGTGTTGTGAGTTAGAATCAAGCTCCTGTGTGTAGTTGACTCACAGCACCAACTCCTAATAGACACTACACATTTGGCGTAGTTAACTTCATTAAGAGAGCACATATACTTAGGGTGCAAATATTGTAAATGAATAGTATTTATGTATTAATTATTATGTAAACTTTTAGGGTGTCACAGTTCCGCAGTCAAGCTGACGAGGCATTTAAAATGCACCGTCGATAGCTTTACGTTCAGTAGGTCGGTTGGATTGACCAATACATACAGCAAAAGGACGCTCCCCACGGACATCGGCAAACATGGTCCCCAACATTTTGGCGCAGCAGGTTTTAAGGAATCCCAGGGCAAGGAACTCTGAGGCAGTAAATGTCGTATTGTATTGTGTTGTATATATGTCGTCTTAGCTGGGAGGATTTTTTTGGTAATGGATTTGTGTTTGTTTTTCGTTAGGGATATTTTTGGATACACATTTTTCACTTTTTTACACACAATTAAATACCAGCTTAGGGTATTAGGAAAAATATAAATGCTATTACTACGTGGCGCATACGTTATGGGTTTATTTTTGAAGATGGAATCAAATTTCCGGGAATGAATTAAGACAGTTTTGCCTGTGAAGCCAATTTCTGTTTTTGTCGAACATATAGCCATTTTATATGTTCGACATGCATATTTGGGAGTTTTTAAGATGGTGAAAGGAAAATTGGATATGGGGATACATGTGAGGAAATCAAGGAGTATCTGTGAGGAAGTCAAGGACCAATTTGCATTGATGGAAGGACTTAATGGACGCCGGTAGACCGCGAATGTGGAACTTTTAATGGAAAATATATATAAGGAGTGAGTGAATTTATGGTTTAATAAATTTGTCATGATCGAATTATTAGATTAAGAAGTTTGATAATAATTAAGTATAATTTTTATACTTACGTATTTTGAGTAAGTCTATTTTTCTTCACGGCATTACGCCGCAGTAGTCTGTTTAGGTTGAGTAATGTTTGTGTTGCTGAAGAATATAACTGAAAACTTATCTGAATACTGTTACGCGTTTTATTTAGAAAATCAACTTTTTTAGTTTCAAGTGATATATGAGGTTAATGGAAAATAATATAAGTGGAAACAATGAACGACAACTAAAGGACATAACGTCGTTACTGAAGGTCGGGAAGCATTTTGGAATAAGGAAAAGAGGAAAGGAACAGACGCGGGATTGGAAGCGGTTGTCGTATCTAAGAGAGGTACTAAAGGAACAAGAAACGGTGGAAGTCCCTATCCCGTGGGAGCAGGCAAATTAGTTGTGGCAAGAGGTGTGCCATTTGGAGGAGCAGCAATTAAAGATACGTTGAAAGCATTGAGAATAGTAGCGGTTTATTGAATTAATTTGTAACACAGTTTAATTTAAGTGTCATCACTAAATCGGAAATCTGCTATATATATAAAAATAAGTTGTCCTATGTTCGTGATTTTATAACTCGAGAACCACTCAACCGATTTTCAAACGAGTACATGCGTTGGAAAGGTCTACTTTCACTGATGGTTTATAAAAAAAACATCGAAAAATTTCTACGAATATGCGTTATACGCACACTTTTATGATGGTGTGTTTTCCCCATATAAAATGTATTTTTTTTCTTATGAGAATTACATTTTGTCGGTATTATTCGTGAATTACAAATATTATTACATGAACATAATGAATTGGTATTTTTTTTCTTATGAGAATTACATTTTGTCGGTATTATTCGTGAATTACAAATATTATTCCATGAATATAATGAATTGGTTAGAATGTTTAAATCACAAATTGATAATGTGCCTGCTGACAATTATGGAATAAGAATAAATGCGGATAAAACGCCAGCTGGCCAACATGTAGGAAGATTTAATACACCAAGATTTGAAGATGAAGTAGCGATTATCATGGTTGGAGAAGAATTCAGTAGGCGTGATATTATTTTGCAACGTAGAAATCACCAGTTGGAAAATGTTAGTGAAACACACCGTTCTTATGATTCGTTGCAATATCCGCTAATTTTTTGGCAAGGTGAAGATGGGTACCATTTCAATTTAAGAATGATTAATCATTCAACCGGTGCGTACAAAATAAAATAATTTTAAGGAATGAAATTAAAATATAATGGATTAATGGAATTTATTTTTATTTCTTTTTATGGCAGGTGCGGTAACTGATAAAAAGGTTAGCGCTATGAATTATTACGCGTATCGATTAATGGTTCGACAAAATGAATACAATCACATTTTGCATTGCCGTAAGCTTTTTCATCAGTACATTGTTGATATGTTTGCAAAAATTGAAACTGAACGTTTAAATTACATCAAATATAACCAAGCAAAACTACGTTCAGAAGAATACATTCATTTGCGTGATGCTATTAACAATGATGTGGATCCTAATGATATTGGCAATATGGTGATTTTACCATCGTCATATGTTGGTGGACCACGACATATGCATGAATACGCGCAAGATCCAATGTGTTATGTGCGTCATTATGGAAGACCTGATTTATTTATAACTTTCATGTGCAATCCGCAATGGACAGAAATTAAAGAACATTTATTTGAAGGTCAAGGGCCAACAGACCGACATGATATAACTGCACGTGTATTTAAGCAAAAGATGAAATCATTAATGGACATGTTGATAAAATTAAAAATATTTGATGAAGTACGTTGCTGGATGTATTCGATTGAATGGCAAAAGAGAGGACTACCACACGCTCACATTTTAATTTGGATGGTTGACAAAATAACACCAGAACAAATTGTAGCGTTATATCAGCAGAAATTCCTGATCCTGAAATTGATCCTGAATTGCATGAAATTGTTACCAAAAACATGATTCATGGACCATGCGGTAGTTTGAATATGAATTCAGTATGTACGCAAGATGGAAAGTGTACAAAAAATTATCCAAAAGCATTAGTTTCTGAAACCATTACTGGAAATGATGGGTATTCAAAATATCGTCGATCCAAATGTGCTGACAAATTATGTTCAAGAAAATATTCCTTAATTAAATCAGCAGCAAAAATTAGCTTATGAAAAAATTATGCAAGAATTTGATAATGGTAATGGTGGGATGTACTTTTTGGATGCACCTGGTGGTACTGGCAAAACTTTTTTGATAACTTCAATTTTAGCAACTGTACGAGCACGTAGTAGAATTGCTTTGGCACTTGCATCTTCTGCAATTGCAGCCACTTTATTGGATGGTGGTAGGATAGCGCATTCAGCGCTAAAATTGCCTTTGAATATGACGATAAATGAAGCACCATCATGCAATTTATCAAAAACCTCTGGCATGGTTAGAGTTTTGAAACAATTTGATATTTTGTTGTGGGATGAATGCACAATGGCACACAAGAAATGAATTGAAGCTTTGGATCGAACAATGAGAGATTTCCGTGGAAATCAAAATTTATTTGGTGGTGCTTTTATATTGTTAGCAGGAGACTTTAGACAAACACTACATGTTATCTCAAAATCAACACCAGCTGATGAAATAAATGCGTGTTTGAAGCTATCAAATCTATGGAGATACGTTAAAACGTTAAGACTCACCACCAATGTTCGTGTGCAATTGCAAAATGATCAATCAGCTGCAACATTTTCAAAGCAATTGCTTTTAATGGGTGATGGTAAAATGCCAATTGATAATGATGGTTTCATTACAATTCCGAGAGATTTTTGCAAATTCACATAATCAAAAGAAGATCTATTTGAAAAAGTCTTCCCAAATATACAACAGCAATACAAAAATAATGCTTGGTTGAGTGAAAGAGGTATATTGGCAGGAAAAAATAAGGATGTCAATGATTTGAATTTCATCATTCAATCTCAAATAGATGGTGAATTGATCACATATAAATCTGTTGATACTGTGAAGAATCAAGAAGACGTAGTACATTACCCAATTGAATTTTTGAATTCTCTTGATTTGCCTGGAATGCCACCGCATAATTTACAATTGAAAATCGGATCTACAATCATTATGCTTCGTAATATAAATCCACCAAAATTATGCAATGGAACAAGACTTGCGGTCAAAAAATTAATGAATTATGTAATTGAAGCAACAATTTTAAATGGGAAATTCAAAGGCGAAGATGTTTTAATACCACGCATCCCAATGATTCCCACTGATATGCCATTTCAATTTGAACGATTACAGTTTCCCGTTCGTTTGGCTTTTGCAATGACTATTAATAAAGCTCAAGGCCAGTCGTTGCAAGTTTGCGGAATAAATTTAGAATTTCCTGTATTTTCACACGGTCAACTTTATGTTGCATGTTAACGTGTTGGGAAGCCGTCGTCTTTATTCACTTTTTGTGAAAATGGCAATACTAAAAATGTCGTTTACCACCAAGCTCTGCAATAAATTTTTTTCTATTTGATGTTCTCACTTTAAAAAATTTATATTATTTTGCACTTCTTTTTCAGGAAAATGTCTATTCTTTCTAGAAAATTTAATTTTTAATACAAAGACGTAAACGTATGTTATTGTATTGTCCAGCAACGCGGGCAGGGTTACTCTAGTAGGATATAAATGCTTAATAAAGTTTAAAAAAAAACCACACTAAGTTGTAGCATTTATTATTACAATTTTCTTGTTTTTTTTTGGAAGTCACGGGTTCATAAATAAGAATTAATTCGGTGTATGGAAGCACCAAAAGGAGCTATAAGATTGCTGGACGCGCAAAAGCGGCAGAGCGAGGCAATTGAAAAGAGAATCAGGAATTGAAGAAAGGATAATATGGCACCAAAGGATAACGAGGATTACCGCGCATAGGCATGTTGAAGGCATTTAATGATTACAACGAGGAGTTCTTACCTTTTAAGGAGTGTTGTGGTGCCAAGGAGTACTTTGCCAAGGATTATCCGTTATATGTCAACGGTTTAACACGACACTGGTTGACCAAGTTCAGATTGGATCTAAAAAAGCTGAAAGCACAAGTAGATAGTCCTAGTTCTCCAGAGGACAAGGCTCAAGACAAGTGAAGGTAAAGTTATTTACAGAAAAACTGTATGAACAATTGGAAGCGGCAACGAGCAAAAATGAAGCCCCGGTGCTCTGGAGATTAGCGAAGGACAGTGAGAACTTGTCAACTTTGGAAGCAGCAGACCAAGCATGAGCGACTATTCAGAGTCGAACGGAGGAGACATTTTTTCAAGTTTTCAAGGATACAGAAAAGTTGAAGGCGAATACAGAATTTCTCGAGAATAAAACTAGAGAACTTTCTAGGCGACTCCGAGAGACCGAGGAAGCCGCATCATATTTGGAGAGGGAAAATCTAGAGCTTAAGAGAATTGGGACAACTGCTAAGCCAGCAAGAGTAAGGTCGGCATCAACTTCTCAAATACATACACAAACAGTACTAGCTTTGCCTCCCGAAGTTCGCTGGCCAGAATATTTAACTCCGGAAGGGATAGGTCGTATGGCGAAGACAAGATTAGTATTGAGTGAAGAGAGGGAAGCGGAATTTTTGTTTGACGCATCCGAGATCGGTGTCGAGCCTTTTCGCCGGGAAGTCCGGTAGACAAAAAAAACCAGGTATATCCGCCAAAAGAGCCAGAACTAGTAACAGTGCAGCAAACCCCCAACACTGTGGACAGTATTTCGCCTGCGCGAGCAAAGGGTCGAAGACTAATTAGTTTGAGTCCGTCACTGGTCAAGTACCTCTCAGATCCGGGAGAAGTGAATTTGGAAACCAGCCAAAAAGATAACGCTCAACTTTTACCAGCCATAAGTAAAATAAAAGTAAGTAAAATGGGTATAGAGAAGATTTCAAAGGCAGTGGCCAGGCTAGTACCTGTGTTTACTAGTGCTGCTTCAGAAGAATTACGGTTAGAACTCAACAGGTTCATTCAAGGTTGTGAACTTGCAAAGTGAATCATAAGCCCTGATGAGTTGCAGGACTTCTTCGACTGTGTTTAGCAAAGGTTATTTGGAGATGCATGCAACTTTGTGCTGCCAAAGCAATTCGTCAGTGTGGACGAGCTTTACGGTCTTCTAAAGAGAACCTATTTAAAGGAGAGAACTCTGGAGGACATCTCCCAAGAGATCAGAATCGGGAAGCAGCTGGCAGGTGAAGACATACGCGCCTTTGCCAGGCGTTTAGGGTCACTTCAGATGATGACACAGGAAATAATAAGAAATAAGTACAATACCGTTGGAGATACGGCATTATTATACGAAGTTGAGACGTCGGTGTTAACAAATTTCATGGTGGGCCTCCGCAACTCCGCTTTAAAGATTCATATGCTGAATAGCAGAACAGGAACTCTGGAGGAATTAGTAGAAGAGGCGATTAGAGCACAATTCCTCGTGGAACGGAGTACGGCTGTGTTAGGCGAGGTACATATGTTGGAAAACAGACAGGACATGTTCACCGCCGCTGTCGTAGATAGAGAGGGAAGCAATTCCATCCCAAAGATATACAGAGGAGCATATAATCCCGGGGTCTCAGACAACAGAACCGTGAATCCTAGAATTCCGTGGAGGGTGTTTGTACAGAGGGCACCCACAGGTTCGTTCTGCCGTCAGCAAGGTCACGCAAAAACACGCCATATTGTATGATATGCCAACCATATGGTCATGAAGCAAGTCTGCAATGCCCAGGAGGCACAGAATGGAATCAG
The DNA here is from genome assembly GCA_920105625.2 of Clusia tigrina. Lineage (NCBI taxonomy): Eukaryota > Metazoa > Arthropoda > Insecta > Diptera > Clusiidae > Clusia > Clusia tigrina. The sequence continues at coordinate 376,351,402 of OV050030.1, forward strand.
AGTAGAAGGCAGCCAGCTACGAGGCGCCCGGGTCCACCCTTGAGGGTCAGCAGGGGTAGTAGTCCCAGAGTTAATTCAATTGAAGGAATTAACCAAGGAAGAAATCCTTTCAACACTGGGAGTTGTCAGCTGCGACCAAATTGGAACCGAACAAAATCCAGAAGTGAACCGAGGATAAGCCACACCCAACAGGGGTTGAGATGCTACTCATGTGGACATCGGGCAGCAGAATGCAGGGATAGACAATTCCAACAAAGGGACCAGGGAAACTTCCAGCGGCCCAGTCGAGGCCAGTATACTGGAAGCTAAAAGAAAGGAAGAAAGAGTTATGCCAGAAGTACTCGTACGTGTGACTACTAATGTAAGAACTACATTCCAGGAGAAGAAGGAGCAAGAGGCTCTCCAATACCACGTACCGAGTACAATGTAAGAACAATGGTTCAAGATACGGAGGAGCAAGAGTCTCTCCGGGGATAAATTTTTGATTGCATTTTGATTTGGGTAACTTTGATGATTCTAGTACTTAGGTTAAGTTTTAATAAGGTTAGAAAGTATAGGCCAATCGGGGGCTAAGGGGGTAGTCCTCATAATATACGTAATATAGTCCTATGTTGGATCTTTAGCCTATACTCTACCAAGACTGTTAGTGCGTGACGATGAGTCACATCCTACTCGAGGTGACCCTGCCACTTACTGAACACAACGGATCTAGACTGGAAAGTCAATAAACACTTCCCCCCTAATCCAGGGTGTTATGCGTGTCTGTGCCTATTGGATGGGTTTTGTAGTCAGGGGGTTATCCACGTAGACTGTATTCGAACGGCGCCTCTCCGAAACCAGGCCGCATCGGGGAGTAACGGTGGCCTTACCGTGGCATAGGGCTCTGGCACGGTGGACCGCCATTTCCCTCCCAAGCCTTCGGGGGAGGGAAGTCGTACGAAAAAGATGGAACGAAACAAACAAAAAAAACATAAAAACCACCCCGGTGCTTTGCACCACACACTCAGAGGATGAGTTGCTGGCCTCCAGTCAGGAGACCATGGAAGCCGACGATGGCAAGAGCACGTCGGCAAACAGTGAACCCATTGCTAGCACAAGCAGTGCAACAACAACAACACTAACAAAAACAAACATGTCGGTAGCGGCGAAGAAGGAATCTAAGCCAAAGTCCGAGTCAGCGGCCTGGAAAAACCGGTACCAGAAAGCCCTCTTCATCATAAGCAAAATTGCTAAGAATGAGGCGGAAGGGTCGGTACATGAGTTTGACCAGGCGGACAAGGCCAAATACCAAACTGTTGTCGACGAGTACCAGCAGTACCAAATCTCCCTCCCAGAAAAGGCGACGAAGCGAAATATGTCACAGGATGTGACTTTTTCGGCTTCAAAGAGACACAAGATGGCCAAAACATCTACATTAACAGAGGTTCCATCGACGAGCACAAGGCGACCATATAGCGAAGTGGCTAGGGATGAGCTACATGTGGCGCTCATCGACGATATAACCAAGGGGGGAAGCAAGTCTTGGAGAAATGGGGGGGAGATTGAATCCAAATTGGCAGAGATGGTGATGGAACACCTCTTGTCCAATGCGGTTGCTTCTCCCTCTGGCTTCGACTCCTCCAATGAGGTACGGGGATGCAGGGTGTTCAGGTGCGACGATCGGCCGTAGAAGGAACTCCTTGGCAAGTGCATAGCTAAGATTAGCGAAGCATGGGGAAGGCTTAAGGCTTAAGCTAATACCAGCCGGGGATATCCCAAGACGACCGAGAGCCTGTATTTGGCTACCCATACTAAAGCTCGAGGATGGGAAGCTGCTCCAGCTATTACAGCGGCAAAACTTCAATATGCCAATGCACGACTGGGCGATCATCAATGACGAAAGTGCCCAGAAAACAAGCATCTCCCTTCTTCTGGCAATCAACGAGGAGTCCGTTGGTGTCCTGGAAGCAGCCGTCTGCAAAATGCTTTTTGGCGTTAGGTACGCCAAATTAAAATCCAACACGAAGTCCTTCTCGGAACATAGTTGGATAGTTTTCAAGGTAAATTTGAAAACCGTAGATGCTATTTCTTGCAGAAACCCCAGGAGAATAAAGTGGGATACTTTTACGAGGGTAGGTAGCTCAAAACTTATAATTTTAAGACAATGAAACTCGAATCTACTGAGGCGATAGACAAAAAAGTGGGGAATCTTGAGGAAGCTCTTAATATAGCATACAAGTGCGCTTGTCCCGTCACTAGGAGTAGAAAAACTCTTCCACCATGGTGGACCAAAAAATTATCGGATCTCAGGAAGATAACCAGGAAACTGTTCAACCAATGCTATAGGTACGAAGATTGGGCATGATATAAAGGGAGTCTGAAAACTTACAAAAAATCTATCAGGGAAGCCAAGAAAAATGTCTGGAGAGAATTTTGTGAATCAATTGAGGCAACCTCTAGTTCAGCAAGACTCAGCAAGATACTGTCCAAGTTACACACCAGCCCCTCTTTCCTTAGAAAGACGAATGGGGCATGGACGGAAACATCTTCTCAAACACTTGATTTCTTACTTCAAACACACTTCCCATACTGTAAAGATACTCGCATGTGTCTCAATTACCCATTATGGACAATCAGATGCCACCGGTTTGTAACCTGATATTCAACATCAAAAATCACACACCCGTTAAATTGTTTCTCGCCTTATAAGTCGCCGAGCTTGGATGGGATTTTCCCAATCATGCTGCAAAGGTTACAGGTTGTGGTGATCCCATGGCTAAAAGGCATGTATACGCTTCAACTACATCCCCCTCAGTTGGAGGAAGGTAAAGGTAGTTTTCGTCCCAAAGGCGGGGAAGATTGGGCATGAGTTGGCAAAAGATTTTAGACCCATTAGTCTTACGTCGTTTCTTCTCAAAAAAATGGAGAGGGCTCTGGAAATCCACCTTATGCATGCAGTGGATCAGTTCCCCCTCTCGAAGTCGCAACACGCATATTTCAGGGGTAAATCTACGGAAACAGCTTTACATGAGGTAATTCGATCAGTAGAAAATACAATCCACCATAAACAGTACACGCTGGCGGCCTTTCTGGACATAGACGTTAGGACCTTAGTAACAAAGCAATTCTGGACTCTCTCACCAGGGTAGGGGTTGAGGAAGTTCTGATCGAGTGGATAGTTACAATGCTTAGGACTAGGGTCATTCAGTCTGTGCTGGGCAACACGGTTCTTATTAAACACGTCACCAGAGGAACACCACAAAGTGGGGTGATTTCACCCCTATTGTGGCTATTGGTTTAAGACGGTAGCATAGGGTTAAGCCGGTAGCATACGCGGACGATGCAGTGATTGCTGTATCAGGCATATTTCCCAGTGTAATAAGTGATATTATGCAAAAGGGGCTGGACAATGTTGTGAATCCAGAAAAGACAGAACTGATATTTTTCACTAACAAGACCGAAATTCCGATCTTTAAGCTTCCGATCTTTAAGCTTCCGACACTTAATGGACAACAGCTAAAGCTAGCGGGAAAGCACATGTAGCTTTCTACGCATGCAAGAAAACGTTTGGGAAAAAATGGGGACTATGCCCCATATCACTCACTGGATGTACGAAGCAATCGTGCGTCCAATACTAACTTACGGTTCAATAGTCTGGTGGCCAGCTCTAGATAAGGGTTATAACGTTCAGAGACTCAGTAGAGTTCAAAGAACAGCTGCCGCTGTCATTGCAGGGAGCCTGAGAACATGTCCAGCGGAGGCACTCAACGTATTGCAACACATCCTCCCTATCGACCTATACATTAAGAACGTAAACTGCAACAGTGCGCTAAGGTTAAAAGCGATAAACTGCTGGTCTGAGCGAACGTACCGTCATGGTAAGGTGCTATACACAGTGCCGAGGGAATTAACACAAACGACGGCAGATTACATAGTACCACAACTGGACTTCAAAAAGGGCTTCAAGGTTAGATTTCCCTCAAGAAAATTGTAGTCGAGAAGGAAACTCCAAATAGAGTACGATATACCCATTTATACGGACGGGTCAAAAATGGACCTGGGCGTGGGGGCTGGGTTCTTTTCCCCGCACGCTAACATTAACTATTGTACACGCCTACTCGATACAGCTACAGTTTTTCAGGCGGAAGTACTCGCGATCAGAGAGGCATGTCGAGGATCACCCACCACATTGGAGAAGGGCAGAGGAGCACGGTTGCTATTTTTGTGGACAGCCAAGCTGCCAAAAAGCACTATAATCAAACACCATCAACTCCAGACTGGTCAGACAGTGCAGGGAGGAACTTGGGGCGCTAGGTCACCATGCTGACATCAAAATCATCTGGGTCCCCGGACACAGGAATATATATGGAAATGAGAAGGCTGATGAATTGGCGCGCAGAGGAGCCTCTCTCGATCTAACCCATGTCGAACTAGTACCTGTTTCCATGGGTGCGATTAAGAGGGGCATCTACGAGTACATGCACTGTCTTACCTTAGCGGGCAATAGATGGAGGACACTTATAACATGTAATACATCCCGGGCGACCTGGCCAGTCTTTAACACAGCGATATCTAGGGATCTCATAAGCAGGGTCCCCATGGACACCAGCTGCCTCACGGCGGCCTTTACGGGTCACTTGCTCGTGGGAACTCATGCAGAGAAATTGCAGAGACCGTACAATACCCTTTGTAGAAGTTGTGGAAATTCAGAAGAGAAGGAAACCTTAATCCATTTTCTTTGCGAATGCCCGGCTCTGGCGGTCGCAAGAAATATAACACTAGGAAACTATTTCCTAGCGATTTTATCCGATCTCTTGGGTGTAAAACCGAAAGATCTTTTAAGATACCTAAACTCCACAAAGTGGATTTAGTGAACAATCCATCGTTTTCTCTGGCGTTAGGAGAGGTTGTGGTATCAAAACGTCGCTAAGGTGATAATTGTGATCCATGTGCGCACTGACTTAGATCAGCCACTGAAACCAACCAACCAACCAATCATAGGCCAATCGCCACGAACGCAGTACGAGAGTTTATAGGCAATATAATTATGATAATTTTTAGGGAGTGTAGGAACGCAAAGGATAACTGCGGTGCATGGAGGAAAAAATTTGAAGAATTCGGAAGTAGATTCGCGTCCATTTTGGAAACAAAATGGCGTTGTTTCGTTGCGAGCAGGATAGGTGATGATCGAGATACCCTGCAAGGAGGCAGCTAGTGGAAAGCTAGTGCTTTTGGTAGACTCAGGGGCGGACACCAGCCTCGTAAAAACTAGTGTTTTACGGAAAGGACTAGTTGTTAACCCAAAGGTTGAAAGAACGCTTAATGTAGCGTTTGGAGGTAGCAACAGGACACTGGGGTCGCTCAGAATAGGGCACAGTGACGTTAAGGGCATGAGTTTTAGAGTGCACGCAGTGGAATTGGATAGGGAAGGTATCCCGGCTGATGGGATAATTGGCCGCGATAATATTTGGGGCTGCACCATACTGGATGCGCTAGAAAAACAGTTATCGTTTTATGATTATAATAAGAATAGAATCCTCACTCCTCCATTAAAGTCATGGCAGGAAGGAACAGTGAATAGGGTTAAGAATTGTAGTATGGAGGTAGTAAATGCAATGTCAATCATAGTAGTTACTATGCATGTAAACACGAAACTTACAACTGTTGTTTTGCACAAGCAGCGGACGGAGAGACCATAACGCATGTTGACAAGGGTAAGGTGTACGATTGCGTACTAAATGCATCAGAAAAAGGCTACCTTATGGATAAGGATTTCATGCCTAAGTTCACTAGTTATGATAATTTTAAGGAACTGAATTATAGATCGGCTAATCAGATTAACCAGGTAGATATAAGGATGGATGGAGAGAGTATTGGAATCACTGAAGTTAAACCTAAGCGTAAATTCAGAAGAGAAGGCACCAATAGAAGCCATTTGTACGTCATTTCATGACATATTTTTGCTGGAAGGAGACCAACTAACGTATACACCGGAGGTAAAGCATGAAATACCTGCTAGAGTAGATCAACCACCACTAAACCAGAACAGTACAGATTACCACAAGCTCAAAAACATGAGGTAAACAGGCAAGTAGAAGGAATGTTAAAAGATAACATAATTTCACCGAGTATCTTGCCTTGGAACTCACCAAGAATTTTGGTTTGAAATAAACTCCCTAACACCAACGATCCATAGCGATGAAAGTTCAAGTCACAATTTAATTCCATGCACAGAAACCCCAATAAATGTATTCAAGAACCAGATATTTCTTAAGGTTGGTGATTGCTCAACCTACCAATTCAAAATTGTATTTCCAAGTTACCATAGACACATCATTACCGAACAACAATTTTCAGAATCAAATCTGGTCTCGCTTTTAAAGAGATATCTTAATCCATCCGTCATCAACGGAATACGCACCGATGAACCCATTATGGGTCAAATACAAAATATCTATCCTCTTCACTTTAGTAACTACAAAGCAAGATATACCCAAAAATCAGTAGAGGACATTACAAACGAACAAGAACAGGAAAACATCATACTCGAGACTCAAAACCGCGCACATAGAAATGCAATAGAAAATAAAGCACAAATTCTTGAAAAATACTACTTTCCAGGAATGCTAAACAAAATTAAAAGAATAACTACCATCTGCACGACATGCAAAGAAAATAAATACGAGAGACGACCTAATCTACCAAAATTAGCCGAAACACCCTTGCCTACATTCCCTGGTCACACAATACACATAGACATATTTCTGACAGACAAAAAAATTGTTATGACTGCAATAGACAAATTTACAAAATACGCCATAACAAAACTACTACACAGCAGATCGATAGAAGACGTACGACGACCCTTAAGAGACATCATTTTTTCATTTGGAGTACCAAAATCCATCGTTATTGATAACGAACCATCCCTTAATTCAAACTCAATCACATTCATGTTAAAAGACGAACTTGGAATAGACGTCTACACTACACCTCCATATAAAAGTCAGGCAAACGGACAAGTGGAAAGGTTCCACTCAACACTCGTTGAAATAATGCGTTGCCTTAAAGAAAACGGAGGACACAGGAATTCGAAGAATTATTAGAAAGAGCAGTATCCGAATACAACCACTCGGTACATTCGGTAACAGGAAAAAAACCTGTTGATCTATATTTCGGAAGAAATGTAACATTCACACCAGACGATTACGAAAGGACAAGACTAAGTAATTTGGAAAGACTAAGTAAGAAATAGGAAAAAGACTTACAATACCACAATAAAAGCAAGCAAGAAACAAAGCACTACCTACCAGGACAGATTATCTTTGTACGAAGAAACAAAAGATTAGGTACGAAATTGTCAAAAACATTTATTCAGGAAATAGTCAAGGAAGACAGGAACAGCACAATTTTAACAGAAAAAGGACGAATAGTACATAAAAGCTTAATTAGAAACTGAAAATTACGTTATTTTAGGTTTTTCGAGGCATCATGCACAGCAGATACGCAAATTCTGGACTATACCAATTCTCAATTGGTTACAATACATACAGGCAGCGCCAAACTTCAGACGGGTACGTTTAAGATAATACACGACATCGACATAAAACAATACGAAGATGCGACAGAAATAATGGAATCTACAATCAAAACAAAAATACCACCCAACCATCCATTCTACACAATCCTTTCACACGAATTATCCCAAATCAAGAACCATTTAAGAAACCTGAAACCAACAAAAAAACGGGAAAGAAGATCCTTAGATTTTATTGGTAGCACATGGAAATGGATAGCTGGCACGCCAGACCATTCCGATTTTAATATATTAACCGACAAAATTAATAACGTATTAATGAATAATAATCAACAAGCTCTAATAAATAAAATGACCATAGAAAGAATAAATGAAATAAATAATGTAACTAATGAAGTTCTAAAAATTGTTAAGTCAAAAGGCAAAATTGAATATGAAATAATAATGATTATGAAAAGTAAGTTAGAAATAATTAAAGAGGAAATAATAAACATTGAATATGCGATACATTGGGCCAAGGCAAACATTATAAATTCGTATATGTTATCGGACTATGAATTAGATATTGTAAAAGATATATTCAATAAAGAGAGCATACCGTACGTAAACATCGATGAGGCACTTGAATTCGCCCAAATAAAAATTGCATCAAATGATACATCTATTATTTATATTGTAAGTTTACCAGAAACTAACACAGAACTCTGTAAAACAATGATTATTAAACCCGTGAAAAAAAAAAACAAAGTCAATAAAATCGAATACGCTTCTATCTTAAAATGCATAAACGGAACGTATGGAATAAGAGAAAAGTGTAAAACGTATAATAAGTTATCAATATGTCTTTATGACAATATTGTAGATATAAGTAAAACTGCATGCATTCCTAAGTTAATGAATAACCAAGTACCGAACTGCACAATAATAAACAACCTACACATACCAGAAATCGACGAAATAACCCCAGGACTTTTATTATTAAACCAATTCAATGGATCAGCATCAATAGACAATAAAACAATGGAATTGGAAGGAACATTTTTAATACGATTTCATAACACAACTATAAAAATTAATAGCAGAACATACACTTCCAAGGAAATCAGCACATAAACACCATTACCCGCCCTATTACAACCAACTTCCAAGCTACAAAAATTTGAAGAGATGCTTTCATTGGAAATGATGAAGGAACTAAATTTCAATAACACCGCTCAGATCAATTTATTGGATACCCGCAACAAAATATCATTTGGAACCAACATTGTACTGACCCTTTTAACAATATCGTTGATAGTGCTTCTAGTAATAAAAAGCACTATATGGAAGAAGTTACAAGGAGTAAAAATTTCAAAAGTAACCAAGGACGATCCACAACTTTCAAAATCGGCAATAGAAGGACTCAATAAAATTTTTATTCAAACACCTAAATCAAACGAGGACGTTTGAATTAAGGAGGAGAGGTGTTAACACATAAGTTGTTTCGAATAGTCCGCTACACGCGCCAACTGTAAGCCAGACGTAATTTGACGCCCGGCATCCGCTAGAAAACGTTCCCACCAAAAACTGCATCGAAAGCAGTAGCACAAACACAGCAAGAGTTCCCACCAAAAACTGCATCGAAAGCAGTAGCACAAACACAGCAAGAATATCGTCATTAAATAACGCACACATACTAATGCAGCTTTGGTTTAGTTTTAAGATATTTAATTTTGTTAAGTCAGTGCTAGTTGAGAAGCGAAATAAAGTTGACGACATCAGAGTTCCTCTGACGTCTCTTTTTTAAAAATAAAAATATATAGAAAATAAATTAACTTATATATGTAGGTGTATAATATACAGAATGAATGTACGAACATATATGTATTTAAAAAAGTAAGTATTCTAGTTAAGAGGAATGGGTATGTATATATATTTTTGCAGATATTTACATACTGCAGCAGGCTACATGTAGATATATGTACATAGATTTTTCTGTTTATCGCATAGGAAATTAGCGTGTGGGGAATTCAAATGCATACTCGTATACAGTATGTCAAGTAATTGTTCACACTATGAAAAAAAATCATAATTTTTCTTCTATTCTTTAAAAAAAAAGTAAAGCTTTATTTTTATGGTTATTTTTTTACATATTTTATTTAATTCATGTGTTTATAACCAAATACAAAAAAAACCAAGAAAATATAACAAAAACAAAATAAATCGGAAAATTTTACTGTCAAGAAATTGTTTACACTTAATGTTTTCCCACGAATTTTGCGTTGCGTAATTCATTTACCGTTATCGGTTTCGATGGTTTTTTGTGCAACGTGCAATTGTTCGTCGTATAATAACAAAAATAGTACTTTATTCTTCCTTTGTTATTCAAATTGAACAGTTGTTGTGTAGTTAGTTCGAAATCCTGATGCCTGGTAAAAGAACATCATTTAATGTTAGGCAGTTAGATTATTATTATTATTACACTTTATTCTCATAAATGAATTATTACAATAAATACAACTAATGAGTACTGGCTGTTAGGGCCTTCGACTCGATCTTAATCTATTCTATTTTAAATTTTATTTTTGAAATTTATACAACTTAAAAAGTTTCTATTGATTTTATAATATCTAGAGTCACATTTTTTAAAAGATTACTAGGGACTTCCGTACCAAATACATTCCTTCTAATTGCACTGAAAGCTCTGCATTCGTTCAATAAAGTTATTGAGTTATTGAAGCTCTGTGTCCGGTGCAATAATCACAATTCGTTGCCGTTAATCCCAACATGGCTGGATACCCACATGATTTTTAATTTATTAGCGCATTTTATGCATGCTTCTCTTATATCTGAAGCAAGGATGCCCTCATTGCTTATATTTCGAATCGCCTATATGGAATATTTGCTATCAGAGCATATAAGAAATCTGCCTTTGTGCAAACGAGCATAGTCCGTGGATATTTTTATTGCCAAAGTTTCGGCTGTGAAGATTGAACAATGTTGTTGAATAAGGCCAGTGGATATTACTATTCCGGTAGAGGATACTACCGCGAAGGTAGTGCATTCGGTTTGTTTTGAGCCATCAGTAAATAAAAGGGTCCAGTTTTTATTAGTGTATTTGCTTGTATGTTCTGCAAAAAGTTGTCGGTAGGCTTCAGGATTTGTGGTAGATTTAGAGTACGAAATGAGATCTAGGACAAATGATGAGTCTTTGAGATGCCAAGGAGGGTCTCTCTTCTGCTTGATTAGCCGAGGAGCTGTGTCAGGCATAAGACATTTAGTTACCTCAATACAGCGGCGGATTACGGATTTTAAAGTATATCTTTTGGTGTGTTTGAAGGCACACTGGACGTCTTTGAGAAGCGTTGCATTTCTGCCGTTAAATAATTTTGGTATAAGGTGAAGAGTTGATGCACGTACTTGCTCCATAATAGAAGGTAAACCAGCTTCGGCGACGTAGGGAAGGCTCTTATGGCTCTTCGAACAGCTGCGTGGTAGGGTGCGTATAGCTGTTGTTGCTTTGAGCGCACCATCCAAAAATTGGGAGAGCGTAGTTTATTTTGGAAAGTATTAGTGACATTGATTAGTGTAGAAATATGTACTAGACTATGATTAGAAGATAAGAATTTAACAATATTAAGCCTGGCACTAATATTTTTTCTTAAATATAAACATTGGGCCTTAAAGTTAAATTTCTTGTCGAAGATGACGCCAAGAATTTTCAATTCATTAACTACATAGTTCAATAGAAGTGTTGTTAAAATTTAAAGTAAACATTTTACATTTTCTTTTTTTACAAAAGTGAATTAATTTACATTTGTTTATAGAGAGTCGGCCACCAGACCGAGTACACCATTTATCAGTATCATACAATCAATTAGGAAAAATACATTTAACATCATTGTTAGAATTGTATTATGGTATCTAATTATCGAGAGACCGAGTATTTGAAAATTGTTGGTTAACTCTTACCCGAAACCTGCGATGGGTCAGGAAGGCCTTTACAAAAGCAAAGATCTTTGGACCAATCTTCCAAGTCGATACCAATGCGATCGAATGCTCTTTCAAAGTCAGTGGCCAGTACAGACACATGACTTTTATTCGAAAGGGCAGTTGACACGAAATGCTCGAGATGGAGGAGAGCATCAATTGTGCCCTGCCTCTTTTTAAAAGCTACTTGGTTGGAGCTGATAAAATTGTTAGTGGTTATATACCATAATAATCTTTTAGCAAATATTTTTTCCAGGACCTTCCCGATACAAGGCAAAAGAGATATGGGGCGATAGCTACTAATTTCAGAAATTGGTTTGTTAGGCTTAGGTATCGGTATTATTTCAGCTGTGCGCCAAGTTTGTGGAAGGATGCCGTGGTCTAAAATTTTATTGTATAAAACTAGTAATATTTTTTTGGCAGAGGTAGGTAGATTATTTAACATCGAGTTGGATATGTGATCTAAACCTGGAGTTTTTGCTTTTGCTGACTGTAGCGCAGTTTCGAGTTCGGTAATGGAAATATATGACTCGATTTTATTTGCAGTCAGTGATAGGTGAATGGGTTTATATTCCGTATGTAGGAAAAATCGTTTCTCAGAGATGAATTCTTCAGAAAAGTTTGCGTCGCTAGAGAGTGCAGACCAATTATTGGCGAAGGTATTTGCTATTTCAATACCATGCCAATCAAGATACGAAGTGGGGTGGTTTTGCTGCCACCAACAAGAACTCGAATGTCGGACCATATTTCTTTGATACTCGATTTGGGAGTGATTTGAGATGTAAATTTTTCAAGAGAGTTGGCTTTAGCTTCTCTAACAGCTCTTCTAAATATTGCATTTGCTTTTTTGTACAGAGCTAAGTTATTATTGATTCTGCAGTGCTTATAACCACGCCAGGTAGATATTCTTTTTTCCCTTAATAATTTTAAATTATTATTCCACCATGGTACTGATTTTTTGACAAAGAAACTTTTAGTTTGTGGAATTGATACGTTGACAGCAAACCGAATTTCTTTGGAAAATTTAGCTGCTTCTTGGTTAATATTATAGGATGGGGAGAAACATTCAAATCTACAGGCGCAAGCGCTCTGAAATGCAGCCCAATTAGCTAAATCAGTTTTGAATTTGTGCTTGGGAATGATTCTTTCAGGATTGAGGTTTGATATGATATCAATACAAATGGGAAAATGATCACTGTTATGGAGATTATCTAAAGCAATCTTCCAAGTCGATACCAATGCGATCGAATGCTCTTTCAAAGTCAGTGGCCAGTACAGACACATGACTTTTATTCGAAAGGGCAGTTGACACGAAATGCTCGAGATGGAGGAGAGCATCAATTGTGCCCTGCCTCTTTTTAAAAGCTACTTGGTTGGAGCTGATAAAATTGTTAGTGGTTATATACCATAATAATCTTTTAGCAAATATTTTTTCCAGGACCTTCCCGATACAAGGCAAAAGAGATATGGGGCGATAGCTACTAATTTCAGAAATTGGTTTGTTAGGCTTAGGTATCGGTATTATTTCAGCTGTGCGCCAAGTTTGTGGAAGGATGCCGTGGTCTAAAATTTTATTGTATAAAACTAGTAATATTTTTTTGGCAGAGGTAGGTAGATTATTTAACATCGAGTTGGATATGTGATCTAAACCTGGAGTTTTTGCTTTTGCTGACTGTAGCGCAGTTTCGAGTTCGGTAATGGAAATATATGACTCGATTTTATTTGCAGTCAGTGATAGGTGAATGGGTTTATATTCCGTATGTAGGAAAAATCGTTTCTCAGAGATGAATTCTTCAGAAAAGTTTGCGTCGCTAGAGAGTGCAGACCAATTATTGGCGAAGGTATTTGCTATTTCAATACCATGCCAATCAAGATACGAAGTGGGGTGGTTTTGCTGCCACCAACAAGAACTCGAATGTCGGACCATATTTCTTTGATACTCGATTTGGGAGTGATTTGAGATGTAAATTTTTCAAGAGAGTTGGCTTTAGCTTCTCTAACAGCTCTTCTAAATATTGCATTTGCTTTTTTGTACAGAGCTAAGTTATTATTGATTCTGCAGTGCTTATAACCACGCCAGGTAGATATTCTTTTTTCCCTTAATAATTTTAAATTATTATTCCACCATGGTACTGATTTTTTGACAAAGAAACTTTTAGTTTGTGGAATTGATACGTTGACAGCAAACCGAATTTCTTTGGAAAATTTAGCTGCTTCTTGGTTAATATTATAGGATGGGGAGAAACATTCAAATCTACAGGCGCAAGCGCTCTGAAATGCAGCCCAATTAGCTAAATCAGTTTTGAATTTGTGCTTGGGAATGATTCTTTCAGGATTGAGGTTTGATATGATATCAATACAAATGGGAAAATGATCACTGTTATGGAGATTATCTAAAGTAACCCAACTACATTTGAGTGCAAGGTATGCTGAGCATAAAGAAAGGGCAATGTGGGTGAAGGTTTTGTGCGTTGAAAAATGAGTGGGGGACCCATCATTTAAAACGATGAGATCGCGGGCAAGAATAAAATCCTCTAAGATTTTGCCTCTATCATTGGCTTGAGGGGAGCCCCAGAGGGGACTCCAAGAGTTGAAATCGCCGGATAAGATATACTGTGATGGGGCATAACCTAGTAAAGACTCTAAATCCTGAACTAAAAAGTTTTGTTGAGGGGGGATATTGGTATTTATTATTGTGAAAGTTAGTCCGTATTTGATTTCTAATGCGAACGATGCTATTGTAGATTGTACATTAAGTAATTTATGCGGAATATGCTTCTTGATTAGAAATCCCGACTCCTTGTTTAGATGAGAGGTTTGTAGAAAGGTTGTGGAAATATCCAATATATTGTTAGGGGTGATTATATTATCTTTTCCGTAAGGGAAGTGCGTTTCTTGAAGTGCAATGATATCAGGAGAAATAGCTTTTATGATCAAATGTAGTTCATTGTAGTTGTTTATAAAACCTTTTATGTTCCATTGCAATATTTTAATAGTCATAATGAAAGTAGGGTGTAATTTAGTCAGACATTGCAGAGTCTTTATCTTGTATGTTTGGAAGCTTTGTATTGAAAATATTAGAGTAGGTAGGAGAGCTGTGAGTAGGAAGAGAAGAGTGTGTATTATTCAGCGTGTAAGTGGGTTTCAAAGCAGAGAGAGTTTTTTGAGAGTTATCGATGATGGCTGCAATGGTCTTCTCACTGTGTTTAATAGGAGAGACAGTTTGCGAGGAATTGTTTGATATTGGCGTGTTGTTTGTGATTATTTGATTTTGTTTTGTTAGTTTGTGTTTTTGTTTCATTTATGTAGTTTTGATTGTTGATTTTAGGTATTTGTGTTGCTTTGGTTGAGTCTGAGAGAGATTCGGTGAGGGGTCGAGATTGTGTTGTGTTTTGTATAACTGTTTTGCTTCACGCATACTGCACTTCTTTTTAATTTGGATTTTCAAAACTTCTCTTTGCTGTTGGAATTTAGTGCATTCTTTTGAAGACGCCGGGTGGTTTTCAAGACAGTTTGCACAGAGAGTGCGAGAGCAGCCGGTATTGTTGTGCAGGGGAAGATTACAGGTAACGCAAGCAGGTGCATTTCTGCAATATTTAGCTGTGTGTCCCAATATTTGGCAAGATTTGCATCGCACTGGATTGGGGATGTATTCTCGAACCCTCGCAGCGTACCATGAAATATCTATTTTTGTTGGAAGATCGTAGCGATCGAAAGTCAACAAAACTACGCCACTTGAATGTGGCTTACCGTCAATAATTTTATTAAATTTGTATACCGAAATAACACCTTGGGATGAAAGTTCATTTCCCATTTCATCTTCTGGAACTTGGTTGAGGCATGGAGCGTACACTGTACCCTTAGTGCTATTTAAAGATACGTGGAAGAAGGATTTTATTGGACATATTCCATGGAGTTCTTTAGCGGCAATAAACTTTTTTGCAACTTCTACACTTTTCACTAAAAGAAGCAAATTACCATCGCGAAGTTCCGAGATAGTTAAAACTTCTTTACTGATTAATTTCAATGATTTGTGTACAGCAAAACAGGAGAAATTTTTTAGTGGCTTACTATCAGTAGTGGAGGCCACAACAACAAACTTATGGTTGTTTAATCGTGTTTCAGGTAGCTCTGGGAACTTTTTTTTTTTGCTGTATGATTGTCTGCTAATGCGGCGAACCGGTTCTCCTCCAAGCGGGGGTGCCCAGGGACAAATTCTGATTATAATGAGTGTATTCGCGCGACCGAAAATGTATTTTCAAGATATACGGAAAGAAGAGAGGAGTTAATTAAAGAAAAAGTAATAACGTTATTTTATTTGAGTAAAGAACTGTGAGTACCGGTCTTAACAAAAACGATGTGATCACAACGAGTGATAGTCGAAGACTGCAGTTAGTTTATTATAAACACTGTTAAAGATAATATTACGTGCAATACAATATATTTGACTCTACTGTATTTATAATGAATTAGCCATCACTGTAACATGAATTCTGTTTTTTGTTTTGGAATCGAATCTTTGCATTTGCTTTTGGATTGTATTTTGGCAACTCCTTCTCCTTTCTATATTTCTAATATTATTTACTCTCTCAGGAAACGTTGAACAATAAAGTTGTGTGTCGCTTTTTTATTTAACAAAGGAACGATTAAAATCTAATAGGTTATGGGCCCAGGCCACATATAAATAATAAATAAAGTAATTTGGTGAAGATTTTTAAATAATTATTTTGTATTTAAAGTGGATTTGAGAGAGTCGAAAAAGTAAAAAAAAAAAAAAAAATTTTTTTTAAACATGAGCGGTGCCGGGTTGTTATCAATCGAAAAACTCGACGAAAGTAATTACGCGTCGTGGTCGATAACTATGAAAAGCGTCCTAATTCACTCGGAGCTTTGGAGGATCACCATTGGAAAAGTGGTCAAGTCAGAGACTGCAACGAGTGCGGAGGAGGATGCGTTTGATGCAAAGGATGAAAAGGCGTTGGCAAGCATTATGCTGTGCGTAAAACCTTCGCAGATCAACTATATTAAGCACTGCAAAACGGCAAAAGAGGCCTGGACAAAGTTGGAGGAAGTTTATAGACCGGCAGGGCCGGCACGTAAAATAATGTTATTTAAAAAATTGCTGTACCTCAGTTTGTCTGAGGGCAGCAGCGTTTCTGATCATCTGATTGAGTTCCTGGGAGCGGTGGAGATGCTTGCGGAGATTGGCGTGACTGTACCGGAGGAAATGTTAGTTATTATTTTGTTGTCAAGTTTGCCCAAGTCGTTCGAAAATTTCGTTGTAGCCATAGAGACACGTGATGCGTTGCCTGATTTAAATATGCTCAAGGTTAAGCTGCTAGAAGAGGGAGAAAGACGGCATGACAAAAAGGAACAAACGGTAACTTGCAACAGTCAGCAAGCGTATGTAGTGCAAGAGAATTCGAAAAAATCAGCATATACAAACAACAGTTACAGCAACAGCGGGGTCAGCAACCATAAAAAACGCATACAAGGCAAGTGTTTCAACTGCGGTCGTCGCGGACACTTTGCTGCAAACTCCAGAGAGAAACGAAAATCGCAACAAAAGGAACAAGAAAATTCCAAATCTTTTGCTTTTCTTGCTAATTCATCTACGCATGATTTTCGTTGCGACAAGTGGATTATTGACAGCGGCGCTACATCACATTTATGCTGCGACCGTTCATTGTTTGTCTCATTTGAAGAGCGCAAGGAAAGAATAGATCTCGTGGGCAACAAATTTATTGAAGCAGAAGGGCGAGGAGACGTTGACGTGGAGAGCAATGGTTTTCGCATAAATTTGAAAAATGTTTTGTATGTGCCAGAGCTGCGATGTAATTTTGTTTCAGTTTCCAAAGCGTGCCAAAATAAACTTTCTGTGAACTTTGAAAAAGAACAAGTAGTCATACGCGACAAAAATGACATTTTGATTAGAGGCATTGAAGATGGTGGTTTATTTACATTTACCTCAAAAATAAATAAGTGTTTTGTGACAACAGATGCAGCAAATAATGCAATGGTTTGGCATAGGCGCTATGGACATTTGAATTTCGGTAGCTTGAATGAAATGTTAAATAAAAAATTGGTGTTTGGACTTAACATAAAAGATTTTTCAAATAAAGATGAATGCATAACATGTGCGAAAAGCAAAATTTGCGTAAAGCTATTCCCTCGTTCGTCGGAGAATCGTGCTAAAAATTTATTAGAAGTGGTTCATAGTGATGTGTGCGGGCCAATAAACAAAGACTCAATTGGTGGCTCACGGTATTTTGTATCTTTCATAGACGACAAGTCACGTTATATTTTTGTTTATTTTTTAAAGAAAAAAGACCAAGTGCTAGACACATTTATTTCATTTAAAGCCATGGCAGAAAAACAGACTGGTCAAAAATTAAAAATATTGCGAAGTGACAATGGCGGCGAATTTATTAGTAAAAGTTTTGATGATTTTTTAGACAAGAACGGTATCAGGCGGCAGTTGACTGTTCCGCATACACCGCAACAGAATGGCGTGGCAGAGCGTGCTAATCGCACATTGGTGGAGATGGCGCGCAGCATGTTAGAGCATAGCAGACTTGATGAAAGCTTTTGGGCAGAGGCGGTGGCAGCTGCAGTCTATTTGAGAAATAGAGCTGCAACGAAATCACTTCTAAATGAAACGCCATACGAAGCATGGGTTGGTAAGAAACCAAGTGTGTCACATTTGAAAATTTTTGGGTCAACGGCGATTGCAATTGATAAAACCCAATCAAATAAATTCAGGCCAAAAGGCAGAGAGTTTATTATGGTAGGCTATTCCGAAACTTCTAAAGCTTATCGTTTAATGGATCCAGAGACTAGAAAAGTTATTACTAGCCGAGACGTTATATTTTTTGAAGAGCGGTTCAACAACAACAAAGAAATTCAGAGCGACTTAACAATCTTGGACACTGAAGACATTGCAGCTGGATCTACTGAAAGTGTTAGCCCAAACGAAGAAGATGAGAGCTGTGCAGCAGATATGATCAAAGATGCTGAACCAGTAAGATATGGTCCTGGTCGTCCCAGAATTATTCACACCGGGGAACCAGGGCGCCCACGCAAGGAGCGCCATATATTAAATTTTATTGAAAGCAAGGAACTAAAAATACCGTCGTGTGTAGATGAGGCTTTGAGTAGCGAATATTCAAAGCACTGGAAAGACTCCATGCAGAAGGAGTATGATGCGTTAGTGGAGAATAATACTTGGACACTTGTACAGTTGCCAGCAGGTGAAAAAGTTATCAATTGTAAATGGGTGTACAACATAAAGAGAAATGCAGATGATAGTATTCAGCGCTTTAAGAGTCGTTTGGTGGCAAAAGGCTGCAGTCAACAATTCGGAGTAAATTTTACTGAAACATTTTCACCAGTGGTAAGATACGCGACCATCCGTATGCTATTTGCGCAAGCATGCGAACATGAGCTCTATTTACATCAAATGGATGTGTCATCAGCGTATTTAAACAGCGATTTGCATGACATCGTATATATGAGGCAGCCCGAAGGTTTTGTTAGCCAGAATTTTCCAAATCGAGTGCTGTGGTTAAACAAGGCGTTATATGGGCTGAAGCAGAGTGGGCGTGAATGGAATGCGACGCTTGATGGAGTTCTAAAGAAAATTGGGTTTTCACCGTGTGTCAGTGAGCCCTGCGTGTACACAAAAAATGAAAATGGTAACTATAATATAATTGCTGTACGTAGACGATCTCATTATAGGGTGCTCAAAACTTGAAGATTTATCTGCAATCAAAACACAAATCGCAGAAGAGTTTGATGTTGTGGATGGAGGTCCACTTAAATATTTCCTGGGCATGGAAATATGCCGCGAAGGTGAAACAGGTCCTTTAGCTGTTTGTCAGCGAAAATACATCCTTGATCTTCTAAAGCAGTATGGTATGGACAATTGCAAACCTGTATCAACACCGTTAATTCCAGGGTTTCAAGTGAGCTGCGGAGTTGAAAGTTGCAGAAAGGCGAATCAAACGGAGTATCAGTCTCTAGTTGGTGCCTTGATGTATTTAGCCATTTCAACGCGACCAGATATACTCCATTCGATTTCAAAGCTGTCACAGAGAAACACCGATCCTCATTCAGAGCATGAGGCTGCATTGAAGCATATCCTAAGATATTTAAAAGGAACCGTCGATTTAAAAATCCATTACAGTAAGACTGGTAAGCCTATAGAGTGCTATGTAGATGCCGACTGGGGTAGTGACACCAGTGACAGAAAGTCGTATACGGGTTGTGCCTTTATTGCAGCAGGCAGCGTGTTTTCATGGGGAAGCAAAAAACAGAGCGTAGTTTCACTCAGCAGTACGGAAGCGGAGTATGTGGCTCTCTCGGCAGCGGCCAAAGAAGCTGTTTATATCAAAAAATTGTTAAATGAAATAGGTTTTGGCGAAAATCGTCCGATGGTTTTGAATGGCGATAACCAAAGCGCACAAAGTTTAGTAAAGAATCCCATATATCACTCCAGAAGTAAACATATAGATATTAAATTTCATTATATTCGTAATTTGTATGAAAATTCCGAGATAACTTTAAACTATGTTTGTACTGAAGAAATGATATCTGATATTTTAACCAAAAATTTGCAAAGGTTTAAACACTGTAAATTTACAAGAGAAATGGGATTGTATTAATTTTTTATTTATTTTTAATATGCAATCAAATATGTTTGTATTGAGAAGGAGTGTTAAAGATAATATTACGTGCAATACAATATATTTGACTCTACTGTATTTATAATGAATTAGCCATCACTGTAACATGAATTCTGTTTTTTGTTTTGGAATCGAATCTTTGCATTTGCTTTTGGATTGTATTTTGGCAACTCCTTCTCCTTTCTAAATTTCTAATATTATTTACTCTCTCAGGAAACGTTGAACAATAAAGTTGTGTGTCGCTTTTTTATTTAACAAACGAACGATTAAAATCTAATAAACACTCCATAGGGAAAACTGTCAAAGAATTAGTAGACATGTTTTGCTTCACAACAAAAAACAATATATGTATAACATTTTAAACCGCATGAAAAATGAAAATAGACTGGAGCTTAAGTCTTGCAATGATCGACCATGCAAAATATCAGAGCGAACAGAACGCCATTTGGTGCAAACTCACAGATTTCGACGAGAGACCTTGGTAAGGACCTAAAAGAAGAGTTTGGTGTTATGGTTTCGCACGAAACTGTACGACAGGTATTGAAAAGAAATAAATACTCATCAAGAGTGGAGCGAAAAAAACCATTGCTATCAAAATCGAACATTCAAAAGCGATTGTGTTTTGCTGAGATGTCCATGGACCAACCTGATAACTTCTGGGGTGACGTCATATTTTGTGACGAAACGAAAATAATGCTGTATTACAACGATTGGCCTAATAAAGTCTGGCGAAAACCGTTAAAGGCATTGGAAAAACGAAACATAATTCCAACTGTAAAATTCGAAAACTATTGGCGGCTTTATTTGAAGTAAGGGAGTCGGTGATTTGGCTTTTGTTGAAAACACGATGGATGCACATCAATATTTAAATATTTTAAAATGTAATTTAATCAATAGAGGTAATAAATTTGGGTTAAGAGACGTCAAAAAACCTCTGTTCAAATTTTATCAGGACAATGATCCAAAACATAAGGCATATATGGTAAAGACGTGGCTCCTTTATAATTGTAAAAAAGTATTTGATGCGCATGTTGAATTAGAAGAATATATTTAGCTTAACATGACAACATTTGGTAATAACTGTAGCCATTAATTATAAACAATTGAAAGTTCCTTGAATGTATTTATGTAACCATATACGAGCGAGTTGCAGTGTGTAGGAAAATACACTTGTTTATGGATATATACATACCAGTCTAGAATTAAATTCAAATATATAGAATAATTAGATGCAATGGACAATTGTGTCATGCAATGGACAATGTTTTCACATAAACGGGTTTATCTTAAATATTCTTGTTTATGTCAGAGGGCAAATGAATTTGTTCAGCATTTTAACATTTTAAAAGATATGATATAAAAAGTAAAATGATATGAAAGGAATTATGAAATATTAAAACAAAAAAAAGTAATAAAAAGAAACCAATATATGAAGAACAAATAAATATAGATGGAATCGAATGAATTAAAAGAAAATATATTTTTATTCTGAACGAATTTTGGTTCTTAAAAATTTCACAAAATAAGTAGAGATTATTGCATATTAAATATGCATAATATACTATTATCTCCATAATATTTACAATTAAGTAAATCATCAATTATAATTTGTGTAAAAGCTGTAATTATAAATAAAAGTAGTTTAGAAAATAATTATAGTTACAGAAATTAATCATTTAAAATCTGAATTTATAAATAAATAAATGTAATAATCCAAAGAAAACCAAAATTATACTAAATAGGAAATTATACTCAAGAGTATCCACAGTATATATAGTATATATAGTAGTATATTTATTTAATTATTATATAATTTTGAAATTGATTTATTAAATTAACTTATGAAATGGTCTACTAAAATTAAATATAGAAAAACAGCAAACTAAAATGCTAACTATAAAAGTAAGAAAATGATTATAAGGATTCAGCTCTGATGATGTGAATCGAAGAAGGAAGTTCCAGGAACAGCATATTGGAAGACGGTGCAGACTAAGGGACCAACGTATTATTCGATGGATTGGGGATGATTGGCAACTGATGTAATATTTCAAGAAACAGCATATGGCCGCAGTATTTGAACACGTTGTGAATGGGTTTATTGACAAGCGCTGAAAAAATAAACAAGTGTCCTTTCGGAGTCATATTTTGCATTGGACAGTCTTACGTTACAATGGCCACCCAGTGTGTCACAATCTTAACAGAATCGATTTTGAATAAGTTGAAGATGCGCAAAAGCTTAAGGAGGGTGACTGAAACCACCATCAAATATAATAAGCAGAGGAAATGTGGCTTACGGAAGTCAATTGCTTCATTAAAGTATACTCGTATGTCCAATCTACAGGATGAACATAAGAAATATTATTCGCATATGAAATTGATTTACTAGAAGAAGACACAGAGACTGGTATCTGATCGGAGTACGCAAATTGCGTCATTAAACGTGTATCTCAGAGAAATACCAATAGTCTACGCATCGAGGCCAACGAAGTCAAATTCCATTATGAGAAAGATCAAGAGAAACACTTCCACCATAAAACGCTGCAAAGTAAATAACGGAGGTGTATTGTAATCTCTCATGTATTTAAAATGCATTTTACAAGCTGAATACTATAAGCAGAGGCAGTACCACCTACATCCGTTGGGGCACGCTATATAAATCAAAAGAAGAAGGCCACTCCAAGCGAAGTTTTAATAGGTAAAATCGCCAGCCTAGAATATCATACGTACCGGTCCAGAAAGAAGGGAGGGATATGCAGAGTTCATCGAGGTACTTCACTCTCACAGGACGGGCGTTACTAGGACCAACAATTTCAGATGACCCGATTTATAAAAGCGTAGCATAATCTAAAGTTTGTAACGACTCAAATTTATAGCTGGGGTAAAACTCAGCGGCTCCAGGGGTCGTATACAGAAAATTACTCGGGCGTTGTAATGTTTAAGTTTTCTTTATTAAATCCTTATTCTTATTTATAGATTTTACACTTTATTACAAAAATGGTGGCATTTTGAAGGCCACTCCTGAACTTGGTGCTGTGCCGTTCTGTCTCCAGTCTCAACGGTGTTGGATTGAAAAACCACTTCCACCGGTTTGACTTTGAGAAGCAAGTCCTGGTTTTCTATGAAGGCGGATTGAAAAACCCAGCGTTCGTAGCAAACTCCGTACTTCTTAGTGTCTAGGTTCGTGTCTTGAGTCTTTCGTTTCAACGGTGGTGGATTGACAAACAACTTCCACCGTTCTAACGTTGACGAACAAGTTTTGGTTTACTATGAGAGTGGAATAAAATCCAGCATTCGTAGTAAATGCAACGCTTGTGTGTGTGTGTCCGTTGGGACTGATTTCTAATCTCGTGGGGTCTGTGCGACAACGTTTCTAAGGTGCTTACTTGCGCGATGTGTTAGCAGGAAAAGAGATCGAAGGCTGCTGTCAAGCGCGTAGTAGTTGCAGCGGCACGTTGTTGCTGTTGCACGCCTTGTTGTTGTTGTTGCACGCCCTGTTGTTGTTGTTGCACGCATGATTTCTTTCTGCTGGCGGTTAATATTATTTAAATTATCCACCAGCGTTTGAATATTATTTGTGTATTTCTCCTTTGTGTGATGTCCGCGCCACTTGTCTGTACAGCGATTGTTATGTCGTCGTCTCTTTTCTTTTCATTCCTTCCTCGTGTTGTTCTTGTACTATTTTCCGAGCTAACGCACTCGGTAAATTCTGCCGAGTCTTGTTGTAATTAACGCACGATCAGTTTTAGTCAGTCGGCGCATTCTTGTTGGTGTAATCCACATGCAATTTATTTTCCTTGTCTTACGCAAGCGGCTGGCTTGGCTTTGCCAATGCTGTTGTTGACATTCCGCTTGCGAAGTTGTTGGTATAATTTGCATGTGGTTTTGTTGACCAACGTTTAACAATTTGTGCATTTCATGCGCTCCCGCCTTCGCCGTGGTTTCCATTGGTGCGAAGGTATTCTAATAAGTAATATTAAGCGTTGATGGGGCCGCGCAAGCTTATTGGCTACGGCAATTACAATTCTTCCCCCGCGAGTGATGCTGACGGTCCATTATCGCAGTGACTATTGTTTTGTTGGGGACATTATTATGCGAGCAAAATGAGTCAATAATTTTGCTCGTCACAAGTTGTAATTAGTTTATAATTTTGTTTGAATATACGCCAGTGAGAAAAGAGTCTATGAAGGACCAAAATATAAAAAGGGGAATAAAAAAAAATAAAACGGATAGAAATAAAAGAACAAAAATAAATTAAAGAAAAAAGTACAAAAAAAGAAAACAAAAGTTAAAGAAAAAAAATATAGGAAAGATAAGAATAAAAGAAAAAAATATAAAAAAACCAAAAAACAAACAATGATAGAAACCAAATAAGGCGATTTACAAAAAAAATAACAAACTATAAACATGTATTATAGAGTTAAAGAAATGCACAGAATTGTTTGCAGTGCAAGAAAAATATTGTAAATATTCATTAGAAGTTAGTTGCACTAATTTCTTCTAGAAAGAGGGGAAGGATGTTGTGAGTAAGAATCAAGCCACCTGTGTGTAGTTGACTCACAGCACCAACTCCTAATAGACACTACACATTGGGCGTAGTTAACTTTGTACTATTAAAGTTCATTAGGAGAGTACATATTTTTAGGGTGCAAATATTGTAAATGATTAGTATTTATGTATTAATTATTATGTAAACTTTTAGGGTGTCACAGTTCCGCAGTCAAGCTGTCGTGGGGCATTTAGAATGCACTGTCGACAGTTTTACATTCAGTAGGCCGGTTGGCTTGACCAACTGACATCAATCAACAGTTGCGTAACTGGAACACCAGAGTGACCTTTCTGGTAGACTGAAAGTAGACTGAAAGTGTTCTTTGTAAATAGTATATAAAAATTATGATTTTAAGAATAAACTTCTTGGTGGTTTTTACTTTAAACAGAAACTTGGTGTTTTTAACTTCAAACAATAACGTAGTGTTTATACTGTAAGTGATTGTTAGGTTTGGAGCTACACTCGCGGCCAATACAGACAGTAAAAGGACGCTCCCCACGGACATCGGCAAACACGGTCCCCAACAATTTTTACAATTGTCTTTGGAACTAATTTAGCTGCGCAGTGCCTTTACCATTATGAGATTGATACTTCACTATGCTTTGAGCGCATTTCAGACGCAAATTAATCAAAAATAGTTGTTTTTTGCTCATCGAATGCAGCATTTTTAGCAAAATTATTGTGAA
This sequence comes from Clusia tigrina, assembly GCA_920105625.2. Taxonomy (NCBI): domain Eukaryota; kingdom Metazoa; phylum Arthropoda; class Insecta; order Diptera; family Clusiidae; genus Clusia; species Clusia tigrina. The sequence continues at coordinate 376,376,803 of OV050030.1, forward strand.
TTTAAGGCGTTTGGTAAAAGAATGTCATTTGATATGACTCAGTTGGTTTATTGTAACCATCGCCTCCGAAAGAGTGTCCAAGATTTCTCCGAGATGTTTCCTTTGACCAGCTAACTTATTATAATATTTTAAATCGCTTAAAATGGAAGATAGTCTGGTACCAAAACCTTCACACTTCCGTTCGCACAAAATTTCAAATAGAGCAAAAAGCATTTTGGTAAGGAAATTAGTCGAAAATCCGCAGATTTCTACGAGAATCCTTTCAAGTCAACTCAGAGAAGAATGTGATCTTGCGGTTACCTACTAAACAGTATGGCAGCTCCTGATAAAGTACCAGTATATGTCAAGAGTTGCTCGAAAAAAACCAATGCTTTCACACAATACATTGAAAATCGATTGTTTTTCGATAGGATATACGTAGGCAAACCGAATGACTATTGGGATGACGCTATGTTTTGCGATGAGACCAAAATCATGCTTTAGTATAATGGTGAGCCCGACAACAGTTAAACACTTTGGAAAATCGAAATATTATATTATATTCTAATATTTAAATACGGCAAACTTTCTGTCATAATATCGGGGTGCATATCCAGTAAAGGAGTAGGAGAACTAGATTTCATAGAGAATAAAATGGATGGAAAACAGTATTTGGATATATTCCAACGTTATTTGGTAAACAGAGCAGATCATTGTGGGTTCAATATTGATAGCAATCAGCAATTCAAATATTACCAAGATAATGTCCCAGAACATAAGGCGCATATGGAATGGATCTGGGTTCTTTATAATTACAAAAAAGTTTTAGATACGGCAGCCCAGAGTTCACACTTGAACCCCATTGAAAAATTGTGAAACATTTAAGATAGAAGGGGGAAGAGAGGCAATCAAAAGGTAAAAATTGCAATACTAGAGGAATGAAATAAAATTCCAAGCGAATACGACGTGCAGAAGTTGATTTATTCCATGAGGAGAATACTAATTGTCGTTATAGATGCTAAAGGGGGCCATACAAATTATTAAACCTTTTATAGTGCTAATTTTGTTTTCTTTCTTTCATTTTTATAAAGAGGTTCTGATTTATAAAAACACTTTCTTGACCGCAAAATTTTTGACAACTGATACAAAATATCCATGAGTGAATGTGAATTGTGATTTGGTTTTGTTATTTAAACATAATGATATTCCATGAACTTAAAGATGTTGTCTCTTTTATTATAGGTAATAGAATATAAATCTCTATATACATACACACATATATAAAAATGAATTGTGTTGAATGTTGAAATGAATGCATCACTTGAGAATGGCTGGACCGATTTTAATGAAAAATATACCATTTGAAATATAATATCTCAAAGAAAGTCAAGCTGAAATTTTCATAAACACAGGTAAAAAAAAGGTTTTTTCGGATCAAATTATACACATTGAAAATCGAGGCCTGCCTTTGTAAAATTGGCTTTTCTTTGTGTGTTGTGCAAAGTGTTTTAGACCACAATATACGTGGGTTAGATTATCCCCTAATTTAACCTTCACAGCCTCAATCAAATACAACAGCTTTTCGGCGTCAACATTGAAGATGGAAGACATTTTTATGTTGCTGTTGCTACGAAAATTTTAAAACTTTTATTTCACCTGTGTTTATGAACCGATTTTAATGAAAATTTCACCTTAACCATTTTAGAGAAATTATTTAACGGACAAAAAAGTGAGTTCAATGAAATGTTATTCATATCGACTAATGGTTCATGAAAATTATGACAATCACACCTTAAAATGTCGGCGTCTTTTTCAACAATATGTTGTCGATATGTACGTCAAAGTAGACACTGGGCGATTGGCATTCATTAGATTTATCCAGACTAAACTCCGAAGAGTATATTTACCTTCGAGATACTATCAATGTTGATGGAAATGCACAGAATTACAATTCTCCCAGCAACGTACGTCGGAGGTCCGCGACAAAGCATGAATGCGCTCAAGATGCTATGTCGTATGTCCGCCATTACGGCAGAGCAGGTTTGCTTATCACGTTCACGCGTAATGCACAGTGGATAGAAATTTGTCAAGAGTTATTCCCTGCCCAATCACCCATCAATCATCATGAAAAAGGAGATCGAGGCTTGCATGAAGTTGTTACTAAGAACATGATTCATGGCCCCTGTGGAGCATTTAATAACAATTATCCGTGTATGGTCGACGGAAAATTTTTGAAGCGTTATCCACAGCCATTAGCAGCAAAAACAATTATCGGAAAATACGGTTATCCCTGGTATCGTCGCCGATCGACTGCGGACAGTGGAAGATCAACAACTGCCAAAGAGACTCAAGAATAAATTTACGCTGATAATTGTTGGATTGTTCCGTATTCGCCATTACTCTCGAAGATATTCAAAGCGTACATCATTGTCGAATCTTGCCATTCCGTGACATCAATTACATCTGCAAGTATGTGACCAAAGGAAGTAACTGGCTGTGATTGGAAGTGGTGCTGAGTTTCCAACGATGAAGTTACTCAATATTAAATGGACCGCTATGTTAGCAGTATCGAAGCAATTTGGCGCAATTTTCATCCCCAGTCATGAAAGTCATCTCACTGTTGTTCATTCCCTGTAAATCTGGAAAATGATCAAAGACTATACTTCACTGCGGAGAACGCATTGCAACGAGCTAATCGACGGCCATCTACAACCTTGACCAGTTTTTTTTTAAATGTGCCAGAATGACGATTTCGCCCGAATGCTGATATACTCCGAAATGCATTTCGTCATATTATACTCGGAATCAATCGTCAAAAAAATTTCAACGACGGAAACAACGGAATTCAATTCCAGGTTACTCACATGTGTTTTCCACTGATGCATTAGGTCGGATTTATGCAGTCCATCCAAGCACCGACGATTGTTTCTATTTGCGTTTGCAATTAGTCAACGTTCGTGGTCCAACATCATTTCAACATCTACAAACTGTAAATGTGTAGCACATATAGAGAATTTACAGTTAAGCCTGTCAACATTTGCGATTGCTAGAAGATGACATTCATTGGGGTTGCACCTTCGAAGATGCTGTGCTTTCATTGTTTTCGATAATTATCTAAACATGCTTCCCATCGAACCACTAATTTTGAAAGTTTTCTCATCAAAAAACTCTCATAGAGTGTAATTACCACGTTAATCAAGGATGAAGCTGCAAAGGAAAATATAACAGCTACATCATCATCATCATATCAACAGCAGATTTCAACAAAATTCTAATAGGGAAAATCGACCGGATTATTAGAATTCAATTGTTTTACATTTCGATTAACAAGAACGTTGGAGCTTAAAAGTTACAGGTAGTTTTAATCCAATAAAATAAGCTGAAGTCAGGTTCGACCGTTGTCTGCCTATAAATTAATAATAAACATTTTTTCAGGTGGCGGCTGATGACTTACGCCCACTATAATCACAATCTAATTTTGTATCATTATATCAAATTATTCACATAAATCTTGTATATACGATCCCCTATCGGGTGCTTGTACCTGGATGTGGTGGTAGGGCTTGTATGCACCAATGAAGAGTGTAAGCTAGGCTGGCGGACAGGTCACACTAATAATTGCCAGAACAAGTCAGGTATTAAAAAAGCAAACGGTGCCCTGCGATGCCCATTCACGGTCGATTGTATTAAGTGCCTTATTAAAATACATTACGGTTTGGCATCAGAGAGGCCAAACTAAACATCTTTCCAGCTGCTGTCGCCCCGGAAGACAACCTGGAGGAGGTGGAGGAGACAAACAAGTTTCTAGGAAGCCTCAAGCTATCCGAGATAGCAGACAAATCTCCACGCAAAATTGAGCTTGCTGAAGGTGAGCGACACCCGAAGTAAGAAGGATCCTCAAAGTAGCTCAGGGTAGCTCCAGCAGTCCAAATTAGCCACCTACAACCTTCTTGTTCTTCTCAGAGATGAGGACATCGACTCTGTTTTGGTAGGCTGTGATGCAAACGCAATTCATACGTTGTGGGGTAGCAGCGAGACGAATGATTGAGTATAATTTCTAACCCATTTAATTATAAACTACAACCTGAGTATATGTAGCAAACCGCCTCGGAAACTTTATGTAGGTGGGAATACATTCTTGATATTACTCTGGTAGCAACTTCTCCCTATCCTCGGGTGGATAACTGGACAGTCTCTCGAAACCCCTCTCAGGCCACTAGATATTCTCCACATTCATATACGAGTACATATGTAAACATCCATGTTTAACACGTTCAACGTGTTTTGGGATGGAGACCAGCTGATTTTTGCCTCAAAACATGTTAAACGTATTACACACCTTTAGTGGAAACACAGCCTAATTTCTTTTAATTTCCTGGTGCAACTTCTCATGCTCGATGGATGTCAAAATCTATCACGAATGACAAACAATTGTTGGCGGGGGCACGGCTAAAAATTGTCCAATCAAGCTCAAATTTTTTTGTGTATTTTTAGGATCAAATAAAATGGTTTTAGCGCTTGCCGTCATACGAATTCGAAAAAAAAGAAATAAGGACCGGTCAAATATATATTTTTTTTTGCATTATTTCTCATAATAAAAACCAAAAAGGTGCTTGGGGCACGGTTAAAAATTATCCAATCGTTGTAAAATTTATGCTTTTTGAGACTAAAACGAATATTTTTAGCGCTTGCCGTAACATATATTCGAGAAAATAAATTTGTCCATATAAATAAGGACCGGTCTAATATGTATATATTATAAACAATCACCAAATCCTGACTGTGATTGAGAAATTTTCAAAATTTTGTATGCGCCTACACCCTACTCTCAATAAACAGTATCGTAGTTCTAAAATCGTTAAAGTATTGTAAAAGTCTATAAGCCATTCCACAAAATATAGTATGTGACCAAGGCTCAAAATTTATACCTAATATGTTCATAGATATTTGTACTCAATTTCCGATTTTCACTACACATCTATTCAGTAAACTAGTAGTAACGCAACAGTAGAACGCTAACATCCCACGCCCATAACTAAAAAAAAAACTGTCTTGGCATAGATCATCATTTGGCCGGTAGGAAATTCTTCGACTGAACCGCCCCCGAAGGTACCGGCTGGTAATAGGTCTAGAATGGCATCACTTGTCAGATGATGCTGGATCTAGCAAAGGGCGAGATGTAGCGCTCAGCGTTTGATACTCCTTAATAGTACAGCATTAAGAAATACACCTTGACTACGTTTCGAAGGTAAGGGCTGAATCAAGGTATCAAGCGACCCGTGCTGTTGATCTGCCAGGGTCGATGACCTGTTAAGTAGTGTAGTCATGAACGGAGCTGCCGAATAAAGGGCCTCCTTCGGTGGTAATTGCCGAGCTCGTATATTGCGGATCTATGTCCGAGTGGTCTTTATATTCTCCGCAAGAAAGAATTTTCATGAAGAAAAACAAAAAACCAAAACAAAAAATTCCGCGGACATTACCGCGTTTCAATTAGCAAAGCAGATGGAGCAAAGAATCCTTGCTGAGCCAATGCTTAGTAGGGCCAAATCACCCACTAGGCCCACATCAAGTGCTGCTGCGGTCAATGAACGGAGACCTTCATCCATGACCAAAACAGTAGGTGGACCTATTGGACCCCCAATGGCAGTAGACAGGATGGGTGGTGCAAGAATTCGGAAACTTTCTTCCGATGATGTGCCATCCACTTCTGCTACTGCTACGGCAAAAATTGGAGCCACAAACTCCCATCTCCACTAAGGAGAGATTGTTGACACTGGGAGTAAAACTGGGAGGCAAAGGGAGTAATCCATCCCAACCTACAAGCTCGGAGAAGACCTCCAGGATGGCCAAGAGAGGTTGCTCCTGATCGTGGCCAACATGGAGGTTTGGATGACCCGAGAAGAAAGGAGCTAAGTGGAGCTAGAGTCAGATGGTATCTCACCTACCTGGCTCAGAGTTTGCAACCAGATGTTGCTCTTGCCAAGGCAAAAGAGCACAGGGTTGTAAAGGATTCGGCTGGCACAACATCAAAACCGAATGTGAACAAGAACCTGAAGAAGAGGGTACGAAACACCTTTTCTCCTAATCCTGACCGAGCCAAAATGAAGAAGAAGGCAACACCGTCCTGACCACCTAGTCGTGGAGGGTCCAAGGCAGCAGGTAGCTACGCTAAGGTGGCGTCCGTCACCAAGGTGGCTGTTGTTGCTGCGGACTATCCGAACACCATCCAGACTAGCAAGGAGCTGACAAGTGTTGAGCAGATGTTGCTTGAGAGGCTGGTTGGAGAGTGGACCAAATAATTCTATTTCGATGGTATTCACTTCAAGACTGGCTTCCTGAGCATCGACTGCTGTTCGATGGACTCGATGGAATGGCTGAAAGTGGTCTTGGCGCAGCTTTCAGTGAGAGAGGGCGTCAGTTTGGTTGCCAGAGTGGGAGACAACATCCCACGATCACACACAGTCTTCCTCCCTCATAGTAGTGGACAAGAGGTGGCTGTGTCACCCAAGTTTCTCTCCAGCCAATTTCTGGAGAATATTGAGTTGCAAGGACGAGGGCAACGGACAGTTGTTGTCCGTGGAAATAGATGCTGGGTCCATGCAACTAACAAAGAGCTCAGGATATTCGTTGAACTACCGATTTAGCAAAATCAAAGTTGGTTGTTCCAAAAGTGCTCAGGAAAAGTCCAAGGCAGAGAAAGTAAAGGAGACAAACATCCCACCTCTGTCAAAGGTAATTACGAGTAGTGGACTTCCCCCAACTGAACCGAAGACTGTGGCCCCGGAAATATCTTCCAGGGCCCCCAGTGTTTAGATAGGGGCGGAGGTTGCATACTGCTCTTCACTGGTACACAGTATGGAGAATGTCGCTATGGACGAGGAGGACGAAGATGGGAATGACACCACCCCGTCACAAGCTGTTCCGTAAGATGACAAGATTAAAAGTGGCTCAGGCAAACATCCATCATGCCAGATCTACCTCGGCTGTCATTGAGACGGTATTTGCTAACAACAAAATGTGGCTGGCCCTCAGTCAAGAGCCATGATGATACAAATTCAAATAGGAGCCTTTCAAGTAAGTTTACAAGGGTAATGTGGGATGCCAATGCTGACACTCCCCGCACCTGAATCCTGATTAAAAATGATATTCATTACGTTTGTCTTTCAGAATTCATGTCGCAAGATCTCGCCCCCATCATGGTAAAGAATGAAGATGATGGGGACTCTCCCGAAATAGTCGTTGCAGCGGCCTACTTTCCGGGAGATATTAATGCCATCCCAGAATAAGTCGTTAAGCTGGCGAGGTATTGTCTATCCAAAAGGATTCCACTCTTGGTAGGGCGTGACTCCACCGCACACAATACAATATGCGGTAGCAGTGACACTAATAAACGGGTGAGTATGTTCGAGAATTTTTATTATCACTTAATTTATACTTTTAGAAATGTAATTAGGGAGGAAGTTCTTGATCTGACTGTCTGTAGTCCAGGGCTAACTGATATTGTTAGTAATTGGAAAGTTTCGGACGAACCCTCTCTGTCGGGGCACAGTATAATTGAGTTCGATATAAGAGGTATTGAATGGTAGTTTTTAGAAATCCGTAGGTATACTAACTGGGAATTCTGCAATAGTCAATGTATTCACTACTCTCATCCGTGCATTCAATAATCTCATCCTCAAACAGCCGAGGAATATATAAATATTCGGCGGAACTAGAGGAGGGTGTCAATGTTCCTATGTTTTATATTGTCCTTTAAGGACAAAGAAAAATAGCAGGAATGTTCTTTGGTGGAACTCCAGTCTGTCTACTAGACGTACTAAGGTGCATAAGCTATTGAATCTAGCTAAGAGTACCGGGAACTGGGAAGAATATAAAAACGAGTTGACGATCTCTAACAAAAATATCAGACAAGCCAAAACGGCAAGCTTTAAATCCTTTTGAAAAAGTGTGGAATCGACTCCTGAAGTAGCACGACTCCATAGAGCTCTTGCGAAAAATACAGTCGACTTAAAGCTGTCATTAAGATATGAGGATTGGACGTTCACGGCAAATGAAGGGGATCGGAAAAAGATTGAAAATTAATGCCTCGAAGACTACCATTTTGCCGTTTACTAGAAAAGGATCTTTACCATATATGAAACTTATTCTTCTAAATGGTACACAGGTCGATATTAGCTCTGAGACAAAATACCTCGGAGTCATTTTCGACAAAAAGTTATTTTGGAAAGCTCACCTGACAGCAACCACCAAGAGGGCTACAGCTTCATTAATGATATGTAGACGGTTTGCTGATAAATCTTTGGGATGTAACCGAAAATTTTTCGCTGGATGTATACCATGATGGTGAGACCGATCGTCACCTATGGTTCTGTAGTCTGGTCAAATAGAGTCAGACTTAAGACAGCGTAGTCCGCGTTAAGTACAACGCCTTGCCTATCTTGTCATCACCGGAGCTATGTGCACCTGTCCAACGACAGCAATGGAATTTATATTAGATATAACACCCTTATATCTAGTAATACAAAACTCTGGTAGGAAATCTCATAGCAGAATACAAGAAACTATCTCGAGAGAATCAAATTACACCCAATATATATGGTTCAGCTCAAGAATATAATATACTAAAATCTCCCAATGATTTTATGCCAATAAAAGTCAACTTTGTACACAAATACAGTAAAGAGGCGAATTGCAATATCGAATGGAAAGGTCTAACTGAAACGTATTAAATTAGAGAAAACTTCCTCTTATGGTATACAGACGGTTCTAAAACTATCGACGGAACTGAGCCAGGAGTATTTGGGCCCAAAACTGCGAACCAATGGGTTTTTCCCAAGCATTTTTCAAGCGGAGATTCACGGTATTGAAATATATGCCCAGATCAACATTGACAGAAAATATCGGGGAAAATACATCGTGATACTATCCGATAGTCAAGCAGCACTCAAGAGTTTGAGCTCACCCTTGATGAGGTCTAAGCTTATATGGCACTGTATTGGAAAACTGAACTCCCTAGGCAGTATCAACAAGCTATCTCCAATGTGGGTAGCAGGCCACATAGTAGTAGAAGGCAATGAGATGGGTGATAGCTTAACAAGAAAGGCTGCGGCCCTGAACCCTTCTGTGGACTATGATCCAACACCATTGGAGGTGTGCTGAAGAAATGCAAAAAGAAGTCAAACTTGGAAAACTCTTTCGGGATTAAGACAGTCGAAAGCTCTTCTGGGAAATTTTGATCCTAAAAGAGCTAAGGAGTTAATAAATATGCCTCGGAGTAAATTAAGAATCATCACGGGAATTTTAAGCGGACACTGTAGACTCAACTACCATATGAATAAGTTGGGTCTATCTTTAGAAGCCATCTGCCGATTCTGTGGAGAAAGTGACAAAACCTCACTGCAACTGATCTTGAACTGCAGACCAGTGACATACAAGTGTTTTGGAAAATATATCTTAGATATGAGCAAGATCCCTCAACTTGATTCCTCCAAAATATATGAATTCCTGTCGGAAATCAACCTGACAGAAGATCTGTCGATGAGACTATCTTTATCTTCGAAATAAATAGGGGCATCACAATATATCTTTCAGGTCGCGGTATATAACACCCTTAAATAAATCTATCTATCTAGATCATTATTTAACTGCTTTCGAAACACTAAACACAAAAAATAACTCCATAAATTCAACCAAACACATATAATTTAAGGAACACTGTAACAGTTTGCAATGAACTTGAGTCTCTAACCGGCCTATTCTTACTCTTAGTAAAGTAAATTTGGTTACTTTTTTATAACACCCGAAATTTAATTTGGCATTCTAGAGCAATAGTTATATTGTTTTTGGAAAAACAGTGGCAACACCGCATAATTTGACTATACAATAATATATCGGTGAGAGAAATCTCAAATAAAACGGAAGGGAATAATTTTTAATGAAAAAAATGTTCATGAAAATTAGCTTCGATTTACTTGTGCCAATTCGTTAATAAGCTCTAAACAAATTATATTGTGTAGGCGAAAATCTTCTATATACGAGGTGTGATCAAAAGATAACCGTTATATTCATCTTTTCGTGAGATACGTATGTTCGATGTTCGCATTTTTTTTTTTATGTTGGTACACATACACTATCAGAGAGGTTGCTGATGATGTTGGCATATCGTTCGGCTCATGCCAAGCAATTTTTACGGATGTTTCAGGCATGAAACGAAGATTGTTCCAAAATTGCTAAATTTTGAGCAAAAACAACGTCGCATGGACATCGCTCAGGAGTTGTTTTTGGCGAAAAACAAAACCGTTATCATGCCTCAACCACCGTATTCACCGGACTTGGCCCCCGCTGACATTTTCCTGTTTCCAAAACTGAAGACACCGATGAAAGGAAAGCGTTTTGCTACGATTGAGGAGATAAAAGAAAAATCGAAACAGGAGCTGTAGGCGATACCAAAAAAAGCGTTTCAGAAGTGTTCGAGGATTGAAAAAAATGCTGGCATAAGTGTATTATATCTGAGGGGAATTACTTAATTAAGGGGACAAGATAGTTATTGATGAATAAATAAATACTTTATTTTTTGATCACACAATAACGGTTCTTTTTTGATCACACCTCGTATATAAAACAGGATGTGTGTATGTATGTAACGTATGGACTCCAAAACGGCTGGGCCGATTTTGATGAAATTTTGAGGGAACCTTCAGAATATTCAGGCTTGTGACACTGTGAAGTCTGATTTTTGATTTTCGGGCTGTGGGCGGAAGGGCGTGGCAAAATCCAATTTTCATATTGTACCACCAATGACATATGAATATATTTATTTTACACTTCCTTCAAAACATCCGAAAGTACATCATTGTTCCTTTTGCACGATTAAAGTTTACTAAAATGCCACCAAAAAAAACAGCCATTGCTAAAAAAAACCACTGTAACACGGAAGCAGAGGCAAAGAAGAGCCGCTGAATCAGCTGAGGAACGCGAATCACGTCTTCAGGAAAATCGCGAAAGGGCATATACGTCTAGAGCTGCTGAGACACCCCAACAGCATGTCGAAAGACTTGCTGCCAATCGCTCCCGAATGGCTGCATTTCACTACAATAGGGACGATGACTACCGCAATCACAAGGACGTAGTGATTGGCGCAATGAACAAAGTTTGCTTACATTGTCGTGCTCTGAAGTTCACTAAGGAATCCCCGGGAATGTGTTGTTCGAACGGTAAAGTTGAGCCGCCTGAACCCCTACAAAGTTACATTTCTAGAGCCAATCCGATTTCCGAGCACTTCCTTCAAAACATCCGAAAGTACAACTCATGCTTTCAAATGACGTCCTTCGGAGCAACTAATATCATCAACAACGCCGGTTACATGCCCACCTTCAAAGTGCAAGGCCAAATCTAACACAGAATTGGATCGTTGTTCCCACTTCCCAATGATGATGCCAAGTTTCTCCAAATTTATTTCACTGGCAATGAAGCTACAGAAGTTGAACAGCGTTGCGCAATCAGTACTGAAGTCAGACAGGAAATCGTTGAGTATTCAAGCTATGTTACACGAACACAACAGCCTCATCCGTCTATTCAAAACAGCCCTAGACCAGATGCCTGCAGATGATTATACGGTTGTGATAAGAGCTGACAAGACACCGGCTGATGAGCATGAGCGGCGCTTCAATGCACCGGTGATAGGTGACGTCGCAGTTGTTATGGTCTTCTTCTTCAGTTGTTTGGACTTCGAGCGACGCGATATCATCATCCATCGCCGGAATGCAAGTGTTCAACGCATTGCGGAAACTCATCGATCGTATGATGCACTACAATATCCAGTGCTTTTTCCATGGGGTGAGGATGGGTATCAATTCAATGTAATGCAGATGAACCCCAACTCAAATGGAGAGTCGACAAAAAAAGTTTCCTGTATGGACTTTTATGCCTATCGCCTTATGATCAGGCCAAATGAATGTAATTATTTGTTGAAATGTCGTGAAGTCTTCCATCAATTCATTGTCGACATGTATGCGAAAATTGAAAGTGAACGTCTGCTCTTCATTCGGTTGAATCAGCAAAAGCTACGCGTCGAAGAATATGTCCACTTGCGTGATGCGATCGCCAATGATGGAAACGCTGCGAATATCGGCCAAATGGTGATCTTGCCAGCGACATACACAGGCAGTCCGCGACACATGCATCAGTACGCTCAAGATGCTATGACATACGTGCGCAAGTATGGCCGGCCAGACCTCTTCATCACTTTCACTTGCAACCCAGCATGGAAAGACATCCCCGACCTTTTATTTACCGGCCAAAGTTCAACACATAGACACGATATCCTCGCCCGAGTATTGAAACAAAAGTTGACAAGGCTGATGGATGTCATCACCAAAAATCACATATTTGTCGAAACTCAGTGCTGGATGTACTCGGTTGAATGGCAGAAGCGAGGCCTGCCACACGCCCATATTTTAGTCTGGCTAAAGCAAAAAATCATGCCAACACAAGTTGATGACGTGATTTCCGCAGAACTCCCGAATCCCACAGCAGATCCTGTTCTATTTGAATCAATCCGAAAACACATGATCCGCGGGCCTTGCGGTGAACTGAACACAAATTCGCCTTGCATGAAAGAAGGCAAGTGTACAAAGCGCTATCCACGCGAGCTGCTCCAAGAAACTCAAACAGGAGGCGATGGATATCCTCTGTATAGGCGAAGAAAGGTAGATGATGGTGGATAGACAACTACAATTAAAATGCGCAATGTAGATGTTGACGTCGATAACAGATGGATCGTGCCCTACTCACCGCTGCTTTCAAAAATGTTTGATACCCACATCAATGTTGAGTACTGTAATTCGGTGAAGTCGAACAAATATATTTGCAAATACGTCAACAAAGGCAGCGACATGGCAGTATTCGGGCTTGCCAATCAAACTGACGAAATCACGCAATTCCAGATGGGGCGTTACATCAGCAGCAATGAAGCAGTTTGGCGTATACTTTCATTCAACATCCACGAGCGATATCCAACAGTTCAATATCTAGCTGTTCATTTGGAAAATGGCCAGCGTGTTTATTTCACCGAGCGAAATGCTGAAAATAGAGCCGAACAGCCGCCACACACCACTCTCACCGCTTTCTTTGAATTGTGTGCAACCGACAATTTCGCCAAGACTTTAATATATCCTGAAATTCCCAAATATTACACTTGGAACACGTCGTCGAAGAAGTTCATGAGAAGAAAGCATGATGCGATTGTCGCAGAATATGCTGGTGTGCATTCTTCTCATGCTTTGGGACGTGTCTACACCGTTCATCCATTGTTATTGCATACGATCAAAGGTCCAACATCATTCGCCGCCTTGAAAACCATCCATGGAAATGAATGTCAGACTTATAGAGAAGCGTGTTTCCGATTGGGCCTGCTTGAAAGTGATCAGCATTGGAACATAACGCTAACAGAGGCGTCACTCACGTGTCACCCAAAACAAATACGCACTTTGTTTGCGATAATTTTAACAACATGTTCACCATCTAATTCACGAGAACTGTGGGAAACGCATCTCGAAAGCTTAGGTGAAGACATTCTCAGGCAATCACGCGCAACTTATCGTAACCAGGAGTATTCGGACGAGATTTTCAACCAAACTCTACTGCTGATTGAGGACATGTGCATATCCATCAACAACAAAGTCCTTTTTCAACTTGGAATGCCGGCTCCGATACGGGACATAAACAGTGTTCAAGACAGAGACCTGGTGCGAGAACAGCACTTCGATGTCAAGCAGCAACAACAATATGTGGAAACTCAAACAAGACGGTTGGTTGATGATCAAAAAACTGCTTACGCAAAAATCATGCAACGGGTAACAAACGGAAATGGCGGACTTTTTTTCCTCGATGCACCAGGAGGAACAGGCAAAACATTCCTCATCAATTTAATATTGGCGTCGGTTCGAATGCAGAATTGGATTGCACTCGCAGTGGCATCATCGGGAATTGCATCAACGCTATTGGACGGCGGACGCACTGCACACTCAGCACTGAAACTTCCATTGAATTTGAACCAGGCAGAAACACCAACTTGCAACATCAGCAAAAACTCCTGCATGGCCACAATCCTTAAGACGTGCAAAATTATCATTTGGGACGAATGCATAAGAAATTGCTCGAAGCGCTTGATCGGACTCTACGTGATTTTCGAGGAAACAACCAACCGATGGGAGGCGCTCTTATTCTTCTTGCTGGTAATTTCCGCCAAACTTTGCCCGTTATTCCAAGATCAATGCCCGCAGATGAGCTGAACGCATGCTTGAAAGCTTCATATCTTTGGAACCCGGTCGAGAAAATCACGCTATTGACGAACATGCGTGTGCATTTGTTGCAAGACCCGTCTGCCCAAACATTCTCAAAACAACTTTTGGACATCGGAAATGGAAAAATTCCAATTGATCGCGCCACGAACGAGATTTCGTTCCCGCCTAACTTCTCTCAAATGCAAATGAATATTCAAGCCGTTGTCGACAAGGTATTCCCAAGTCTAACAACCTCCTACAAAAATCCGGATTGGCTGTGCGAACGTGCAATTTTGGCACCAACAAATGATTATGTCAACAAGCTCAATGAGCAAATTCAATTGAAACTGCCCGGCAAAATAATCAAATACAAATCAATCGACACAGTAATGGATGAAGAACAAGCCGTCAATTATCCCACTGAATTTTTGAATTCATTAGAACCACCCGGAATGCCACCGCATGTACTAACATTAAAGGTTGGATCACCGGTAATTCTAATTCGCAACTTAGTTATGCAACGGAACCAGATTGACCATCAAAAACTGTTCACCAAATTTAATCGAGGCAACAATCATCGGTGGCAAATTCAAAGGCGTACTTATTCCACGAATTCCGATGATTTCCAACGTTTTACCATTCCAATTCAAGCGGCTCCAATTCCCTTTGCGTCTTGCCTTTGCTATTACCATCAACAAAGCACAAGGCCAATCATTGACTATTGCTGGCTTAATTTTGGAAAATTCATGTTTTTCACACGGCCAGTTGTATGTGGCTTGCTCCCGAGTTGGCACGCCAAAAAATTTAAACGTTTTTACACCAAATAAAAAAACAAAAAACATTGTTTATCCGCTGGCCTTAAGATGAAGTAATAAATAAATATAATTTCCAATTTGCCTTATATACATGTGTTTCTTTTTTGATTGAGCCCATATCTACACCATATGTAAGTTATTCTGTGAAAAAACTTTATGATAGGTATTCCATGGATTTTTATTTAAAGGCCGTAAATTTTATTAAAAGCTCTATTTAAATCGTGTGGTAATACAACACTAATGTTTGCTTAGGGCCAGCAACGCGGACCGGGTCAGCTACTACTGAATAAAAATGTTTTCTTCCAAATTAAAGAGATCGCTTGTTTCCCGCAAACTTCTTAATGTGCACCAACTTGTATTTTTTTCTTTATCCTTAATAATAGAAGTAAAATATGCCTATACATTTTGGTTATTCATTTTCACTGAAATGAACAACACAAAACTGAACATATGATTGTTTGTTACCTCCTATTTAGCAGTCAACAAAATTTACCAAGTAACATTGAACTCACAATACGAAATAGTAACAAAATTTACTGAAAGTTAAAAGGGGACCACAATAAAATTCGGAATGGGAAGTATGGACGCAAATGACGCAGAAATATGCATAAGTCAAAAATAAATCAAAATAAAGCTAACATTGATATGTTCGAGAGATTCATAAATCTAACGTCTCACATTAATAAAGAACAAGGAGCCATTAACATACACTTAAAAACTACGAATGGTATTAAACACAATGAAAGAATATTTCATTAATTTTATTCGGACATAGTATGAGTACGAATAAACAGTATGTATAAATATAACAAATATAATATTATATTCAACATACCAAATTTGGTTACTAGAAGTTACTGTGTTTTTATTATGCCGCTTTCTGTAAAAGGAACCACAGAAATTATAACTGAACCATCTAGAACTCAAAATGAACAAAACAGTACTTTGACAAAGCATCCCCCAAAATCGAGACCTAATAAACAACGGAGTGGTCAATTGTGACATGAAGAATGTCGGAATTAATTCGAACAATTTTCCTACCAGAAGAAAACTTAATTTTATAAATCTTCAGAATACTCTAATAACATCTACTTATAGTAAAACAACCTATAAGGGTGAAGGCGTTACGAACGTAACCACTTAACCCAACAATAAGCGTATTTTCAATATCTGATTCTTTTAGGGGAATCTGATGGATTCCATCCTCTTATATCACCATTTCAGAATTGATTCACTTGTTTTTCGACTTCTTCCTTACGGGACATTTGATAAGGGTAATTTTTCGTATTGACCGGGGGAATCTTTTTACGAGTTCGAATTTCTCCTTCGACCTGAGTTAACGTCTCGTCTGGTTCCGAGAATAAATTTGGAAAAAGGTTTAAATTAAAATCCATAGAAAAGGCACCAGCAAAAGAAACATCAGGATATTGAAAAGCAGAGTAATTTTAATAATTTAAGTAAATCTGCAAGTGCACCATCAATTGATACTAGTATTAAAGATGTTAATGCAAGTTTTAAAATATATGAAAAAATACCATGTATACTACATATTTCAAACGTCTTTCCAAAGCGTAATAAGAACGGATCAGCTAAGGGTATCTCATCATTTTAAGCGAAGACTTAATATTAGCTTTTAATATTGGTGGAATCTACGACAAAAAGAAGCTGAAAGATCAAGAAATCTTTATAACGTGATCATGGGCAATTTTTAAAATAATATTAAATAATTGTATATTCTAATTAACTATATTTGATTACATTGCTTCCAGTTGCGATTGGGTCGCTTGCCATAGTTGCCAGATGCAACTCACGATGTCAAAAAAAGCAATTCCACAAAATGTCCGCTAAGAAAAATGGGTATTCGACATCCGAATCAAGAGCTGATTTAACACATTATTAGCTTATTCGTAAAAATTATTATTCATGTACGAGTATAATTCAATGGAAACTTATTTCCTTCAATGTAAAAGTCAATGGAAACTTCTTTCCTTCTATATAAAACTTTAACCTTTCAAATTTTATGGTGGTGGCGTTATAACTGTCCAAGTTTGGCCAAATAGTTCTTCATCGTTGAAGTAACTTAAATAAAAAAAAATATAAAAAAAATAAAAACACACTTGATTTATTTTCTTTCATCGCTACTACCATTATTATTGATTCAATAAAAACTATTACCGCGTGGCACAAAACCACGTGCTCCCACAATGTAATAACTCCTCCCCCTCTTAAGTTCGGAGCGTCCCTGTTCCGATGGGCTTTGTAAATTCAGGTGTTTTTTTTTAACATAGTGTATATGTTCCTTTTGTTCTTCTTTTTTTTTCTTCTAAAAAAATATATTTTCTATACAACTTTCTAATAGTATTGCTAAAAAAAAATAAAGTAAATATAGTAAACTACCTTCAATTAATTTTTAACTATCTTTGTATTTGTAAATAGAGTTATATTAAATTGTAATGCTACTTGTAATAGGAATCTATATAATTTGTATTTACGAGTATATAACTCTAGGAATGGAGAAAAAAAATATGTGCTTAATTTCATTACTAATTTACTAAACTCATTTTACTGTTGCCAGTAGATGTAGTTAAATTTGCCAGTATAAGAGGATTTTATTATTAAATTGCAGAAATTTAGCTCGGAAATAGTAAACGTTGCCAATTAATTTTATATTTGTAGTGATAGAAGCCTATCTTAAATTATCTTTGTGCACTTTTTAGCCATTTATTAACACAGTTGTTCCTAAATCTTGCTGCTTTGCTTGAATTTAGGATATCTTTCCGAAAATTTTTATTATATCTGTAGGCTAGCATTTACGGTCGAATGTATTGGGTTATTATATTTGTACGCTGCCCGTGAAATTAATTCTTGAGTGTCAGTTATATTCTGTTCTGCTTTAATACATCGTGCAATTTCTGTAACCTTTCTATTTGGCCATTATTTTTACTATGTAATGGTGGTATACAAACTTGCTCTATTTCGAAGTGATATTTCAATAAATTGGCGACGGTATTTGATTGGAACGATTTTCCATTATTATAAATAAGAAGTTTAGTTTTTCTGAATTTGTTTAATAGTATTAGCAATGCATTTTTAATATCAATCGTTGATCTGGATTCTATCCGAATTTGTGTGTGTAAATTTAGAAAATGTATGTATAAGAAGTGAAATTTGTCTACCGAAAATATATCTATGTGATGGATTTGTCCTGGATATTCCGGAATAAGTGTTTTGCCTATATCTGGTTTTGATGGTTGTCTATTGTATTTATTTTTCATACAAATTCTATAATTTTTAGCTATTGTTCTTAAAATCTTTTTCGTTTCAGGAAAAAAATATTATCATTTGTTTGTAGTTCTCTTGAATTGAGCGGTAGGCTCTATTATGTTCCATGGTACCAGCTTCTTGATCGTCTGCTTTTTAAGGTATATTACCAATTTTTTGGTATGTATGAATTTTACACCTAAAGTTTCCAGGTCGCAACAAAGGCCATTAACTACATTTGAATTATATTTTTTCGGATTGTGGCAAAAACAATTCCGCGCTGTTAAAATTTATGGTATTTCTAATTAGTTTTTAGTATAAAATACCAATTGGGCTTTGAATTGATTGACTGGATTTTGTATTGTTTCGATGACAGCTGAAAGAGAATTTTCGCTGTGAACTGTCTTCATTGAGACGCCGAGGCTATGAATGAACTGGCGAGAAAGCGCATCAGCAAATATTTTGGTGCAAAGGAGTTAATAAATGCTGTCCATCTTTTAATGTTTGAGTTAGGATTTCTGTGCGATATAGCAAATATCAGCGGCTGATGGTCGGTAAAAATGTGGATATTTTTTTTAACTATAGTGGTCTTAGTTTTTGGAATGCCCAGACTATTGCCAGAAGTTCGCTTTCATTTGTGGCATAATTTTCCTCGGTTTTGGATAATGTACGAAATATCATCGTTATACTCGTAGGTGTAACATTTTGTGACAGTACGACACCTAAAGCCACATTTCAAATGGCGTAGAGTAATCCGGTTGTTGAAGAAGGACGTCTTCTGAAGTTAGAATGTTTTTAAGTTTTTTTAAAGCACCTATTGCATCTTTATCAGGAGAAATATTGATTCTTTTTTAATATCGACTTCTCACGTGGCCATTGTCTCCTCTTAAATATTTTTTAAGGGGTTTGGATATATGCGCATTGTCCTTTATAAATCTGCATTAATAACCAGAAAGACCCAAAAAAGAATGTAAAGATCTTAAAGACTTTGGTTCTTGATAATTTTCGATTCCCTCAATTTTACTAGGACACGTTCTAAGGCCTTTCTGTGAAACGGTGAAACCTAAAATATCAACTTCTTCTTTAAAAAAACTACATTTTTCTGTGGATACGCGCATCCCTGCTTTTAATTTTTTTAAATATGGAATCAACTTTGAAGTGAGAATTTTCATCAGCTGATAAAATTATAATGTCAACGTAAACATGGCATATTTTTCCGATAGCTTCCCGCAAAATGTCGTCTATGGCCCGTTAAAGTATGTTTGGTGTATTAGTTAAACCAAAGGGCAATCGACAATTCGATTTAATTGTTAATAAAATTTGCAGCTGATATTGGGTAAGGATAACTTTTTGAGTAAATTTGTTTATCAGTTACGGTATCTATTGTTGCTATTATGTTTGTGTTATATGGAAGCGTTCTATTGGGGTTGTCAACTGAATTAAAATTACATTGTTTGAATGATTCTATACTGTAAGGGGGTACAATCTTCTTCGTTTTAGCCATGTTTACTTATTTTCACCGGAAAAAATTGAGTTTCTCTTTTTCAGTTTTATGGAGAATGAGTCCAACTTGTGTGTCGATTTTTCCTTCAATATCCTTTAACAAATCTTTTCTTAAGTTTCCATCAAAAGTATAAGTGCGGTCAAATATAAAAGGCGGCAATGGTTCCTGGAATATTGATTCTACATTTTTCTGAAATTTTATTTACTCCACTTATGGATCTCAATTGAAAGGGTTTATCTAATGGGGTTATGCCCTTTAGACATTTATATTTCTTAATATCGTTTTTCGCTGTTCTCGTATCTATTAAAATATTAAGAACTTGCCTGTTGCCGTGGCCACTTAGTAGCTGGGTGATATAGTGGTATAGTTCCCCATGTTTTCTTGTTATCCATGTTGTTATGCATGGGATCAGCCTGAAAGCCCATCTGTCTTTGTCTGTTTGCTCCCATCTGTGTTGCCACTCCGCAATGGTATTGGCTCTTTCAGCAAGTCAATGGGCGGTTTACTAGTTTTGACCCCAATTGCTTCGTCCGATGCAGCATGGAAAGCACTAGCCACCCTTAGCGCGCTGGGTCTATATGCTGACTGTATGCATTTGGTGTATGTTTTCACTCTAGTGAAAACATACACACACCACCCCATATTGGGGCGGAATACTGTATGATGGAGCTCGTTACCGCTGATAGCAGCTTCGGTTGGCTTGAGCGTGGGCCGCCTATATTCGGCTCCAGGAGTGTGATCCCCATGTACTCGGGTAGCTTTTTCTCAGACTGCATTAATATGCTCTTTGAACATGAGCCTGGAATCAATCAGTACTCCTAGGTACCGGAGCTTTTGTTGAGATATAATTTGATGTGGAAATCTCGCTTATCTTTTCTGGTACTCAGTAGCACTGCCTCTGTGTTTTGAACTGCAAGTTCTAGCTTTCCCCTGCTGAGCCATTCTCTCACACACACACAATTGCATCGTTGCATCTCGTCAGCAGCGTTTGGATGTGGTTTGCAACCGCCACCACAGCGATAGCTTTTAACGCCAAATGCGGCATTCCTGTCAGCCATTTTTCCCAATATAACGAGTAAGTCGCTGATGGTAACCGCTGGTATTTGGAGCCTGTCTCTGATTGTGCATTATATCTGCCTGTGGGATAAATAGCCCCTTATTGGCCCCGTTAACATACTCCTCCTGGCTGCTACCATCTCTTCATACCACCAGTAAACTGGCTTCCTGAAGTACCGGCTTAACAAACATGGCTTTGGCGCATCACAGGCTTTGCTGAGCCCGTTGGTGACATATTATATTATGTTCTGGGCCATCTCCGTGTTGATATACTCTTCTCTTCAAACCAGCTCAAACAGTTCCACATCAAAGTACTGCAGCTTTTCGTCTGCGCCCGTTTTGTATTCCGTTGTGCAGCGTCGTCCACTTCGATAACTATCGGGAAGTGTCGCTGTGCGTGTAGATGCTGCGGATGGACCATCGTGCGACGCGTGCAACGGTGTTATGGGAGAAAGTCAGGAATATTATGGATCTACCCCTGCCGGTGTCGAATGTGTGTTGACCGCCTTGATTGAGAAGGGCGAGGTTCAAGGGCGCCAGGTACTCCTCAGAGAATCCTACCACGCCGGTTTGTACGCGTGCTTCCCCAAATCGTGGACCAAGCATTAAAGTGCCCACCGATTGCCACTGGAGATTTCCCCCGATCCTCTTACACCATTGTTGTGAGCATGCGTTCGAAGTCGTCTATACTCATGCTACGCGGGGCATAACAGGAGAAGAAATATAAGAAGTCGAGGTTGACCCAGGTGTAGTCGTTATTTCTGGTTGCCATTTTTTGCTGAAAGCACCTGCTATTTAGAGCCCAGATAGTTGTCTTACTGCTTAGAGCCTTCATTATAATAGCTTAACACGAAATTTGTCGCTTTTCTGCATGCAGGATATTCTGACATTTTACCCCTAAACTCAGGTAGCGACTTGATCAAACCTAGATCATTACTTTGTACACCTTCGACTATTGTTACTGGCTTACGTTATTCTATTTCTTTAGGTATAATACTTTGAAGACTCTGAGTTAATTCTGCAATATGTTTGACTACTTCTACTGCGGATTCCACTAATCTTATTACTATATTTTGATCCATTTTTTTCACAAAAAACAAAAGTTTTCAAAAAAATTTGGCAATTGTATATATGTAAGAAAGAAAACATTGATTTAATATAAAGATTGATAATGTCTATTTGATTAATATTTAAAAGGGTTAAGAATAAAAAAGTATAAAAAGTATTAAAAATAAATGCGTCGATCACGGACGGCTGACGACTGATTCCTCTGACTGCTGACAACTTACTGCCAGTTAAATGAAATGTGGGCATCATTCAACGGCGACAAAATAGGGATGCCACGCTATGCAAATTGGATAATGGCATTTTACATATATACACATTTACTCTTAAGTATTCTTCTGCAACAAAGGATGTTCTGGTGTATTCAACAACAAGGTATTGTATGATATATGATCAATTTCTGCTGTTGACTCTATATTCATTATTTAATTTAAACGTTTTAGAATATTAAATATTTTTAGTTTTTTCCTATATTTATTAAGTTTACTCATTATTTAATTTAAGTGTTTTTAGAATATTAAATATTTTTAGTTTATTCGTTGAATTTCATGTTGGGGGCCAGTAAATGTAAAAGTCAATGTAAACACTTTATTTATTTTCATCCATCACTGCTACCACTATCACTGACACTAGGTAGGTAGGTAGGAGTGGCCGCCTAGTTTGCCAAAAGCACACTTGAGCACACATAATGGCCCATTGTGATACCACGGTGTGGCGCCGTTCAAACACTGACTAAAGTTCCCATACTTGGGATGGTGATAGTCAGCGCAAGGACAGCGCCTGGAAAGGCACGACTCCCCCGTCATGTTTCAGGAAACCATCCTGATACTTCGATGAACCTGGCTATGCCCCTAATATTAATGGATGACAGCTCTGTCAGGCTTGTAAGAAATGGGGCACCAAAGGTGCGAATTCTTCTTCTGCTCAAGGATGGGCATAAGAGGTGGGAAACCGTCTCGCCCTCCTCCTCGAAACCACAGCCTCGGCAAAAGTCATTTGAGGGTAGGCCCAGTCTTTCTGCGTGCTGTCCCATTATGCAGTGGCCGGTCAAAACCGACACAGTTGTCGACATGGATACGCGATCAAGTCGAAGAAGTTGATTGGTTCTGTTTTTGTCCATGCTTGCCCAAGTTAGTCTAGCCGTGTGGCAGGATTCCTCGTTAGCCCAGGATTTGTAGGCGTCAGCCCGATATTTCCGTTTGATTTCGAGCTTGGCTGTTGCCAGTGGAATGCCGATGTTTACAGAGGGGTGAATGTCGCGCATTAGCGTGCCTGCCTTGGCAAGCTCGTCCGCCTCGCAGTTTCCCGGGATTTCGCTGTGTCCGGGAACCCAGACTAGGTGCACCCGAGAGTAACTTGCGAGCTCATTTAAAGATGTTCGACATTCATGAACTAGTCTTGATGTGGCCGTGGAGCCAAAAAGAGATTTAATGGCGGCCTGGCTGTCTGAGAAGATAGATACGTCAACAGCGCCGATATCACTACTCAGCATCCATTTGGCTGCGTGGTAAATGGCCATGACCTCAGCTTGAAAAACGCTGCAATGGTCTGGGAGACGTAGGGAGATGTTTAAGTCCAGCTTGTCGGAATAAATACCGCTGCCGACTCTACCTCCAAGCTTGGAACCGTCGGTGTAGATTTCGACTGTTTCACCGACGATTCGGTTTTCTGAGGTCCAGTCGCTTCGACTTGGAATAGTGAGGTCGAATTCCCTGTTCAAATCGGGATAGACCGACATATAATCGATAAAGTTGGGGACACTGATTCAGAATTGAAGCATGGCCTGTCAGGGTTATGCGCCAGTGCGAAAGAGCATTAAGTCTAATCGCTGTCAGCTTGGCTTGTTGCTTAACCAGGATCCCCGAGGGGAGCCAGTGCAGCATGGCAAAAAGGGCTTTCGTAGGTGTGCTACGAAGAGCGCCAGTGATCAGTAGAGCAATGGATCTTCTGATTTTATCAAGGGGTTTGATATTACAGGCTTTTTCGAGAGCTTGCCACCAGAGGACCGACCCGTATAACAGGTTTGGTTCAACGATGGCCGTGTAGAGCCAGAGCACGACTCGAGGACGAAGTCCCCATCGTGCACCAACTGCTCTTTTACAGCAGTATATAGCGCATGTTGCCTTATGTGCCCTCTCAGCTAGATTGGCTTTCCAATTAAGCACTAACACTAACTATTCGTAATTTTTTTTTCTCATTATTCAAATTAAAATTTCAATTTCTTTATTTAATATTATATAAAAATACAAAGTTTATCAAACTTAATATTAAAAGATTATGTTAATATCCATTAAGTTCAGGTTAATTTTTCATATTAATATCTAATTTACTTATATTGATAAGGAAAAGTTTTTATTAAAATTTTAAAAAAACCACACAATTATATTTACTTATTTTGAAACTAAGAACTAACTAACAATAATAAATAAACCTAAAACTAAAAATAAATAAAAATATATACAGATTGTGTCTCACTGACTAACATTATAAGATAATTTGTTTTTGTTTCTGCTTCCTTTGTTGTAGTACAACATTCTACTAGTGTTGTTGAAGAAGCCATTTTCGTACATCGGCCGGAACCATCTCTGTGAAATATATTTGGGCTCAGTGTGGAGGCTCGACCTATCTTTAA
The DNA here is from genome assembly GCA_920105625.2 of Clusia tigrina. Taxonomy (NCBI): domain Eukaryota; kingdom Metazoa; phylum Arthropoda; class Insecta; order Diptera; family Clusiidae; genus Clusia; species Clusia tigrina. Next base: position 376,401,397 of record OV050030.1, read on the forward strand.
AGACTTTTTGGAGAAGTTTATTAGAAATTAAATCAACTTTCACCGAAAACCTGTAGCCTAGTTCGATGAGGTGTCTGTCAATTCTTTGAAGTCCTACAATTCTGTAGAGCGCTTTGCAGCAGGTATATATGAACCTACCGAGTTCGTCAAGATGTCCTCTATTACCCAAAACATATCTGAGACTAACTATACTTCGCCCCCAGAAAGCTTAAAACTTCAGACTAATCCGAGTTGATTTCCACACAATAGCTCAAGTAATATTCACTCAAGACCTCCAAATACTCATTGAGTAGGCATGACATTCGACAGCTACCACTTGTAAAGACGGCGATGTTATCGGCATATGCGACTATTTTTATTGGCTCTTCTTGGGGTCCAAAAAGTGAATATTGTAGAGATGAGGTGCAAATATGGACCCTTGGGGAACACTTGACACTATTCTATTAAGCGATGAAGAACCCTCACCGCAGCTTACTTTGAAGAAACGATTTTTTAAGAAGCTCTTCAAGAATTTGGTCAGATTGTCATTGATCCCCTAATTCATTAGTTGCACAATCAACCCGTTAACAAATACGAAATCAAAAGCCCTTTTCATGTCAATAAATACTGCCACTTTCTTCTATTTAAGGTGGTAGCGCCACTATCCGAAAAGTAAAGTAGGGGGTGTGTGGTGGAGTGGTGTTTCCGAAATTTCCAATGGAAGTTTTTGACAATAACTTTATCTTCGAGCTCATCCTCTAATTTGCTGTAAATGCATCTTTCGAAAAACTTTGAATTGCTAGGCAAAAGAGAAGTGGGTCTGTAACTTGACAAGTGCGAAGGAGATTTCCAGCTTTAGAGAGAGAAATTATGTTGGGTATCTTCCAAAAATTCGGAAAGAAGGAAAGGTTAAAACATTGATTGAAGAGAATTGCTGCAAACTGTGTAAATCTGTTTTTAGTTTTCCTGAGTATGTGGTTGGTGATTTGATCGAAACCGTAAGACTTCTTGTTGTTCAGTCTCTTCAGAATTTTTACAATTTCTGTACTGGTAACGAAATTTTCGTCAATTGGACTATTGTTTTCGCCAGTTGCTCTTTATTTGTTGTTGAAATTCACTATCGGTTGTAAGGAAGGTGAACGGAAACTTTATTCTCAATGGATTGTTTGCGGCTTTTTATCAATCGACTTATTGCTATCAGTGAAGGTTGACTTTCCGAAAGACGTCAGCTTTTGATGGTCATCTGAAATCTTAGAGCTATTTTCATCAGTGAGTGTGAATTTTGGAATGTTTCCTTATTCCGGCGATGTTTTTAATGTGGCGAAAACTTTTGTAGTCTAATTTAATAGAGTCCAATCGTTTTTCTCCTAATTGCATAAGCAATAATCTTTGTCAGTACCTGAATATCGGTACGTAAATAGACCTTGATGAGGTTGTACTTGTGTCGGAACCAGATTAGGTGAAGCTTGTTCTTATCTTCAATTATTTGCAAAATATGTGCGGGATAGGGAATAAAAAACCTGAATGATTGACATCCCTCCTAGGAGTGCTTCGCACAATATCTCGATCGAAGGCAAGATTCATATTTTCGATACCATTCTCGATTTTCCTTGGTATCAAATTTCTATTTGGGGGAAGAGTTACTTGGTCTAAATGAGATTCTAGAATGGAGTTGAAAACCTCACAGATCGTGTTGTTGTAGCCAAAGAATGTTTTGTTGTCTGGACGAATTGTATTGGCTCGTTTAACTATTATTTCTATTGCTGTGTGATAGGACGGATAATCAAGACATTTGGCAAAGTGTCCGCTATGTGTGTATTCGGTGTGATTCTAGTCTGACGCTATGAAAAAGTCAAGAAAAGAACGTGATGTAACCCGTGATGATAAGTGGGCTGTGAGGGTTTGAATATTATTAATTTATGTTTAAGACAATTCAGATAATACCAGGAGCAAATTGAATTACCCATTGGTGAATTATTGGTATCACCCCATAGTTTCTGTCTAGCGTCTCCTCCTAAAATAGTCATATTCATGGACCTCTGCGATTGCTGTGGTTGTGCAATCTTTTATATTCAATCTTTTGCCCTCCTTTAGGAAAACTTGAACACCCATCACTTAAAAGCCTATCTAAGATAGGAATAGGGATGGTTGAAAATTTGATGTTGTTTTTCACCAATATGGCTATACCTACATTCAGAGCAGCTTGTTTATCCTTCCGAACTAAATAGTAGTTTTTGAAATTTCGATGCAAGTTTAGTTTCACAAATGGACATAATGTCTGGTTTGTGTGTATTTAGGAACATATCTAACATATGGCGCTTTTCTAAACTTATAAAAAGATTAATTTCTCCGAAGCTCTGTCCAAAAACATTCTTACATTCATCATTGATAAATGGGAAACTGTTCTAATTGCTTGCCTTACTATCCGGAACATTCTCTACCATACTGTTCGGTATACTATGAGTCGGATTCACAGGTGTCTGACCAAGGACAACGTTCGAAAAAGATTGAAGTGGGTTTCTAAAGGTAGAAACGGACTGCCTAACAAATTGCCTTTTATTTTTTTGTTCTTCTTTTTTAGAAGCCTAGTTCTTTTTCATGTATTGATATTTTTTTTTTTAGAATTTGCGGTATTTCCTATTATCATACACAAAACACAATAGACTTGGTGACCTATCTGCTTTTTAATGGTCTCGTCAGTGAAAGTTTTCGTTAACACTTCAGTGTTTTGGTCTTTTGGGGGATTTTGCAATTCCCTGGATTTCACACAGCGGCAAGGCATGTTGCAATTACATAATAGCAACATGGTTAAACCTTTGACAGCTCTTACACTGAAGAATGCCATTTGATTTGAATCGGTGGAAATTCACCCCATTTTGGGTGCAAATATTTAATTTTTAAAATTTCAGTGACATCTGAAGAGCGATCAAACTGAACGAGCCAATTTGTTTGAAGTTCTTCAGTACCAGTGAAATTGGTTTTTCACATTTGGGGTTTTTTTTATTTATTTGGGGTGAATCTGAAATATTTCACTTTGTCTGATTCAAATACAGTTTTTACTTGTGTGTAGTCCTCAGTGCTTGTCACCTGAGCTATCGTGGAGTCATTGTTAAGTTTCGTAAAAAAAAAGTTTTTATGTTTAAGTAAATTGAAAATTTTCTAATTTACCTCTTTCATATTTGTGTTATGTATGATGAGTTGTGGCGGCTGCTCGTTCATCCTTTTTGCTTCAGTGTTTCTTTTGGTGATTATCTTTTACTTTTCCTTCATTGTTGTCTTCTTCCTTGTCGTTTGCTCGATACTTGGGAATTCTTCATCTAATATATATCTAATATACGAGTATATCTTCCTCTGGTTCCGTTGACAGCTCGGTTTGATTTTAGTCGCTCCTTCATTTCGCGGGTATACCGCGTCAGTTCTATTGTAGCGTACAACTCCTTCTCTTTGTTCTGCTGGCTGCCTTTTTTGCCTCCGTGCATTCATTGGAGCAAATGCCCTCCATTTTACGTTTCTGCAGATGATTGGAAGATTCATCCATTTCAATGCACATAAAATGGATGATCTCATCCGCTCTACGCATCACTTCGTTTGTGCATTATTGTTAAAAAATATTTTTATATTTAATTATTTCACAGTCCTTTTTTTAATTTCTTATTTTACAAGAAAATAAATTTTGTTTTATTATATTCTTATATTTATTTATATTTTTAGTTTCTTTTTTGGCAGTGCTCATCACTAAGAAAGATGTTCCCTGTTCACAATCCTCTGCGTGCTTTTTCTTCTTCTCATTATCTTTCTAACTATTCGTAATATTAAAAGCACACCTTAAGTACTTTTTACGAACGAGTTTTTCAAGTATTACTATTGATTGCTATTTGAAAAACTCGTACGCAAATCTCGTGCGGGGAATTTTTCAATTTTACTATTTCATAACTGGTGTAAACCAAACTAGTTAAATAACTACTTAAAAATTAACTACTTTGTAACTAGTTAAAACGAAACTAGTCAGAGACTATTCACATAAGCACTAGTATTGAACTAGTATATATCCTCTCCAGTCTCTTCATTCATTTTGGAAGCAATGGGTTCACTGAAGCAAAAATAATCATCTATATCATTGAAGTACCTTATGGTCTGTCCACGTAATTTTGCATTATTCTAATTCAGGCTCTTATTTATACCAAATATTATTAACGCTAATTGATTTAATTATTAACAGGAAACGTTCAGACTGGACGAAGCTCCAGTATACTCGTACTGTGAAAACTTTTCTACACACTACTTCCTCCATTATCAACAGCCACTCCGACACTAATCGTGCGGTTCACTCTATCACATCTCTCTTTAACTTTCCTGTCATATCAGCCAGCAATCCATTGATACCGACATGCAAATCCAAACTTCTATGATGGAACTCAGAGATTTCAAACCTATGAAAAGACTGTAGGAAACGTTTTAATTTTTTTGTAGCATCGAAAGCTCTTTCAAAGCTAACAGACTGCGGAAGATTCTCATTACAGCACCAAGAACTCTTGACGCTATACAAATTCCGATGTTGCCTCGACCGACTTTTGACGCGAGATCCTTGAGGTCTTATTTGACACTCACTTTCTAAAGCGAAATCTTTGCTGTCTTTGCGCGTTTTCATGTGACAAATTCTCATCCCCAGTGGCCCATCATTACATTTAATCACTTCAATTCTCCTGGGCTAGATGGTATCATTTCCACGGAAATCCAATATGAATCTAAACAGGTAATATCAAAACTGGAGCAAGTCTACATTATACTTCATGCTAAAATTGTCGATCATAAAAACTAGAGAAAAAAAGGCTCCTTATACTATGTCCACGGACTACATACCAATCAGTCTGACCTTTTTTCATTTAATAACTAAGGAAATGACTTTAGATCTTCATATCAGAAGCTTGACTATATCAATATATATACTATGACATGACTATATATACTATGACATGACTATACCAAAAGCAAGTCTGAAGAAACTGCGCTGTATGGGCTCATTGAAGTAGTAGAGAAATCACTTGTCAGTAAGGAATAAACACTTGCTGTGTTTCTAGATATCGAGATGGGTATTCAACAACTTATGCCCTGATCATCATTAAAGCCTTATCAAATCTTGATCTTGATTGGAATCTGATAAGATTCATAGGCCAACTACTCAGAACACGTATCATAAGCTCATCCAAAGAAACTGCTTAAATTGAAAAGATCGTTTAAAGATATAAACTTCAAGGTGGCATGTTATCAACTCTTATTTGGAATATGGCGGTAAAAATACTGCTAAACACATTAAATCAATCTGTACACAATCTGGAATGAACCTAACATAGTTTAAGTAAAAGTATTAAGTATTTAGGGCTTGTCCTGAATCCCAAACTCCATTGGATAACTAACTTACCAGAAAGGGTACGGAAAGTCTGCTGTGCTCTATATTACTGTAGAAAGGCCCTTGGAGCCTAATAGGGGCTTCAATCCCGAATTATGTCCTCGCTCAACTCCTTAGTGGTTGAGCAGAATTGTTTGGCGCTGTTTACTGGTTGCCAGCTAAAGAGACCTCGACTCTGCGTTCAAGAGATACTGCTTGGTTAGTAGATAGGCTAAAGCCGCAGGTGCATCTCTGAAGAAGAGGAAGATGAGTCCGCTCTTCATCTCACGTGTCAGTGCCCCTGGCTAGCTGGGAGAAGACATAAATTCCTGTGATCACCATTATTTAATGGTTTGTTTAAATGATCATCAATAAATTACGGAGCATAACTAGGTTTATATTGGAATCACTGGTTCCCCACGCTGTTGGTGCGCCGTTATGGTATGCTTTAAAGGTGCTTAAGTCCGCTTTCATGAAGAAGGCTGCCACTATAACCTAACCTAACCTAGTTAGAGCATTGTCATTCTAACTTCGCGATGTGCAGGTTGCAGGTTGCTTAAATGACGAAATTTACAGATAAATTAGTTCAAAATACAAAAAAACATTTATAAAAATAAATTTATTTTTTTGTATATTAATAATTTGTCCTTTGTTTTTAGCAAAGTCTCTTTAAAATCTCAATGATATATTTGTAAATAATTTATCCTGATAATTTTTAGTAAAAATTAGTTCAGAGGTTTAGTGAAATTTTCCTGTTCTCATCATTAATAAAACTTAATCACCATAATTTTATATTGTTAGGAAAGCAGAAAGATTTGTGCGATAAAAAATCGGTAATACGAACTGAGATGACCAACTGAAACGTGTTTGTGCAAAAAACAGTGTTTAATATTTGCCTTACATATCCTAAATATATTACCGCGATATTTTTTTTAATATAAAAGACAAATTATTGTATCAATAAAAAACGAATTTAATAAATCCAAACTCCAACAAAACTACACATTTAAGTTCCAGAGTCCTTAAACTGCATTTGCTTTGATTCCGGAGTGACCTTCCACCGAATGTTGAACAATATCCATTTCGACTTCTTTGACTTCTTCGTCGAAAATTTTTAAATCTTCTACGTAGTACCAAACACCACAGTCAAATATGGTGCCTATAATAATGAACAATGATGCTATACCATTCAGATTATACCTTAAAAAAATAATAATTATGTTTTTAGTAGATGACAAGTAATTTTGCTACATACCTAAGAGACTCTGAATCGTACAGCCAACAATTTCCCTTGTTTGTGCATGTCTTAGCCCACACTAAACACATGCTGTCCAAAATCCAGCCAAAAAATATAGAACTGGGTATGAACGTGAACAAGCACATCAGCATCATGCCAAAGCCCATCGCCACAGTCTTGTCCTGCTTCAGCACAGCACGCATCGCAATGAGTACATTGATGGCGCGACTAGTAGAAGCCAAAAAAGTGCAGCAGCACATCACTGCCAGGAAATTCACTAGTTGAGGAACACAATTAGCAGGACAAGCGCCAGATATGGCATGACCACCTTGTAATGCCTGTGAAACACAATAATATGATTTCTTCAATAATTCATCATAGTCCTATTACCACTTACGAGTACATCAGCATTTTGTGATGTGGTTGGCAGTGTGGTGTGCACATTTAAAGAGGCATCCCAAATCCTACTATTCCTTGGATTGATGTCGTAGTCAAAAATCTTTGCTACTTGCAAATCCAATTTTAATAAACGTTCATATGTTGGAATATTTGTAATATTACTGTTGGGTATACAGGAACAGTCATAGAATATCTGTGAAACGGTGCGCACATATTTACTATTGAGTAGGTCAGAAATTTTGTTTTTTAAATACAAAAATTGTTGTATTTTGATGTCTGCAGTTCATGCAATGATGCTGTGGTATACTAATTGAACATAAAGATTCGAATTGTTTTGTTTAAGTCACAGTTGCATCAATTACATCAAAAATTTTGTGTCAAATCAAAGAGTATTTGTGTTACTATGGAATATTTGCATTTTAATAAATAAAAAATTTGAAAAATTTAGTTTACTAATTCAATTTTAATGACATACGAATATGATTCATATTTATGCGTCCAAGTACAATATCACAGCTTATATAAAACACCCATATATTGTTCAATAATATATTTAATTCCTAGAAAATTTGCTTCAAACAGAGGCGAACTGTACAATAGGGGTGTCAATTTCCTTTACAAATCACAATAACAAATATGGAGAAATGGCGAATTTGTGTTCAATAAATACCAATCGTTCCGAGATATAAGCAGCAAGATTTTCTAGAGATTTTCATATGTGTCCGAAATTATGTGCCGACCGATTCGCATTTATGTATATCTTAAATGAATCTTATTGGCCCTAAATTTCTAACTTACATTTTAGAATACGATTGGATTTTTTATTTACTAAAAAATCAAATTAATTATGTTACAATTCCCACACCAATTTGTAGCTATTCAACTAATCGTAGTCAACAATTGTTTTATGGGTGCTTGGTGCCCCTTAGATGCATTAACGTTATCATAATTTGAAAAAGACTACTCGCCATCATTATACTAGTATTGCTTTAAAGCCAATAGCTACGAAAAAGCCAATTCACTTTATTGTGTATTTACACACGAGTATAATGTAACTTTTTCATGTGCCCATATTTGTTGCAAGTAGCAGATATATGATAATTCTGATTTGTTCAATTATTTACGAAAACAACGGCAAACTTTTAAACTGAATTATGTGAAGTGTGTGCTTAGAATTTTGAGTCCTTAGTCAGGCAAACCTAAAATAGAACGTCTACAGATAACTCCTGAATCCGCATATTCTTCGTTTTCGTATCTTTTGCCCACGGAATAAAATTAGTTGCTAAGACAACAAACCTTTTGACCGCTAGCATCAACCCGCTGCTCTTTGCAGCCAGCATGGCACGGGGAAATGTACGTCTTGTTGTTTTCATCACACACTGGCGAGTAGCGCACATAATCGCAATGGCAATTCGAATTGCAGGTGGCAGTACTTGCATGACTGCAAAGCGGAACAGTCTAAATAGTCTTATTATTTGAAATGAACAAAGATTTGCCACTTACTTGTTATAATTATTTACAAGCACGGAGTTTTCATTGCTCGGGCAGCCAATAAAAATATAGGACGCAATGCACACAACCGTCAAAATGCCAACTACCACATTCCAGGCGGCCAGGTACCGTGCGCAAGGTTTGTATTTCGAAATAATGAAACCTGGTATTAGCACGCCTGCGGCAGAAGAAGCAAATGGTACTAAACCAGTGGCCAAACTGTACAAATGAATAGTTAAAAATATTTACAAAATTTTGGTGGTAGTTGTACTAAAACTTACCCGGATATTGCTGCCGATTGTCGGTATTGTATCTCGATATATTTTGCTGTAAATATTAAATAAGGCGTGTAACCAAAAAAATAAAATATTCTTGCCAGATTGTTGCACATAAAAGGTTTGTTTGTGATCAGTCGTTCGAATGTATGCATCATATCTTTGAATGATCTTTGGGGCTCTACAACAGGTTCATTCTCCGTGGCCGTTATGAGATGATCACCCTCTAAGCCTATTGGCTTGTCTTGTTGTTCTTTGTGAGATTCTTGTAACATACGGATTCTTGCTGTTCTCGGCAATTCCTTTGGAAACATAGCATAAGCCACGGCAGATGCAAGAAATAATACACCGAGCACGTCCCATCCTATCCACCAAGCACCCAACCAACGTGGATCGTCGTTTGTTATGAAGGGACTTAGAAATGGTGCGATATAAATACGCAAACAAATGGAAGCCAAGCTATAACCAGCGACTGGGCCTAACATGTCCAGAAAGAACGATAAGCCTGAAGAGAAATTAAACATCGAAACATCTCTTTTAGACCAAAAAACTATTAACCAAAGCATATTGAACGACTTGTTACTATTTATTATGCACAGCAATTTTGCAGATCAATATTGCAGATCAAAATTAGGGAAACCCATTTTCTGTTTTAGGATTATTTTGGACAATGAAGTACATCGTTTTCTACACTTCATTGAAAATTTGGTTTGAATAAAATATTTGGAGTGTAGTTTTGGAACATAATCTCAGTGAAATGGCTGCACGGGAGTTCTCAATGTGTATTACTTCCAAATTGAGTCATTATATACGAGATATCTTATCTGTTTAAGAGTTTAGTAAAATCCTCTTCCAATTGTCGACTGAGACGCAAACGTGATTACATCTACTCAGGAAGTGGCGGTTATTAGGCGCATATTTATCATAACTCTATACATTTGGATGTTACAAATATTTATACAGTAATTATAATCTTTTGGATTTTTTAATTTACATCCACCGTAAAAAGTCCAAGCCAAGAAAATATAAGCACTCAAACCAATTTACTGAATTTTTGTTCGCCAGGAACTTTTATAAGTTGGAGACTGATCATAAATTCAATTAAATAAAATTGAGAATCTTGTAACATTTAAGAAATATTTGGGCAAGCATTTTAAATAATGGTAAATTTACATACTGCATAACAAATAAGTTGCAGTTGAATTTAGCTTAGTTCTTTGATTCGTGAGTAAATTATTTGTGTTTAGCTTTAAAACTCCACTTACTGAGTAATACAGGTGTTTTCGACTGGTTGGTATTATCGTCCATGTAAGCAATTCCTAGAGTATAATATAACGAGCCGCCAACACCAGATACAAAACGTGCAATAAATAATAACACCTGTGGTATTTGAGTGGCTCTTTCAACTTCACATTCATCATGACCATCTTCTAAACAAAGATCACTGCCTCTTCCTTCTGTCATAATTCCCATTGTACCATTTTTGTTGAAGTCTTCATCAAACTTCACTACCAAGTTCAATGCATCTTCACCTGGGCCATACATTAAGTGTAACATTGCACATATTATGCAGTATGCCACAATTGCCAAAAGTCCTGCATATTTAGAAGTAATAACATGCCATCAAAACTGGACATCTCATATAATTGGTTTCCTCACCAAAAGAAATCCATCTGGGCCGATGGCCTCTACCGGCATAATAACATAAGATCCCCGAGAACAGCATTTGACTTATATCTTTTCCAGTTGCAATGATGCCCATATTTCTCGTCGGTATTTTAAATCGCTTCTCCAGAGTCGTGATTGTGCCATTGAAATAAGCACAACTCATCGAAATTATGCATCCTACCAGTCCATAGAGAATTACATACGTTGTCGCAGTTGCAAATCTGAAAATATAATTAAGACCGTGAAACTGAACCACTATAAATAAATATCGAATTAAATGTTTCATTGGAAAATATGCAGCGAATCGGACTTACCAGAATGGAAAGATTTTGTACAGAAAAGAAGAGTAGAGTGGCCACAATTATATAGAAAACAAAAATGCTGAAAATATTTCATGCTGCGTGTTTAATATCCAGAACTGTTTCAAAGAAACCATCAATGAGAATTGATGAATGCAAATCGTAGTGGTTCTCAAAAGTCGCTTCAGCTTTAAATTATCTTGCACCATGTTGCAGGGATTAACACGTACATATACGAGTATACTCATATTTATATTTAAGGCGTCAGTCAATAATTGCTAGTTGGAAATAGAATAACCCAACAAAAAAACATAATTGTGCCAAAAGTTATTTTGTAATGCAGTCTAATCTGCGCAACCAAACTTTCATACGTTATAAACACATCAAATTAAATAGAAACGGCCTTTTTTACTATCACATCCCCATAGTTTAGATAAAAGTCGAATAATATTCCAAAACCCTCTCTGTACACAGTTCTCTCCTTTTAAAGTAAATATGGGTTATTTGATTTATAAACAAGCAGAAGTCTTTCAGTAATTGTATTATCAATATGACCCAGAGATGGGGTACAGTTTGGTTATTTGAGTATATAACTTGTATGGTCTGGGTTTTTTTAAAAATTGGGTAGAACACTGCGTTACCGCCAATGCCATCTTGTACAGAGTAATGATCAGCGGCTTTTTGCTTCCAAAACTAAAAACATTAACATCTGAAGTAATTGGTTAATCCTGAGAAAGCAGACACATTTGCTGCTTTCGAAACCAGCATTTGGTACGTCATTGGCGATATAGGACCGCAGTTGTTCGAAAAAGTGGTTGGAAATTTTTTTTCTCTAATACGATGAACCCCGCTTGTAACAGTAACAATTTATAGTTATACTAATTTTATTTACTTACTTTTGAAGAAACGGTCCTTTAAATATCCACAATCCGCAAGAAATATCTCCTAAATCATTTTTATCTATTCCGTTTGATCCTTTATTCTCGAAATGTGTTGGAGCAGACACTGCCGCTTCATTGTTGCCGAGTAACTTGCCTTCCACAACCAAGTTCTCTGCTACCATCTCAGAAGAGGCGTCATTTTTTGGTGAGTTTAGGCTTTGGTGCATGATTTTCAGAATGGTTAGAAGATAATCTAAACAATATTTCTGAGTTAGTAATTTTACATTGCTATCGCTTTTTAATTGAGATCGAATTTATATTTTTCCCTTTGGAATTGCACCTTTTTCACTGGAAAAACATTTCTTTTGCACCCGCGTTGTTTCTCAAAGCTTTCAAATGAAATTTGAGTAAGTACTCTAACGCGGAGTCAATGATATATAAATTGCATTGACCAGTCACCAAGTTCCATGTGCCACCGCTTCAGGTTCTCTGTTCATAATGCGGGCTCGTAGATTGATTAAATGAGCGCGTAAAAGCTTCTTATCTCAAATTAAGAAAACAATTTATTTTATTAGCTGTGTGAATGCGACTGTGTATTTTTATAAGACCTAGATAATTAACGTTAAGTGTATATTCCTGATGTAGATAAAATAAAACATTCAGCAAATCCATACAAGGGAGGGTCAATAACTCCGTGAATATATATAAAAGGAACATTCTATTCAGCAAAAAACGTTTTATTTTTCAACATATCTCCATTTAGCTCGATTACCTTCAACGTTTCTCCAATTTTTTGATTCCCTCCAAATATATAAATTTCTCGAGGCCCTCAAAATTGGCGTTTGTTTCATCGATGACCTCTTCATTCGACCCAAATCACTTACTGTCCAGCCATTTCTTTCTATTTGGAAACAGGAAATAGTTGCAGGGGACTAAATCTGGAGGGAGCAATAACTAACCGAATTCATGCAATCTTGCCATTGCGACTGCGGACTTGCGCCGGTGCATAGTCCTGGTGTGGAAGCGTACTTTTTTCCTCGCCAAATACGGTAGTTTTTGCTTCAAAGCGGCGTCGAATCAATCCAACAGCTCTGAATAATATCCGCTGGTGATCGTTTTACCCCTTTCAAGTTAATCAATGTGAATGAAATTACGTAAATCTAAAAAAACTGTTGCCATGAGATTGTTCGCCGACAGACCCTATCTTCTTAAATATATATCCCTGTGTTTTGTAAGGAGTTTTCTTAGACGTTGATCAGCTTCAGTTAGTTTTTCCTTCAATACGAGTGATTGAGCCCTTAGCCACTATTTTCTAATATAATTAATTATATAATATATATATATATATATATATATATATATATATATATATATATATATATATATATATATATATATATATATATATATATATATATATGAGGTGTGATCAAAAAAGAACCGTTATTGTGTGATCAAAAAAAAAAAGTATTCATTTATTCATCAACAACTATCTTGTCCTCTTCAATGTAATTCCCCTCCGATATAATACACTTAGGCCAGCATTTTTTTCAATCCTCGAAACACTTCTGAAACGCTTTTTTTGGTATCGCCTACAGCTCCTGTTTCGATTTTTCTTTTATCTCCTCAATCGTAGCAAAACGCTTTCCTTTCATCGGTGTCTTCAGTTTTGGAAAGAGGAAAGAGTCAGCGGGGGCCAAGTCCGGTGAATACGGTGGTTGAGGCATGATAACGGTTTTGTTTTCGGCCAAAAACAGCTCCTGAGCGATGTCCATGCGACGTTGTTTTTGCTCAAAATTTTGCAATTTTGGAACAATCTTCGTGTCATGCCTAAAACATCCGTAAAATTTGCTTCGCATGAGCCGAACGATATGCCAACATCATCAGCAACCTCTCTGATAGTGATTCGACGATTATCCAAAATCATTTTCTTCACTGCGTCAATGTTTTCATCGGTTGTTGACGTGCTCGGGCGACCAGGACGAGCATCGTCATTGACATCTTCTCGGCCTTCCTTAAACCGGTTATACCACAATTGAACTTGTGTTCTGCTCATAGTAGACTCGCCAAAGGCCACAGTCAACATTTCAAATGTCCTTGCGCATTTAATTTCATTTTTTACACAAAACTGAATACAGTTTCTTTGATCCATTTTTTTCGAATAGTACAAAATCGAAGAGCACACCAAAACACGACTAACCTTTTTATCTGTCAAAAACAAACTGACAATCCAAAATGGTTGGTTTTGCCAACATATATAACAGACATGTGTACCAACATAAAAAAAAAAATGCGAACATCGAACATACATAATTCACGAAAAGATGAAAATAACGGTTATCTTCTGATCACACCTCGTATATATATATATATATATATATATATATATATATATATATATATATATATATATATATATATATATATATATATAATTATATATATATATATGATAATATATATGCAACTAATTCCTCTTCGTATTGTAAAATAACTGTCACGTCCGGAGATACTGATATTATTATATATATATAAGTTAACACATCCGGCCAGGCATAGTTCACTGACCCGGTGATCATGGAATTCACAGTCAACGGTGCATGTTCAGCTACTTTTGCAACTTTGGCACAATTATGCTGCCGCCAACATTCCATGTGCCGACACCCGAAACCCAATCCGCTTTAACATAAGTGCTGCCCCAGCGATTATAAGTCAAGGCTAGGTTCATAATAAGAATATTTTGTATTTTAGTTTTTAGTCTGTTTTGAGCAATAAACTTGAATGGTTTACCCATAAATGAGTACTTAATTTTCGTGACATCGCACAAGATAAGTACAAAACATTAACTGGCGCCCATCGGTGGAGCAGAACTCACTCACCCAAACAAATCAACATCGTTGCAGTCACACGCAACTACAAAAACACAGCAGCAGCAACAACGGCTACGTGCTACGTGGAAAAACAACACGAAAAAACAGCAGCAGCAGCAACAAATAATCTTTCTAAGAAAAACCTTGAAAAATGTAAGTAGAGTGCTTATTTAAAAAAAAAAAAAGGAAAAGGAAAATAAAACTATAAATTCAGTGCGAGTTGTAATTGATTTTTCGAGTTTTTATTACGGCTAATTAAACATAAATCCATTTCATGAGTGATAGTGATATTGAAGTTGATAAATTAGTGGCGGATTTGAAAACTATACTTAGACCGAGTGAAATTCATCCGAAAATGTCATTTAATCAGTCCGATATGAAAACTCTATTAGAGTTCGCAGTTAATTCTGCACTTGAAAATCAAGCGAGAGTATTCGAGCAAAAGCTTCTAGAAATGGAAAATAAATTCCGTAGAACATTAGTATCCGCGCCAGAGGTGGAAGTTTTTACTGACGCTGTAATAACTCCCGGCGTAAAATGTGACGAAACACTAGACATCGTTAAATCTTTGCCTGATTTTGAGGGCAAAATCGAAACATATGTTTCATGGCGGAAAGCTGCGCATACCGCATATAAAATATTTGAAAATTATGTGGGAAGTTCCAAACATTATCAAGCCGTGGGTATAATTAGGAATAAAATCAAAGGCCCGCCGATATGGTACTGTCTTCATATGACACACCATTAAATTTCAAAGCAATTATTAATAGACTTGATTTTACTTACGCTGATAAGCGGCCAATTTACTTAATAGAGCAGGAGCTGTCTATTCTTCGTCAAGGAAGCTTGACAATAATTCAATACTATGAAGAAATAGAAAAGAAATTAACGCTCTTAATAAAGAAAACAATAATGACATATGACTCTGCCATAGCTTCCTCTCTTAATGAAAAATACAGAGCAGATGCACTGCGAGTATTCATCTCGGGAACAAAAAAAGCTCTTAGCTTTGGCCTTAGCCCAAGAAGTTGAGTCAAATCATGAGCGTTTTCAATTCGCGAATAATTTTGCAAGAAGTATCGAGGAAAAGGCTCACCGCAACGAGCACAGACAGCAAAAACATTTGCCCTCCGAAAATAATACTTTTCAACCGGGGAAAAACCCATATTTTAATCAAAAGACACGGGATAATAATCAAAACGTAACACAAGAACCACCCCAACCAACCAATGGACATTGACAATTCATCCCGGTTCAGACAACCGACCCAAAATGGTAAAGATACCTATCCTTCATATCCCAATCAGGCTTCAAAAAGGGCGAATAGTGGTACAGCTAGATATACCGGTCTGAAACAACAAAGAGTAAATCATATCTCACAGTCAAACAATTTCGAAAATCAAGAGGAAGAAGAACACCAGGATATTGTTGAGTCAGAGGTAACAGATGTAGACGATGAAAATCAGCTTCAAGAGGTGAATTTTTTAGACAAAGCTCCCTGCTGCCGTTTGTAGAGCGAACGATAGCAGGTAGAACAATTAAATTGCTCATAGACACAGGCGCTTCAAAAAATTACATAAAATCTATCCCAGAATTAAAAAACGTAACCTCGGTAAAAGAAAAGTTTTTGGTTAAGTCAATTCATGGCTTTAACCCCGTTCAGGAAAAATGCCTTCTGCATCTTTTCGATGTCACAACAGAATTCTTTTTGCTTCCAAATTTATCAAGTTTTGATGGAATAATTGGGCTTGATCTATTAAATAGAGTAAATGCCACCTTAGACTTTAAGAATAAAACTTTAAATACCCGATCTGGATCCGAAATAATTAAATTCAAAAAATGCGCAAGTGTAAATTTTACGGAAATCGACAACATAGAAGTCCCCCTAGAAATAGATAAAAATTTTAAAAAAATGTTGAAGGAAAGAATAACTGTATTTGCTGACCCAAATGAGGCACTCCCTTATAACACGAATATTATCGCCACAATTCGAACAGAAGACGAGGACCCCATTTATTCAAAATTATATCCCTACCCATTAGGAGTTTCAGACTTTGTAAATAGTGAAGTAAATAGTATGCTCAGAGATAATATTATTAGGCCTTCAAGATCACCGTACAATAATCCGGTATGGGTAGTAGACAAAAAGGGAACGGACGAATACGGAAACAGAAAGAAACGCCTCGTTATAGACTTTCGTAAATTGAATTCAAAAACGGTTGATGATAAGTACCCTATCCCGAACATAGTTGCTATCCTCTCAAATCTTGGAAAAGCAAAATACTTCACTACCCTCGATCTGAAATCAGGATTTCATCAAATCCTCCTGGCAGAAAAAGACAGGGAAAAAACAGCATTTTCCGTAGGAAATGGGAAGTATGAATTTTGCAGACTTCCCTTTGGCCTTAAAAACGCTCCAGGAATTTTTCAGCGAGCTATTGACGATGTGCTACGGGAACAGATCGAAAAATCATGCTACGTTTACGTAGATGATGTAATCATATTCTCGGAAAATATGGAAGATCATGTAAAGCACATCGCAGGGGTTTTGGACAGACTGTCTAATGCAAACATGAGGGTATCACGGGAAAAGTCTATCTTTTTTAAATAAAAAGTTGAGTATTTTGGATTCGTGGTATCTCGTGGGGGTATCACAACCAACCCCAGCAAAACAGAAGCAATCGCAAAGTTCGAGCAACCTACAACGTTGTTCCATTTAAGATCATTCCTTGGCCTAGCGGGCTGCTATAGATGTTTCATAAAGGATTTCGCGTCCATAGCTAAACCACTAATGGACGAGCTGAAGGGGGACAACGGAAAAGTAAGTGCGGGACAATCAAAGAAAATATCTGTATCTGGACGAAAAACAATGTTCAGCTTTTCAAAAATTAAAAGATATCCTAGTTTCAGAGGACGTCATGCTCCTATATCCCGACTATCAGAAGTCATTTGACTTGACGACAGACGCTTCATCGTCTGGCCTAGGTGCAGTCTTATCTCAAGATAAGAAGCCAATTCCAATGATTTCGAGAACGTTAAAGGATAACGAGTTAAACTTCGCGACAAACGAGCGTGAACTACTTGCCGTAGTATGGGCTCTAAAATCTCTAAGAAGCTATTTGTATGGGGTAAAGAACTTGAACATTTACACTGATCACCAGCCACTGACATTCGCGGTTTCAGATAGAAATACGAACGCGAAAATAAAGAGATGGAAAGCATTTATCACGAGCATAACGCTAAAATTTTCTATAAGCCAGGGAAGGAAAATTTTGTTGCCGATGCGTTATCGAGACAAAATGTTCACGCTCTGGAAGAAAATGCTCCCTCTGATCTGGCCACTGTACACAGCTAACATACACTATTGAGTCTACTGACAAACCAGTAAATTGTTACCGAAATCAGATAATTATTGACGAAGGCATGGTAGATTCACGAAATATCAAAATTATGTTCGGACAAAAAACGAGACATATCATATACTTTACTGACAGGGAAAACCTGATAGGAAGGGTGTGCGATGCAGTTAATAAAGACGTTGTCAACGCAATCAAGTGCGACTTACCAACATTAGCATTTATCCAAAATAAATTGGTCGAAACCTTCCCATCAACTAAATTTTGGCATTCGAACAAGCTGGTTATTGATGTTCATGATAGAAATGAGCAAAGAGAAATAATAGTCGCTGAACATGGCAGAGCTCATAGAGCAGTTCAGGAAAACGTAAAACAAATTCTGCAAGATTATTTCTTCCCAAAAATGACTCGTTTGACAAGGGAAATTGTCGCAAACTGTAGAATTTTTAACAAATCCAAATATGATCGACATCCACAAAAACAGTGTATTGGCAAAACGCCCGTCCCTAACCAAGTTGGAGAGATTCTCCATATTGAAATTTATTCAACTCAAAGCAAATATTTCCTAACATGTGTCGATAAGTTTTCGAAATTTGCAATTGTTCAACCTACTGCTTCTAGGACCATAGTTGACATCGAGCCATGCATTTTACAACTCATGAATTTGTACCCCCGCACAAAGATCGTATATTGCGATAATGAACCATCTTTAAATTCAGGAACAATTAAATCACTTTTGAAAAATCGCTTTGACGTAGGAATTATTAATTCTCCGCCTCTCCATAGCAGTTCAAACGGGCAAGTGGAAAGATTCCATAGTACACTATTGGAAATTGCTACATGTAATTGGAAAAACACTTGAGCGACACAGTTGAGATAATACTACAGGCAACAATAGAATACAACAAATCAGTCCACTCCGTTGTGGACAGGAGACCAATTGATATAATACATTCATCTTCACCGGAATTTGAAGCAGAGATAAGGGACAAAATTGCTAAAGCTCAATTATTTTCGTTAAAAGGACATAACACCGACAGAAGAGACAGAACTTTTCAAGTAGGCGACAAAGTATTTTTGAAATTAAATAAAAGACTTGGTAATAAATTAACGCCTTTGTTTGAAGAAGTCACAGTGGAAGCCGACCTGGGATCAACGGTCCTAATTAGGGGGAGGGAGGTCCATAAGGACAATTTAAGATAAAAAAAGCGTTCAATACTCACCCTATTCTGTATCTTTCTCTAGGGCTCGGATCTTACTTGTTTTACTTTTTGTAACAGCAACAACTGGAAAGATTGTGGACTACTCGAATTCGGACTACATTCCCTTAATGGATGGAAATGCAGTTATTTGGAAGGAATTTAAGTTCCTAAGACATTCATCAGACTTAGCGATGTACTCGGAAATTGTCGAGGAGACAAAATCACTCATGAATCAATTCCCTCTGTCCCATATGAAAAAAATTCTTGAATCCGATATAGGTCATATTACATCATTGCTAGAAACTGTAACCATTCACCATAGGCAGACACGGAGTCTTAATTTTTTGGGAACGGCTCTTAAAGTTGTTGCCGGGACTCCTGATTTTGCCGACTTTGAAGCACTAAAATTTCGGCAACAAGAGATTAATGAATCAATTAACCGACAGGCAGTTATTAACACAAGAGTTCAGGAAAAGATTAATAATATAACAGAATCTATAAATATTATCATGAAATTTGCAAAGGAAAAACAAATAGAAACAGGACACTTTTATGAAAATTTACTAGCAAGAAATAGAATGGTAATCTTAGAACTTGAAATGTCAATGTTATCAATAACACTCGCAAAAATCCAAATTATAAACCCGGCAATGCTTGATTCAGAAGATTTAAATCAAATTTTAAAGGAGCACTCTACCAGTATAACAATAGCAGACTTAATGGAAATTTCATTTGTCACTGTTCTGTTAGATTATAAATTTATACACTTTATTATTAAGTATCCTGATCCTAGCATTGTTTGTAAAAAGATAACCCTGTTTCCTGTTCAGCGAAATGGTACCATACTGCATTTTGCTGGATATGGTAATGTGGCGGACTGTGAAAATAAAATCGTGCCAATTGGAAATTGTACTGCTACACTTACCGCTACGTTTTGCAAAGAGCTACCTTTCACAACTTGTGCGCAACAACTACATTCTGGAGGCATTGCACAATGCAATACCCGTCCCAGTCACCTAGTGCCATTAGAGGTGGTAGGCGATGGTATCATCATAATAAATGAGGAAACAGCTACAGTAAAGATAGGCAATGAAACAGACAAGCTTATTCATGGCACCTTCCTGCTGACATTTGCCGATGAAGTTCACATAAATGGGTCTCAATTCAGAAACACAAAAAACATCATACGACGACACCAAGGTTCTGCAGCATCGACTATGTTAAATAGAACCGGACATCAGGAGATTTTGGGTTTGCCCTATCTTCAGAGGTTGAACTTCGATAACCTACACTACATTAACAACGTCGAAAGGAAGCTAATGGTATGGCCTACGGCGTTCAGCGTACTCACCATCATCGCTCTGGTTATCGGATTTTCAATTCGCAAGAGGTATCAAAATTCAAACAAAAGGAAACAGATATTGTCCCTGAAAATTGTACTGGACACTTTAAGGAAAACCGAGGACGGCCTTCAATCTAGCGAAGGAGGAGTTAACACATCCGGCCAGGCATAGTTCACTGACCCGGTCATCATGGAATTCACAGTCAACGGTGCATGTTCAGCTACTTTTGCAACTTTGGCACAATTATGCTGCCGCCAACATTTCATGCGCCGACACCCGAAACACAATGCGCTTTAACATAAGTGCTGCCCCAGCGATTATAAGTCAAGGCTAGCTTCATAATAAGAATATTTTGTATTTTAGTTTTTAGTCTGTTTTGAGCAATAAACTTGAATGGTTTACCCATAAATGAGTACTTACTTTTCGTGACATCGCACAAGATAAGTACAAAACATTAACTTATATATATATATATATATATATATATATATATATATATATATATATATATATATATATATATATACATATATATATATATATATATATATATATATATATATATATATATATATATACATATATATATATATATATATATATATATATATATATATATATATATATATATATATATATATATATAACGGGTCCGCCATCTAACATTTTTTTTGTCAACTAGTGCTTATTTCGTGAATGGTAACACTTAGCTCATTTCTGATTTGACAGATAATTATTTTTATCCTTCCGCTGAACGAATATGGTTGTGTATACGCTTGAACAACGCTGCGAAATATTACGACATTACTTTGAAAATCATGGTAATGTTGCAGAATGTGTGCGAAAATTGCGTACGAATTTAGATGAAGCTCATTTTGATCTTGGCGGGTATGTAAACAAGCAAAATTGTCGCATTTATGGCACAGAAAACCCGCACGCATACATTGGAAAGCCGATGCACCCAAAAGGAGTCACTGTTTGGTGCGGATTTTGGCCCAGAGGCATAATTGGGCCATTTTTCTTCAAAAATGAGCAAGGAGTGGCCGTTACAGTCAATGGCGATCGTTATCGGGCCATGTTGAACGAATTTTTGTTCACAAAAATTGAAGAGGAGGATATTGGCAACATTTGTTTTCAACAGGACGGCGCTACGTACCACACAGCCGAAGCTACACTCGATGTTTTGCGCCCTGTTTTTGAAGATCGCATTATCAGCCGCAGAGCTGATGTCGTTTGGCCACCTCGGAGCTGCGATTTGACACCGTTGGACTATTATTTGTGGGGTGCCCTCAAAGATAAGTGTTACGCCTACAAGCCAGAGACAATTGACGCTTTAAAGGACAATATTCGTGAAGCCATTGGTGAAATACAGCTGCACACAATCGATAATGTGCTTAAAAATTGGAGCGATCGTGTAGGCTACTGCATGGCCAGCTGAGGCAGCCATTTGAATGAAATTATTTTCCATTATTAACCGGAAGGATTGTACTTTCAAATAAAAAAATAAATTTGCGAAAAGATCCAGTCGTTTTTTTTATGGAATTTGAAAAAAAAAAAGTTATTTGGCGGACCCGTTATATATATATATATATATATATATATATATATATATATATACGAGGGCGGATTGATATTGAAGATACGTAGCGCTAGATGGCAGCACAAGCACAAACACTTTTTTTTTAGAAATTGCGATCTGTCAAACGTCAGCTGTTAAAATTTCACCCAAATTCATCGATTAGTTTATTTGTTGTAGTCGTTTGAAGTAAGCAACTTTTGTGTTTCTTGAAAAATGTAAAAAAGCGAATTTCGTGCAGTGATTAAACACTATTATTTGAAAGGGAAAACGGCGAAAGAGACAAAAGAAAAGCTCGATAAACATTACGGTGAGTCTGCTCCGTCAGATTACATGGTAAAATATTGGATTGCTGAATTTAAACGCGGCCGAACAAGCACTGCAACAATACCATCAACAGGAAGGCCAAAAGAACTGTTTACTGAAGAAAATATCAAAAAATCCTCGATATCGTTATGAATGATCGCCGAGTCAAGTTGCGTGAGATTGTTGAAATGGTAAACATATCATATGAACGTGTGTTCAACATTTCGCATGAACATTTGCATATGAAAAAGCTATTGGCAAGATGGGTGCCGCGTTTGCTCAGTGTCGAACAAAAACGAGTTCGACAGACCACTTCACAGCGGTGCTTGGACATGATAAAGCGTAATCCTGTTGATTTTTGGCGTCGATTAATAACTGTTGATGAAACGTGGGTCCACCACTACACACCTGAAACCAAAAATCAATCGAAACAATGGATGGAAGCTGGTGGAAGTGCTCCGAAGAAGGCGAAGGCAGTGAAATCGGCTGGCAAGGTTATGGCCACTGTATTTTGGGATGCACACGGAATATTGCTCATCGATTATCTTGAAAAAGGATCCACAATCACAGGAAAGTATTATCGTGCATTATTGGATCAATTGATTGATGCAATCAAGGCAAAACGACCACATTTAAAGAAGAAAAAAATGCTCTTTCTTCAAGACAACGCACCGGTTCACACAGCATTAGATACGATGCTAAAATTACGTGAAATACACTTCGAATTGGTTAATCATCCACCTTATAGTCCACATTTAGCTCCTAGTGACTTTTTCCTGTTTCCAAACTTGAAAAAATGGCTCGCAGGAAAAAGATTCATCTCAAACGAAGAAGTGATTACCGAAACTAACGCGTATTTTAAGGGGTTCCCGAAATCGTATTATTCAGATGGTATAAAAAAGTTGGAATATCGTCTTACTCAGTGTGTCGAAGTAAAAGGAGACTTAATTGAGAAATAAATGGTTTTTGAAAAAAAAAAATGTTTTTTTCCTTCTTAAGTAGCTTCAATATCAATCCGCTCTCGTACATTTTTCACATCTCTCGGGCAATTTGTATATACCACGTCAAAAGAATTTTTCACCTTTCGAGACAAACCACTCGTCAAGCCATTTTCTGACGTCTTCGTACGAATCGAAGTGCTGTTCTCCGAGCGCGTGACCCATCGATGAAAACAGATAATAATCGGAAGGGGCCAGGTCTGGTAAATAAGCGGGATGAGGTAGCACCTCCCAGTTGAGTGTCTCCAAGTAGTTTTGGACCATTTTTGACTTGTGCGATGGGGCATTGTCGTGGAGAAAAACCAGCTTCTCATGTCTTTGTTCATAACCTGGCCTTTTTCACGCAAAGCACGGCGCAATTTGATTAGTTGGTGGTGGTAGCGGTGAGCATTCACAGTTTCACC
The DNA here is from genome assembly GCA_920105625.2 of Clusia tigrina. Taxonomy (NCBI): domain Eukaryota; kingdom Metazoa; phylum Arthropoda; class Insecta; order Diptera; family Clusiidae; genus Clusia; species Clusia tigrina. The sequence continues at coordinate 376,425,067 of OV050030.1, forward strand.
AGGTTTCAACAGTTCATAGTAGACGACACCTTGCTGATCCCACCAAACGCACAGCATTGTCTTGCGTCCAAATCGATTTGGTCTTGGGGCACAAGTTGATGGTTGGCCGGGATCGACCCATGATTTTCTTCGTTTAGGATTCTCAAAGTATATCGACTTTTCATCGCCAGTAACCACAAGATATATATATATATATATATATATATATATATATATATATATATATATATATATATATATATACATATATATATATATATATATATATATATATATATATATATATATCAATAAAACTGAAGCCTCCTACCTATGATGGAACCACGACATTTATTGTCTTGAGAATGCAGTTTGAGACTACCGCTAGCACAAATGGTTTCGTTGAAAGGTGCTGCCGCTGATGTGCTTCAAACTATCTCAGAAAGTGAGCGAGGCTGTTATGAAAGCTTGATGAATGCCATTCAGCGCAAGTATGGTAATGAACATCGCAAGCAGATGTACCAAGTAGAGCTACGAACACGTGTACAAAAGAGTGGTGAGTCTCTTCAACAGTTTGCGGCGGAAGTGGACCGGTTGGCTCATCTTGCCTACCCAGGAGAGATCACTGAGAGGTGTATGATGGACACCTTCGTATATGACATTCCCGATGCGGAGATAAAGCGTTCCGCGATAACTAATCCGAAGGCTACATATATGGAGACAGTAGCTAGCGCTTTGTTATCAGAGACAGCAGCATTGGTGTGTCGGTCAGAATGTACAGCCCGTCAGATTAGAGTCGAGAACAGACAAAGTTTCACGGGCAAATGCTTTACCTGCGGTGATGTGGGGCACATGGCTCGTGATTGTCAGTTGAGATGGAAACGTTATGCAACACACGCTCCGGTAAGATTGCCAAAGCAACACAAAGTCCGAATTAGGGAATTGGAAAAGATGCCAAGAAATGAACGGACTCCCACAACTGATGGCCCAAGAATCTTCGTTTCTCAGATGGCGCGGAAAAATAACAGCCTAACTGTCAACAGTGTAATAAGCGGAAGAAAAGTTGTGGTAACATTGGATACGGGGGCATCACATTCCATAATCAAAAGGGATTTCGTTCGGGAAATCGAGCCGCGTCAGGGACTAAGTTCGCGTACGGCAACTGGAGATGATGCACCGGTACTTGGAAAAGTTACACGGAAAATCACTATCGGCACCACAACAGTGAAGCACGAGTTTATAGTTGCGGATATTGTGGATGAAGTAATCTTAGGTGTGGATTTCATGATTCGGAATGGATTCACACTAGATTTTAAAAGCCGAGTACTGACATATGCGAACACCGAAATACCGTTATTTATAGGTGATGATAAGTATGGAGTTGTTAAACAAGCCAATATATCGCGACGGACAAAAATCGCACCCAAGTCAGAGGCAGTTATACGGGCCAAAATGGGCGGAGATGTTGGGAAGCATAAGAGCCGAATCGTACCAGAAAAAGTAGTGAATATTTCAAATACCGCTGAAACCATAGCGAAAAAGAAGGTAAGGTGCCAGAGAATTTCAGCAATTGTAAACTGTGAGAGGCAACCGCGACTCACGAAAAGCAAGATACGAGCTAATAAAAAGGTACCCGACGATCTAGCGAAAGAATGGTCTAAAGAGTCATCTACAGTACTTCCATGCAGCAATTGTATACCTAAAAAACAGGGACAGTTGAATGAAATTCATGGAAACAGCAGAAATCGTACGCAACTGATGAGTGGTAAAAGGAAAGCGAGATATGATGTACGAGTAAACTCTAAGGGATTTCAAGAAGGGCAACTAGTTATGCTTCATAATCCGCAAAGGAAAAGTGGATTATCGCCAAAACTGCAAACTCACTTGGAAGGACCTTATAAGGTGATAAAACGGATCAACGATGTTAGATACCGCAACCAGTGGACGAGAAATGTCAGGAGCAAAATGAAAGTCGTTCGTTTAGAGAGTCTATCTCCTTATAAAGGTTACAGTACTATCCTTGTTCGGGACGAAGGAGTTTAAGCGGAGGGCAGTGAAACATGATTGCATATCAGTGAAACGGGATTGCATACTTTTAGGATCCCATCTGGAGAATGAGTGCCCCCTGTGAGTCAAGATGCGAACTATTCGAATAAAATCTTATTTAAGAACCATCTGTCGGTAATATCAAAAAAAATAATCTCGACTTCTGTCGAAGATGATAGAAGCTTCTAGAAAATACGAGAATAGCTTGGAAGTTACTACCTCAACCATTCGAAAACTATAAAAGCGACAAGACTGTTCAAAGTCGAATGCAGTAGATCAGAGACCGTAAAAGTATGTACATCAGGCATTTTAATCGAAGCAGCAGTATTAGCAGTATTTGTAATTTTGCAAAGTGATGAAATTCATTATTAAATAAAGTGATGAAATTACTTATTAAATAAAGTGACTAATGGTTTGTAAAATAAAGTGCAAATAATAACTAAGTAAACTTTAAGCCTAATATTAAATGTGTAAATAGCAATAATTAAATAAAGCTAATTATTTTAATTTAACCAGCGATTGTTTGATTACTACACAATCCAGTGGTACGAGTCCGAGAACAGAGAGTTAGAGGAATTGTCAGGAGGGCAATTTTGTAACAGAGTAAATTGTCAAGAGGGCAATTTCGTAACAATTGGTGTCAGAAGTGGGATTGTGTATCTGTAATAAACAATGGTTAAATTCGAAAAACTGAGATTGGAGCAGCTCAAGAAGGAGCTTGAGCGCTTAAATTTGCAAACACAAGGGCTTAAAGCGGAGCTGCAGGTGCGATTAAGAAGCGCTTTAGAGGAGCAGGGTATAGACGTCGATGAGCATGAATTCCAGTGTGAAGAGCCAACGACATCTCGCCACGAAGAAACACCACAAGAACCTAACACGGGTAACTTTGACATGAGCGCACTTATCGGGATAATGCAATCCTCTAACCAGGATATGCAGCAGTTACATAAAAGTTCTCAAGCAGCCGAAGAGAGAATGCAGCAGAGAGATCAGTAGATGCAGCAGCAGTTACAACAAAATTCTCAAGCAGCCGATGAGCAGATGCAGTTGCGAGATAAGAGGATGCAGCAGCAATTACAACAAAATGCTCAAGCTGTAAAGGAACAGTTACAACAAAATGCTCAAGCTGTCAAGGAGGAAGTCAAAGAGCAATTACAGCAGACTGAAACACGACTGGCTCTACTAGCGGAACAAAACTCACAGCAGATGAAAGAAATGTCCGAGATGGTAGACAGGAAGGTTTGTGAAATTGAGACATGGCAGGAATCGTTCGAAAAATCTGTAGAACAAAAATTTATTGCGAACGAGCAAAAGCAGAACGATTTTAAGCAACAAATAGAGCAAAGAATTCACCTACTACAGGAAGGTGCATTGCCTATGCCAGCTTTAACTTCAATAAAACTGAAGCCTCCTACCTATGATGGAACCACGACATTTAGCGTATTCAGAATGCAGTTTGAGACTACCGCTAGCACAAATGGTTGGAGTGCTCGCGAAAAAGTGGCTGCATTAACCGTTTCGTTGAAAGGTGCTGCCGCTGATGTGCTTCAAACTATCTCAGAAAGTGAGCGAGACTGTTATGAAAGCTTGATGAATGCCGTTCAGCGCAAGTATGGTAGTGAACATCGCAAGCAGATGTACCAAGTAGAGCTACGAACACGTGTACAAAAGAGTGATGAGTCTCTTCAACAGTTTGCGGGGGAAGTGGAGCGGTTGGCTCATCTTGCCTACCCAGGAGAGATCACTGAGAGGTGTATGATGGACACCTTCGTATATGGCATTCGCGATGCGGAGATAAAGCGTTCCGCGATAACTAATCCGAAAGCTACATATATGGAGACAGTAGCTAGCGCTTTGTTATCAGATACAGCAGCATTGGTGTGTCGGTCAGAATGCACAGCCCGTCAGATAAGAGTCGAGAACAGACAAAGTTTCACGGGCAAATGCTTTACCTGCGGTGATGTGGGGCACATGGCTCGTGATTGTCAGTTGAGATGGAAACGTTATGCAACAAACGCTCCGGTACGATTGCCAAAGCAACACAAAGTCCGAATTAGGGAATTGGAAAAGATGCCAAGAAATGAACGGACTCCCACAACTGATGGCCCAAGAATCTTCGTTTCTCAGATGGCGCGGAAAAATAACAGCCTAACTGTCAACAGTGTAATAAGCAGAAGAAAAGTTGTGGTAACATTGGATACGGGGGCATCACATTCCATAATCAGAAGGGATCTCGTTCGGGGAATCGAGCCGCGTCAGGGAATAAGGTCGCGTACGGCAACTGGAGATGATGCACCGGTACTTGGAAAAGTTACACGGAAAATCACTATCGGCACCACAACAGTGAAGCACGAGTTTATAGTTGCGGATATTGTGGATGAAGTAATCTTAGATGTGGATTTCATGATTCGGAATGGATTCACACTAGATTTTAAAAGCCGAGTACTGACATATGCGAACACCGAAATACCGTTATTTATAGGTGATGATCAGTATAGAGTTGTTAAACAAGTCAATATATCGCGACGGACAAAAATCGCACCCAAGTCAGAGGCAGTTATACGGGCCAAAATGGGCGGAGATGTTGGGAAGCATAAGAGCCGAATCGTACCAGAAAAAGTAGTGAATATTTCAAATACCGCTGAAACCATACCGAAAAAGAAGGTAAGGTGCCAGAGAATCTAAGCAATTGTAAACTGTGAGATACGAGCTAACAAAAAGGTACCCGTTGATCTGGCGAAAGAATGGACTAAATAGTCATCTACACTACTTCCATGCAGCAATTGTATACCTAAAAAACGAGAACAGTTGAATGAAATTCATGGAAACAGCAGAAATCGTATACAACTAGGTGATAAAAGGAAAGCCAGATATGATGTACGAGCAAACTCTAAGGGATTTCAGGAAAGGCAACTAGTTATGCTTCATAATCCGCAAAGGAAAAGTGGATTATCGCTCGCTTATAAGGTGATAAAGCGGCTCAACGATGTAGTATACCGCATCCAGTTGGCGAGAAATGTCAGGAGCAAAATGAAAGTCGTTCATTTGGAGAGGCTATCTCCTTATAAACGTTGCAGTACTATCCTTGTTCGGACGAACAAGATTAAGCTGAGGGCAGTGAAACGTGATTGCAAATCAGTGAAACGGGATTGCATACTTTTAGGATCCCATCTGGAGTTTGAGAATGAGTGCACCACCCTGTGTGGTTGTTAGTCAAGACACAATCTATTCGAATAAAAGCTTCTTTCGTTGTAGAGATTGTGGTGTAAAGAGTTATCTCGAATGTACGAACTTCCTGAGGTGTGTATATCAGATTCTAGAAAGATATAGAAACTTCTAGTGTATTGTAGAAGTTTCCACCTCAGCCATTCGAAACTATAAAAGCACAAGATTGTGCAAAGTCGAAGACATTCGAACAGAAATCGTAACAGTGTGTACATCGTGCATTCAAATCGAAGCAGCAGTATTTGAAATTGTGATTTTGCAAAGTGATGAAATTCATTATTAAATAAAGTGATGAAATTACTTATTAATGGTTTGTGAAATAAAGTGCAAATTGTAACAAAGTAAACTTTAAGCCTAATATTAAGTTTGTAAATAGCAATAAGTAAGTAAAGTTAGTTATTTTAATTTAACCCGCGATTGTTTGATTACTACACGATCCAGTGGTACGAATCCGAGTACAGATAGTTACAGTAAATTGTCAAGAGGGCAATTTCGTAACAGAATAAATTGTCAAGAGGGCCATTTCATTACAATATTTATATGATATAATAATAATCAGTATCTCCGGAAGTAACAGTTATTTTAGAATACGAAGAGGAATTAGTTGCAATAGTTCCATGTACGTCGGTCGGGACCAGTTGGTTGGTTGGATGGTTCAGGTATCTGATTCACGGCATCCTCGCATGAGTGACAATTAGCGCATTAGCGCCGTTTTATAACCACTACCCCTCCTAAACGCTGGAAAAATATGGGTTGTTATCTACATCCACCTTTTGAAATTAGGTATTTTAGAAGATCTTTCGGTTTTACAGCCGAGATGTAAGATAGTTCTGCTAGAAAATAGTTTGCCAGGTCTTTATTTCTTGCGGCCACCAGAGCTGAGCATTTGCAAAGAAAGTGAGTTATTGTTTCCCTCTCGTCCGAGTCTTTACAAATTCTATAATGGGTAGGTCTATGCATTTTCTCTGCATGCGTGGCTATCTAGTGACCTGTAAAAACCACCGTTAGTCGGCTGGTTTATAAGAACCCTGCACCTAGCAATATTGTAGACTCACCAGGTTGCCCGGGATGTATTGCACGTTGTAAGTGCCCTCCATCTTCTGCCCGCCAAGGAGAGGCAGTGCAGGTAGCTGCCCCTCTTGATCGCACCAAGAGAAAAAGATTCTCGTTCCGCGTCGAGGCCAGTAGTGCGCTAAGTTCATCAATAAAAAAGTCTATATCATCTGCAGTTTTTGACAGTGGATCAGCTTTAAGATAGCTACTAATGTATTGACGATATTTTAGCCAAATGGTTTAGTGGTTGGTTATTTTCATATGGCCAGTAGGTGAGTTTACCAGTAGATATAATATCCAGTTTATTTTCCGTATTCTTTACAGCAGCTTACAGCTGCCTTTCCTTTCGGTTAATCAGTCGAGAGCCCAAAAATTACAACATATGGCGTTGCCACCTCAAATTTGTAGGTATTTAAATATTCACATCACACTTCAATGAAAACAAATTTGTTTATTCTTAAATACTCAATGTTTATAACATACTCATTTATTCACTGTAAATCACTTTAGTTAAGCCAAAGTCAACTGTCAAGTCTAGAATAGAGTCTCTACTGTACTCCCCCTAGACTTTAATATGTTTGAAAGCCAATTATTTTATTTTGATTTGATTACAGTTACTTTAATTTAAAAGCTGTTTACTGTCAGTGTTTGTTTTTAATAATATAGAATAAGTCTTTAGTGGTTGTTGTAATCATCTGATGTGGTAACTGGTTGTTGTTGATGAGTTAAAGACTTGCTTAACTTGGATAGATGTCGAAAAAATTATCGGCTGGAGGCGAATGTGTTTGAGTATTGTTGTTATTATCGCCTGTATGCGTTTTGGACTATGCTGGTTGCAGTCTTTCTATAGGCTGGTTTTAGTTCGAACATATGTTCCCTAAATTCTTCGAGGAAGATTTGGAGGAAAGTCATCGTGTGTGAAATACTCACCGGGTACCCTAAGCGTTCTGTTATAGAGGTATTCTGCTGGTGACCCATTTAAAACTTCACTAACACTGGTGCGTAAGCCCAACAATATGGGTGGAAGTGTATTCACCCAATGGAATTTGGAATCTTGGCACATGATTGCTGATTTTAGTAATCGATGTCAAAGCTCGATGAGGCCATTGGAAGCAGGATGGTTGGAAGTGGGGTGAACGTTATGTTTCAAGGAACTTATGCAGAGCGCAGAAGAATGCTGACAAAATTGAGAGCCCTGAGAAGTTGTGATCTCTTTCGGCGAACCAAACCTACAAATGCAGCCTGAGTGGAAAGCTTTAGCTACTCTGTCAGTCGTTTGATCCTTGTTGGGGATTGTTACAGCCTACCTAGAAAAAGATCAATAAATGTTAGACAATACTTTTAGCCTTAGTTGGATGATGGGAGTGGTCCAATCATGTCGATATGAAAGTAGTCAAAACGAACCTCTGGAGGCAGAATCATCTTTGGTGTTCTCTAGACATGACGACAAACTTTGGATTGTTGACAGTACATGCAGGTGCGTGCCCATTCCGTGATATGGCGTTTCAGGTTTTGGCTGAAAAATCATTGTTGAATTACAGTGTTGCTTTTTCTCTTAGATGTGATAAGCCATGAAACATGTTGAAAGTTTGTTGTGGAAGTGTTGCTCGAACATAGGGGCTTCATTGTGCTATTGAAGTTTCAAGATAGAGTCATGAATATTTCGTGCTCAATAACTTGCATGAAGTCATAGTAGAGCTGAGTAATTCTTGCATCTCAGAGTCAGATTACTGCTGGCTAGCTAGTCTCGTATAGTTGAATTCTACGGGCATATGAAATACCACCGCGCGTTTGATACAACATTGTCAGAGCAAGTAACATGGAATTTACTCTTAGAAAATTGCGAAATATATTCCGATTGTCGCTTCTGGTGCAGTGAAGCCTAGTCCGTAGACCCACAGCTTCTGGCCGGTGTGGGTTGTAGTCTTCGAAGAAATTATGAAAATATTGATCCTCTCATAGACTGCGCTGAGTTCTCGATCATATGTGCTGCATCTGGATTGCGCTGGCTAAAACTTATTCGAGAAAAATCCCAGAGGCTCCCAGGGTGAATTAACATTTTGCTGTTCAATATCTGCGCCCAGAAATAAATCTGATTCATCTAAAACTATCCGAATTTTGGCGTCTAGTGGTGGATACACGAGAGTGGCATTAGCTAAGTCGAGTTTGCATCGCTCAAATACAACGACAACTTCCTAAGTCCATTCTATAGGTATTTTGTCGTTCTTCTTAGAACTAGCTAAGTATTTGTTGAGAGGCGATTGTATAATGGCTGCGCCTGGTAGACTCCTGTGATAAAAATTAATCATTCCAATAAATCGTCTTAATTTCTTCACTGTTTTCGGCTTCTTAAAATCCTTGACAACTGTCTCTTGCAACGATGCGATACCATTGCTGGATATGAGTTATCCAAAAAACCTCAGTGGCTTCGAAAACGCATTTATGTGCATTGATTCTAAGCCCGTAGTCATGTGGACGCTTAAAAATAATATTTAAATGATTTTTGTGCTCTTCCAATGATGTTGATGCAATAAGAAGGCCAACGATATACGTCTTGACGAATGAAAATCCTCTAACTTTAAATCATCGCATTATCCCATTATTTTTCTTTTCAGCTGGCGAACAACTCTACTGGGTCAATGCCGTGTAATGAGCCTTCTCCAGTCGACTCTGCTAAGCGCACACTGACGCCACTTGGAAATGCCGCGTCCAGACAGGTCCTCCTAAATTTGGTCTTTCCATCTCAGCAGTGGTATCCTATGTCGTCCACCTAGGGGGCATCAAATCGAACTTAGCCACCGTAGGCGCTGGTTTTTGATTCGCTCGACTACGTCAATATCGGTGTAGGTAGGTAGGTAGGTAAGGCGGCCACCCGAAAGGGCGCACTTAGCCCAACATTGACCCTTTGTGATACCGCATGGGATAACAGGTCCCATCCCTTTCAAAGGTCCAGCCATTTGGAACTTTTAATGAAGCACTTGATGGAGCTTATCTTTTTTTTTGAGATATCTCCCAAGGAATCCAAAAAGTAGTCGCCTAGGAAAGCGCGCCTCCTTCTGGACAAAGCTATGGACTCTTCCTCCTCCTCATCTATGCAACTCTTGCAGAAGTTGTTAGAGGCGATCCCCAGCTTACACCCGTGTGTTCCTAGAGTCCAGTGCCCTGTTAGGACGCTAATCACGGGACCTATGCTTTGTCTATTTAGAGCCAGTAGGTTCTTAGAGCGCTTAGAGCGACATTTATCTCTGGCAGGTTTGTTTAGCTATTTTACATCCTGAAAGTTGAGACCAGCGCCTGCTCGCTGTTCCTAAGGATATTGTATTTACTAAGAGCTTACATGTGGCAATAGGAATACCGAAATTAGACCTATCTGGTTCAATCGGTATGGTAGTACCCTCACGGGCAAGTTCATCCGGCTTGCAGCTCCCTGGAATAGCTCTGTGACCGGGAACCCAGCATAGATGCAAACGGGTCTGCTTAGCTATCTCGTATAAGAATTTGCGGCAGCACTTGACGGCTTTTGAGCTGATAATAACCGAAACCAGGGAGCGCAAAGCAGCTTGGCTGTCGGACAGAATGCAAATATCAAGTCCAGATATCTTCTTCTTCCTTAGCCAAGACAGTGCTGCCTCTATAGCCGCGACCTCTGCCTGAAAAACACTGCAGTGGTCGGGCATCCTAAAGGACATGTTAATGTCCAAACCTTCTGAGAATACACCACCTCCCACCTTACTCTGTAGTTTGGATCCATCTGTGTAGATGTGAACACCTCCTACATGAGGGGGATGCCATCCTTCCATTCGTCCCTGGAGTGAATGGAGATCTTGCACTTACCATTGAAGGCATACATTGGTGTGATGTAGCCGAAAGAGTCAGGAATACCCTCAAAATGTCTTAAAATGGACGCATGACCTACATTCCTGGCATCCCATTGATCCGTAGCTTTTAGCCTTATAGCTGAGTTGGCAGCCATTTTTCCGCCAAAAGGCCTAACAGGCAGTAGATTGAGCATTAATGGCACTACTTATGAATACCTCTGCCGTTCTTTGTACCTTTGTTATCAGCCTATTGTATATGGACTTACTTAGGGCTGTCCACCAAACAAGCACCCCATAGAAAAGGACTGGTCGTACCACAGCTGTATATATCCAATAGGCTACCTTAGGCTGTAACCCCCATTTTTTGCCTATAACTCTTTTGCAAGAGTACAGAGCTACCTGAGCCTTCCTAATGCGCTCGCTTATATTAGCCTTCCAGTTCAGCTTCCTATCTAGGATCACGCCCAGATATTTGGCCTCCTCAACAAGATCAATATCTACACCCAATAGTTTTGGAGCAATAAATTGAGGAATTTTATAATTCCTAGTGAATAGTACCAGCTTAGTCTTGGTCGGATTATCCCCCAACCCACAGTCAGTAGTGCCTTTAGAGAGAATGTTCAGCATGTTTTGAATCAAGTCCCTCATAGTGGATATGTATTTACCCGAGATACTAATAGCAACATCATCCGCGTACTCAACCACCTTGCACCGTTCCCTCTCCAGTCAAACAAGCAGCTGATTTACCGCAAGATTCCAGAGTAGGGGTGAAAGAACTCCACCTTGAGGTGTGCCTCTGCACACGGATTTCTTGGCCGACGCCGCCCCCAGCTAATAGCGGGTTCCACCCCCAAGTCTCACATCGCACCGATTATTGCGCCTGATTTAATGTTGTTAAAAGCTCCCTCAATGTCCAGGAAAGCCACTAAGGAGAACTCCTTGTTGTGCAGGGAGTATTCAATAGTACAGACTAAGGAGTGTAAAGCGGGTTTAAGTAAACTTAATGAAAAGTATGAATACGACATAAATAAGCCTATAGAATTTAGCACAGCAACTAATGAGGGCATACTCGTAATATTAAGAACCTTTATAAATAACATTAACATTAACTTAGCAACACTAATACTAAAAAAAAATATAACAAACTTACGGAGTGCATTCGACTTGCTAGAAAGTTCAGGAATGATTAGGGATGCCAATAGTCATACTTCCACACTACACAATAATTTCAAACATAGTAACACCAGCTACAGACAACACAACCACGGACAAAATAATCCAGGACAATACACACAATACAACCACGGACAAAATAATCCAGGACAATACAGACAATACAACCAAGTACAAAATAACCAAAGACAAATGCGACAGCACGATGAAAGACAATATAATGGCCAAAACAGACTACAAAATAATCCTAGACAAGGTTACAATAATCGGAGAGAATCAGGGTTCATTAACGTAAACCACATGGATCATGAAGTAAATTTTCCCTCAACGCCTCACAAACCTACTTACCTATAGTAATCTTGTCGATAGGCAACGACAAAATTAGGTGTCTAATAGATACAGGATCATCAACATCCTTACTCGATGACAGAAAATTACCACAATATAGGAGGGAAAAACTAACAGCATCAATAAAATTCAATTCACTCAACAACCAAACGCTAATTGACACGCAAATTACAACTGCGTTACCTACTGAATTTAATGAAGATGCAAATATGGTGTGGAAAATTACAAAATTTTTTAATAAACAATTCGACGCAATATTTAGCCAAAATCTACTGAGACCATTAGGAGCAGTTGTGGATATGAGAGAGGAAGTGTTGTTAATCAATAACAACATCATCAAATTTATAAGTGTTTGCCCATTTCAATTTGAAGAAATACATCAATTAGATTTTAACAGTTTCGAAGACGAAGATATGACACAACTTATCAAATCTTTGAATTCTGAAGAATCAAGGCATTTGAAGAAGTTAATAAACTCTTATAATGACCTATTTTATAAAGACGGTGACTATTTAACAAACACTACTGGAATCGAACACGAAATCAACACGAAAAATGAGCAGCCAATATATTCAAAAATATATAGGTACCCACAAATCCACGAGCAAGAGATATCTCGCCAAATTGCAGATATGCTCCAACTAGGTATTATAAAGGAAAGTAATTCACCTTATAATAGTCCCCAATGGATTGTACATAAGAAGACTGACTACTCTGGAAAGAAAAAATGGCGCATACTGTTCGACTATAGGAAACTGAACGAAATAATTACCGATGACAAGTTTCCTATTCCCAACATTGACCACATTTTGGATAAATTAGGCAGGGCTCAGTATTTCACATCCCTTGACTTGGCAAAAGGCTTCCACCAAATTTTAGTAAAAGAGGAGGACAGGAAGAAAACTGATTTTTCCACAAATTTAGGACATTATGAGTACGTGCGAATGCCGTTTGGTCTGAAAAATGCCCCATCAACTTATGAATTCGGTATTACAGGAATTCATAAACAAGATCTGCGTAGAATATATGGACGACATATTGGTGTTTAGCACAACCGTAGGCGAACATGTAAGTAGTGTGGAGACCTGACAACACTATAGGCGGTTGCGAAGATATGGCAACACGGGATTGATTGAGGTTTTTGACAGATCTGGTAGAGGTCGACGTTCGGGTGTAGATCGTGCAACGTATTGGTTGACTGACTTGTGAAGTTAATTTAATAAAGTAATTAAAACAATTTAAAATAGTGAGTTTCATTAAGCCAGGATATTAGCGGTCATTACAGTGGCGACGAGGATATACAAAAAGAAAAAGAGGAGTGAAATTAACCAACTTTAACTTCCAGGACAAAGTTTGTGTGAGGTAAGATGTGTGTATGTACGTATGTGCGTGTATACATACGTACAAGCGTGGCGAGATGGAAGGCTCTCGAAGGCGCGAGGTTATGGTTTTAGTTTTGCCTGTTGCTACATATGGTAACGAAATTTTTCCGTTTGCCATAGAAAAAAAAAAACATTAAATTGTTTTACATCTAGGAAAAAGTGAGACATTAAATTGTTTAAAAAAAAAGAAATTAAGAAAAGAAAAAAAATAAAAAAAAAACATTAAATTGTTTTACTTCTAGTTACAGGAAAAGACAGACATTAAATTGTCGATATCAGAAGTGGAGAGCTGCAAACAGAAGTGACATTAAATTCTCGACAAAGGAAGCCAAAGGAGACTACATTAAATTGTGGACCAAGAAAACCCAAGTGGATTACATTGAATTGTAAACGGGATCAAGTGGTAAGGAACTTACCACTGAATATGTAATTGATAATTGGCTAAAGGGCATTAAATTGCTTAACAGGTGGAAGACATTAAATTGTGTGTGTGCAGCCTCAAAGTAAACCAAGATGAGTATGGCAAATATGGCACCATTTCTCTGCGATGCCATAGATAAGACACTTTGCCGTGCAGAATGGGAGAAGTGGCTTCGCGCATTCAACATTTATTTGGAAGCGGAAGAAATTGTAGATGCGACAAAGAGACGAAATAAACTATTGCATCTAGGAGGTACACAGCTCCAAGACGTAGTCTACGGTATTCCCGGGGCACTAATCGTACCCGGGCAGGGACCGAAAGATGTCGATGTGTACAAAGTGCTAGTTGAGAAATTGAACAAGTACTTCTCCCCACAGAGAAACTCAACATTCGAAAGACATCTGCTTCGGACATTAAAACCGGAAACAGGCGAGTGCATGAGTAAATTCTTGATACGATTAAGAAACCAAGCTGCCAAATGCCAATTTGGAAAAACGGAAGAAGAGTCGTTGAACATAAACATCAAAGACAAACTTATCGACAACTGGGCACCGAACGAGTTAAAGAAAAGACTGTTGGAGAAAGAATACAGTCTCGTGGAAACAATAGAGATGTGCCACGTACATGAGCAAATAACCAACCAGACAGAATCGATGAAAGTGCCAAATTTATCCATTGGCGTGAACAAAATCGAGGCAAGACATCGACAGAGTGAATGCAGTAGATGCGGTCGTCGGAGTCATGCGGATGCAAATGCGGACTGTCCCGCTAAAAGCGAAAAAAAGTAACAAACCCAAAATTTTGGGCATATGGACGAAAAGAAAAGAAGATTTTCCAACATTAAATTTGTCTCGAACGAGGACATAACGGAATCAAAGCCTGGGCTACACAAACGGAATGAGCACGACTGTTTTCAAATAACAGAGCAATTAAGTGAACACAACATGGATGAGAAAATAGAGTGCTACATAGGAGGCCGGAAGATTACCATGATAATTGACTCTGGTTCACAGTACAACCTATTGAGTGAAGAAAATTGGAAGCGTCTACTTAAGCAAAACGCCACAGTTTGGAATACCCGAGTTGAATCTCAGAATCAGTTTCGTGCTTATGCTGGAAACGATTTACTGAAGGTGAAAGCAGTTTTCGAGGCGGTAATAGGTCTGGACCCAGTTTCAAATGCGATTTCCTCATTCTATGTAATCGAGAATGGGCGTCAATCGCTTCTGGGCCGAGTTACAGCCACCAAATTGGGCGTTTTAAGACTGGGACGTGACGTTAACCAAATCGAGGAATGCCACATTTTTCCAAAAATCAATTCCATCAAAGTAACGCTGACGATCGATAAGACAGTGAAACCGGTGCAACAACCATTACGTCGGGTACCAGCGGCCATAGAAGAAATGGTCAACAAGAAACTGGATGAAGCCGTAAAACAGGATATTATAGAGCCAGTAACAAAACCCAGTCCGTGGATATCTCCAATAGTAATCGTATTTAAGCCAAACGGGGATATTCGATTATGTATAGACATGAGGCGAGCGAACATGGCTATACTTCGGGAAAATTATCCGCTGCCTATATTCGACACCTTCATGACAAAACTTCAAGGCGCGAAATATTTTTCTAGACTAGATCTCAAAAATGCTTACTACCAATTGGAGCTAGAGGAAGACAGTCGGAAGATAACAACGTTCATCACGCCGAAAGGTCTATATAGATACAAACGACTATTATTCGGAGTGAACTCTGCCCCAGAAATTTTCCAGAGAATAATGGAGAGTATTTTAGCGCCGTGCAACTGCGCTATAAATTACTTAGATGATGTAATTATATTTGGGAAAACGGAGGCAGAACACTACGAAAATCTAAACAAGGTGTTGGCAGTTTTTAATAACGCAAATGTTGTACTGAATAAGGACAAATGTATCTGGAAAACAGGAAAGCTATCATTTTTGGGCCACATTTTATCCGATAAAGGCATTAATCCAGACCCAGAGAAAGTTGACACAATTTTAAGATTTCGTGCCCCAACAAACAAAGAAGAGTTAAGGAGTTTCCTAGGATTGGTAACCTACTTAGGCAAATTTATAGCGGATCTGGCCGACCTGACGGACTCGCTCAGGCGCTTAATAAAGAAGGATGTACAGTTCCACTGGGGTCCATGTGAAGATGATGCTTTCCTCAAACTAAAAAGACAACTAGCAAGAATTCCAACTTTGTCATACTTCGACCCCAAAAGGCGCACTCGTTTAATAGCTGATGCGAGTCCAGTTGCGTTGGGAGCGGTCCTGCTACAATTTAATTCCACAAGTAATATCGTTCGCGAGCAAAAGTCTGTCGGAGACCGAACGAAGATACTCACAGACCGAAAAAGAAAGCCTAGCACTAGTTTGGGGTGTAGAACGTTTTTACTACTATTTGACCGGAATTGAATTTGAATTGGTAACGGACCACAAACCTTTGATAGCAATCTTCAAGCCCACATCAAGGCCACCTGCTCGAATCGAACGATGGGTATTACGGCTCCAGTCATTCAAATTTAAAATCATTTACCAGGCGGGTAAATACAATATTGCAGATTCACTATCCAGATTATGTAAGTTGGAAAACAACGCGTCTTTTGACCAACAAGCCGAAAACAATATATGCTCGATAATTGAAGAAACTGTCCCGAAAGCGATCTCAATTTTGGAAATTGTGGAGAATAACCGGTCTAATGGAAGCAGTTGAAAGTCTTAAAAATGATACATGGCCGTCAAATACATCCAATAAATATTTCCCGTTTCGACTTGAATTGTGTACACTGGGCAATATTCTCCTACGGGGTACGACAATCATAATACCCGCCCCATTAAGGTCAAGAGTTCTAACACTGGCTCATGAAGGACACCCAGGCAAAACAGTGATGAAGCGATGAGTGCGTTCAAAAGTGTGGTGGCCGTTGATAGATCGAGATGTGGAGAAACATGTGAAAAATTGCCGCGAGTGTCTATTGGTTTCAAGGCCGTCTCAACCGGCACCGATGACCCGATGCGCTTTGCCAGAGGGACCATGGCTATGCCTGGCAATGGATTTATTAGGACCATTACCAAACCACGATTTTATATTTGTGGTCATTGATTACTATTCAAGATACCAAGAGGTAAAATTCCTAAAGAAAATTACTTCGAGCTCAATAATTGATTTTCTGGAAGAGGTGTTCTCTCGATTGGGCTACCCCAGGTCAATTACAACCGATAATGGTCGCCAGTTTGTTAGCAATGAGTTCAGAAGCTATTGTGCAAACAGAAACATCGAGGTCATGACGTCTCCACCATACTGGCCACAAGCGAACGGCGAAGTGGAAAACATGAATCGTTCGATTGTCAAACGCCTAAGAATAGCTCACAGCAACGGAGCAGACTATAAGAAAGAGATACAGAATATATGGAGAAACATGGTACAGATAGTATGGAGAAACCAATTTACCAGGAGCAGCTAAACCCAAGACTAACGCTGAAGCTGAAAAATATTGGATGGATGTGGAGACCTGACAACACTATAGGCGGTTGCGAAGATATGGCAACACGGGATTGATTGAGGTTTTTGACAGATCTGGTAGAGGTCGACGTTCGGGTGTAGATCGTGCAACGTATTGGTTGACTGACTTGTGAAGTTAATTTAATAAAGTAATTAAAACAATTTAAAATAGTGAGTTTCATTAAGCCAGGATATTACTTGGGACACGTTCTGACACCCGAAGGCGTCAAACCTAATCCGAAGAAAATGGAAACTATTTTAAGCCTTAGATTGCCTCGAACCACAAAACAAATAAAATCATTTTTGGGAATAACTGGCTACTATCGTAAATTCATACGAGATTATTCCAAAAAAATAGCTCAACCAATGACTCTATACCTTAAAAAGAACAGCAAAATAAACATAAACGACTCAAACTATATAAATGCCTTTGAAAAACTAAAACTAATATTGACGGAAGCATCCATATTAAAATATCCTGACTTTACCAAAAAATTTTAAATAGTTACCGATGCTAGCATTTTCGCTATAGGAGCTGTTCTTCAACAGAAATATCACCCTATTTGCTACGCTAGCAGAACATTAAACGATCATGAACGAAACTACTCAACCACGGAAAAGGAATTACTAGCAATCGTGTGGGCTACCAAATTCTTCAGACCATACATTTATGGAGTAAATTTTGAACCTGCAACAGACCACCAGCCCTTAAAATGGTTACATGCTAAAACAAAAGGCAAAGACATTAATCCTCGATTGCAAAGATGGCTTTTAAAACTAGGAGAATACAATATAAACATGGATTACATCAAAGGAGGCGATAATAAAGTAGCAGATTTTTTAAGCCGAGATAATGCAGACACAAATGAAATCAACACAATAGAAGTTCACAGTCAAGAACCTGGTAATGAACATCCAGATACACAATTCTCTAACAACCAAATACCAACATTAGATACTGTAGTGAATAGATTTAAAACACAAATCATACTTACAAACGACAAAACACAGAACTTTAGTATCAAACATGGCAATAAGAAAATTTTTTTAAGCGCAGCTGACCTACAACGTAACATATCTCATATTTTAGAGCACCACACAGGAAATGGAAATATAGGAGTTTACTCAGAGTTAACTGACAACGATTTTAAAACATTTGAACATAAAGCAAAAGAGCTTTCCGAAAATAACTTAAAATTCGTAAGATGTGCCTACCATGCAAAAGATATGGACAATAAAGATGACACATACAAACAAATACAAAAATACCTAATATACGAAACAGGACATACTGGAATTAATGAAAATTATGAAGGCCTCAAAAAATATATTTTTTACCCTAACCTAAAAAATATGATTCAGAAATACATAAACAATTGCGATACTTGCAACCGCGTAAAATATGATAGAAATCCGATCAAGGAAAAATTTAAAATGACAGAGACTCCAACAGACATTAGCCAAATAGTACATATGGACGTATACACAAACTCAAAAGCAAATTTTTTGACATTTATCGATAGATTCTCTAAATTCACCGCATATTACCTTGAAGATAGAAATCACAGAACGATTATTGAAAAACTAAGAGATCTCAGATCACAAAAGGGTCATTTTAAGAAACTAATCACAGACAATGAATTTAAAAGTATGAGCGTAAAAGACTACTGACGAAACGAGAACATAGAACTTCATTTAGTAAAAGCAAACAACCACACAGGAAACTCTGATATCGAACGACACAGCAGAGAGAATAAGAAGAATTATAAATATCGAAAACAAGCAAATTAGCATAAAAGAGAAAATGTGTAGGTCAATAGAATGGTATAATAATAGTTACCACTCAACAATAAAGGAAAAACCAATTAATGTACAACAAGGGAAGTGTAACAAAAGTCAGATTTATACAAATTCCATTAAAGAAAAGACTAGGTACGAGTACATAATTAAACACAACACAAACAGAGAACACTATTCAGAAAATAGATCAGAAGGCTACATCAAAAATTATAAAAGTGTGAGGCATAAGGAAGAACCAAAATATACTAAGAAAGCACTAGGAAATATACATACATCCAATATTAAAAGAGATACTAAATTTGCAGGTAAAATGGATGTTAATATTATTCCTGATACTGTGGACACCGAACGTAGGCCACACCCATCTGCTAATGGAGAAGATAGAAACCAACCTGGGCTACACCGAACTAACAATAGACAACGTCGCTCTAGTTAAAAACTACGATACAATACTACACTTTACAAATCCATTCGAAATCTTAGATATAGTCGACAACTTACAAATTAATATAAAAAATTCAAACCTACAAGAAAAATATATTGCTTTAGAAATACAATTAAATAACAATTATACATTAAATAAAATTTATACATTAATTCCACACAGAGAAAAATGTGGACTATTTAATTTCATGGGTACTGCACAAAAATGGCTTTATGGAACAATGAATGATGAAGACAGACAAGAAATAGAAGGACACCTAACCGTAATTAATACAAACAATCACAATGCTATACAAAACCTTAACAGTCAGATAAAAATTAACCAAAACTTCAACGAAACCTTCTCCATATTGAAAAACGCAATCGATAAAGACAGCATACTAATACAGAACAAACTTAATGACATTAGTGGTCAATCAAGTACACTGTACAGACAAACACTATATATTGACTTCATATTAAAGATAAAAATTTTACAAGATAACATAGACCATATACAGGACAACATTGCATCTGCTAGACTTGGCACTATTCATAGCAATTTACTAACAAACGAGGAAATAGAGGAATACAAAATCGACCTAGATAAGTTACAAAATATAAAATTAAGTAAAGGGTGTCCCAACAAGAACGCAATTTTTAAATCTGGCAACATTCGAAGTGTCATTGTTTGACATTTGAACAATTGTTATTGTTTGCTAGTAGAAGGTACGAGGTTAGTAAAAATGGAGCACTACACGAATGAACAACGCATTCTCATTGTGAAATTGTTTTACCAAAATGGTGAAAGTTTTGCGGCTACAGTTCGCAAATTGCGATCAATTTGGGGTCAGAATAATGCTCCAAAAGAGTCAACTGTAAAGAGATTAATGGATAAATTTGCCGAAACTGGGTCTGTTAGTGATGTAAAGACAACAACGCGCCATCGACCAGGTCGATCGACCGAAAATGTCGCAGCTGTACGTGATGATGTCGCTCAAACTCCATCCACCTCAATTCGACACCGAGCTCAGCAAATTGTGTCTCCAAATCCACTATGCAGCGAATTTTGACGAAAGATTTGCATCTTCATGCATACAAAGTTCAATTGACTCAGGAACTGAAGCCAGCTGACCATGGACAGCGAAGGGAGTTCGTTAATTGGGTATTGGAGAGACAACATGAAAATGCTGATTTTGCGCTAAAATCATCTTCAGTGACGAGGCCCATTTCCATCTTGATGGCTTCGTCAATAGGCAGAATTGTCGCATTTGGGGTGAGGAAAATCCTCGAGTGATTCACGAGAAGCAAATGCATCCTCAACGTGTCACTGTGTGGTGTGGTTTTTGGGCTGGAGGAATCATTGGACCTTTTTTTTATGAAAATGAGGCAGGTCAAGCGTAAACAATCAATGGTGTTCGGTATCGTGAAATGATAACCAGTTTTTTCTTGCCTCGAATTGAAGAAATGAATGTGGAGGGCATGTGGTTCCAACAAGACGGCGAAACATGTCATACAGCCAGAGAAACAATTCAATTGCTGCATCAGTCATTTCCCGGTCGTGTTATTTCGCGTTTTGGAGATCAGAATTGGCCGCCTAGATCGTGCGATTTAACACCATTAGATTTTTTTCTTTGGGGTTTTTTGAAGTCGATGGTTTACGCGAATAAGCCGACGACGACTCAAGCCTTAAAAGAGGAAATTGGACGCTGCATTAATGAAATACCGCAGCATTTATGCAAAACGGTCATTGAAAATTTCATTAAAAGATCGCGTGCATGCCAGCAAAGCCGCGGCGGCCATCTGCACGATATATTGTTCCATACATAACCTCATTCTGTCTACTTTACGATATAATAAAGTTTCACGATTTTTTTTTAAATAGCTGTGTTTTATTTAAAATTTAAAAATTGCGCTCTTGTTGGGACACCCTTTACAATTCTAGACCAAAATAAAAATATTATATTTGTCATAAGAATACCAAAAGATACTGTTATTCTACAAAGAATATTACTGTACCCAATAGCAGATAACCATAATTTAGAATATATGTTTGAACCGCAAGAAATTGTCAAATATGAAAAAGAGATATACAATTATATAGGCGACAGATATACTAAAAATTTAAGAAGATGTAAAAACTGTATATTGAAAAAGAACTGCATGCACATATTTAAGAACATATCCGAAATTATAGAATTAAATAATGGAATTATACTAGCAAAAAACCAACATTTAGCAAATTTCTCAAATACTTGTGACGAACGTAAATTAATTTTAATGGAAATTATTTATTTAACTTTAACAACTGTTCGATCATTATAAATAATAATAAGATACAAAATGCAGAGAGACAGTTTAAACAAAGTTTCACGATACCAAAATATTTGGAAAGCATTAAAGATTCAAATAAAAAGCTAACATTTGACAACTTAATTCTAGAAAAAATTCAAAATCTGAAAGAAATCAGTGAAATTAAATATTCCAAGCGCGAAAAATATGCATTTGGAAGCACTTTAGTAATAATTATAATTGTCATTTTAATATTTATTGTAACGTTGACCTGTAAGCACAAAAACCTGCAAGTAAAGATAAAAAATATGATGCCTCAGGAGTGTCCTCAAAGTAAGGGGGGAGGACTTACGCCAGCAGTTGCTGCGAACCCTAAATCTAACACCAAAAGTCAGCTGAGATATCATTCTTATCAAGTATGAATCTCACAAATGACCACCAAAGCCGTTTATGCATTTTCCAATTCCCTTTCATATTTCCATTCGAGAATATTATCAAAAGCTGGAGGTAGAGTCTTGAAAGGCTGACTTCTACCTTTTTCCAACACTCAGGAGCGATACTGCCATCCGGGTCATTACGATCTATGA
Organism: Clusia tigrina; assembly: GCA_920105625.2. NCBI lineage: Eukaryota > Metazoa > Arthropoda > Insecta > Diptera > Clusiidae > Clusia > Clusia tigrina. Next base: position 376,447,136 of record OV050030.1, read on the forward strand.
CCGCCATGACCTGGTGTCCTTTCAGCACTTCGCTGAAGGACTCCGTGGTGACAGTACCGCGCTTTTTAAACTTCTTTGGTTAGCAACACTATCGCAGCACGTGGCTTTGCTTGTGCCAGGCTCGTCGTCCTTAGCTACAATAGCTGAGGCAGAGTGTGCGGAGGATTTTGGATTCCCATCCGAATTAGAGTTTAGAGACCGCACGTCAGTTTTTTTTTAAATTTAATTTACTCATTCTGGTTCTTACGGCCACCCGCTCGATTGATCAAGCTAAGGCAGCCAAAAATTTTAAAGGGGAAGGGGTTGGTCAACTGTGGCAACGCCCCGTACCACAGCTAGGCCACCGTTACTACCTGAGGCGGCCTGGTGTCAGGAAGGGGAGCTCCGTTAGGATACAGCCTAATTAACCTCCTGGCTGCAAAACAACATCCAATGGGCACGATCCCAATATACCCTAGATTAGGAGGGAGACAGCTCTTAGTTGGATTACTCCGCAGTAGTCAGTCCGGCTAGGGTAATCCCATAAGAGCCGAAACTCCGCCATCCTAACCCATTGCGTCATTGCAATCATTTAAGCCTTCGTACCCCGACATGGCGACTGCTCTTCACGAAGGAATATCGGTGTATAGCTCGTATATCTCATCGTTCCATTTAATCCGATACTCGCCACGAACGCATATAAGTCCCAAAATTTTACCGGATATTTTTTTTTTCAAACGCGCCTAACGCCTGCTCGTCGGGAATGATGAGGGACTTATACAGTGTTAGCTTTGTTCATCGAGAAAGGGCTTTACTCTTAAGCTGCCTACTAAGCCCAAAGTAGCACCTGTTAGCTAGAGTAATTCTCCGTTTGATTTCCAAACTAATGTTGTTGGTGGTAGTTGATTTTGGTACCTAGGTAGAAAAAATCCTTTACAGCTTCAAAGGATGAGTGTATAATAACTTCTGAGGTGGTCTACAGCAAACTGGATTCTCATTCGCAACACAAATTGGAAATAGCGTTCAATAATGCTATGAGGTATGCATTGCGTAGATTTGATAGTGTATCGAGTTGTAACAGGTGTATTCTTGGGTGCAGTCTTGATGCTTACTTGAGGGCCAGAAACTGTGCTTTTTGTGGAAGTTGATGCACTCTAAGTCCCCTTTATATCACTATGAGAAACTACGGTTCAGTCAATCTGCTAGACTCTATCGTTGATTGTTCCTGAATTTCATTATCGTAGTTCTACACGAATTTTTTCATTAACGCCATTCTATTTTGGAATTTATTGCCAAAATCCATTCAATCCTCTTCGGAGAGCCGCTTCAAGCGCTTGGTCATGGGATATTTTACAGATCAATATTAGTGTTATTTTGGAATTTGTAACCGATTGTCTGTTCTAGTTTTTGTATTATTTTCTTCTCTCTAAAGTCTATTTCTTTCTATACTCTATAACTGCCTGCCAGCTTAACTACTCTCAATTGTAATTTCAACTGTCTTATCTATCTACTGTCTTATATATCTATCTCATATCTGTTATTACTGTATTCTTCTTCTTCTGGTTTTCTCACATGAATTATATTATCTTAATGCTATTTATTTTATTTATTTACTTAATTTATTTCTAACTTAATTTAAGAGTGATGTAATTTAAGACTGTCAATGTACCTCAAGAGATCATTGATCTCACTTGTACAATTTAAACTCAATAAATGTAAATAAATAAATAAATAAATAAAATAAATAAAGTTGCATTCGCTAACAGCAACGTGATGTCCCAGACGATGGGACTCCTTATACGCTGCCAGCATGTATTTCGTCTTATCCTCGTTCACTTTTCGACCCACTCGCTTTGCTTCTCTTTCCCGGTCGGTACACGCAGCCATCACCACTCGAGCGATATGGCCAATGATGTCAATATCATCAGCAGACGCCAAAAGCATGACTCTTATTAAAGATAGTGCAGTGTGATTCAATTCCGCTGCGCGGGTGATTTTTTCCAGCATTAGGTTGAAGAAGTCGCACGACAGGGCGTCACCCTGTCAGGTTGCGATTAGCGTCATCCTGCACAGTCAGATTAGCTTTGCTGGGATGACAAATTCAGACATAGCGGCGTATAGTTGGCTCCTTATCGTACTATCAAAAGCGGCCTTGAAATCGAACAAAAGATGGTGGGTATCAATTTGTTTCTCAAGTGCCTTCTCCAAGATTTGACGTATTGCGGAGATTTGGTCGGTGGTACCTTTCCCAGGCCTGAAACAGCGCTGATAGGGTCCAATCAGCTCGTTAATGATTGGTTTCAGTCTTTCGCAGAGTACGTCAAATAGGATTTTGTATGCGATGTTAAGAAGACTAATTCCGCTGTAGTTACTGTACATCGCAGGATCACCCTTTTTGTGGACTGGGCATGCTCTCTTCGGACCATCTTCTGCACAAGAGCTGATGCACACGCTTCGCAAGCTCTTCGCGTCCAGCCTTAAACAGCTCCGCCGACTTGTTATTTTTCAGTCGCCTAATGGCTGTTAAGACTTCAATATAATCGGATGGCGGAATTTCGATTTCATTATCAGCAACCGGTTGCTCGTAATCAGCCTCGTCGTTAGCGTCACTGCTGTCGCCATTAAGTAGTTTCGCGAAGTGTTCTCGCCATAACTCTGGTCGTCTGTTACCAGATTTCCTTTTCCGTCTTTACAGGAATTGGCTCCTGTCTTGAAACCTTTCGCTTGGCCCTTCACTTTTTGAAAGAATGTTCGACCCATATTCCTGCTGCCAAATATATCGACCTTCGAGGCGGGTTGCGAGCATCCCTTTCTCATCCATCGCATTTCTTGAAAAGTGGTGACATCTGCCTTATATTGGTTCAAGACGTCGACCAGCTAAATAGTTGCATCTGGCCTGTTCAACTTGCGCATATTCTTGGTGCGTATCCTCAAATCGTGTTCCTTAAATCGTTTGCGTGGGGGTCGTCAGCAGTAGAGGGGTGTATCATCCGTGGCACCTTCAAGTTTTTCATTGGAAATTGAATTTCGCCCCACCCTGTTAGTGCCAGGCGAAGACTCGCTGCGCACATTAGCTCACTATCCAACGGATCCTGAGATAGCTACCGAGGTGCGGCTGTGTGTCAACCTGCTAATATTTGAAACAGAGATCGCTCTGGCCATCACCAAGTTGAAGGCACTCAATAGCTTACTCTGTTAAAATAAAAGCTCTGCCCCCGTTTGCATTATCCAGACATTTATTAATTGAAGAGTTAACGAAGTTACGGAAACCAGAACTAAATTATTACAGGCTCACCAATTGAAATATATTGGCATTCCTTCCAGAAGAGGAATTCTATGACCCTTAAAGAAATTGAGGTGTATGCATTTTTCCATAGAAGTTCTGATTTCTCACAATTCAGTCGGAGCCTCTTTAAAGAAATCGAGCATCTAATCTTTGAAATATATTTATAGAATTTCGCAATTGTCGCCATTGAATCCGAAATTCGCATTTGAAATATTAGCGTATTTCCGGATTTCATTAAGAAAAAAAATATCGATTATTGTTTAATACCTCTTTATTGACAGTAATAAAATTATATTTAAGCAAAGGAAAAAGGATGAAAGTGACATAAATATCTTTTACTTAAATATGAATAGTATTAGGTAAAAATATACTGGATCCATTAAATCAGTAAATAAATAGTTTTATTCATTCAATTACTCATAACCATCGATAGTCGCACATCCTCTTATTTTTCATATTTGTTTTCACTGCAGAAATAATTTGAATGCAATTGAAATACGTTTCCAGTTATGCACTAATTGTTTCTTCACACATTTCAATTTACAACGTACCGTTTATTTAATGATTCTTTCCACATATCGTCTCTGCGTCAATATTTTACTTTCAGCTGGATATAGCGGACAGGTCAGGTCAATTATTTCAGATCAGAAATAACTTAGAAAGAAGCGGAACTATATCGATTGAAACTGTGGTATTGGATCCACGAGTTTCGGAAGATTCGCCACCTCTTCTGTAGTTGATATTCGGCACATTTGTAAATTGTATATTTTTTATATGTTTAGTTCTTTTATATTACAACAGAGTATTTCTTATTTCACATAAGGAGTCAATTAGCCATTTTGGTATCAATTTCAAAACACAGGTTAAAACCGAATTGTTTGGCTGGCTGGAGTTTGATTTCTTCATCGACTGTATTCACGTGAAGATCTTTGTGAAGATCGTCGTTTCGTATGTACAACGTTGCATTGGCAATGCATCTAGGACCTCGTTTTGGAACTCTGGATAATTTTCCATTCGATTTCCTTATACAGCTGTACTCCCTTATATAATGCTGTACTCTCTATGTCCATAAAGATTTATACTTGTTGATATAGCGGTTGGCAAACATCCTGAGCTGTATCCTCCACGCGGGTGCCAACCCGATAGACTTCATTTGCACCTCACCCACCTGGCCGATTACTGTAGTACTCTTTTGGCACTGCTGTGTTCGGTCAGGACCACCTATAGGAAATATCGAGTGTAATGTAAATTGCATTCTGAATCAGGTCAACAGCATTTTTCAACTGACCTTAATTATTATTTTTCATAGATATTTTGAAATTTTTTAAAATATTACAATATTTTGTGTGCTCCGTGACCTCAATCAACATTTCCAAAAAGCTTACTTACCAGAACATCCTCCGCTATACACTGTTTGTATACATATGTATTTCCTTTTAATGAGATTGGGTTTGTACTTTTTATTTGAATAATGAAAAGAAAAGTATTAAAATTTTGCTAAAAAATAAATATTTAAAAGTAAAATAACAACTTTTTTTCTAATAGTTTATTACAATTCCATTCTCTGCTAAATTTTCTCTTTAATTTCACAAAGTTTCTCAAAAGCTGCGAGTATATATCCATTTACAAATTAAACATCTGCATTTATCTTTTCACTGGATCGGATCCAATTTAATGCAAAACAACAAAAAATATGGATCCAGCTTAATTTTCAGATCCAATTATTGAATCCGGAAGTGTTCGGAAAGCAACAGTTCGGAAAGTAGTGCCTGTATTTGGCACTATTAACAAGATTTCACAATCAATCAGCTGATGCCGTTTATTGTGAATATATTCGAATTTTAAATTCAGTGAGAAATTAGATCCATAAATAAAATGAATAATTGAGAAAAAGAAACATTAGTAAGTATTACGAGCTAGATAAATTTATTAGATTTGTAACTTTTCATATATTTTTTAGGGAAAAAGATAGTGGTCGAAGGAAGAAACACCTGCTTTCCTAAATGCTTATTCGGCTAGGCAGGCGGAGTTTTTGCATAGTAGACGAAAAAAATGCTATGCAGAATGTATTAATTGATTTGGAGAATCAAGGAATTCTGGTAATTTGCCAATTCAATGCGATTTATATTGACATCTAGCATTTATGTATTACCAAATATTAATTTTTAACTGGCAGTCCCAGCCAACAACATCCAATATGCTACAGACAAAATTAAAAAATTTATTGAGAGCCTGGAAAAACCGGAGCTGCTCCTTGTATTGCTCTATATACTGAAATAAGAGAGGATTTTTTCGGAAGTAGCCCTGGAATTGCTATAAGCCATTCTGTCAATTTATTTGGAACAAGCATAACTCGAGCCACTTACTAAATCATTAATTGAGAACCAAAAACTCCTTAACGCAACATCATGTCTGAATCCTCGACTCCACTCTCTTCTCTTCCACAAAATTTGCCAATGTGCAAAAAGAGAAAGGCGCTTAAGGAGAAAAAGTATATCTTGAAATTGGCGCAAAGAAAAGAAATAGAAGAGACAAAAAAATTGAGGTATTCAAAGAATACAAGAGTAAAAAATTGAGGCTAATGCAGGAGGCAGAAGAAAATAAACAAACGCCATGAAGAAAAAATGAATGTGCTAAAAAATTTTCAGTGTGATTGCTAATCCAAATAATATAATTATGCACAATAATAATGAAATAACATATTTATTTAAAATTAAATAGTTAAAATTATATCAATGGAAGAAGTTTGTTTAATTTTTAATTAAGTTGTAGAAATTCTTAATTTTATATAAGATAATAAAAAATTAAAGAACCATAACCCGAGAATCTATTAACTCCGTTAAAAGCTGATCGCGCCGCTTGTTATTTTGTAATTGTTGAATTAATTTATCAGGTTCAACTGGAGTGTCCTCCTGTATTCTGGCTCAACTTGATTCAAGAATATCTTCAGTAGGCAACAAATATTATGTAAAATACATCCGCATACAATTATGTTGGTTATGAATTCTAAATGCACTTGTTCTGTGAAATGCAAAAGCCTTCTGAACCTTGATTTTAAGAGCCCAAATGCATTTTCAACAACAATCCTTGTTGACGATTATTTATAATTAAATTTCCTTTGAATTGGAGTAAGAGATCCGTTATCTCTAAATGGACATATTAGTCAGCTTAACAATGGGTATGCGGAGTCGCCTAATATAAAGGAATTATTTGGAAATAGTTCTCCATAATTTTCAGATGCTCGTTGATATAAACTGGATATTCTTCAAACTCTACTATCGTGTAAAGAGCCTGGTTCACCAGCAAAAATGTCAATGAAGATCTTGTTGGGATCGACAACTGCTTGCAAGTGCAAGCTATAATAATGCTTTCTATTAAAATATACCTCCTTACTTTCCCGAGGAGCTTTAATTTTAATGTGTGTACAATCAATGCATCCAAGCTCGTTTGGAATTTTTTTTATATTTTAAATTGGTTCATATTTTCGGCAGCTTTATTGGTATTTGGCCAAAAAACAAATTCATGTCCAATAGACATGAGCCATGTCACAACTCTATTACTCTCCAAGCCGTTGATTGAGAGACACCAAACAAATTGCTTATTTCGCGAAAACTATTAGTGTTTGCCATGTACCATAAAAACATGTAAATTTCTTTGTTCGCGCCAACTTTCTGCAAACCGCCATGATCAACTCCTTCATAGTTTGAAACTTTGTATCGATCTAAAGAAGAGAAATATTAACTTTTTTAAAAATGCAAAATAATTGTATGCCATACCAATAAGCTAAGATGCAGTTGTGCCTACGATTACACAACGTTTAAGGAATGTTCGATTTCGGTATGTTGCCCTAATTCACTACCGGAAGTATAAGTTGTGTTACCGCACCACTAGAATGATGCAGTGTGGTGGCCACGGCTAGCTCACCGCAATGGTCGTGGTCCTTAACCCGCCACACTGCATCGGGTGGGACAACACTACAAAAAAAATTTCAACTCACATGTTTGCCTAGCATCCTCCTCTACGACGACAAGCGAGCCCGCCCCATATTGTCCGCCTTAGCCTAACATTTTCAACATAAAATTAAACACACTAAACATTCTACTTGTACTTAAATAAATAACATATATATATACGCGTATACTTAATAATACCTACATACACGTGAATACTTAATAATACCTATGTATACACGCGTATACTTAACAAATATATACTTATCTCTAGGGGGCGGGCGGCAGCCTCCTTGTCCTTCGATGCTCGAATGGGGTGGGCCGGAACAATCAGTTATCCCTCTTATGGGATGGGCCGGAAACTAGCGGTTATGGATCTATTCAGCACACTCAATAATCAAGGTAAACGCCAACTCTTTAAACTAAACTAACACTTTAAATTGATTCAAAACTTCAACGTTTATTTTCTACACATGTACATTGTAATTGAATTCAAAAATTTTTTGGAATCTTTCACACGTTAAATATATCCGAATAAATAACAGGACCACGGACGAGACGAGAGACTATCCATACAAAATCCGACACGAAATGCAAATAAAAAAAAATCTTGATTTTTCTGCTCCAAAAATCCTCCACAGTCAAACACAAAATTCAAACGCGCGCGGCAACCAAAAAAATTTTCGACACAACTTCCTTCCTAAACACTTAACACCTTATCGCCCCGTTTTTTCTCTACCACTGCCTTATATGATTTTTTTTCCTCTCTCCTGAAACCGTATCTTTTTCATTTCCTCGGCCTCTTCCGCTATTCCATCTGTGACTGCTCCAGCGGTCGAGGCGGTCAGTCACCTTTCTTTAGAATTTCTACTATTCTGAGGCAGCGCCATCTGTACCTCAGAATCGTCTGGTAGGTTTCAGCCTGGCCGCATTCACCAGCAAAGCGGACAAGTGGAAGGAACAAAAGAAGGAGAGGAGCAAAACAAACATACAGACGGTAGACGCCAAAAACAACGATCGCAACAAAACACTCGGGTTGCCAGGAGCACTATAAACTCCGCCGGAACACGGATGGAAGCGTCGATCAGCACTTAATGCTCTACCCTGAGCTAGCCGGGCAACTATACCTACATATACCTAAACATATAAACTAATAATACTTCCTTTACAGAACCACCACACTGATGAAGATTACGGATCCCAACACCTAATTGCACGGTAATTATTCACAACACAAAATGTCCTAATCTAACTCTATACTTATTTTGTCTTCCCAGCCATTCGACTCGAAGAATCACTTTCACCACTCTACTCACTAATAAACGCTAACCTACACACCTATACTCTATCGTATAAACAGGAACATTTTTATTTATTTTACCTTAAAAAAACACATAGTAATCAATTCTAATTTCAGATTTTTAACTCAGATTACCTCTAGACCAACGAAGCTGATTTGGGAGTAAGTTCTTTTCTATGTATCATATAATCCATAATTCCCTATGATTAACTTTCCTCCACCTCCTTACTAACTATTGCTACCTCACGTACTACAGGCGCCAACGTGAGCTACGCCCACAACCCCGAGATTAAGAGTCGCGTGCTCTTACCGGTTTAGATTACTATTGTTTTATGTCCTTGGCATGGAACACTCCTACCGGTTTCCCTCGTAAATCTTCTAATAGGTATAGACAATTCCCCAGTGGCTTCACCACCCGACACTTTACAAATTTTCTGCAAAATTTTGCATTCACATTCCGTGAAAAATCACTCAAAGTAAAATTACGTCGAAAGACTTCCTGGCCCGGAGTATAATTAATTCGCCTAGCTCGCTTGTTGTACTGACGCGCTCCCTTTTCGTGCGCTAAATGCAACCTTTTCTGCACCTTAGCGCGAATTAACCGTATTCGGTCTTCTCTTGGTAGGCCACTCACTTCTCCTTCCTCTAACGGTCCTAACTTCCTCGCCAACTCATAGTCCATGCCGCTGGTGAACATATTCTGCCCAAAAGGGGCAAAATAAGGTGACATTCCTGTCGCTGAGTGAAGTGAACTTCTCAACGCACACTCGATCTCACTCAGGAATAAATCCCAATCGCGGTGGTCCTCCTTCAGGTAAGCCCTTATAGCTGCCAGAACTGACTGATTCACGCGCTCTGCTGCATTAGATTGTGGCGCATAAAAACCCGTTTTCACATGCTTAATCGCATAGGACTCCATCACTTTACTAAATTCCTGAGTCACAAACTGTTTTCCATTATCTGAATGTATCGTCTCTGGTACACCAAATTTATGAAAAATTTCTTCAATCAAAAACCTTACTACATTCATTGCCGTGGCCTTGCCCATAGCTTTTAAAAACACGAATTTCGTAAAATGATCCATTACCACCAACACGTACGCATGGCCCGCCTTGGAGCGTGGATATTTTCCTAAAAAATCTATATAACGCCGTTGGAATGGCCGCTCGGTGCTGACTTCCTTTCCCATAAAAGGTCTAGAAACCTGAGTGCTATGCTTCGTTTCCTTGCAGATCCTGCAATCTCTCACGTAATTCCGCACCTGCACCGCCATACCAGGCCAATAGTAAAACTGTCTTACCCGGTACAATGTCTTAGCGACTCCCCCGTGAGCTGACAACTCAGGCTCATGGGCTTGTGATACAACTGTCGACGTTAATGCTTCGGGCACCCATAGCTTCCAACAGGGACCCCTGCCCTCTTCCTCATTAGTCACAGTACGTTTATATATCTTCCCATCACGTACTTGCAAATCCGGGAACTTTCCTATATTCTCTTCAATAGTCTGCTTTCGCTGAACATACTCAGGCGAATCGTATTCCGTAGTGTCCATATCAAGATGTCCATATTCAGAGCCACTTCCTCCATCAACCGGGATAGCGTATCGGCCACTACATTTTCACTCCCCTTCCGGTGCTCAATTTGAAAGTCATATGCCTGAAGCTGAAGAGACCACCTGGCTAACCTCCCACTCAAGTCTTTCAATGACATGAGCCATTTTAAGCTAGCATGATCGGTGATCACGGTAAAAGGCATCAGCTCCACATAGGCCCTGAACCGCCGCACCGCGAGAACCGCTGCCAGACACTCCTTCTCTGCCACGCTGTAGTTCAGCTGGCAACTATTCATTTTGTACGAATAGTATGCTATAGGACGTTCATGTCCAGCCTCATCTCTTTGGAAGAGCATTGCCCAAACGCCGTAATGGGACGCATCACACTGGATATAAAACCGTTTCTTAAAATCTGGTTGTGCTAATACGGGTGCTGTGGTGAGAGCCTGCTTCAATTCCGCAAATGCGGCAAGTGCTTCTGGAGTCATCACAAATTTCCCGCTCTTTCGAAGCGTATCGGTCAAAGGCGCTGCTACGTCTGCAAAATTCGCCACGAATCTTCGATACCACCCTGCCGTTCACAAAAAACTTCTGACCTGCTTTGGTGACTTTGGTACAGTAATTCTATTCAGTGACAAAATCTTTTCCGGGTCAGTTTTTAACTCCCCATGGCCTATCACAAACCCCAAATATTTTACCTCTTTACAGCAAAACTTCGATTTCTGAAATCCTATTGTTAGATTCGCATCAGACAGACATTTCGCTACTTCTCCTAATACACGCACATGTGTACTGAAATCTGGGGATATTACTAACAAATCGTCCAGATACACAAATACATTCCCCCGGAGACGTTGCGGAATTACTTTGTCCATCAGCCTGCATAATCTCTGGGCCGCATTGCATAGCCCAAAGGGCATTACCCTAAACTGGTACAGGGGTCTTCCTGGTATGGTAAATGCTGTACATGCTTTACTCCCCGGTTCCAGTTCAATCTGCCAAAATGCGAACTTGAGATCTATGCTGCTGATGAACACTGCCTCGTCTATGCGACTTAGGATGCCTTCGATATTCTGAATGGGGTATGCATCTTTCACGGTCCGCTCATTCAACTTGCGGGCATCCAAGCACAGCCGAATCTTACCCGGCTTTCTGACTAACGTGACCCGACTGCTCCAAGGGCTCTCACTTTCTTCGATCACCCCTAGCGATAGCATCTGATCTACTTCAGCATACAATAATTTCTGTATCGCCGGAGATACTGGGTAGTAACAGTCCTTTACTGCTTCCGCTCCCAGTTTCAACTGTATGCTGTGTCTTTCTGCATTTGTTCTACCTAGTCCGTACTCTTCATATGCCCTAAACTCCTTCTTTACTCTAACTAATTGCTCCAGCTGGGTCTCTGACAAATCATACATGTTTGCGGCGTCGTTCTTTCCACTGTTATCCTTGGTATCAGACTCCGCGACTATTTCATCCACTCCAACTATCCCCGTTGCTAGGCTAAACACCCGCCAAAAGTCGACTCCTAAATAAACTTCTTGTTGTAGTGTAGGACACAAAAAAATGTTATAGCTTTACTCTCCCCGTTAAAATTCACGGGCACGGTTACTCTCCCCACCACATACTGTTTCTGTCCACTAGCTGTATTTACTATGGTCACATAGCTCCGCACTTTCAGCCCCAAGTCACTTACCAGTTTCTTACAATTTCTTCCTAGTATACTTACAATTTCTTCCTAGTATACATACCCCAGTGTCTAGTAGACCTCTGATACTTTTCCCCTTAATTGCTATTTCCGCAAACGGCCTTTTTTCCTCCCTATCACTTCTTTCTACCGTTTCTGCTACTCTCTTCCTTTCCATCCTTCTCCTCCGGTATCGCTCCCGGGCTTTCCTTACTCGATTTGAGACAATTCGGCTCCCCACTCCATTCACCGGTGCGCTACTCCGCAGCCTGTAAACTCCTTCTTTCCGCTCTAAGTCTTCCTCACTCGAAATGGGTTCTCCGCAGGGACTTGTCCGGAACGTGGCGGTCCCTCTTGTGCCACGTTCCTCCCGGGGTTTCCCTTCCTGCAATTAGGACACTCTGGAGGCACCACATTCTCCCTTCCACACCTATAGCAAAATATTTTCCTTTGCCTCGATCTACATTCCCTAAATGTATGCCCAAGCTGTTTACAATTCCAGCATACCACTTGACTCCTACTTGCCGGTTCCCTTACTTGGTTCCTCTCCTCTAACGCACTTCTCCCGGTTACCACTTCCTGTAGGTTTTCCCCTACCTCTTCAATTGCCGTGTTGCTCACCTCGCTGACTACTCGACCCGAACCATATTTAAAAGGCGGCTGCACCATCCTAACTTCCCTCCTTTGAAAGAATCTCTCCGCCTCTTGGCATTCATATTTTAGCTGCTCCACGCTATAGCAAGCGATGGGATACACTATCTTCCCTAATCCCTCCCTTAGGTTTCTCTTTATTATCTTGATTAGGTCAAATTCCGACACAGGGTAAGTCATTCGTGCTCGGAGCTTCATTACTTCAAAAAAAAAAGAGTCCAAGCTCTCGCCTGGCAGTTGCCTCCTTTCCGACAATTCCCTCAATAACTCAAATTCACTCTGGTTTGAGCGAAACTGCCTTAGCATAGCGTTCCGAAGCGCTGGCCACGCCCTGACGTCGGTTGTCCGTACGCATAGCCAGTACCACTCTATTGCTGCCCCACGCAACAGTACATGAAATTCCTTCATTACTGCTGGCCAAGGAACCTCATACTGCGCCTGCAAATGCTCCAACCGGAATATAAATTCTTCTACGGGCAGATTCTCGACTTTTCCATCAAAGAATATACCCCATTTTTCTAGTCTCACTACCATATGACTCTCTTCTCTCGGAAACTCTCTTCCGTTCCTTCGCCCTATGTTACTTCTACTCCCTTGCTCCCTGGTTAGAATCTCCGGTCCACCCTCTTCCGCCTCCATCCGGTTTGGTGGTTCGCGGCCACTCGTTGGGGCAAGCTGGCTCCTCCATCTGACACTTTCGCGACCTTCCTCTGCTCTACTTAGGGGTTCCCAACCCGACTCCGATGCCGCGGGCATCGCCCCCCGCTCCGATAGCTGTTGCCGTATTGGCCCCACTGCGTCATCAACCATTTTCATCAACTCAATGTGATTCGCTCTTACCGTTTCTTTTATTTTTTCGGTCTCTACACTTAATGCTACTCGATAGCTATTATGGCTCTCGAGCAACATCAAATTCACTGCCGATCGGTATTCGCTTGGGAGTTCTGATGACCTTATTTCCCGTTCTGGCCTGGTTTCGTACGCTGCCGTGGCTAACCAGCTATCTTCACTGCCTCTATCCTTCGGCACCGCCCCCGTGCCGCTCAAACCTAGTGGCTCCCCCGCTGCCTTACCTTCCTCACTTCCTCCTTGGGGCGAGTGATCCACCGGCATAGTTTCCCTGTTTCCCTGTCTTCCTGGAATATCACGGTTTCTATCAAATTCTGCACTTCTTCGATTTTTTCTTGAACCACTTCTCAAGTGCATCTGACTTATCAGAATAACCCAAATTGATTAATAACCGAAATAACTTCTGACAAAAAACTTAATACCGGAAACTATGTCTGGAGATCTACACCTGCCACCCTATACCCCAAGAGAATAATACATATTTATATAAAAATTTATCCATATAAATATAGCCAAACTAAATATATTCCAATCTTAATATTTACTAACAAAAAAAATATATTTTTTTAATACAAATTAATGTTCAAATATACGGGGTGGGGCTCCCTTGTCTTCAATCTGTCGGAGGACTGTTTCTTTTACCAGGCGAGTTGTCATTTTTCATTAAAATTTTCCTTACATCTACTGAGACTCCGCCTCTCAGTTATCTCATCAGTGCTACGATGATCTGTTCAACAGACCACGGCCACGATGAGATAGCTGGCTTCATCTCACATTTAGCCTTCCCCTCTTGTCGTTGCAGTTGGCGTTACGCATTGGCACGTCACGTCAGCGGCAAGAGTGGAGCACATTAACTAAACACCAACACTAAACCACAAAATGCTTCACTACAAAATCACAATACATTACAAGGAAAATTTTAATTTACATTTCTATTATTTTTAATTGGGCGCCATTAATGTTACCGCACCACTAGAATGATGCAGTGTGGTGGCCACGGCTAGCTCACCGCAATGGTCGTGGTCCTTAACCCGCCACACTGCATCGGGTGGGACAACACTACAAAAAAAATTTCAACTCACATGTTTGCCTAGCATCCTCCTCTACGACGACAAGCGAGCCCACCCCATATTGTCCGCCTTAGCCTAACATTTTCAACATAAAATTAAACACACTAAACATTCTACTTGTACTTAAATAAATAACATATATATACGCGTATACTTAATAATACCTACATACACGTGAATACTTAATAATACCTATGTATACACGCGTATACTTAACAAATATATACTTATCTCTAGGGGGCGGGCGGCAGCCTCCTTGTCCTCCGATGCTCGAATGGGGTGGGCCGGAACAATCAGTTATCCCTCTTATGGGATGGGCCGGAAACAAGCGGTTATGGATCTATTTAGCACACTCAATAATCAAGGTAAACTTTCTAACGCCAACTCTTTAACTAAACTAACACTTTAAATTGATTCAAAACTTCAACGTTTATTTTCTACACATGTACATTGTAATTGAATTCAAAAATTTTTTGGAATCTTTCACACGTTAAATATATCCGAATAAATAACAGGACCACGGACGAGACGAGAGACTATCCATACAAAATCCGACACGAAATGCAAATAAAAAAAAATCTTCATTTTTTTTGCTCCAAAAATCCTCCACAGTCAAACACAAAATTCAAACGCGCGCGGCAACCAAAAAATTTTCGACACAACTTCCTTCCTAAACACTTAACACCTTATCGCCCCGTTTTTTCTCTACCACTGCCTTATATGATTTTTTTCATCAGTCCCGCTCCATCGACCGCTCCAGCGGTCGAGGCGGTCAGTCACCTTTCTTTAGAATTTCTACTATTCTGAGGCAGCGCCATCTGTACCTCAGAATCGTCTGGTAGGTTTCAGCCTGGCCGCATTCACCAGCAAAGCGGACAAGTGGAAGGAACAAAAGAAGGAGAGGAGCAAAACAAACATACAGACGGTAGACGCCAAAACAACGATCGCAACAGTTGTAGAGGACGAAACATTTAAAAAGTCTTCACTACTTTCTTCGGAAATGCTATTGGACGATGATTCACTTAAAAACAACTAGAGTAAAAGAAATTCAGTTTTGAACTTATATTTAAAATTTTTTGAAACTTACTATTGCTATGTCATTAGTATTCATATTTGCAGTTTAAGAATAAATAATAATACTACTCTCTCTTTGTTGATTTTATTTTCTTTTTTGTTGTTCTCAATTTTTATTTTTATTTCATTAATTAACTCTAAATACAGATGTTTTCATTAAACTCTAAACACAGATTTTTTTATATTTTTCATCTGTTTTTTTTGACAACTAAACAAAAGTGCTGCCAAGTTTAACGTGGATCCATAATTTGGATCGAAACCATTCCAATGAGATTGGATCCGATCCAGTACCATTGGAATACGGCTAATGTTCTCGTTATTCGCTTCATTAGCATTTTCGTTGCAGCGAAGTTTGACGCGTTGTTCAGTTCTCTAAGTTTAATTTCCAAAGAAAAAAGCGGGCAGTTTCGATGTATCGTAACGTCGTACCGGTTTTATAGATATGATAAATCAAAACAGTACGCATTTATATTCAAGTGATTTTTATTTACTTGTTTTAAACAAATTTTTAAATAGTTTATACATTATATTTTATTGCTGTTAAAATTGCTGTATGGTATGAATAGTACGTAATATATGGTTGACAATTTATGTTGGAAATATACCTGCTGAACACAAAATCAAGGCAGCATGTTGATCGTGTTGTTGGCCAAATGTTACTCACGAGGTCGAAATCGAATCTGTCTTTCATAAAACCGATAAAAGTGCGGTTTTCTTGTTTGGTTAAATCTATATTAAAATCTCCACCAATAATTATTGGAATTTGCCCGTAGCCCGCTTCACTTAATTCTGCACTAATGCTGTGAATGTTGGCTATAAGTACATAATAAAATATTCAGCACATTGCTAGTGACATTCGGCAGTATCGGCAAAGAAGCATTAAGAAAATACATTAAATTCCAATGTTTACAAAAAACACAATAAATTCACATACACAATGCATGTAACCAAACAAAATGGTCAAAACGGTAAATAAAAATGAAGGGAATTGAATGTCTTTCCTTATTCTTCTTTGATATCGGTGCGAAACACGATCTTATTCGTGTGGGGTACGAACTCGCAGTCGCATTTTTCAGAGTCCCTGATGTAAAGCAACTGAAAAGCAATAATCATCACCATCATCATCATCATAATTGGCGTACAACCATTTCTGATCATTGCCGCGTTATCAGCCTTCGCCAGTCGTCTCTGCTTCGCGCACGCTGGCGCCAATTGGAAACACCAAGTGCAGACGTATTTAAGCTCGCTCCGCAAAAATTAATTCTTCAATACAAATTTATTAAGTTAAAGTAACTTAAGTTGTAAAGAAAAAGTGCAATAGTGCAGTGATGGAGTAGAACGAATCTACCGGTCACTTACTGGGACACATCTTTTAAAATAGAATAAAATAAGAACAAATCACAAATTTATGAGTGTGGCTGACACACTTAAACAAAAAACAGCAACAAAAAGAAACGCATATTTTTCTTTCGTCTCCAACGAAAACAACGGCAACTCCAAATTGCCGATCGAAGTGACAGAGAGCAGAGCACGATCTTGCTCTCCCGCTCTACTAGGTGCCAGCAATTCCCTACCTTGGAGTGTCCAATGTGCGACTCCCACTATGGAGTTTTTTTCCACCAGTTACTACTTCAGCAACCACAATAACAACTTAAAGCTCCTCTACCACAACTGTAACACCGTTGACTGCGACGGTAACGATTAGCTGCAACTCACCAATAATGGCAATCGGAACAACACCAATTTCAGCAGCAACAACAAACACGCAAGTACAAAATATAAATATTAACACCAGTAACAAAATTACCGAAAATAAAAACACAAAACGAAACCGCGAAAAACAATCGCCGAACAAGTTAAATGAACAAAATACTAGTAACAAAAGACCGAAAAATGAAATGTTCAACACAACACAAACATCACTCCAAATATTTTGAGCAAGCCTATCCCTCCAAACACAACAAACAGATTCGAACTGTTAGCAGTAAATGACAAAACGGACTCTCAAGACAACAGTGAAGAACAAAACAACAGTGGGACAAATGCGAACATTAATATACAAAAACCAATTGCTCAACGTTTACAAAAACCGCCTCCTATATATGTTCAGAATGTTGAAAATATAAAAGCCTTATCTGAAGCACTAAATTCCATGCCAAATATATTGTACGAAATGAAAATTCTAAGCAAGAACGAAATAAAAATTCAACCAAAAGAATCCACACACTACACAAAAGTAATTGAATTATTAAAGCAAAAAGTAATTGAATTATTAAAGACAAAGTATTACACATTTCGACCAAAAGATGAGCGAGGCTTTAGAGTGGTATTACGAAATATGCACCATTCAACCGACACAGAAGACATTAAAAACGAATTAGCCGAACTAGGCGATGAAGTGACAAATATCCATAACATCCAAATAGCTAATGGTGCCAAAATAAAACAACCACTTTCACTATTTTCAATTGAATTGAAAATAAAAGATAACAATAAAGGCATATACGACATTACTCACCTCCTACACTGCAAAATTAGCTTTGAGCCACCCCGACAAAAGAGAACTATTCCCCAATGCACAAATTGCCAAAAGTACGGCCACACAAGAAACTACTGCCAGATAGACCCGGTGTGTGTCAAATGTGCTGGAAAACACAAGACAAACATGTGCACAATTAAAATCGACGCTGATAGAGTAAATATTAAATGCGTACATTGCGGTGAAAACCACACGGCAAACTACAGAGGATGTGCGATATATAAAGCTCTAAAAGTCCAGAGATACCCTACACTTCGCAAGAAAGAAACAAATGAACAAATCAATATTGAAACAAACCAAAACAATCACAATACAAAAATAAATGGCCAGAAAATCATCTCTGGTATTTCATACGCTCAAGCTGCACAAATGGAAACAATATCACAGGAGCCAAATCAAATAAAAAGCAACAGCACTTATGAAATAATATCAAACAATGACGATCTATCCGAATTAAAAACAATGATGAAACAACTAATAAATCAAATGACCAGTATGATGAACATAGTAACTATGCTTGTATGCAAAATAGATGAACGCAGTAAATAAAATAAATGTGGCAATATGGAATGCAAATGGACTGTCGCGCCATGAACTAGAACTAAAGACATTCATTGACATAAATAATTCAATAGATGTGATGTTAATCTCGGAAACACATGCTACAGACAAAACATATGTTAAATTCCCTAACTTTGACATCCATTACACAAATCATCCTGACAACAAATCTCACGGTGGAACGGCGATCATTATAAAAAAAAATATGAATTACATTGAACTTGACGCATATAAAAAAGAAAACCTTCAAGCAACCACAATAGCACTAAAAGACTCGAAAGGACAAATCGTAGTATCTGCTGTCTATTATCCACCAAAATATAACAACACAAAAGAACAATATCTAGACTATTTAAAAAAACTTGGGAATCGCTATTTAGCCGGAGGTGACTATAACGCTAAAAATGTTTTATGGGGATCAAGGTTGACAAACGCAAAAGGACGCAAGTTACTTAAAGCTATACGATATAGTAATGGTCGATTCATTAGCACTGGTGAACCAACATATTGGCCAACAGATACAAAAAAAAAAAACCAGATTTAATAGACTTCTGCATCACAAAAAATACTCTTCATAAACAGCTAACTATTAAATCATGTTTAGAATTATCCTCAGACCACTCCCCAATCCTAATGACATTACTAGGATCAATAGAGACAAGACTTTTCTCAGGCATCTATAACAATAAAACTGACTGGAATAATTTTCGTCTAGCACTGGAAAAACAACTAAAAATAGATATACGATTAAAAACAAAAAATGAAATCGATTCCGCAATCGCATACTTCAATGATAGCGTCATCGAAACAATCACAGCTTCAACACCAAAGCTAACGCTAGCAAATACGGACACTACACCAGCGTTCATCAAGGGAAAAATTAAATGGAAAAGGAAGCTCCGGAAAACATGGCAAATCACTAGGAATCCGGAAGATAAATTCAACCTAAACAAAGCAACAAATGATTTAAAAATTTTACTTCAGAAAAACAGAGAAAAGGAACTAGAAAAACATATGCTGAACTTGGGAACGACCACATCAACAAATTACTCTCTTTGGAAGGCTACGAAAAAACTCACTGGTGCAATAATACACAAACCTCCTATCAAAACACAAACCGGTACATGGGCGAAAACAAGTAAAGACAAAGCCAACACACTGGCCAAACATTTCCTTGAAATATTTACAAGCGAAATGGACAATCAAACTACTCATCTTGACAATGTAATAAATATCCCGCAATCCAAAACAAAAAAGACATCAGTAGCAGAAATCAAAAACAAAATTAAAAAATTGAAAGACAAAAAGGCGCCAGGATAGGATCTGATAAGCGGGAAAATGCTAAAAGAAATGCCTGATATAGCTATAATATATATCCGAAATATATTTAACTGCATGCTAGAAACTAAGTATTTCTCTCGCTTATGGAAAGTTGCACAGATAACAGCCATCAGCAAGCCAGGAAAAGATGCCACCAAAACAACTTCTTACCGACTTATCAGTCTATTGCCAATACTATCGAAAGTATTTGAAAAGATACTACAGGACAGATTAGAGCCAATCTTAACAATAAAAAATTTAATACCCAGCCATCAGTTTGGATGTAGAAGACAACACTCAACTGTGCAACAGGTCCACAGGGTTGTAAACAAAATCCTTGAAAGTATAGACAACAAAAAATACTGCGTAGCTGTATACTTCGACATTGCAAAAGCATTCGACAAGGTGTGGCACAAAGGACTTCTATATAAACTTAAGCGAATATTTCCACAAAATTATTATGACATTTTAAAGAGCTATATAAGCGAACGACAATTCTACATAAAATATGACGAGGATTGCTCAGACATCCTACCAATGACAACTGGAGTACCACAAGGCAGCGTATTAGGACCTCTACTAATTAATATTCACAGCAGATATACCAATTCCAACGAAAAGCAATGCGATGATAGCAACATTCGCCGACGACACAGTTTTAATGGCCTCACACAATGAAGAAAAAAAGGCAACAAATGCAATCCAACATATATTGGACAATGTAGTAGCATGGTGTGACTTATGGGGAATAGAGATAAATAAAGACAAAACTGTACAAGTTGTATATACAAACAGAAAATCGACAAAATACAGCCTTGCTATAAAGGGCAAAAATATAAAAACTCACTCTGCTGCAAAATATCTTGGAATAACCATAGACGAAAAATTGACTTGGAAGCAGCACATCATTAACAAGCGAAACGATGCAAAAAATAAGTACCGACAATTAAGCTGGCTACTTGGACGAGCATCTAGACTGTCTCTCTACAACAAACTAATAATATACAAGACAATAATAGCACCTATCTGGAAATATGGAATCGAGATATGGGGCACAGCTAGCATATCAAACTTAAATTTAATACACCGAATGCAGTCAAGAATACTACGATCAATTACAAATGCTGAATGGTATATCCCGAACGAGGTTATACACCGTGACCTACACATTGAAACCATCACGGACACAATCACAAAATGCAGCACCAAACATATACACCGACTGAGAGGCCATCAAAACCTGGAACTGCGTAGTGCAGCAGACACGGAGGGTGCAACTCCAAGAAGATTGAAGCGAATTACCCCTGCAGAACTTACAGGAGGGTTTAAAAAAAATAAATACATAACAATAACAAAATAAATAACTAATTATATACATAAATAAAATGATGGATAAATAGAGAAAATTTAATAAACAAATAAATAAAAGAAGTTCTTTTGGCATTGGCAAAAATAGCATATTCAATCCAAACCGGCACAAAATATTACTTAATATTATTGTTATAGATTGTAATATATAGAGGAAGAAATAAAAAAAAAAAAAAAAAAAAAAAAAATTGCAGCCAGGTCCTCTTGAACTTGATCCTTCCAACGTAGTGGTGGTCTCCCCCTCCTGCGTCCGCCACCCGGCGGCATCGATTCAAATACTTTTTTCGCCGGAACACTTTCATCGATTCGCACAACATGTCCCAGCCAGCGCAACCGCTGTGTTTTAATGCGCTGAACTATATCAATGTCGGCGTACAGCTCATACAGCTCGTTGTTCCATCTGATTCGATATTCTATTTTTTAGGGAAAAAGATAGTGGTCGAAGGAAGAAACACTTGCTTTCCTAAATGCTTATTCGGCTAGGCAGGCGGAGTTTTTGCATAGTAGACGAAAAAAATGCTATGCAGAATGTATTAATTGATTTGGAGAATCAAGGAATTCTGGTAATTTGCCAATTCAATGCGATTTATATTGACATCTAGCATTTATGTATTACCAAATATTAATTTTTAACTGGCAGTCCCAGCCAACAACATCCAATATGCTACAGACAAAATTAAAAAATTTATTGAGAGCCTGGAAAAACAGGAGCTGCTCCTTGTATTGCTCTATATACTGAAATAAGAGAGGATTTTTTCGGAAGTAGCCCTGGAATTGCTAATAGCCATTCTGTCAATTTATTTGGAACAAGCATAACTCGAGCCACTTACTAAATCATTAATTGAGAACCAAAAACTCCTTAACACAACATCATGTCTGAATCCTCGACTCCACTCTCTTCTCTTCCACAAAATTCGCCAATGTGCAAAAAGAGAAAGGCGCTTAAGGAGAAAATGTATATCTTGAAATTGGCGCAAAGAAAAGAAATAGAAGAGAAAAAAAATTGAGGTATTCAAAGAATACAAGAGTAAAAAATTGAGGCTAATGCAGGAGGCAGAAGAAAATAAACAGAAACGCCATGAAGAAAAAATAAATGTGCTAAAAAATTTTCAGTGTGGTTGCTAATCCAAATAATATAATTATGCACAATAATAATGAAATAACATATTTATTTAAAATTAAATAGTTAAAATTATATCAATGGAAGAAGTTTGTTTAATTTTTAATTAAGTTGTAGAAATTCTTAATTTTATATAAGATAATAAAAAATTAAAGAACTATAACCCGAGAATCTATTAACTCCGTTAAAAGCTGATCGCGCCGCTTGTTATTTTGTAATTGTTGAATTAATGTATCAGGTTCAACTGCAGTGTCCTCCTGTATTCTGGCTCAACTTGATTCAAGAATAGTTTCAGTAGGCAACAAATATTATGTAAAATACATCCGCATACAATTATGTTGGTTATGAATTCTAAATGCACTTGTTCTGTGAAATGCAAAAGCCTTCTGAACCTTGATTTTAAGAGCCCAAATGCATTTTCAACAACAATCCTTGTTGACGATTATTTATAATTAAATTTCCTTTGAATTGGAGTAAGAGATCCGTTATCTCTAAATGGACATATTAGTCAGCTTAACAATGGATATGCGGAGTCGCCTAATATAAAGGAATTATTTGGAAATAGTTCTCCATAATTTTCAGATGCTCATTGATATAAACTGGATATTCTTCAAACTCTACTATCGTGTAAAAAGCCTGGTTCACCAGCAAAAATGTCAATGAACATCTTATTGGGATCGACAACTGCTTGCAAGTGCAAGCTATAATAATGCTTTCTATTAAAATATACCTCCTTACTTTCCCGAGGAGCTTTAATTTTAATGTGTGTACAATCAATGCATCCAAGCTCGTTTGGAATTTTTTTTTATATTTTAAATTGGTTCATATTTTTGGCAGCTTTATTGGTATTTGGCCAAAAAACAAATTCATGTCCAATAGACATGAGCCATGTCACAACTCTATTACTCTCCCAGCCGTTGATTGAGAGACACCAAACAAATTGCTTATTTCGCGAAAACTATTAGTGTTTGCCATGTACCATAAAAACATGTAAATTTCTTTGTTCGCGCCAACTTTCTGCAAACCACCATGATCAACTCCTTCATAGTTTGAAACTTTGTATTGATCGAAAGAAGAGAAATCTTAACTTTTTTAATAATGCAAAATAATTGTATGCCATACCAATAAGCTAAGATGCAGTTGTGCGGTTTAAACGATACTGCCTCTTAAAATCGTCAATACTGTACGATTCGACAACGTTTAAGGAATGTTCGATTTCGGTATGTTGCCCTAATTCACTACCGGAAGTATAAGTTGTTGAGGACGAAACATTTAAAAAGTCTTCACTACTTTCTTCGGAAATGCTATTGGACGATGATTCACTTAAAAAAAACTAGAGCAAAAGAAATTCAGTTTTGAACTTATATTCAAAAATTTTTGAAACTTACTATTGCTATGTCATTAGTATTCATATTTGCAGTTTAAGAATAAATAATAATACTACTTTGTTGTTTTTATTTTCTTTTTTAGTTGTTCTCAATTTTTATTTTAATTTCATTAATTAACTCTAAATACAGATGTTTTCATTAAACTCTAAACACAGATGTTTTTATATTTTTCATCTGTTTTTTTTGACAACTAAACAAAAGTGCTGCCAAGTTTAACGTGGATCCATAATGTGGATCGAAACCATTCCAATGAGATTGGATCCGATCCAGTACCATTGGAATATAGCTAATGTTCTCGTTATTCGCTTCATTAGCATTTTCGTTGCAGCGAAGTTTGGCGCGTTGTTCAGTTCTAAGTTTAATTTCCAAAGAAAATAGCGGGCAGTTTCGATGTATCGTAACGTCGTACATCGTACTTTTTTTTAATAAAACTTAGACTGAAATGAGACAGTACAGGTTTTATATATATGATAAATCAAAACAGTACGCATTTATATTCAAGTGATTTTTATTTACTTGTTTTAAACAAATTTTTAAATAGTTTATACATTATATTTTATTGCTGTTAAAATTGCTGTATGGTATGAATAGTACGTAATATATGGTTGACAATTTATGTTGGAAATATACCTGCTGAACACAAGGTCAAGGCAGGATGTTGATCGTGTTGTTGGCCAAATGTTACTCAGGAGGTCGAAATCGAATCTGTCTTTCATAAAATCGATAAAAGTGCGGTTTTCTTGTTTGGTTAAATCTATATTAAAATCTCCACCAATAATTATTGGAATTTGCCCGTAGCCCGCTTCACTTAATTCTGGACTAATGCTGTGAATGTTGGCTATAAGTACATAATAAAATATTCAGCACATTGCTAGTCGCATTCGGCAGTATCGGCAAA
The DNA here is from genome assembly GCA_920105625.2 of Clusia tigrina. Classification (NCBI taxonomy): domain Eukaryota; kingdom Metazoa; phylum Arthropoda; class Insecta; order Diptera; family Clusiidae; genus Clusia; species Clusia tigrina. The sequence goes on from OV050030.1 coordinate 376,471,728, forward strand.
CGAGCATTAAGAAAATACATTCAATTCCCAATTCCAATGTTCACAAAAAACACAATAAATTCACATACACAATACATGTGACCAAACAAAATGGTCGAAACGGTAAATAAAAATGAAGGGAATTGAATGTCTTTCCTTATTTTTCTTTGATATCGGTGCGAAACACGATCTTATTCGTGTGGGGCACGAACTCGCAGTCGCATTTTTCAGAGTCCCTGATGTAAAGCAACTGAAAAGCAATAATCATCATCATCATCATCATCATAATTGGCGTACAACCATTTCTGATCATTGCCGCGTTATCAGCCTTCGCCAGTCGTCTCTGCTCCGCGCATGCTGGCGCCAATTGGAAACACCAAGTGCAGACGTGTTTAAGCTCGCTCCGCAAAAATTAATTCTTCAATACAGATTCGAACTGTTAGCAGTAAATGACAAAACGGACTCTCAAGACAATAGTGAAGAACAAAACAACAGTGGGACAAATGCGAACATTAATATACAAAAACCAATTGCTCAACGTTTACAAAAACCGCCTCCTATATATGTTCAGAATGTTGAAAATATAAAAGCCTTATCTGAAGCACTAAATTCCATGCCAAATATATTGTACGAAATGAAAATTCTAAGCAAGAACGAAATAAAAATTCAACCAAAAGAATCCACACACTACACAAAAGTAATTGAATTATTAAAGCAAAAAGTAATTGAATTATTAAAGACAAAGTATTACACATTTCGACCAAAAGATGAGCGAGGCTTTAGAGTGGTATTACGAAATATGCACCATTCAACCGACACAGAAGACATTAAAAACGAATTAGCCGAACTAGGCGATGAAGTGACAAATATCCATAACATCCAAATAGCTAATGGTGCCAAAATAAAACAACCACTTTCACTATTTTCAATTGAATTGAAAATAAAAGATAACAATAAAGGCATATACGACATTACTCACCTCCTACACTGCAAAATTAGCTTTGAGCCACCCCGACAAAAGAGAACTATTCCCCAATGCACAAATTGCCAAAAGTACGGCCACACAAGAAACTACTGCCAGATAGACCCGGTGTGTGTCAAATGTGCTGGAAAACACAAGACAAACATGTGCACAATTAAAATCGACGCTGATAGAGTAAATATTAAATGCGTACATTGCGGTGAAAACCACACGGCAAACTACAGAGGATGTGCGATATATAAAGCTCTAAAAGTCCAGAGATACCCTACACTTCGCAAGAAAGAAACAAATGAACAAATCAATATTGAAACAAACCAAAACAATCACAATACAAAAATAAATGGCCAGAAAATCATCTCTGGTATTTCATACGCTCAAGCTGCACAAATGGAAACAATATCACAGGAGCCAAATCAAATAAAAAGCAACAGCACATATGAAATAATATCAAACAATGGCGATCTATCCAAATTAAAAACAATGATGAAACAACTAATAAATCAAATGACCAGTATGATGAACATAGTAACTATGCTTGTATGCAAAATAGATGAACGCAGTAAATAAAATAAATGTGGCAATATGGAATGCAAATGGACTGTCGCGCCATGAACTAGAACTAAAGACATTCATTGACATAAATAATTCAATAGATTCAAAATTCGCCAATGTGCAAAAAGAGAAAGGCGCTTAAGGAGAAAATGTATATCTTGAAATTGGCGCAAAGAAAGGAAATAGAAGAGAAAAAAAATTGAGGTATTCAAAGAATACAAGAGTAAAAAATTGAGGCTAATGCAGGAGGCAGAAGAAAATAAACAGAAACGCCATGAAGAAAAAATAAATGTGCTAAAAAATTTTCAGTGTGGTTGCTAATCCAAATAATATAATTATGCACAATAATAATGAAATAACATATTTATTTAAAATTAAATAGTTAAAATTATATCAATGGAAGAAGTTTGTTTAATTTTTAATTAAGTTGTAGAAATTCTTAATTTTATATAAGATAATAAAAAATTGAAGAACTATAACCCGAGAATCTATTAACTCCGTTAAAAGCTGATCGCGCCGCTTGTTATTTTGTAATTGTTGAATTAATGTATCAGGTTCAACTGCAGTGTCCTCCTGTATTCTGGCTCAACTTGATTCAAGAATAGTTTCAGTAGGCAACAAATATTATGTAAAATACATCCGCATACAATTATGTTGGTTATGAATTCTAAATGCACTTGTTCTGTGAAATGCAAAAGCCTTCTGAACCTTGATTTTAAGAGCCCAAATGCATTTTCAACAACAATCCTTGTTGACGATTATTTATAATTAAATTTCCTTTGAATTGGAGTAAGAGATCCGTTATCTCTAAATGGACATATTAGTCAGCTTAACAATGGATATGCGGAGTCGCCTAATATAAAGGAATTATTTGGAAATAGTTCTCCATAATTTTCAGATGCTCATTGATATAAACTGGATATTCTTCAAACTCTACTATCGTGTAAAAAGCCTGGTTCACCAGCAAAAATGTCAATGAACATCTTATTGGGATCGACAACTGCTTGCAAGTGCAAGCTATAATAATGCTTTCTATTAAAATATACCTCCTTACTTTCCCGAGGAGCTTTAATTTTAATGTGTGTACAATCAATGCATCCAAGCTCGTTTGGAATTTTTTTTATATTTTAAATTGGTTCATATTTTCGGCAGCTTTATTGGTATGTGGCCAAAAAACAAATTCATGTCCAATAGACATGAGCCATGTCACAACTCTATTACTCTCCCAGCCGTTGATTGAGAGACACCAAACAAATTGCTTATTTCGCGAAAACTATTAGTGTTTGCCATGTACCATAAAAACATGTAAATTTCTTTGTTCGCGCCAACTTTCTGCAAACCACCATGATCAACTCCTTCATAGTTTGAAACTTTGTATTGATCGAAAGAAGAGAAATCTTAACTTTTTTAAAAATGCAAAATAAGTGTATGCCATACCAATAAGCTAAGATGCAGTTGTGCGGTTTAAACGATACTGCCTCTTAAAATCGTCAATACTGTACGATTCGACAACGTTTAAGGAATGTTCGATTTCGGTATGTTGCCCTAATTCACTACCGGAAGTATAAGTTGTTGAGGACGAAACATTTAAAAAGTCTTCACTACTTTCTTCGGAAATGCTATTGGACGATGATTCACTTAAAAAAAACTAGAGCAAAAGAAATTCAGTTTTGAACTTATATTCAAAAATTTTTGAAACTTACTATTGCTATGTCATTAGTATTCATATTTGCAGTTTAAGAATAAATAATAATACTACTTTGTTGTTTTTATTTTCTTTTTTAGTTGTTCTCAATTTTTATTTTAATTTCATTAATTAACTCTAAATACAGATGTTTTCATTAAACTCTAAACACAGATGTTTTTATATTTTTCATCTGTTTTTTTTGACAACTAAACAAAAGTGCTGCCAAGTTTAACGTGGATCCATAATGTGGATCGAAACCATTCCAATGAGATTGGATCCGATCCAGTACCATTGGAATATGGCTAATGTTCTCGTTATTCGCTTCATTAGCATTTTCGTTGCAGCGAAGTTTGGCGCGTTGTTCAGTTCTAAGTTTAATTTCCAAAGAAAATAGCGGGCAGTTTCGATGTATCGTAACGTCGTACATCGTACTTTTTTTTAATAAAACTTAGACTGAAATGAGACAGTACAGGTTTTATATATATGATAAATCAAAACAGTACGCATTTATATTCAAGTGATTTTTATTTACTTGTTTTAAACAAATTTTTAAATAGTTTATACATTATATTTTATTGCTGTTAAAATTGCTGTATGGTATGAATAGTACGTAATATATGGTTGACAATTTATGTTGGAAATATACCTGCTGAACACAAGGTCAAGGCAGGATGTTGATCGTGTTGTTGGCCAAATGTTACTCACGAGGTCGAAATCGAATCTGTCTTTCATAAAATCGATAAAAGTGCGGTTTTCTTGTTTGGTTAAATCTATATTAAAATCTCCACCAATAATTATTGGAATTTGCCCGTAGCCCGCTTCACTTAATTCTGGACTAATGCTGTGAATGTTGGCTATAAGTACATAATAAAATATTCAGCACATTGCTAGTCGCATTCGGCAGTATCGGCAAACAAGCATTAAGAAAATACATTCAATTCCCAATTCCAATGTTCACAAAAAACACAATAAATTCACATACACAATACATGTGACCAAACAAAATGGTCGAAACGGTAAATAAAAATGAAGGGAATTGAATGTCTTTCCTTATTTTTCTTTGATATCGGTGCGAAACACGATCTTATTCGTGTGGGGCACGAACTCGCAGTCGCATTTTTCAGAGTCCCTGATGTAAAGCAACTGAAAAGCAATAATCATCATCATCATCATCATCATAATTGGCGTACAACCATTTCTGATCATTGCCGCGTTATCAGCCTTCGCCAGTCGTCTCTGCTCCGCGCATGCTGGCGCCAATTGGAAACACCAAGTGCAGACGTGTTTAAGCTCGCTCCGCAAAAATTAATTCTTCAATACAGATTCGAACTGTTAGCAGTAAATGACAAAACGGACTCTCAAGACAACAGTGAAGAACAAAACAACAGTGGGACAAATGCGAACATTAATATACAAAAACCAATTGCTCAACGTTTACAAAAACCGCCTCCTATATATGTTCAGAATGTTGAAAATATAAAAGCCTTATCTGAAGCACTAAATTCCATGCCAAATATATTGTACGAAATGAAAATTCTAAGCAAGAACGAAATAAAAATTCAACCAAAAGAATCCACACACTACACAAAAGTAATTGAATTATTAAAGCAAAAAGTAATTGAATTATTAAAGACAAAGTATTACACATTTCGACCAAAAGATGAGCGAGGCTTTAGAGTGGTATTACGAAATATGCACCATTCAACCGACACAGAAGACATTAAAAACGAATTAGCCGAACTAGGCGATGAAGTGACAAATATCCATAACATCCAAATAGCTAATGGTGCCAAAATAAAACAACCACTTTCACTATTTTCAATTGAATTGAAAATAAAAGATAACAATAAAGGCATATACGACATTACTCACCTCCTACACTGCAAAATTAGCTTTGAGCCACCCCGACAAAAGAGAACTATTCCCCAATGCACAAATTGCCAAAAGTACGGCCACACAAGAAACTACTGCCAGATAGACCCGGTGTGTGTCAAATGTGCTGGAAAACACAAGACAAACATGTGCACAATTAAAATCGACGCTGATAGAGTAAATATTAAATGCGTACATTGCGGTGAAAACCACACGGCAAACTACAGAGGATGTGCGATATATAAAGCTCTAAAAGTCCAGAGATACCCTACACTTCGCAAGAAAGAAACAAATGAACAAATCAATATTGAAACAAACCAAAACAATCACAATACAAAAATAAATGGCCAGAAAATCATCTCTGGTATTTCATACGCTCAAGCTGCACAAATGGAAACAATATCACAGGAGCCAAATCAAATAAAAAGCAACAGCACATATGAAATAATATCAAACAATGGCGATCTATCCAAATTAAAAACAATGATGAAACAACTAATAAATCAAATGACCAGTATGATGAACATAGTAACTATGCTTGTATGCAAAATAGATGAACGCAGTAAATAAAATAAATGTGGCAATATGGAATGCAAATGGACTGTCGCGCCATGAACTAGAACTAAAGACATTCATTGACATAAATAATTCAATAGATGTGATGTTAATCTCGGAAACACATGCTACAGACAAAACATATGTTAAATTCCCTAACTTTGACATCCATTACACAAATCATCCTGACAACAAATCTCACAGTGGAACGGCGATCATTATAAAAAAAAATATGAATTACATTGAACTTGACGCATATAAAAAAGAAAACCTTCAAGCAACCACAATAGCACTAAAAGACTCGAAAGGACAAATCGTAGTATCTGCTGTCTATTATCCACCAAAATATAACAACACAAAAGAACAATATCTAGACTATTTAAAAAAACTTGGGAATCGCTATTTAGCCGGAGGTGACTATAACGCTAAAAATGTTTTATGGGGATCAAGGTTGACAAACGCAAAAGGACGCAAGTTACTTAAAGCTATACGATATAGTAATGGTCGATTCATTAGCACTGGTGAACCAACATATTGGCCAACAGATACAAAAAAAAAAACCAGATTTAATAGACTTCTGCATCACAAAAAATACTATTCATAAACAGCTAACTATTAAATCATGTTTAGAATTATCCTCAGACCACTCCCCAATCCTAATGACATTACTAGGATCAATAGAGACAAGACTTTTCTCAGGCATCTATAACAATAAAACTGACTGGAATAATTTTCGTCTAGCACTGGAAAAACAACTAAAAATAGATATACGATTAAAAACAAAAAATGAAATCGATTCCGCAATCGCATACTTCAATGATAGCGTCATCGAAACAATCACAGCTTCAACACCAAAGCTAACGCTAGCAAATACGGACACTACACCAGCGTTCATCAAGGGAAAAATTAAATGGAAAAGGAAGCTCCGGAAAACATGGCAAATCACTAGGAATCCGGAAGATAAACGCAACCTAAACAAAGCAACAAATGATTTAAAAATTTTACTTCAGAAAAACAGAGAAAAGGAACTAGAAAAACATATGCTGAACTTGGGAACGACCACATCAACAAATTACTCTCTTTGGAAGGCTACGAAAAAACTCACTGGTGCAATAATACACCTCCTATCAAAACACAAACCGGTACATGGGCGAAAACAAGTAAAGACAAAGCCAACACACTGGCCAAACATTTCCTTGAAATATTTACAAGCGAAATGGACAATCAAACTACTCATCTTGACAATGTAATAAATATCCCGCAATCCAAAACAAAAAAGACATCAGTAGCAGAAATCAAAAACAAAATTAAAAAATTGAAAGACAAAAAGGCGCCAGGATAGGATCTGATAAGCGGGAAAATGCTAAAAGAAATGCCTGATATAGCTATAATATATATCCGAAATATATTTAACTGCATGCTAGAAACTAAGTATTTCTCTCGCTTATGGAAAGTTGCACAGATAACAGCCATCAGCAAGCCAGGAAAAGATGCCACCAAAACAACTTCTTACCGACTTATCAGTCTATTGCCAATACTATCGAAAGTATTTGAAAAGATACTACAGGACAGATTAGAGCCAATCTTAACAATAAAAAATTTAATACCCAGCCATCAGTTTGGATGTAGAAGACAACACTCAACTGTGCAACAGGTCCACAGGGTTGTAAACAAAATCCTTGAAAGTATAGACAACAAAAAATACTGCGTAGCTGTATACTTCGACATTGCAAAAGCATTCGACAAGTTGTGGCACAAAGGACTTCTATATAAACTTAAGCGAATATTTCCACAAAATTATTATGACATTTTAAAGAGCTATATAAGCGAACGACAATTCTACATAAAATATGACGAGGATTGCTCAGACATCCTACCAATGACAACTGGAGTACCACAAGGCAGCGTATTAGGACCTCTACTAATTAATATTCACAGCAGATATACCAATTCCAACGAAAAGCAATGCGATGATAGCAACATTCGCCGACGACACAGTTTTAATGGCCTCACACAATGAAGAAAAAAAGGCAACAAATGCAATCCAACATATATTGGACAATGTAGTAGCATGGTGTGACTTATGGGGAATAGAGATAAATAAAGACAAAACTGTACAAGTTGTATATACAAACAGAAAATCGACAAAATACAGCCTTGCTATAAAGGGCAAAAATATAAAAACTCACTCTGCTGCAAAATATCTTGGAATAACCATAGACGAAAAATTGACTTGGAAGCAGCACATCATTAACAAGCGAAACGATGCAAAAAATAAGTACCGACAATTAAGCTGGCTACTTGGACGAGCATCTAGACTGTCTCTCTACAACAAACTAATAATATACAAGACAATAATAGCACCTATCTGGAAATATGGAATCGAGATATGGGGCACAGCTAGCATATCAAACTTAAATTTAATACACCGAATGCAGTCAAGAATACTACGATCAATTACAAATGCTGAATGGTATAAGTTAAAGAAAATAATATTAACAGCTTAAGGCACACGCGCATCCGCTCCAGCTAGAAATTGCTGACGATACGTCTAAGTTAACGAAAATAATATTAACAGCTTAAAGCACACGCGCATCCGCTCCAGCTAGAAATTGCTGACGATACGTCTAGCTTAAAACAGTGCAATTCCAGAGAATTGCAGTCGACAACATCAACCAACAAAAATAAAAAGGAATAGCGTGAGAATGACGAAACTGACGCCAGCAGAGCTGACGGCAGATTTAGGTTACTCTACTAAGGTATAAAAATTGTTAAGTTTAGTCTTAGTTTAGCATTAAACAAATAAAGAGTACTTGCTCGTAAAAAATATTTTTTTTAACAATTATTAACATAAAATAATTTAACTGGCGCCCGAGCAGGGACCCAGGTCGCGTTATCACAAAAGTGTAACATAAAAATATTCCGAAAGTGTGTCCTTCGAAGTATAAAGTGCCTCTAAGTGAACTTAAAGTGAACTCTAGTGAAACATATAAGCCGTCCTAAAGTAGCACGCATTGATTCATAGACTTTAAACAAAAGTGCACCAAGCAATTTGTGGCCGAACAACTGTGCATAAGCCGTCCTAAAGTAGTACGCCGCAATCCAGTTAAGCATCGAGGGAACACAGGGAATATACCTGGGTCCGAACCAACGAGTTGTCATCTGTGGCAGGATTCTTTAGAAATAAGCCACATCACGCAACAGTGTGAAACGGAGCCTTAGTCACCGTCTATTGAGCGGACAAACGGGAATAATCTACATCGCCGGCGTGACCATGAAGACAACTCTATTTTCATTGTAAGTAGGATTAAGAAAAATTGTAAACATTGTTATATTATAAAATATAGGAAAAAGTGCTTCAAGAGTAATCAGTGCAGATTTGAAAAAGTAAATTATTGAAAATATTAAGAAAAAAAAGGGAAAACCCCCTATAAACATCTGAATTTATATTCACATAAAAAATATATTTCGACATAGCTGCGACTCACCAACATAAATAGTTTAGTGACCCTCCAGTTATATAACAAAATACTAAAAGATAATAATACAAAATTAAATAAAAAAGATAAAACATTTTTAATTATAAAATTTTCTCAATAACTGCGATTCACCACCGGAAAAGGTAATCCTCCAGTTATATAAATAAAAATACACAATAAATATTAAAACAATCACATATAATGGCAAATCCAAATTTGATCCGCCCACCAATCCTTAACCCAGGTAATACTAATCCCCCAGTCCCGCCAGTGAATTCCACTCCAGAACTGGAAAATTTGAAAACCCAAATAGTGGGTAGAGTGCTAGCCAGTGAAGGGCAAAGTCTAATTCACGCAGCACTAAATCCTAACTCTGACCTTAATGCTGTAACTGACGAGACAATCAGACCGGAGCATAGGGAACGACTAACTGACCTCGATAAAATCCCAGACATCGTGCGTTGTCTTCGAGATTTTACAGGAAATCCGAGCGAATTTAGCTCATGGAGGAAGAGCGTAGATCGCGTGCTCAGAATTTATGAACCACAAAGGGGAACACCCAGATATTTCGGAATCCTTAGCGTGATCCGAAATAAGATAGTTGGAGACGCTGACACCGCATTGGAGTCATACAATACTCCATTAGATTGGAAAGCGATCTCCAGATGCCTGACACTACACTACGCGGACAAACGCGACTTAGGTACTTTAGAGTACCAAATGTCGAGCTTGATACAAGGGAACAGCTCCACGCAAGAGTTCTATCAAGCAGTGTACTCCCACCTTTCTTTGATACTAAATAAAGTATCCTGCATGGAAATAGGTCAAGAGTCATTACACCTTTTGACTCAGACATATAGACAAAAGGCTCTGGACACTTTCGTCAGAGGCCTCAAGGGTGACCTGCCAAGACTTCTTGGTATTAGAGAACCCGCAGATTTGCCACAAGCGTTGCATCTCTGTCTTAAATTGGAGAATCAAAACTATAGAACGCAATATGCAAATAATAGCCAAGGCGCAATTCGTAAAGGCTACAGCCAACCTCCTCCGTTGCCACTTAGAAGACAACCTATTCCACATAGACCACAACAACCTTTTCACCACAATAACCAACCTAGGTTCCAACCATCTTTTCACCATAACAACCAACCTAAATTCCAACAACCTTTCTTTCCTCAGTTAACATATGTTCCACGTCCACCACAACATTCTAACCCATTTAATAACCAGCTTCCATATCCGACACCACAACGACCGCAAGTGCCTAAGCCTCAACCTAGACCTGAACCCATGGAGGTCGATCATAGTATGCACTCTAGAAGAGTGAATTATATGGACAATCCTTTTAAAAATCAATTAGCAGGAAAAAGACCACCACCACCATCAGGAACAGTTCCACCTCAGAAATTCCAACGGAATTTCCATATCGAAACTAATGAGCCTTACAGTAATGAAATGAACTTAGACGAAACAGATAATTCAGACTATGAATACGGACAAGCACTTGAAGACTATGTTGAACAATACGAAGAGTTTAGCACTAAAGACACCGAGCCACAAAAATATAGCGACATACATTTTTTAGGATAACTGACTCTTCATTACCTTTCTTCGAATGCCAAACCAGTAGTGGAGAGATTCTAAAATTTCTAATAGATACAGGATCGAGTAAAAATTACATCCAACCATGCCTAGTTAACAAACCCTTACCCAACGACCAAGTTTTTTACGCTAAATCAATAGGTGGCGACGTAAGAGTAAGCCAACATACTTTCATTAACCTCTTCGGAGAAAAAACCATAAATTTAAAATTTTTCCTATTACCTACCCTCAAATCTTTTCACGGAATACTCGGTAATGACAGCCTGAAACAGCTCTCTGCAGTCATACATACGAGAGACAATTGCATGACCATTCTCAACAAGACGAAAGTCAAAATAAAACAAATGATATCACCATCAGTGAACCACATAAAAACAGACCACATGAGCACTGCCCAAAAGAACTCCGTACTAAAAATTATTTCAAAATATAAACATCTTTTTTCCGAACCAGATGAAAGGTTAACTTACACGACCCGAGTTGTAGGTGAGATACGTACCAATAGTGACACTCCAGTTTATACAAAATCTTATCCATTTCCTATGGCCCTTAAAGGCGAAGTAGAAAACGAAATTCAAAAACTTCTCGACAACGGTATAATAAGACCGTCTCGATCCCCGTACAATTCCCCCGTGTGGATTGTACCTAAGAAGCCCGATTCATCCGGAAATAAGCAGCACCGTATGGTCATAGACTACAGGAAACTAAATACTGTAACCATAGCAGACCGTTACCCCATTCCCGAAATAAATGAAGTGCTCTCACACCTTGGAAATAGCAAACTATTTTCAGTTTTAGACCTTAAAAGCGGTTTCCACCAAATCCCTCTGAAGCCATCCGATATGGAAAAAACAGCATTTTCCATTAACAATGGAAAATTTGAATTCACAAGATTACCCTTCGGGTTAAGAAACGCTCCTTCGATTTTCCAAAGAGCGTTGGACGATATTCTTCGTGAATACATAGGTAAATTCTGCTACGTCTACATTGACGACATAATAGTTTTTAGCGATAGTGAAGCGAACCATTTAAAACATATCCAAATTATTTTTGAAACACTTACAAAAGCCAATATGAAAATCCAATTAGATAAATGCCACCTGCTAGAAAAACAAGTCGAGTTTCTTGGATTCCTTATATCCCCTGAAGGAATTAAGACCAACCCTGGTAAAACAATAGCTATAAAGAATTTCACACTTCCCAGGACTCTAAAAGATCTCCGCTCATTCCTAGGAATGTCCGGCTATTATAGACGTTTTGTTAAAGACTATGCAAAACTTGCAAAGCCGTTGACCACCCTATTACGAGGAGAGGATGGACGAGTGTCCAAAACTCAATCAGCAAAGAAATTAATTAAATTAAGCTCTGAAGCCATTGATGCAATAGAAAAAATTAAAAACTCACTTATATCGAGCGACCTTATGCTTGCTTTCCCTGACTACAACAAACCATTTGAATTAACTACAGACGCGTCAAATTGTGCTTTAGGTGGAGTACTATCCCAAGGCGATAGACCAATATCATTCATTTCTCGAACATTAAGCAAAGCGGAAGAACATTACGCGGCTAATGAGAAGGAAATGTTAGCAATTATATGGGCACTAAATACATTCAGAAGTTATCTCTATGGATCGGCAAGAGTTAACATATTCACTGATCATCAACCACTCACGTACGCATTAAGCAACAAAAACAACAATAGTAAGATGAAGCGCTGGAAAGCGATTCTCGAGGAATACAATTATGTTTTAAAGTACACACCCGGTAAAAGTAATATAGTTGCAGATGCCTTATCAAGACCACCCCAAACTTTACAGATAAACACAACATCAGTAACAGTTCACAGTGACGAAAGCTCCGCTCATAACCTTATTCCCACTGTTGAAGCCCCAATAAACGTATTTAAGAACCAACTTATACTCCAAGTAGGAAATGAAGACAAGTATGAATTTTCTATTCCCTTCCCTACTTATCATAGACACACTATCGTAAAACAATCCTATACTCAAGAAAATCTAACATCAATTTTGAAACAATATCTTAACCCCAGTGTCATAAATGGTATATTCTCTGCAGAAACTATTATGGGCATGATCCAAGAAATTTATCCCCTGCATTTTGGTTCATACAAGACACGATACACTCAGACACAAGTTAGAGACGTGACAAATGAAACGGAACAAGAAGAAGCCATTCTAAATGAACACAAAAGAGCCCATCGGAATGGAAAGGAAAACAAAATTCAGTTGTTACAGAAAATATATTTTCCTAGCATGAGCATGAAAATAGACAGAATAATAAAAACCTGTAGTATTTGCAAAAAACATAAATACGAAAGACACCCTAATAAACAAGAAATTCATGCTACCCCGAACCCAAAATTTCCAGGACAAATATTACACATAGATATCTACTCTACAGAAAGAAATACTGTTTTGACCGCTATAGACAAATTCTCAAAATATGCGCAAGCAAAATTACTAAAATCAAAAGCCATAGAAGACATTAAGGAACCGTTAAGAGAAATTTTGTTAACTTTCGGAAAACCAGAACTTGTTGTAATAGATAATGAAAAATCATTTAGTTCAATATCTTTAACTCACATGATGAAAAACCAGTTGGGTATAAAAACATTTACAACACCCCCTTACACAAGTACGGTCAATGGCCAAGTTGAACGTTTTCACAGTACATTAACAGAAATAATGAGATGTTTAAAAGGCGAAGGAACACACCGCACATTTCAAGAATTATTAACCATATCTGTTTACGAGTATAACTCATCAGTACATTCGACAACATCGAAAAAACCAATAGATTTATTCCTAGGTAGACAAATAATGACAGAAGATCAGCGAAACCTAATTTGGCAGAATAATGCAGAAAAGTTACAGGGAAAACAGACAAAAGACATGGAACATCACAACAAACGAAGACATCCTTCCAAAAATTACTCTGTAGGTGACATTATTTATGTAAGAAACAATAAACGAATAGGCTCGAAGCTTACCCCTCGGTATAAAGAAGAAAAGGTTAAAGAAAATAAATCCAAGGTAGTTATAACAGAATCGGGACGAACTGTACACAAAGACCGTATACGCAACTAATACCTTACTAACTTTTCTTTACAGATTTTTGTTTACCACCGTTACGGCCAATGTACAAATATTGGACTACACACTTGCTCATATGATTTCAATGGACAATGGATTAGCTAAGATTCAGGATGGAACTTTTAAATTCATCCACATAATAAACATCGAATTATACGACGATTTTTTACAAAAGACAAACGACTATATAGAACGAAACATAGACAAATCAAATACTTTTTATCCACTTTTAAGGCATGAGTTAACCCGTACCATAGATATCCTTAACTCCCTAAAACTTCACACCCGTTCAAAGAGATCATTAAATTTTATTGGGACCACCTGGAAGTATATTGCCGGAAGCCCAGATCACGATGACCTAGAGTCAATAACGAATAATATAAGTAGCCTTATTAACAATAATAACAAACAAGTAGTAATAAATGAAGCATTCAATATGCAAATAAACAATCTAACGAAAATAACGAATGAAATCTCAAATTATATAAGAAAAGATAATGGTTTGAATAATGAATTTGCTATTAATTTACAAAATAGATTAAGACTTATTAAGGAAGAAATAATAAATATTAAATATGCCATACAATGGGCAAGAAATGGAATAATAAATTCTGTCTTATTAAATAAATATGAAATCAGCCTAGCATTAGAAAAGCTAAGGCAAGAAGAAATGCCATTTGCAACGGCAGAAGAAGCACTTGAATTTTCTAATGTAAATGTTTTAAACAATAATACTGCAATACTTTACATAATAAAAATACCTATAACTAAAGTTGAAACTTATAAAAATGTTATTTTAAGACCAGTTAAAAAAGCACAGAATATTGTAAGCATTGTATACGATGAAATTTTAATTAAAGATAACGAAATATATGGAGTAAAAACAAAATGTAATAGATTTAATTTTGTAAGTGTATGTCATAGAAACCAATTAGTAAATATAAGCAACAGCACATGTATCCCTAAGTTAATAAATAGTTTAAATTCGTCATGCGTTATCAGCAACAGTCAACACATAAAATCTATAGAAGAGATTCAACCTGGTGTTATCCTACTTAACGAATTTAATGGAACAGTACTCGTCGACAATGTCACCCATGCACTATCTGGAACATACCTAATTAAATTTCATAATACAACTATTGAGATTGGAAAAGAAGTATTCAGTAACATCGAAGCTTCATCCCTAAAAACCATACCAGCATCAATACAGCCAACTCCCTCAGAGGAAAAACGAATTCATCTGCTATCACTAGAAGCCCTGAATGAGGTTCACATCAACAATACTAAGGCGATACAGTCCTTGAAGATAGGAGCAATAACCAGTCAATTTATTGCAATTGCAGCCGTAATCGCTATATTTCTTCTGATGTTGATACCAAAACGATTATGCAAAAAGGAAGCCACTATCATTGTTTCTGAAAAGGAAATTCCAATAGCACCAAGGACAATAGAAAACTTTTCAAACATCAAACTTAATAATATCCCATATTTTTGATCGATTGGGGACAATCGATTCTAAGGGGGGAGGAGTTAAAGAAAATAATATTAACAGCTTAAGGCACACGCGCATCCGCTCCAGCTAGAAATTGCTGACGATACGTCTAAGTTAACGAAAATAATATTAACAGCTTAAAGCACACGCGCATCCGCTCCAGCTAGAAATTGCTGACGATACGTCTAGCTTAAAACAGTGCAATTCCAGAGAATTGCAGTCGACAACATCAACCAACAAAAATAAAAAGGAATAGCGTGAGAATGACGAAACTGACGCCAGCAGAGCTGACGGCAGATTTAGGTTACTCTACTAAGGTATAAAAATTGTTAAGTTTAGTCTTAGTTTAGCATTAAACAAATAAAGAGCACTTGCTCGTAAAAAATATTTTTTTTAACAATTATTAACATAAAATAATTTAACTTATATCCCGAACGAGGTTATACACCGTGACCTACACATTGAAACCATCACGGACACAATCACAAAATGCAGCACCAAACATATACACCGACTGAGAGGCCATCAAAACCTGGAACTGCGTAGTGCAGCAGACACGGAGGGTGCAACTCCAAGAAGATTGAAGCGAATTACCCCTGCAGAACTTACAGGAGGGTTTAAAAAAAATAAATACATAACAATAACAAAATAAATAACTAATTATATACATAAATAAAATGATGGATAAATAGAGAAAATTTAATAAACAAATAAATAAAAGAAGTTCTTTTGGCATTGGCAAAAATAGCATATTCAATCCAAACCGGCACAAAATATTACTTAATATTATTGTTATAGATTGTAATATATAGAAGAAGAAATAAAAAAAAAAAAAAAAAAAAAAAAAAATTGCAGCCAGGTCCTCTTGAACTT
The DNA here is from genome assembly GCA_920105625.2 of Clusia tigrina. Taxonomy (NCBI): domain Eukaryota; kingdom Metazoa; phylum Arthropoda; class Insecta; order Diptera; family Clusiidae; genus Clusia; species Clusia tigrina. The sequence continues at coordinate 376,487,917 of OV050030.1, forward strand.
GATCCTTCCAACGTAGTGGTGGTCTCCCCCTCCTGCGTCCGCCACCCGGCGGCATCGATTCAAATACTTTTTTCGCCGGAACACTTTCATCGATTCGCACAACATGTCCCAGCCAGCGCAACCGCTGTGTTTTAATGCGCTGAACTATATCAATGTCGGCGTACAGCTCATACAGCTCGTTGTTCCATCTGATTCGATACTCTATTTTTTAGGGAAAAAGATAGTGGTCGAAGGAAGAAACACTTGCTTTCCTAAATGCTTATTCGGCTAGGCAGGCGGAGTTTTTGCATAGTAGACGAAAAAAATGCTATGCAGAATGTATTAATTGATTTGGAGAATCAAGGAATTCTGGTAATTTGCCAATTCAATGCGATTTATATTGACATCTAGCATTTATGTATTACCAAATATTAATTTTTAACTGGCAGTCCCAGCCAACAACATCCAATATGCTACAGACAAAATTAAAAAATTTATTGAGAGCCTGGAAAAACAGGAGCTGCTCCTTGTATTGCTCTATATACTGAAATAAGAGAGGATTTTTTCGGAAGTAGCCCTGGAATTGCTAATAGCCATTCTGTCAATTTATTTGGAACAAGCATAACTCGAGCCACTTACTAAATCATTAATTGAGAACCAAAAACTCCTTAACACAACATCATGTCTGAATCCTCGACTCCACTCTCTTCTCTTCCACAAAATTCGCCAATGTGCAAAAAGAGAAAGGCGCTTAAGGAGAAAATGTATATCTTGAAATTGGCGCAAAGAAAAGAAATAGAAGAGAAAAAAAATTGAGGTATTCAAAGAATACAAGAGTAAAAAATTGAGGCTAATGCAGGAGGCAGAAGAAAATAAACAGAAACGCCATGAAGAAAAAATAAATGTGCTAAAAAATTTTCAGTGTGGTTGCTAATCCAAATAATATAATTATGCACAATAATAATGAAATAACATATTTATTTAAAATTAAATAGTTAAAATTATATCAATGGAAGAAGTTTGTTTAATTTTTAATTAAGTTGTAGAAATTCTTAATTTTATATAAGATAATAAAAAATTAAAGAACTATAACCCGAGAATCTATTAACTCCGTTAAAAGCTGATCGCGCCGCTTGTTATTTTGTAATTGTTGAATTAATGTATCAGGTTCAACTGCAGAGTCCTCCTGTATTCTGGCTCAACTTGATTCAAGAATAGCTTCAGTAGGCAACAAATATTATGTAAAATACATCCGCATACAATTATGTTGGTTATGAATTCTAAATGCACTTGTTCTGTGAAATGCAAAAGCCTTCTGAACCTTGATTTTAAGAGCCCAAATGCATTTTCAACAACAATCCTTGTTGACGATTATTTATAATTAAATTTCCTTTGAATTGGAGTAAGAGATCCGTTATCTCTAAATGGACATATTAGTCAGCTTAACAATGGATATGCGGAGTCGCCTAATATAAAGGAATTATTTGGAAATAGTTCTCCATAATTTTCAGATGCTCATTGATATAAACTGGATATTCTTCAAACTCTACTATCGTGCAAAAAGCCTGGTTCACCAGCAAGAATGTCAATGAACATCTTATTGGGATCGACAACTGCTTGCAAGTGCAAGCTATAATAATGCTTTCTATTAAAATATACCTCCTTACTTTCCCGAGGAGCTTTAATTTTAATGTGTGTACAATCAATGCATCCAAGCTCGTTTGGAATTTTTTTTATATTTTAAATTGGTTCATATTTTCGGCAGCTTTATTGGTATTTGGCCAAAAAACAAATTCATGTCCAATAGACATGAGCCATGTCACAACTCTATTACTCTCCCAGCCGCTGATTGAGAGACACCAAACAAATTGCTTATTTCGCGAAAACTATTAGTGTTTGCCATGTACCATAAAAACATGTAAATTTCTTTGTTCGCGCCAACTTTCTGCAAACCACCATGATCAACTCCTTCATAGTTTGAAACTTTGTATTGATCGAAAGAAGAGAAATCTTAACTTTTTTAAAAATGCAAAATAAGTGTATGCCATACCAATAAGCTAAGATGCAGTTGTGCGGTTTAAACGATACTGCCTCTTAAAATCGTCAATACTGTACGATTCGACAACGTTTAAGGAATGTTCGATTTCGGTATGTTGCCCTAATTCACTACCGGAAGTATAAGTTGTTGAGGACGAAACATTTAAAAAGTCTTCACTACTTTCTTCGAAAATGCTATTGGACGATGATTCACTTAAAAAAAACTAGAGCAAAAGAAATTCAGTTTTGAACTTATATTCAAAAATTTTTGAAACTTACTATTGCTATGTCATTAGTATTCATATTTGCAGTTTAAGAATAAATAATAATACTACTTTGTTGTTTTTATATTCTTTTTTTGTTGTTCTCAATTTTTATTTTAATTTCATTAATTAACTCTAAATACAGATGTTTTCATTAAACTCTAAACACAGATGTTTTTATATTTTTCATCTGTTTTTTTTTGACAACTAAACAAAAGTGCTGCCAAGTTTAACGTGGATCCATAATTTGGATCGAAACCATTCCAATGAGATTGGATCCGATCCAGTACCATTTTGAATATGGCTAATGTTCTCGTTATTCGCTTCATTAGCATTTTCGTTGCAGCGAAGTTTGGCGCGTTGTTCAGTTCTAAGTTTAATTTCCAAAGAAAATTGCGGGCAGTTTCGATGTATCGTAACGTCGTACATCGTACTTTTTTTTAATAAAACTTAGACTGAAGTGAGACAGTACAGGTTTTATATATATGATAAATCAAAACAGTACGCATTTATATTCAAGTGATTTTTATTTACTTGTTTTAAACAAATTTTTAAATAGTTTATACATTATATTTTATTGCTGTTAAAATTGCTGTATGGTATGAATAGTACGTAATATATGGTTGACAATTTATGTTGGAAATATACCTGCTGAACACAAGGTCAAGGCAGGATGTTGATCGTGTTGTTGGCCAAATGTTACTCACGAGGTCGAAATCGAATCTGTCTTTCATAAAATCGATAAAAGTGCGGTTTTCTTGTTTGGTTAAATCTATATTAAAATCTCCACCAATAATTATTGGAATTTGCCCGTAGCCCGCTTCACTTAATTCTGGACTAATGCTGTGAATGTTGGCTATAAGTACATAATAAAATATTCAGCACATTGCTAGTCGCATTCGGCAGTATCGGCAAACAAGCATTAAGAAAATACATTCAATTCCCAATTCCAATGTTCACAAAAAACACAATAAATTCACATACACAATACATGTGACCAAACAAAATGGTCGAAACGGTAAATAAAAATGGAGGGAATTGAATGTCTTTCCTTATTCTTCTTTGATATCGGTGCGAAACACGATCTTATTCGTGTGGGGCACGAACTCGCAGTCGCATTTTTCAGAGTCCCTGATGTAAAGCAACTGAAAAGCAATAATCATCATCATCATCATCATCATAATTGGCGTACAACCATTTCTGATCATTGCCGCGTTATCAGCCTTCGCCAGTCGTCTCTGCTCCGCGCATGCTGGCGCCAATTGGAAACACCAAGTGCAGACGTGTTTAAGCTCGCTCCGCAAAAATTAATTCTTCAATACAGATTCGAACTGTTAGCAGTAAATGACAAAACGGACTCTCAAGACAACAGTGAAGAACAAAACAACAGTGGGACAAATGCGAACATTAATATACAAAAATCAATTGCTCAACGTTTACAAAAACCGCCTCCTATATATGTTCAGAATGTTGAAAATATAAAAGCCTTATCTGAAGCACTAAATTCCATGCCAAATATATTGTACGAAATGAAAATTCTAAGCAAGAACGAAATAAAAATTCAACCAAAAGAATCCACACACTACACAAAAGTAATTGAATTATTAAAGCAAAAAGTAATTGAATTATTAAAGACAAAGTATTACACATTTCGACCAAAAGATGAGCGAGGCTTTAGAGTGGTATTACGAAATATGCACCATTCAACCGACACAGAAGACATTAAAAACGAATTAGCCGAACTAGGCGATGAAGTGACAAATATCCATAACATCCAAATAGCTAATGGTGCCAAAATAAAACAACCACTTTCACTATTTTCAATTGAATTGAAAATAAAAGATAACAATAAAGGCATATACGACATTACTCACCTCCTACACTGCAAAATTAGCTTTGAGCCACCCCGACAAAAGAGAACTATTCCCCAATGCACAAATTGCCAAAAGTACGGCCACACAAGAAACTACTGCCAGATAGACCCGGTGTGTGTCAAATGTGCTGGAAAACACAAGACAAACATGTGCACAATTAAAATCGACGCTGATAGAGTAAATATTAAATGCGTACATTGCGGTGAAAACCACACGGCAAACTACAGAGGATGTGCGATATATAAAGCTCTAAAAGTCCAGAGATACCCTACACTTCGCAAGAAAGAAACAAATGAACAAATCAATATTGAAACAAACCAAAACAATCAAAATACAAAAATAAATGGCCAGAAAATCATCTCTGGTATTTCATACGCTCAAGCTGCACAAATGGAAACAATATCACAGGAGCCAAATCAAATAAAAAGCAACAGCACATATGAAATAATATCAAACAATGGCGATCTATCCAAATTAAAAACAATGATGAAACAACTAATAAATCAAATGACCAGTATGATGAACATAGTAACTATGCTTGTATGCAAAATAGATGAACGCAGTAAATAAAATAAATGTGGCAATATGGAATGCAAATGGACTGTCGCGCCATGAACTAGAACTAAAGACATTCATTGACATAAATAATTCAATAGATGTGATGTTAATCTCGGAAACACATGCTACAGACAAAACATATGTTAAATTCCCTAACTTTGACATCCATTACACAAATCATCCTGACAACAAATCTCACAGTGGAACGGCGATCATTATAAAAAAAAATATGAATTACATTGAACTTGACGCATATAAAAAAGAAAACCTTCAAGCAACCACAATAGCACTAAAAGACTCGAAAGGACAAATCGTAGTATCTGCTGTCTATTATCCACCAAAATATAACAACACAAAAGAACAATATCTAGACTATTTAAAAAAACTTGGGAATCGCTATTTAGCCGGAGGTGACTATAACGCTAAAAATGTTTTATGGGGATCAAGGTTGACAAACGCAAAAGGACGCAAGTTACTTAAAGCTATACGATATAGTAATGGTCGATTCATTAGCACTGGTGAACCAACATATTGGCCAACAGATACAAAAAAAAAAACCAGATTTAATAGACTTCTGCATCACAAAAAATACTCTTCATAAACAGCTAACTATTAAATCATGTTTAGAATTATCCTCAGACCACTCCCCAATCCTAATGACATTACTAGGATCAATAGAGACAAGACTTTTCTCAGGCATCTATAACAATAAAACTGACTGGAATAATTTTCGTCTAGCACTGGAAAAACAACTAAAAATAGATATACGATTAAAAACAAAAAATGAAATCGATTCCGCAATCGCATACTTCAATGATAGCGTCATCGAAACAATCACAGCTTCAACACCAAAGCTAACGCTAGCAAATACGGACACTACACCAGCGTTCATCAAGGGAAAAATTAAATGGAAAAGGAAGCTCCGGAAAACATGGCAAATCACTAGGAATCCAGAGGATAAACGCAACCTAAACAAAGCAACAAATGATTTAAAAATTTTACTTCAGAAAAACAGAGAATGGTGTGTGTCAAATGTGCTGGAAAACACAAGACAAACATGTGCACAATTAAAATCGACGCTGATAGAGTAAATATTAAATGCGTACATTGCGGTGAAAACCACACGGCAAACTACAGAGGATGTGCGATATATAAAGCTCTAAAAGTCCAGAGATACCCTACACTTCGCAAGAAAGAAACAAATATTTACAAGCGAAATGGACAATCAAACCACTCATCTTGACAATGTAATAAATATCCCGCAATCCAAAACAAAAAAGACATCAGTAGCAGAAATCAAAAACAAAATTAAAAAATTGAAAGACAAAAAGCCGCCAGGATATGATCTGATAAGCGGGAAAATGCTAAAAGAAATGCCTGATATAGCTATAATATATATCCGAAATATATTTAACTGCATGCTAGAAACTAAGTATTTCTCTCGCTTATGGAAAGTTGCACAGATAACAGCCATCAGCAAGCCAGGAAAAGATGCCACCAAAACAACTTCTTACCGACTTATCAGTCTATTGCCAATACTATCGAAAGTATTTGAAAAGATACTACAGGACAGATTAGAGCCAATCTTAACAACAAAAAATTTAATACCCAGCCATCAGTTTGGATGTAGAAGACAACACTCAACTGTGCAACAGGTCCACAGGGTTGTAAACAAAATCCTTGAAAGTATAGACAACAAAAAATACTGCGTAGCTGTATACTTCGACATTGCAAAAGCATTCGACAAGGTGTGGCACAAAGGACTTCTATATAAACTTAAGCGAATATTTCCACAAAATTATTATGACATTTTAAAGAGCTATATAAGCGAACGACAATTCTACATAAAATATGACGAGGATTGCTCAGACATCCTACCAATGACAACTGGAGTACCACAAGGCAGCGTATTAGGACCTCTACTAATTAATATTCACAGCAGATATACCAATTCCAACGAAAAGCAATGCGATGATAGCAACATTCGCCGACGACACAGTTTTAATGGCCTCACACAATGAAGAAAAAAAGGCAACAAATGCAATCCAACATATATTGGACAATGTAGTAGCATGGTGTGACTTATGGGGAATAGAGATAAATAAAGACAAAACTGTACAAGTTGTATATACAAACAGAAAATCGACAAAATACAGCCTTGCTATAAAGGGCAAAAATATAAAAACTCACTCTGCTGCAAAATATCTTGGAATAACCATAGACGAAAAATTGACTTGGAAGCAGCACATCATTAACAAGCGAAACGATGCAAAAAATAAGTACCAACAATTAAGCTGGCTACTTGGACGAGCATCTAGACTATCTCTCTACAACAAACTAATAATATACAAGACAATAATAGCACCTATCTGGAAATATGGAATCGAGATATGGGCCACAGTTAGCATATCAAACTTAAATTTAATACAACGAATGCAGTCAAGAATACTACGAACAATTACAAATGCTGAATGGTATATCCCGAACGAGGTTATACACCGTGACCTACACATTGAAACCATCACGGACACAATCACAAAATGCAGCACCAAACATATACACCGACTGAGAGGCCATCAAAACCTGGAACTGCGTAGTGCAGCAGATACGGAGGGTGCAACTCCAAGAAGATTGAAGCGAACTTACAGGAAGGTTTAAAAAAAATAAATACATAACAATAACAAAATAAATAATTAATTATATACATAAATAAAATGATGGATAAATAGAGACAATTTAATAAACAAATAAATAAAAGAAGTTCTTTTGGCATTGGCAAAAATAGCATATTCAATCCAAACCGGCACAAAATATTACTTAATATTATTGTTATAGATTGTAATATATAGAGGAAGAAATAAAAAAAAAAAAAAAAAAAAAAAAAATTGCAGCCAGGTCCTCTTGAACTTGATCCTTCCAACGTAGTGGTGGTCTCCCCCTCCTGCGTCCGCCACCCGGCGGCATCGATTCAAATACTTTTTTCGCCGGAACACTTTCATCGATTCGCACAACATGTCCCAGCCAGCGCAACCGCTGTGTTTTAATGCGCTGAACTATATCAATGTCGGCGTACAGCTCATACAGCACGTTGTTCCATCTGATTCGATACTCTCCGTAAACGCATGTAGGACCATAGATCCTTCGAAGAATTTTTCTCTCGAACGCCCCCTAAGCTCGCTCATCGTTGTTTGTTAACGTCCAGATTTCGGCACCATAAAGCAGGACGGGAAGGATGAGGGCTTTGTAGAGCGTAATTTTTGTTCGTCGAGAGAGGGCTCTGCTTCTCAATTGCCTACTGAGCCCAAAGTAACACCTGTTGGCAAGAGTGATTCTTCGCTTGATCTCCTTGCTGACATCGTTCGTGGTGTTGATGCTGGTTCCCAGATAAACGAAATCCTTCACAACTTCAAAGTTGTAGTCGCCAACAGTGACGTGGTGTCCAATTCGCTGAGACTCTTTGTGTGTTGTCACCAAGTACTTCGTTTTGTCCTCGTTCACCGCTAAACCCACTCGCCTCGCTTCTCTCTCCAAGGCGGAAAATGCAGAACTCACGGCGCGGCTGTTATGGCCAATGATGTCAATATCATCAGCATACGCCAGTAACATGACACTCTTGTGGAAGATAGTGCCTGTACGATTTAGACCTGCTGCACCTACGATTTTTTCCAACATTAGATTGAAGAAAACACACGATAAGGAGTCACCTTGTCTGAATCCTCGCTCAGTAACAAACGGCTCGGACAAGTCATTACCGATTTTAACTGAGCCAGTGGTGGTGCTTAGCATCATTTTGCACAGCCGAATTAGCTTAGCAGGGACGCCAAATTCAGACATAGCGGCGTACAGTTGACTCCTTACGGTGCTGTCGAATGCGGCTTTGAAATCGACGAAAGGGTGGTGTATGTCAATCTGCTTCTCTAGGGTTTTCTCCAGGATTTGGCGTAGTGTGAACATTTGGTCAATGGTGCCTTTACCAGGTCTGAAGCCACACTGATAAGGCCCAATCAGTTCACTGGCGATGGGCTTCAGCCTTTCACAGAGTACGCTCGACAGGACCTTATATGCGATGTTCAGAAGGCTGATCCCGCGGTAGTTGGCACAGATTGCCGGATCACCCTTCTTGTGGATTGGGCAGAGCACACTTAAGTTCCAGTTGCTAGGCATGCATTCCTCCGACCATATTTTGCAGATGAGCTGGTGCATGCGTTTCGTGAGCTCATCGCCGCCAGCCTTGAATAACTCCGCTGGTATACCATTAGCTCCGGCGGCTTTGTTGTTTTTGAGCCGCCTAATAACTAGCAAGACCTCGTCATAGTCGGGCTACTTCATGTTCGTCGTCAGCAACAGTGGGGTCGGGTTCATCTTCATTGCTATCATTAGCGCTGTCGCCATTCAGCAGCTTCGAGAAGTGTTCCCTCCATAACGTGAGTACGCTCTGGACATCCGTCACTAAATTCCCGCTTTCGTCTTTGCAGGAATTGGAATTGGCTCCGGTCTTAAAACCTTCCGTTTGGCGCCTCACACGTTCGTAGAATTTTCGAGCCATATTCCTGCTGCCAAACATCTCGATTTCCTCGCATTCTCTCTTTTCGGCTTCTCGTTTCTTGCACCTAAAAAGACGCTTCTCTTCTCTTCTCTGGATATCGCTCCTTAGCAGCTCGCGTTGCAGCTCAAGCTTCCTCTGCGAATTAAAGCGAACGTTTTTTGCCACACTGAGGCGAGTGCGAACCTTAGCTACAACAAGGTAGTGGTCCGAGTCAATGTTGGCACCTCGAATTGTACGTACGTCTAACACGCTGGATGCATGCCTGCCATCGATCACAACGTGATCAATTTGGTTCCTGGTTTTATGATCAGGGGACAGCCAGGTGGCTTTATGAATATCGGGATGCTGGAATCTAGTACTACTAACTACCATGTTCCGTGCTGCGGCGAAGTCGATCAGCCTCAAACCGTTTTCTGATGACTGCTCGTGGAGGCTGAACTTACCGACGGTTGGTTCAAAAATGCCTTCTTTGCCCACCTTGGCGTTGAAGTCACCTAGCACAATTTTTACATCGTGGCGGGGGCATCGATCGAAGGTTTTTTCTAGTTGATCGTAGAAGGCATCCTTGGTCTTTTCGTCTTTCTCATCCGTCGGAGCATGTGCTCAGATTAGGCTGATGTTAAAGTATTTCGCCTTAATGCGGAGTGTGGCAAGCCTGTCGTCGACTGGGGAAAATCCCAGGACTTCATCTCGCAGTCGTTTGCTTACCACAAAACCTACACCGAGTCTGCGCTTCGTCGCATGGCAGCTGTAGTAGATGTCACATGTAGCTTTTTTTGAGCGTCTATGTCCCGTTCATCGTATTTCCTGGAGTGCGGTGACGTCAGCTTTATATTTTTCGAGGACGTCAACCAGCTGGATAGAGGCACCTTCCCTATTAAGGGTCCGGACATTCCAGGTGCATATCCTTAAATCGTGTTCCTTATAACGTTTGCGGGGGTTGTCGTCAACAGTTGTGGGGTATTTCATCCGAGGCTTCAATCTTATATTCACTGGTTTATTTGTTTTTTATGTGGCGGGTTCCAAGCCCAGCGCACAACCCTAAGCTAGGGATTTTTTGTTTGGTAGTGGTAACCCACTTCGGGGGTATGGGCGCTGCCGTTGGTACCTATAGTACTCCTCCGCGACCGTTCCTACATGCGAGACCCCACCTGGCCTCGCACACTTTGATGAATCCTTAAACCGAATATGTCAGAGTGGCCTCACCAAAGCTCCCTCTCTCGTTGGCCCTGACTAAGGATCCCACATGGGTTGGTTACCACATCTTCACCTAGGTTGCTCAGGTTACCAGGGTACACCACATGGAGGTGAGAGTAGGAAGATTTAAGAGACATGAGCCGTTAGTAGCAGGAAACCCTAACGTGAACCTGTCCCCCTTGGCAACCCCTACTGCAACTAAAAAGCAATCAGCTTACTCAAATATACCCCTTGCCTCACACATACACTTGAATTCAATTTCCCATTGATATTGTTATTGCATTTACGAAGTTATTTGTCTATACTACTCTATGGTATCGGCAAAGAACATGCACTGTATTTTTACCACTACATACATTAATTTTAAAACCTTCTCAGACCAAATACAATATATAACAAACATTATATACATAATAACCGACCAAATATACTCTATAGAGAGTATTTGCTCAGACTAGAAGAACTCGCACAAATACATTCATATCAACTCTCTATTCTATATGTTCTTCGGTACCGGTGTGAAACACGATCTTATACGTGTGCGGCACGAACTCGCCGTTGCGTTTTTGAGAGTCCCTGATGTACAGAAAATAAAGAGCAATCAGCTCACTCAAATATACCCCTTGCCTCACTCCTCTTTTGGCCATAACTTTTGCTTTGTAACACACCCGCACTCCCACTTTACCCTCTCTTTTCTCAAAATATTACTCTCTCATTTTGAAATTGAGTTTAAGTGAAAATGAAATTGTCTAAGAACGAAAAGACCAAGGAGTGGTAGGAGTCCATAAATTTCAAAAAAACATAAATGGCAAAACCGAACCCTGTGGAGTAATAGTGGTCACATTTGATCTTTATCACTTACCTGAGAGTTTGGACGTTTCATGGTACAAAGTGAAGGTACGACAATACATTCCAAACGCCATGAGGTGTAAAAATTGTCAGTCACTAGGCCATACAAAAAATAGATGTAACAACATACTCATCTGCGCCAACTGTAACCTCCCACACTCACTCCAGCAGACTGTACTCGTGCTGCATCCTCAAATATATGTATATCCAAATTTTCAACAACAAAAACAAACTCTTAAAATTTTAACAGAAAGTAAATGCACATTTCACGAAGCACAGCAAATTCGAAAGAACTCCCTCTCTCTACCATTTCAAACAATTTCATATTCCGCTGCCAACACAAAAAATCAAACAACAAAGAAAACAATAATTTACGCGCCACTTATTCTCACTCCAATACAATCTCTGCTCTGAAGAACTATGAGCATAAAAATAACATTCACGACAAATCCGTTACACGCTTGTCCACTACGAGCAACAACACTGATAATCCACAAACAAATAATACCACGCCAACCCCCTAGAGTACTCCAATCCCCACTCACCGACACCAAATACAACGAGTAAAGAAGTCTGAAGTCGGGTTAGACCGACTACGAAATACCCTTTACCTTTTCTTGTACGTGCGAGTTCAACAATTGGGATGTTTTCTTCATAAATCATCATTAGGAGCATATCTACGGTAATTTTATGTAGGGTACCTTGAATTGATTACATCGATCCCATTTCTTGTATATGGCTTTGCAGAGTCCATACGAGGTGTGATCAAAAAATAACCGTTATTTTCATCTTTTCGTGAGTTAGGTATGTTCGTTGTTCGCATTTTTGTTTCTGTTATGTTGGTACACATGTCTGTTATATATGTTGCCAATACCAACCATTTTGGATTGTCAGTTTGTTTTTGACAGATAAAAAGGTTAGTCGTGTTTTGGTGTGCTCTTCGATTTTGTACTATTCGAAAAAATGGATCAAAGAAACTGTATTCAGTTTTGTGTAAAAAATGAAATTAAAAGCGCAAGGACATTTGAAATATTGACTGTGGCCTTTGGCGAGTCTACTATGAGCAGAACAGAAGTTCAATTGTGGTATAACCGGTTTAAGGAAGGCCGAGGAGATGTCAATGACGATGCTCGTCCTGGTCGCCCGAGCACGTCAACAACCGATGAAAACATTGACGCAGTGAAGAAAATGATTTTGGATAATCGTCGAATCACTATCAGAGAGGTTGCTGATGATGTTGGCATATCGTTTGGCTCATGCCAAGCAATTTTTACGGATGTTTTAGGCATGAAACGAAGATTGTTCCAAAATTGCAAAATTTTGAGCAAAAACAACGTCGCATGGACATCGCTCAGGAGCTGTTTTTGGCCAAAAACAAAACCGTTATCATGCCTCAACCACCGTATTCACCGGACTTGGCCCCTGCTGACTTTTTCCTCTTTCCAAAACTGAGGACACCGATGAAAGGAAAGCGTTTTGCTACGATTGAGGAGATAAAAGAAAAATCAAGAGAATCGGAGCTGTTGGCGATACCAAAAAAAGCGTTTCGAGGGTTGGATTGGGCGTGGCAGTAGTAATTATATGCCCATAATTGGAATGCATGCTAGTACAGACCCAGTGTATACATCTACCAATTTGTATTCATATATCATCACTAGAAGCATAGATAGGGTAACTGTCTTTAAGTGGGGTCCCCAAAGCTCATTATATGGGAGGGAGGAGTATCCTTCCTCTGATCGACCCCGAATCTTGTATATGACTTTGTAGGGTCCATATACGTACTAATGTAAAATTTCGTCCAAAAATATTATATAGGGAGTAAGTTATAATAATATGTGAACAGTGGGCGTGGCTGTATAAATAACACGCCCATTTTTGAGTGGTGTTTAATGTTAGTACCCGCAACCTTCCTGTGAAATTTCGTTGATAAATCTTAAATAGGAACACATTAATGATTTTTGGCAAATTGTGGGCGTGGCAGTTCTAGTATGATCTCCATATTCTGCACACACACTATTATGGATCCCATGTATATTTCTGCAAATTTTTATTCCGTTGGCATCAAAACGAGCATAGGTAGGCTATATTTAATTTTTGACCCGAAAGTTCCCTATATCAAAAGTGGGCGTGTTTTTTCTCTGATCAGCCCCATTTATTGCAGATAGCTTTATAATGTCCAAATGTTTCCTCATGTAAAATTTCGTCCATAAATCTATGAACCAGATCTTAAGTTATGAATATTTGTTAATAGTGGGCGTGGCAGTTAATTTATACCGCCCACTTTTTGCACATTATTTAGGGGAACCCACATCTCTATAACTGCCAAATAACGTTACGATTCCATCAATTGGACCGAAGTTATAGTCATTTTAAAAAAGGTGAAAAAACTTCCTTATATGGGAGGTAGGCGTGGTCTTTGTCCAAATCGGCCCATATAGCAATCTGGTTCTGTATCTTTGTCTAGACTATACTTTTGCAAAATTTCATTAAGATAGCTCTAACGGTGTAGAAAAAAAGTGGCCACAGACGGACAGACGGACAGACGGACGGACAAAATAAAAAATGCTTAGAAAGTGATTCTGGTCGTATCTGTATATATAAGTCCATACCTACCACGCCTCCTTCTTGAAATTGCAACCCCTCTCAAAAGCACAAAGTTAGTATACCCAATTTACCTTTTTTAAAGGTAAAGGGTATAAAAATATTGACCCACCACACACTCATAATATATACACAGAACTAAGTTCGACAAATAATTCCTCGAAAACACAAGCCAATAAAAAAAAAGTAAATTATGAAAAAATACCAACAGACATTTCAAATAAATCTAATTAAGTTTCTGACCTACGCTGTAAGTTTGTAGACACTTTGCCCTTTAACTTTCATGACCCTTCATATTCTACAGTGGAATATCCACGGATATTTTAATAACTACAGAAATTTAAAAATGTTAATTAAAAAACAGCATCCCCCAATTATCTGTCTGCAGGAAACAAGCTGCATAAATAATTATAATCCCGGAATGCCAAAACAATACAACTTAAGTACAATACTGCATCCAAACAAGGAACTGGAATTCTCATACATAAAAGCATCCCCCACTCCCCAACTACACATAACTTGAAAACTCTCTGTAATAATACTAGAAATTCAGTTAAAAATTAAGTTCACGTTGATCAAAACGAGCAAACTGGTTAAAATATTTAAAAAAATGTGGAACGGGTAACCGATACTTTACAAATGAACAAACTTTACTGACAATGTGAACAAAGAAGCCGCCTCTATACAAAGAATAAGACGATGTGCAGCCAATGATTATATCCCCCAAACCATCAATAAAAAGTGTAACAAGACAGTTCCATGGTGTTCAGCTGAACTCCGATAACTAAGAAAACAAACAAAAAGCATGGAATATTTTTAAGCGTGACAGAGGGAAATTTAATACAATATAGAAAAAAATGCCAAATTTAATTATGGTGTAAGCTATAATAACAATCATAATAAGAATAATAATAATAAAGGAAAAAGGTCATCAAAAACTAAGAGCTTCAAACAATTTATAGGAAGAATAAATCCATCAACACATCCTTCCCTGATATGGCAGAGGATAAGACTCCTTAGCGGGAATTCTGTCCCATACACAATTCAAATTATAAACGAAAACCAGATTACAAAACTAACCCCACAGATAAAGCCAACGCATTTGCAAACCAGTGGTCATTTAACTCCCACGACTATAACTTCTCTCCCAATATCCGAAGATTCAAAAAGAGCTTGAGTTGTGTCTAAAAATGTCAAAGGAACTTCACTTGGAGTTGACAGGATTACATATCCAAAAAAAAATAATGCACCTACAAGCTTCAAACTACGTATACTTCTATTATTTAACAAAATATTTAACACTGGTACTCATACAACAAAGTTTCAAAAATGCCATGGTAGTCCTAATTAGAAAGGCCGATATACCAATAGACCTCATTGATTCTTACAGACCAATTTTCTTACTTCCATGTTTGACAAAACTGCTGGAAAAAATGGTATTTAAGCGGCTTATGTGGTTCATAAACTATTATCAACTAATCAATTTGGTGTTCAGCCAGGAACAAGTACTACCGAACCACTCAAAGGACCTGTCTGCACCCAACCACTCTTTCACTCGACTTTGTCAAAACATTTGAAAGAATAGGGACGCATATCGTCTTAAAAAAATTAAGAGACTGGGCAATTGGTTCAAAATATACAACACTATCAAATCATTTTTTACAAATAGAAAACTTCAATGCAGGGTCAACAATGAATTTTCCATGAGTTCTGTATTACATAATGGCATCCCTCAGGGCTCGCCTTTGTCGGTAACAGTCTTTACAATCGCCTTCGATGATCTTAGCAAAATTATCTCACGACAAAGGAATATTCAACACTGTATCTATGCTGACGATCTTTATGTCATTGCGAAACCACAAAACAACAACGATATAAAAACGCCTTTACACTTGGTCAAAAAGCTCCGGGGCCCGAATATCATGGGACAAATCAACTTCACATCTGTAAAAAAATGTAACAACTATGACCTAATTTACAACAACAATAAAATTGAAAATGCTACCTGTTTGAAAATACTTGGCCTCTACATAGATTATAATTATAGTTTTAAGGTACATTGTAATTATCTTGAGAAAAGCCCAGCCGCCAAGTTACATATTATATAATATTTAGTCTCCACTAAAAACCAGATCCACATTAATTCAATGTTACAAATAACCAGACTAACCATTCTTGCCAACTCTATCAATCCACCTAACATCCTGCAATCCGGACAAGGCTACGCGCATTTAGAACAACTAAGATACTCAATTTGTTAGCAGAGAGTGATTTGAGTCAATTGAAGATCCCATTACCAACGAAATGGCGCTTCAATCAAAAAACACGGCCAGCAAGAAAACGTATTTAAAACTGTTTTAAGAGGCAGCGCACCAGTACAGAGTGAAAAATTGGAACTTAATTTTTACGTTGGCTCAAAGACAATAGACAACACTTCTTCTGTCGTAGTAAATGATAATGGAGACACTCTCGTTCATTGTGTACTAGCAATAAACGCATATATTTTCGATGCAGAAACCAAAGGCGTCATAGCTGGGATACAAATTTGTAAAATAAAAAAAGCAAATACAATATGTAAGAAAGTAAGTCGGTTCTTGTGAAGCAGCAAAAATTAAGACATCATAAAATTAAAACTTTAGTGTGCAAAACCGTTTGCAGCTCACTGTGTATTTTCAAGTTATTCTTTCTCTTTATATTTCTTATTCACGTTCATAACATAAAAGAAAGCATAACTTTATTAAGACATGGACGACTGCAAGATTACTAAGCTGGTTGGCCACGCAGGTTGGACACTTTGGAAGTTCTAGATGAAGGTAAAATTGAGGGCAAGCGGCCTTTGGGACATTGCCAACGGAAATGAGGTACAGCCCACCGTGGAAGGCTCGGATCTAATGAAATGGTAGGAAAAGGATGCCAAGGCGCAAAAGGTATTGGTCATTTCCGTGGGAGAGGGGCCGCAAATGCACATTATAAATTGTTACAACGCTGCTGATATGTACACAGCTTTGGAAAGTGTATACGAACAAAGGTCGGAGACTTCAATACATTTACAGCAACAAAAATTTGTTCCATATACAATGGCATATACATGACATATAGCAATGCATACTGCCAAGCTGCAGAAAATTACAAAGCAGTTGGAGGATCTAAATAGAATATCCGAAAATATGCTTGTGACAAAAATGAATCTAGCAGAGCAATACAATTACTTCTTTGCTTCTTGGGAAGCAACGTCAAAAGAAGAAAGAATGCTAAAAACATTAACTTCACGCTTATGTATGGAAGAGTTCATCATTTTAAGCAGGAAGCGTTTGTGGCGAACCAAGAGCGTAAGTCCAGTGATAAAATAATAAGGGGCAAATGTTTCATTTGCAAGCAGTATGGGCATTGGAAGCGGAACTGTCCAAAGAATAGGAGCAGCGAAAAGTCCCATGGAGATGCGTTCATAAGTGAGGTTCTGTTATCGAAGGAATTGGTTTGGAAGCTACGAAAAATTGCAGAAACCAAAAGTCGTCAATTGTCCCAGCGGTAAAGGGTATATTGTAGTGGAAACGTATGACGGTAATATGCTGAATATTAAAAAATTTAGCAAATGAATTATATGTACCCAGTATCAAGCTGAATATTTTTTCTTACAATGCTTGCATGGACAAACGCTATGCCTTAAAGACACACGGAAACCAAAGTAGCTTTGAAAAACACGGCAAGATATGGCTTCAAGGTGAAAGTGGAAACTCTAAATTATTTAAACTATTCCTGAAGGTCAACATTAAACAAGCTGAGGTCAACATTGCTGAAAAAGTTGAGTCACTTCAAGCTTGACATGAACGCATGTGTCATCAAGGAAAGAATCACTTTAAGAAGGTGCTGCGTCGGCAGAAAATATTATTCAGCAATAGCGAATCGTTTTGTGAAGCATGCGTTCTTGGTAAGCAGCATCGGACTCCATTCATTGAAAGCAAAATCAGAGCAAATGTCCCAGGTGAGCTCATTCATACAGATATGTGTGGCCCTATGCAAGAAACTTCGCATGGTATATGCTTTTATTTCGCGATGATTTTTAGAACTATCGCTATGTATACTGTATTAAGTCAAATGCCGACGTGAACACTATGCTGAAACGTTTTTTGGATCGAGTGGAAGCTGATACTGGAAAAAAAGTAAAGTGTATCAGATCAGATAACGGTCTGGAGTACATTAATCAAGACGTAGCCACAACTCTGCAGACACGTCGACTAATTCACCAAAATACAATGCCGTACATGCCGGATCATAATAGGAGAGCCGAAAGCGACTTGAGGACTATCATAGAAGCCGCGAGGACTATAATACTCGGAAAGAACTTAAGTCTAAAATACTAGGTTGAAGCGGTTCAGAATGTAACATATGCACTGAATAGTACTGCAAGAACCAAAGAAGGCGAGTCGACGCTATTTGAGATGTGGTTTGGAAAAAGGCCACCATATCATTTCTGCGAGTTTTTCAGATGCGTACGTGCACAAGAATAACCCAGGAAACTGAATATAAAATCCAAAAACGACTTATTCGATAAGAGGAAAATTGCTAAGAGTACCGGATTTGGATACCAAGAGAACGGAAAATTGAGATTTCTAGAGATATTATTGATAAGGAAACAAATGATACAGTAACAGTCACACTTACAAAAGAAGCAGACGCCACCTGTAATAGCGCCAGACCATAAGTGGAGATAATAGATGCAGTTATCCTCATCACCTGTTGAGGATAACTGCAGCGATATATTTGAAGATGCAAACTCAATCGATTTGAAGGAAAACAATGAGTTGGCAGTAGGGAAATACAATACGCGTTCAAAAGCGAGAGCAGTCGCCACTCTTCATTGCACTTACTTGGAAGATTGTGATATGCCTACAACATATCAATAAGTAATGTCTGGGGATTCAAATATGCAGTGGAAACTTGCCATGGACGAGGAGATGGAGTCCCTAATCATCAACAGAACTTGGAACTTAGTGAGCTTACCGGAAATCAAAACGGGAATTTCAAGCGAATGGGTATTCAAAGTGTAAATGAAAAGGGCGAAATTGAAAGAAATTTGGAATTTATTACGAGGAATCATTTAATCCAGTGGCAAAATTCAAATCAATTCTGCATAATCAAATGCACTTGTATGGGTGTTAAAACAATTTGAACTTGTAGAAGAAATTTTCATGTATCAGCTTATGAGGATGGATCAACGAAAGTATGTAATCTGAACAAAAGTCTTTAAGGATTAAAGCATGCATCTAGATGTTGGAATCGACAATTCACGGAATTATTGGAGAACTTGAACCTGAAAGCTGCCACAGGGATTCGTGCGTTTTCGTTGGCAGTATCAAAAATGAAAAAATAATCTAGCAATTTATATTGATGACGGCATTGTTGCAGCTAAGTCGGCCAACTTACTTGCGGAATTTATTGACTACTGAGCGCGGAATTTGAAGCAAAGGTGTATGAGTCAATATACTCCCTAGGTAGGCAGGTTATTCAGCAATCGGAAAACATTCGGATTTGTCTAGAAGCGTATGACAGAAAAATATTGCAGCGATTTGGTATTATGGACGCAAGGCCAGTAAGACCACCAGCAGAAGGTGTTCTTCAAACAGATGAAGGCGGCCATCTATCAACCTTATCGCAAGGCGGTAATCATTAATGTACCTGTCTATGGTAACGCGACCAGATCTGGCGTATGCAATCTTTTACGTATGACGTTTTCTTGATACTCATAAAAATGAACATGCAACTACTGTTAAAAGAATTTTGGATTATCTGCAAGGGACACTTGGTCACGGTATTTTGCTTTAACAAAAACAAAGATCTAACTCTATTTTGCTACAGTGATTCGAACTATGCTGGAGAGATAGAAACAGGCGTTCAACGGGAGAATACATCACAATGTTTTGCGGTGGTCCGATATCGTGATCTTCAAAGATTCAATCCACTGTTGCACTTTCGACGACTGAAAGCTGAATACATTACAGGGACAGAACTATATCCCCCAGATTAATAAGTTGGCCGAGGATGGACCGAGGATGGAGTGTATATCTAAGTTTGAAGAAACGACACCGGACTGACGAAAACACCTACACACTTGAGACTGGAGAGGTGCAAAGGAATCTCGGTGTTGACGAGATCCTAGAAGCCCGTAAGGTTGAGGTTACGGAAGAGACGGAAATGGCAGAGCGGGCGACTATACCCAACCCCGAGAAGAAAGGCGGAAGCGAAAGCTGATGGTTCTGTCGAGATCCTTTTCAATCTAGAGGGGAGCGGGTACGATGTGGCTTTAGTTCAGAAAAGATTGGTAGCATCGGGTAACGTAGTATCCAGACTGAAGTCATAAAATTTTCATACCTACATCCCCAGCACTACAAACAAGGTAAATGCATTAGTTTTGAGGTAACTTTCTACTCTAAAATGCTGGGTATAACTATAAGATATCCTAGAAATATAAGCTGGGACCTCTACAACAGGGTCCTGGAACCGAAGTTGGTCAGGCCTAGCACGATCACTTCCCATATAGAACTCGAGGAAAAGGTCAATTTATTGACCGATACTCTAAGTCATGTCTACATGTTCTCTTGCACACCAGTGCGTACAACGCGCAGACCCAAACCACCGTGGTGGAACAGAGAGCTAGGTTTTCAGAGGCGCTATCTACGTCAGATATTCAAACTATCCAGGTTAGCTGACAGTAATGAATGCTGGTGTGAGTACAAAGAAATGCTGCGGCTATACAAGAAAGAAGTTCGAAAAGCCAACATAAATGTCTCGAAGGCATATTGTGGCAATATCGAAAAAACGGCTGAGGCAGCTAGACTGAGGAAGCATCCAAGCATCCCACACCCATGCCGAGCGTTATCCAGATGGAAACTAGCGAATGGACAACTAGCTGCCAGGAATCTCTTGAAGAGCTTGTAAACGCCCACTTTCTTGGCTGCGAAGACACAGGAAATTTCGAACTCCCCGGAACCAGTGAGTGGTTGAATTCATACGGGGGCTGTAACAATGGCAGGGAGAGAATGGGCGGGAAACTCATGTACACCCTACACATCACCAGGGCTTGGAGGGACATTCCTGCTAATGTTGCAAAGCGCTGTCCACCTGATAAATCTGTGGCGAAGTCAAATATAAGAGGGAAGCCTGATGTATAACTTTGTTCTGGTAGCCTGAAGAGAAAGTTGTGTGTATACCAAAAGCAGGTAAAAGCAACCATCTCTACTCAAAGGACTATCGACCAATTAATCTAACGTCATTCCTCCTGAAAACACTCGTAAAAATACTTAAATCCGACATAAGGAGCTCTATAGGTTCAAATGGTATGTCAAAGACGCACTTCTTACTTGAGTATAAAGAATATGTCTTAGGCGTATGTCTCGACATACTAGGTGCCTTCAATAACGTGTCAACTGAAACTATTGTAGATGGAATCAGAACTTCTGAGATTGAAGATGCTGCTTATCTATGGCTTAGAAGCCTACTGAGCTATAGAAGGTTAAAAGCAGAGTGGATCGGCTCCATAAGGAGAAGTTTTGTCTCCACTTTTTTGGCTGTTCTATGTCAACAAAATATTAGCGCAATTTGATGGTAACTCCCTGAAGTGGTGTGTATACTGATAACATTACCATAGTCATAACGGCGTTACTTTTCAGTAGGAAATACAAGATCCCTCTGTGGAAACCACCAAAGCTGAACCACAGTAGACTGGCTTTCAAAAGCCATACCAAATAGTCAGGGTAATAGGAAAGGGTGAAGAAGGCTACTAATGCTCTATACGTCTGGACAGGGATGATTGGATACACTTGGTATTTATCTCGGTAAACAAAGACTATGTGACTCCAATTCTCAGCTTTCGAGAAAAGATAAAAGTGACTATAGAAAATGAGGAATGGCGCAGAGGCAAGAATACTAAATGCAAAAACTTCAACTATTCACGGACGACTTGAAAATAGTAGATGGTGTGGCAGATGTATACTCCCTTGAACTACATATCAGACAGCCATTCAGGCCCCCTGATTATTGGAGTATCTTTCAAGTGGGAGTGTATGCTGCTAGGAAAGCCGCAAAGCTCACCTGCATACCAGAAACTACGAACTGCACAATAAATTTTCATATACGAGTACTCGTATGTACTCGTATATAGCCGGCTACGATTAAACCTATAACTTGATGCTGCGTATCATCCAGAAATGTTCATCTATGTAAGGTAGCAATGGATGAGTTAGCCACCAACCAAAGGCTGTGCATCTACCGGGTGCCAGTGCACAACAACACAGAAGGGAACTTGAGTGACCGCTAAAAGCAGTATCCAACAACCATATAAGCAAGTCAGCAATGTATTGATGAATATTCAAATGATTAACAAACATGTTGAAGATTGCATGATGAGGAAAGTGGAAAGAATGTGGTGTATTTCATGAAAACTCGCAAGGCTTATGTATAAATCGTACGGTAATTAGCAAACCAAATCTATACTGACTCTCCCGAAAAGGGGTTTCAGAATGATTTAGGGCATACTGACGGGTCATTGTCTAACGGCGGTAAACCCTAAAAGGATGGAACTTACGAACAACGCCGATTGTAAGAAATGAGTAGGTCACTAGAGAAACATTGGAGCATATCCTGTCCCTATGCTTCACAATCTCAAAAGGTTCTTTGTCACCTCGCTTTTATTCACTGCTGAATATAAGATCATAATATCATTAACAAATGTAGCTATTTTTTTATTCGCTGGAGTTGGCAGATGTCATGTGCAATGTATATAAAACTAGTCCCAACACGCCAATCTTTGAAATAGTCGTACAGAGAGAATCCTATTCAACCAAAGTCAACCAAATGTACCAATATTTCGCATCTCATTATACCGAATTTTTTACTCATTTCACTGATCCGACAGTAAGAGCGAAATGTTCGTGAACGACCCAGATGTAGTATAAAAGCAACGCGCAACAAAGTTAAATGAAGGCAAATAATAAAGAGAAAATTATTTCGATTTTATATAAGTATATTTTGATTTCATCATAGAGTACAGAACAATCACAACAGTACGGAAGTACAATCACAAGAATAATAATGATGCTTTATGATTACAATAATATAATAAATTTCCTAATTCCACAAAAGCAATATAATTATACACTGCAAATTCACACATGATTACTACCTAAAATATTGGTTTAATAATTTACAACTACATATATGCAAATATGAAAAATACAGAGGTCCACAAGTTTCACGTCTTCGTAGTAAATTCCAGCTTCAACAAATGTCAGTACAAAATCTCTCTCTCTCCTTCAATGTTTTCTACCCGTCTGCTTTCTACCACTCTTCTATCGTCTTCATTCACCTCGTCATCAAATATTTTTAGATTCTTAACATAGAACCAGACACCGCAGTCGAACAAAGCGCCAATAATAATAAAAACTGAAGCTATTATATTTAGTTTATACCTTCAATAAAATTGATTAACAATTTATTACAGAAGCTACTCCAAATACACCACACTCACCTTAGCAACGCAGAGTCATATAACCAGCAATTTCCCTTTCGAGTGCACGTTTTACCCCACACCAAACACATGCTGTCCAAAAGCCAACCGAAAAATATTGGACTGGGTATGAAAGTCAACATGCATATTAACATCATGCCAAAGCCCATGGCAGCACTCTTATCTCTTTGCGATACAGAACGGACAGAAATTAATACATTAGAGGTATGTCCAGTGGAGCCCATCAAATTCAGGAACGACATAACTGCCAGAAAAATGATAAAAGGTACCAGGCAGTTAACGGGACAGGAACCAGCTACTGCGGAACCTCCAGTTTCATCTGATTGTGCCTGCAAACAGCAATAAAAAAGTCTTCTCCATACTAGACACAAAGTTTTAACTTACAGGATTAAAAATTAATGATTGTGTGCTCCACAAAGCACCACTGTAATTACTGTTTGCTATACATGCGCAATTATTGTAGATCTGCAAAGTAGAGTAAATTTAGAAACATTGATATAAAAAATTTCAAAAATTAAGTTCACTTTTTGGCCGTTGGCATCAATCTGTTGCTCCTTGCAACCTGCATGGCAGGGAGAAATGTAAGTCATATTGTTTTCACCACACACTGGTGAGTAGGGCACATAATCACAATGGCAATTAGAGTTACAGGTGGGTGTATTATTTAAAGTGCTGCAGGAAGTAAATTAAAATACAGTAATATTATTCACAAATGATGATTCGAGCTTACTTGTCCGGTATATTAACCACCAAAGATCTCTCGTTTTCTGGGCAGCCGATAAAGGCGTAAGATAATATACCTGCGACGGTCATAAAGCAAACCAACACATTCCAAGCGGCCATATACCGAGCGCGTGGTTTGAATTTCCAAATTATGAAACCAGAAATCACAACACCAATTGCTGAAGAGATGAGTGGCACGATACCCGTGGTCATGCTACAGAAAAAAATATATCGAAGAAGAATGAAAACTGAAAATGTATTGAATTAATTAGAGTATACTTGGAAGTTGAGGCCGACTGCCGGTATTGGATTTCGATATATTTGGGAGTATACATTAAGTACGGAGTGTAGCCGATAAAATAAAATATCCTTCCCAAGTTGTTGTACATGAAAATCTTATTTGTGATTAAGCGTTGGAAAGTTTGGATCATATCCTTGAAAGAGGTTTGGGATTCTGAGCCACTTTCATCTTCTTGGCAAGTGATAATTTGAGTTTCCTCTGTCTCACTTTTGGCAATACTAGCTGACTCTTGGCTCACGGCTTCCATGAAACGGCGAACTGCAGCTCGCGGTAGCTGCTTGGGAAACAATGTAAAAACCAGTCCAGCGACGAAGAATGTAATAGCCAGTATGTACCAACCCATCCACCAAGCACCCAACCAGCGTGGGTCGTTATTGTTGATGATAGGCGTTAAAAGTGGAGCGATGTAGAAGCGTAAACAGAATGAAGCCAGGGCATAACCAATGGCTGGGCCTAACAAACCTAGAAAAAGCGATAAACCTGCAATGCAAAATTCGAGAATCAGACTTTTCCTTTATATAATGAAATGAAAATTATTACAAATAACTTCAATTATTTGCTAATTATCACAAATTTTACGCAGCCTTGAAAAGTGCTATATCATAATCAGTTAACTCCGGATATGTAAGCAATCTTTAGAGATTGTGTAAATAATCGTGAGAAAATAAATATGTAAAATTCCCATGAACAATGACTCTCGCAGACTTAAGAGAAAAATGTATATAAAAGTTCAAATAGATAATCGCGGAGGAAGAAAATGTTATTGCATCATAGCCAGTGTTAGAATATACGAAGCATTTTCAATGCAACCCAGCACCTGCAACCTCTGGTACTATTTCTAATTCATATAAATGTATATATATATATATATATATATATATATATATATATATATATATATATATAATATATATATATATATATATAGCATTCAGCTGGTCAAAGAATTTTTGAAATCGGATGAGTAGTTTAAATAAATAAATTTGAAGGAAAGACATTATACAAATACTCAATTCATTTTGATACATTATATTGATTTTATTCATTTCGAAAAAATTGTGACATTGCAGCGTTTCGTTACAATTTCATATTTATTGAAGTGCTGTGGGATACACAATATTTCTTGTTTTTCCATCTGGTGCGTAAACGATTAAATCAGAAGGTTTTCCGACGCGTGAGCAAGCCACATAGAGCTGCCCGTGTGAGAAGCATGGATTCTCCAAATTTAATCCACACACTTGCAACGATTGTCCTTGTGCTTTGTTGATAGTTATTGCGAAAGCTAGTCGCACCGGGAACTGCAAACGTTTGAATTCGAATGATATATCTGTTGGGATCATTGGGATACGTGGCAATAGTACGTCTTCACCTTTGAATGTTCCAGTCAAAATTGTTGCCTCGTTAACATTGTTCATCATTTTCTTGACTGAGAGTCTGGTTCCGTTGCAAAGTCGTGGTGGATTTACGTTTCGCAGAAGAATGATGGGTACGCCAATTTGCAATGTAAGAACGTGCGGTGGTATGCCTGGCAAATCACGCGAGTTCAAGAATTCAGTTGGATATTTGATAGCGATTGTCAAACATATGTCTTCAATCAAAATCAATGCCTCATTATACACGTTTGGTGTGAATTGAAGGTCCGGATTTTGATTTGCAGCGCGGAAACGATGTAGAATATCATCACTCATGTAGTCCTTGTATTTTTCCCAAAGATCTTTTGGATTAGATGTGAAGCAGGTTGTCAATAATATGGCAAATAACGTGCGCTGTTGGCGAGCAGAATTCAATGCATCAGCGAGTGCGGTGTCCCAATGTTTATCATTCTCAAGAAGATTTAGTTCCTGGCAAGCTTGGCGATAAGTGGCGCACAGCTGACCGTTCACTGTTCTTAAATCTTGAAAAGATGTCGGTCCACGTACATTGATTAACAGCAATCGCAGATAGAAGCATTCTGTATTGTTCGGGTGAACAGTGTACAGACGACCCAACGCGTCACAGGAATACAAATTGTGATGTCCTTCAACTGCTTTACCTTCTTTGCGACGTTGAAACTTTTTAGCCGATGCATTCCATGTGAAGAATTTTGGTACCTCAGAATAAAATAGAGTTTTTGCAAAAATATCATCTTGGCACAATGAGTAAAATGCAGTTAAAGTTATTGCCGGTGGTACCAATGCTCTTGCACGTACATTATCTGCTGTGAAGTACACGCGCTGTCCATTCTCGAGATGCACCGCCAAGTTTACTACTGTTGGATGTCGTTCATGGATTGGAAATGATAAGATGCGCCATACTGCTTCATTACTGTTAATGTAGCGTCCAAGTTGGTATTGGTTAATTTCATCGAGCGGTGCGGCCACATTCCCTACTCCGAAGACAGCCATGTCGCTTCCATTGTTGACATATTTGCAAATGTATTTGATGGACTTCACTGAATTGCAATACTCAACATTTATGTGTGCTTTGAAGGTCTTTGAGAGCAACGGTGAATATGGCACAACCCAACGATTATCGACTTCGACATCAACGTTTCGTACTTTCTTAACGATGGATTTGCCGCCATCCTGAACCGATCGTCGACGATACAGTGGGTATCCGTCATTGCCAGTGATGGTATCAGAAACCAATTTGCTTGGGTATCGTTTCGTGCATTTCCCATCAGACATGCATGGTGAATTGTTGTTGAATGCGCCACATGGACCATGAACCATATTTTTGTTAACGACGTCGAATAAGTCTGGATCAATGTCCCTGTCTGGTACTTCTGCTGAGATGATTTGGTCAATTTGATCTGGCGTAATTTTGTTGATTAACCAATACAAAATATGTGCTTGTGGCAATCCTCTTTTCTGCCATTCAATGGAATACATCCAGCAGCGTGTCTCTCCAAAAACGTTATGCTTTATAATAAAATCCATCAAAGATTTAAATTTTTGTTTAAATACGCGTACGGTAATGTCATGGCGGTCCGAAGATGATTGTCCAGCTAACAGAAGTTCTTTAATTTCATCCCATGTTGGATTGCATATAAATGTGATGAACAAATCTGGACGACCATATGCCCGAACGTATGTCATCGCATCTTGTGCGTACTCATGCATGTGCCGTGGACTCCCCGTAAATGTAGACGGTAATATGACCATTCTTCCCAATTCGTTTGGATTCACGCTATCATCATTAACGATTGCGTCTCGTAAATGGATGTACTCTTCAGGACGCAACTCGGTTTGATTCAATCGAATATATAGAAGTCGTTCGCTTTCAATCAATGTCGACGATATACTGATGGAACAATTGTCGACATTTCAGAATGTGGTTCTCAGCGTCTTGATGAATCATCAATCGATACGAATAATAATTCATGGCACTGACTTTCTTATTCGTTTCCTCGTCTGTTTGTGGATTTCTCATTTTGATGTTGAAATGATATCCATCTTCTCCTCGCCAAAACAGAATCGGATACTGCAATCCGTCGTATGAGCGATGAGTATCGGACACTCGCTGAACGTCACCACTTCTGCGATGAAGAATTATGTCGCGCGATTCGAATTCTTCGCCAACTATCACGATCGCCACTTCATCGATTGTTGGTGCATTGAACTGTCTTTCGTGTTGGCCAATGGGTCTTTTGTCTGCTCGAATTACAACTGCGTAGTCATCGGCTGGCATTCGTTGAATGGCGGTTTTAAACATCTGAACTAATTCATTGTGTTGATCGAAAAGGGCTTGTAACGCAGCCACGATTTCTTGTCTAGTGCCCGCATTATAATGACATCGTTGTTCAATTTGTTCATCGCTGTTTGCCATGAAATGAATTTGAAAAAACTTGTGATCTGCGTCCTGGAATGGTAGAAGCGATCCGGCACGATGATAAATTTGCCATTGGACTCTGAATGTTGGCATGTAATTTTCGCGCACGATGTTCGTTGCACCGAACGATGTCATTTGGAAACATGAATTGTATTTGCGGATGTTTTCCAAGAAATGCTTCGACTCACGTGTAACACCTGATAGCAACGTTGATAATGGTTCGGGTGGTGGATGTAATTCTGGTAGTTTAACTTTTCCATTGGCGCAGCACATTCCTGGCGTTTCATTCTTAAATTTGAGGGCGCGACAATACTCGTACATGCAAATTTTATCCATTTTTCCAATGACAACACTTGGATGAAGACGGTAATTATTATTACTGTCATAATGGAAAGCACCAAGATTTAAATCAGCGTACAGTGTTCGTCTTGATCGAGCTGTGCTTATGCGAACATTTTGCAGCCTTCTTTCCCGTTGTTCAGTTGTCTCAGACGAACGGGTCTCAGCGGCTTGTACTCGAAGATTTTCCAGCCTTAATGCTCGTTGCTCAGTTGTCTCAGATGAACGGGCCTGAATAGTACGAATTCGATCAGTTTCCAGCCTTAATGCTCGTTGCTCGTCTGATTCTCAGGCTCGTAATGCACTTTTCTTCCGTGCTTTAGGTGTAGATTGACCAACTGCTTGTCGCTTTGGAGGCATAATTGTACTGGAACGACGTATTGTAGAGAATGAATAAAATATGCTGACGGAAACTACGAAAATTCAATTCGATTGAATTATATATCTTAATTAATTTAACTCACGATGAAATGCACAAAACTATTCGAAAAAAACTCCTGAATGCGCCACTCACCTAGGTTATTCTGTGGCCAAAGTGCCGTGCCACTTGTGGCTAATGATGATGTTGTGGTTTGTAGTGTATGAAAAGCATAATGTATATATATATACACACAAACGCCAACACCATACGCGACGTAGGCACATGCAATGTGAGCGGAGACCCAACGTAAGTACATCGAACTCTCATATAAGAATATTTACGTTACGAAGCGCGAACAGCGCACGTTTTTGATTACGTTGCATTCTAATGTTCGATGCCCTCGAACGAATGTACGCTGGCATTGACCGTGATACTTTCCGCTGACATTGCAAAAGCCCTCTTTATGTATTAAGAACCATATTATATACTAAGTCTTAGCACATAAGAAATTAAAAGTATAAATAGCAATAAGATTTTATCAATAAATCAGATTCGATCTGGAAACCAAACCTTTCGTTTCTCATCAAATATTTGGCTGTACTTAGTAGTCGCCGATTGAAATTGTGCGCTAGCTCTCGCGCCGCTAAATAATACTTTGAGCCCATCTGTCAATAGCGATCATATATTTCGCTTCATACACAAATATTTGGCTGTACTCTAGTAGTCGCCGATTGAAATTGTGCGCTAGCTCTCGCGCCGCTAAATTAATTAATTGAGCCCATCTTTACATGGCGATCCTGCCATGTTTACATGGCGATCCTGCCATCTTTACATGGCGATCCTGCCATGTTTACATGGCGATCCTGCCATCTTTACATGGCGATCCTGCCATCTTTACATGGCGATCCTGCCATCTTTACATGGCGATCCTGCCAAACTGGCAGCTTATTAAAAACCCAAAAATTTTAAACAATCCTAAAATAATCCTAAAACTGCAATAAGAAGATGAATACCGATTTCCACCGACTATTCGAAAAATGTCAACAACTGGCAGAGCAACACATCCAAAAGG
This sequence comes from Clusia tigrina, assembly GCA_920105625.2. Classification (NCBI taxonomy): domain Eukaryota; kingdom Metazoa; phylum Arthropoda; class Insecta; order Diptera; family Clusiidae; genus Clusia; species Clusia tigrina. The sequence continues at coordinate 376,517,950 of OV050030.1, forward strand.
AAGACTCCTAGCTACAATCTCACCCACTTCAAAAAAAGGCAGTAATAAGACAACATAAAATCGACCAAAGTTGTTTTCAAAATGCAGTGCGGTCCCAAAAAACTGAATATTTGTGAGCGTTTACCGAACCAACAAAATTTACGCGTCAATTTTAATGAGATAAGTTCCGAAGTTAAAAAGCGACAGGAGAAGTTCCTAACCGCCAAATATGGTTTCCATCAGATGAGTGTAATACGAAAGAGACTGGCTTTGGAGATGTGGCTGTATGATGAAGTGCAGAAACTCTTTGATCCACCGGGCGAGGCCATCGAGGTAGACAACGATGAAATTTTAGATATGGACACAGATGACAAGAATATCTCATGTCATTAATTTATTGTCAGTCTGTAAACGACCACAATCGGAAATATCGAAATTTAGCAGTGATCTTTTGGAGCGTGCTAAAACGCTGTAAACATTTAAAACTATTTTTTTATCTCATTTTCTTAAACTATTTTTTGTATTTAATATAAAAAAATAATAATAATATATATATATATTTATATATATATATATATATATATATATATATATATATATATATATATATATATATCTTTGACTTTAATTGTAAATGTTTATAAATTTAAAAAAAATAATAACAAATGAAATGGTTATAATTTTAGCTTTGCATAATTTTGTCTTTAGAAACAAAGTAAACGAAATTTTTACACATAATTTATTTTAATATTATAGTTAAGCAACTTAATACATTTAAATATTAGTTAAGAATCTTTAATATTTTTATATACCTATACATACGTGACTTTTAATTTAATTTAAAGACCATATATAATATAAATGTTATTATTATAAATATATTAATACGGAACAGAAACTAATTGATAATTCATATACACATGTAATGGAGAAACATTAAACAAAAGCATTAGGAAACCAAGAAAAATTATAAAATTTATTGCAAAATGTTGCAAAAACAAAAACAAAATTTTGTTATGTAAAATCGCAGATAAAAATGAAATAAATTTTGGGCTTAAATTTGAATAGTAAATACACAAAAAAAAAATTTTACATTTAAGTTTTGAAAAGAAATTATGTGTAGTTAAACCAGTAATTGAAAAGATATTTTAGCAATTTTATATAGTCAAAAAATTTACAGTTGCCACTAACCATTTGTATAACTTTTTACAATGACAAGAATACCATTTTGATTTTGACATACTACAAAGAGGAAAATCAAATACCAACGCAGACGCACTTTCCACAATCAAAATTGATTCAGAAACTTTAAAACAAATGATTCCTAAAGAAACCGATGAAAAAGCTAAAAGAACATTAATTATAACAAAGGGAATGCTTGCCAAAAAAACATGCAGACCAACAAAAACAAGTAAGATACAATACCCAAGAGAAGTCTGATCAACTTCATATCTGGGACTGTACATCTATTACTGACGTCAGATACATTACAAAATTGAAATTTGAAAAAGCGAACGATATAAATATGAAGAGTACTCAAGTAATCTATGAAAAAGATAAGAATATATTGCGCGTAAGGTACAATGATAATCCACCGATATCCGTTTTGATTCTGGAGAAGTTGTCACCTCTTAATACAAAAACTATGCATAGTAGATCTAGTGATAACTATACGAAATACGTTTCGATTATGAAGAAGCTAGCATCTGAAATAACAAAAATTAAAAGTCGTCATTTTAGCGCTATCGAATAATGATATAATTTTTGAAGGTATACAAAAAGAAGAATTTAAAAATATATTGAACAAGCTGCAAGAACAGCAAATTAAAGAAAATCGTTTCGCATACAAGATTATTATATATGAACCCCCTAAAAGAATTGAAAACGATATAATTAAATATAAATTAATAAATGAATACCACAACTCAACACATGGAGGACACCTTGGTATAAGAAAAACCACTCTTAAACTAAAACAAAGATATGTGTGGAAAAATATGAGTCGAATGGTGAAAGATTTTATAAAAAACTGTGACAAATGCGCACAGAGCAAAATAACTAAACATATATGTACACGAAAAAGAAATAATAACAGACACACCAAACACTAGTTTTGAAGTACTTGAAATAGACACAGTTGGACCACTAAGAATGTCAGACAGATTCCGATACATACTCACAATACAGTGCGAACTGACAAAATTTGTAATAGCTCACCCAATAGAAACCAAAGACGCTAAAACCGTAGCTAAAACAGTAGTAGAACAATGTATCCTAAAATATGGCCATTTTAAGACATTAAAATCAGATAGAGGCACTGAGTTCACAAATGAGCTCATGCACAAAATTTGCAAATTACTAGACATTGAACAACAATTCTCAACACCATACCATCACCAAACATTAGGATCAGTAGAAAGAAATCACCGCGTATTAAATGAATTCATGTTATCTTTTACCAACGACTATGACTGGCACAATTGGATCCCGTTCTATACATTTGCATATAATACAACCCTCCATGTAGACACACAATACACACCTTTTGAGCTTGTATATGGCAAATTACCACACCTCTCAAATACTGACAGCCAAGAAAATCCAAAAATATACAATATGGATAACTACGCTAACGAACTCAGAATTAGATTACATTATTCAATAAAAAATTCAAAAGCATTAATCGAAAAATCGAAACTACAAAAAAGTATTGTAACACAAAAACTCATAAACACACTAGATTTAAATATAGGAGATATGGTATTAGTAAGAAATATGAATAGAAAGAAAAACCAAAAACCCTACAATGGTCCTTATAGAGTAATTGAAATTCGGAATGTAAATTGTCTATTAGAAATAAAAGGAGAAATAAAAGAACTCCATAAAAACTTATTAAAAAAATATACACCATTGTAAAGAAAAACAAGTAAAATTTTAAGTAATTAATCTATATATATAAAAGAGAGTGATGTTAGTTACTACGCTTACAAACAAGAAGAATACCCAAGAAAATTCCGGAAATTTTCCCGAAAAAAAAAATTATGAAGAAAATTCATTTTCCCTTACATTTCGTATGGAGCGATTTTACAACGCCATCTTAACTCAAGAACCCATGAAAACGAACATAACTTCAAATGCTGGTTCCGGTATTGCCAGTAGATGGCGTTGTGTGCATCAACTTCTGACAAACAGAACAGTTGAACAGTTTCTCAAATTTGTATCAGCTATTGTAAATACAGTTATTGTAAATAAATTTGATTAAACACATTTATTGTTTTGAAACGATTTTTTGTGAATTTGCTATTACCAGCGAAAAGTGACGTTAATTTCGGATTGTGCAATTAATTTTTAGGTGGATTACTTTGAAAATCAATTCTTATTCGCTGATTATTTCATTCAGAGTGATCATTTTAGTGTGGAATTCTATTTTCAAACGGCAAGTTGCAATGAAAGTTGTTTATTTTGGGAGGTTATGAGCACATGTTTTGTGTGTTCATTTCTCAGTGTAATTCACAATGCCGCGAGCCAGAAGATCTAATCTTCCGCGTTGAACCCGAAAGGCAAGTAGAGTTCGGTAAATCGCCAATCAATTGACGACGGATGAACAAGAAATCGCACGAGAACAGCGCCGTGTTAGTATGGCCCGACTTCGTGCATCACAAACACAAGAAGAAAGACAGGCGGCAAATGAAACGGCTCAGTTAACAATGAGAAATCGTCGGGCAAATGAAATAACTCAATAACGTGATAATGTAAATCAACGCATAAGAAGAACTGCTTCAAGTGTTGATTTGGATCGAGTAGCGTTTCATTACGATTGAAGAATTGACTACAGCTCGCATCCTTCCGTTCAAATTTACCCAATGGAGGTTGTGTGCAACCATTGCGGTACATTGCAGTTCGCTGGAGAAACACCTGGATTGTGCTGTCTCAGTGGCAAGGTTAAATTACCACCATTGCCCTTGCCAACAGAGCCATTGCGTTCTTTGCTTACTGGTGAAACACCAGAATCACGCCATTTTCTATCGAACGCTCAGAAATACAACGGATGCTTTCAAATGACGTCATTTGGAGCAGATATTATTCATGAACGCGGATTCAATCCGACATTCAAAGTAATAAATTAACCGATCATTTTCTTTTGATGCACAAAAAATATTGAATCTAATTTCGTCATTGACTCTACAGATCCAAGGCCAAATTCACCATCGAATTGGATTATTGCTACCACTTGAAGACGCACAACATAAATTCCTACAAATTTACTTCATGGGCAATGTGGAACATCAACTTGATCAGCGCCAAACAATCAATACGGCAATGAGAAGAGGAATTCTTCGCGATTTGCAGCAGCTGCTTCATGAACATCATGCATTGGTTCGGTTATTCAAAACTGCGTTGGATCGCATGCCAACTGATGACTATAAAGTCGTGATCAGAGCGGATAAACGACCTGCACGAACGCACGAACGCCAATTTAACGCTCCAACAATAGATGAGGTTGCAGTTGTGATTGTTGGCGAAAACCGGGAATCACGCGATATTGTGCTCACACGTCGGGACTCTGGGCAATTGCAACGAATATCCGAAACACATCGTTCATACGATGCATTGCAATACCCACTGATGTTTTGGCAAGGAGACGATGGATATTATATCAACATCAAGATGATAAATCCATCGACCGGTGAGAATAGATATCATAATAATTTTCATTTCAATATGACACTAATGTCACTGATATCATTTTAGGTGAGGAAACTACCAGGAAGGTCAGCGGAATAAATTTTTACGCGTATCGTTTGATGATTCGCCAAAATGTTGACAACTATTTGCTTCGATTTCGCCGATTGTTTCAGCAATTTTGCGTCGATATGTATGCCAAAACAGAAGCGGAGCGACTCTTTATCACTTTAAATCAAACCAAACTACGTACGGAGCAGTACATTCATTTACGCGATGCAATTAGCACCGAAGGAAATGCATCTGATTTTGGTCGGTTGACCATTTTACCGGCGACGTTCGTTGGCAGTCCACGTCATATGCATGAATCTACGCAAGATGCAATGACATATGTACGTCATTACGGCCGTCCAGACCTGTTCATCACCTTCACCTGCAATCCTAAGTAGAAATTGTTCAACTGCTGCTTCCTGGCCAAACATCAAGTGATCGGCACGATATCACCGCACGTGTATTCAGGCAAAAAATCCGGTCACTCATGGACTATATTTTTAGACATCGTGTCTTTGGGGATACTCGATGTTGGATGTATTCGATTGAATGGCAAAAAAAAGGATTGCCGCATGCGCACATTCTCATTTGGTTAGTCGAAAGAATAGAGCCACACCAAATTGATGACATCATATGTGCCGAGATTCCTGATCCCGAAACCGATCTAGACCTGCATGATGTCGCAATAACAAAAATGATTCATGGACCGTGTGGCTCCATTAACCCATAATCACCATGCATGGTTGACGGCAAGTGTTCCAAGCGTTATCCACGAAATTTGACTGATGAGACCATCACTGGCAACGATGGTTATCCTCTGTATCGGCGTCGATCATCTGATGATGGCGGTGGAACAATTACAGTCAAAGTAAAAGGAAATGATTTCGTGGTCGACAACTCTTGGGTTGTTCCGTATTCGCCACTTCTTTCCAAAACATTCAAGGCGCATTGTAACGTGGAGTATTGCAATTCAGTGAAGTCCATCAAGTACATCTGCAAATATGTCACGAAGGGCAGTGACATGGCGGCTTTTGGTCTTCAAGCTCCTGACCCCAATGATGAAATCACGCGCTATCAAGTCGGTACGTATGCTGCAATGAGGCGATTTGGCATATACTCTCATTTTCCATTCACGAACGCTATCCGACTGTTACACATTTGGCAGTGCATCTGGAGAACGGTCAACGAGTTTATTTCACTGCAGCAAATGCCGCTCAACGTGCTCAAAACCCACCAGCGACAACATTGACCAGTTTCTTCTCGATTTGCCAAAGTGATCCGTTTGCACGTACGTTACTTTACTCAGAGATGCAGCGTTATTACACTTGGAATGCTTCATCGAAGAAATTTCAACGTCGAAAGCAAGGCGATGTAGTTCCTGGTCATCCGGATGTGCGTTCTACTGAAGCTCTTGGCCGTATTTATACAGTTCATCCGAAAAATGATAAATGCTTTTACTTGCGACTATTGCTGGTGAATGTTCGTGGTCCGACATCATTTGAATCTCTTCGAACTGTCAATGGTGTAGTGTTGCCAACATTTCGTGCAGTATGTCAGGCTTAATTTGCTAGAAAACGATACGCATTGGGACACGACAATCGCTGAAGCAACTGTTTCCGCATCTCCAAGTCAGATACGCACATTATTTTCAATCATTATTTCCACATGTTTTCCATCGAATCCACGTGAATTGTGGGAGAAGTACAAGGATGACATGTCAGAAGACATTTTGCATCGAGTTCGTGTCCATTCAGAGAATCCCCATCTTGAGATGAATGAAGAGATGCACAACCAGGCTTTGGTTTTGATAGAAGACATGTGTTACCTAATGTGCGGTAGTTTGTTAGTCAGGTTAGGAATGACATCGCCTGATCGTGGAATAAACGACGCTTTCGAACGAGAATTGCAGCGTGAGCGTGAATACGACACAAATGCATTAAGCCAATTGGTTCGAACGAATGAACCTTTCTTGAATCCCCAACAAAAAGAAGTGTACGATACGGTGATGAAGGCAATTGATGATGAAAATGTCGGCATGATTTTCCTTGATGCGCCTGGTGGCACTGGCAAGACATTCCTCATATCATTGATTTTGGCTGCAGTTCGTGCAAGATCAGAAATTGCTGTAGCAGTTGCTTCTTCTGGAATAGCGGCAACGCTGTTGGAAGGTTGCCGCACCGCTCATTCTGCATTAAAATTGCCATTAAACCTGCAAGCGGTTGAAGAACCAACATGTAACATAGCGAAACATTCAGCAATGGCCAAAGTTTTGGTAGCAAGCAAAATCATTATCTGGGACGAATGCACAATGTCGCATAAACGCGCGTTAGAAGCTCTGAATCGCACTATGAAAGATCTGCGTAATGACGCAAGACGTTTTGGGGGTGCATTGATTTTACTCTCAGGCGATTTCCGGCAAACACTACCAGTAATACCACGATCGACCGCTGCCGATGAGATCAATGCTTGCCTCAAATCATCACCATTGTGGCGTTATGTGAAGAAACTTCAGCTGACGACAAACATGCGAGTAGCATTGCTAAACGATCCATCTGCCGAAGTGTTCTCCAATCAACTGCTAACTATCGGTAATGATCGTGCTCCTGTCGACGCATCGAATGGATTCATTTCGTTCCCGCCAAATTTTTGCAATTTCGTCTCAACGAAAGGGGAGCTCTTCAACAAAGTGTTTCCGAACATCATTGCTAACCACAAAAACTACGATTGGTTGAGTGAAAGAGCAATTTTAGCAGCAAAGAACAAGGATGTGGATCACTTAAACTTCAAAATTCAAAATCAAATCGTTTGGACACTGCATTCCTTCAAATCTATCGACTGTGTAACAAACGAAGACGAAGCAACCAACGACCCAACTGAGTTCTTGAATTCATTGGATGTGCCTGGCTTGCCGACGCACAATTTATAATTGAAGGTTGGTTCAGTCGTTATCATGCTTCGCTATCTCAACCAACCAAGATTATGCAACGGAACGCGTTTAGCGGTCACAAAACTCATGAGCAATGTGATTCACGCGAGCCTACTAAAAGGAAAATTCAAAGGTGAGGAAGTTCTCATTCCGAGAATTCCAATGATCCCAACCGATATGCCATTCGAGTTTAAGCGAATACAATTTCCAATTCGTCTCGCATTCGCCATGACAATTAATAGATCACAAGGCCAATCATTGAGTGTTTGTGGCCTGAATCTGGAAAATGAATGTTTTTCACACGGACAACTGTATGTCGCATGTTCTCGTGTCGGAAAACCATCTGCTTTGATTGTTTTCGCACCTGACAACAAAACGAAAAATAGTGCTTCAATGAGGGGAAATACAATTCAATAAATGCAAAAATTATTTCATACGAGTAAGTACACATAAAGTACTGGCGACGAGGAGTATCAGTTTAAAGCCGGATTTTATTATTATTTTAGGTTCGTCAGCGGAGGGACGTGGCAAATGAGTTGTTTAGAGCAAGAAGGCTGAAGATATATAGTACTGACGGAGACAGATATCAATTTATATCTGCATTTTTCATTTCAGTTTCATTGGTGGAGGGGTATGATCAATGTATGCTTTAATCCTAAATATATATATGTACATCTATAGTACAGATCATGGGACATTTTTAGGCAAAACAACGTTTGCCGGGTCATCTAGTTGCTGATAAAAGCCAGTGAAATAGAATAGAATTACGAGGAGCAATTATGGCTAGCACCTGTAAGGCTTGATCCGATAAATGGAGATAATTACGACACTACGAAATTGCCCATACGTGCCGGATTAATCAAAGCCGACTTATGGAGTTACATCGATGGACAAAACCATATCCACTTGTTGAAGGTGAAAATAAATGGAGACAAAACGACCAAAAAAGTTTGTCGACATTATGCTATCGGTAACTCCATCAGAATTGGGGCTCATATCTGAATATTTAACCTCAAATGAAATTTTGTTGAAATTGCAGTCTACATTTCAGTCTAAAAGGCCAGCGCGCAAAGCCACTCTTTTGAAGCGCATTGCACTTGCACGCATGATAGAAGGTGACAACATACGCCAACATTTGAACGACTTCTTTCATGGAGTCAATAACCTAAAGGAAATAAATGTCACGGTGGGTGACGACTTATTTGCAATTTTTCTAATTTTAGTTTGCCTGAAATAGTTGAAAATTTCCGCTGTGCTTTGGAGACACGGGATGAACTCACATCGCCTGATGTTTTACGAGTTAAAATTCAGGAAGAAGATCAATCCAGAAAAGCTAAGGAAGCTGCCACACAATAAAGTGTATTCCTTGCAAAAACAAAAGGTAAAACAATTTAAGAAGTATGTTAGCAACACTGGCTGCAATATAGAGGGAAGGGTGAACACAAATGCAAAAAAGAAAAGCGAACAAAGAACTTGCTATAAGTGCGGCCAAATCGGACATATTGCCCGAAATTGTCGAGTAAATCAAAACATGAAAATATCATTCACAAAAGGAGGCTGTATTATAGAAAAAGAAGCTGAAAATTATTTTCTATTTGAGTCTGCCTTTTCAACAACCAACTCATCGCATATGAGCTCCAACAGAAGTTTTACAACTTCAAAGAAATGAGCTGAACATTAAGTTTAGCGAATAACGACACAGCAGAGATCAATGGAATGGGCAACATGAAAGAAATATCAACGAAGAGGGACATGAGGAACAAATGGACTTCAAACAGGTGATGTATGTGCCAGATTTACGAGCAAATTTGCTATCCGTATCCAAAATTACGGATGAAGGTTTCGCTGGTGCGAACACTGCTGAAGGCGAAAAGAGTTGGAGAGTTACTATATAAAAAGCACGCACCCCTCTGCAACTATAGCTGAAGAAAAGCGCAGCAGCTTGTACGCATGGCACTTTCGCATGAGCCATCTCGAAAGAGACTTGAAGCGCATGAGCGGCATGGTATATGGGCATTGAAATTAACGATGATGAGAAATTACCAGCATGTGAAGTTTGCATAAGCGAAAAGCTAACGCAGGGAAGTTTGGCTAAACATAGTGAACGACGTACGACAGCACTGCTGAAATCGTGCATTGCGACGTATGTGGTCCTATGAAGACAAGTTCATATTCTGGAGCGAAACACTTTGTAGCCACTGTCGACTACTCCAGATGCTCTGAAGTTTATTTCATCAAGCACAAATTTCAGGTGCTAGAAATGTTTAAAAAATTCAAAAATTCTGCTAAACTTCTCACTGCTAGCAAAATCAAAACGTTGCAGTCAGACAATGGTAAAGAATACATAAATAGCGGGTACCAAAAATATTTAGATGATTATGGGGTTAAGAGGCGATTGACTACGTCAGATACGCCCCTGCAGAATGGCATTTCTGAGCACCAAAACCGAACTCTAATAGAGATGGCTGAGGCAGTTAACACGGCAAATTACATCCGAAACAGATGTCCTACAAAATCACTTAACGATGAAGTGCCGCTTAAGGTGTGTACGGGTAAGACTCCTACTGTAGTGCACATGAAGCCTTATGGTGCAAAGGCATTCTTTTAATAAAACAGAAGTCAAAGAGCTAATTTGAGTGCCTTTCTAATGCAAGGCCTATTGTTTATGGTCTCCAGAAAAACGGAGAATAGTGATCAGCCGTGACGTCAAATTTTTAGATAAAATGTTTTATAAACACAAGAATAGCACCGATGAACAATTTGAAAAAGAAGAGGCTGAATTTGAATTGGAACCAGACGAAATTTTATCAATATCCGAAGGAGAAGTGAGAGGAAAAAGAAGAATGGCGCGACTTAAGTTTTGTAGATGCTCTTTTATAAAAAATTATATGATCACTAAGAATATATTAATCCTTAGTCAACTGATTTCAAAGTAAAAGGCACAACTTGTCAGTTCAACGTTATAAACTTTATTAAAACTTATTTGTTAGTAGTATTTATATATAAATAAATTGTATTCTTAACTTACGGATAGAGGTTTTTAAAAAGAGAAGGAAAAGGAGGTTTGAAAAGAGATAGCAGGTATATAGAGTTAATATAGAATAAGTGTGTAGTTAGTGTTACTGAGCGGCTGTAGGTATCGTTCCGATCTGTCCCCAACTCACATGGCGCCGACGGCCAAGAGGCGCCAGATGATCGGATATGCAGGCCAGTTCGGTCGAACAACGCCGACGGCCAAGAGGCGCCAGACAAATATGGATTATTTAGTGATGTCAGGCAATCAAGTCTGGCGACTGTAATTCGGCGCCAGATGATCGGTTATGCAGGCCAGTTCGGTCGAACAACGCCGACGGCCAAGAGGCGCCAGACAAGTATGGATTATTTAGTGATGTCAGGCAATCAAGTCTGGCGACTGTAATTCCTCCCCCCTTGGAGTAAAGCGACGGCCACAAGGATGACGCCGGGGCAGGAGCGAAATGTTGCAGGCTCGTTGGTTCAGGTCTATATGTTGTCCGTTTTATGCTGTGCCATGCTGTCGATGCTCTGATGTTTAGAATGACGATTGCTGAGATGGGTTCAAGTTCAAGTTGTATTCCGATGCTCATCTGGTAGTCTCTTAATTTTTGTACGCTTAAGATTTCGGTGGATGTAGGTAGTTATTGGGTGGTGGTAGTATATGAATTTCATCCTAATATACACTTGGGTTATCTTGGGGACTATTCGGTTTATTTCGACGGAGCAGTGCTGATAGTGAAGTAGTGCTGTACCTTCTATAGTGTGGGGTTTAGTGCTGCAAGTAGAATTTATTAGTTTTTGGAACATTGACAAATAATATACATATAATTATGTTCTGGCTGTGTAATTGATTCGGTATGTCCTATGTCATCTATTGGGCAATAAGCAGGTTGATTGTTCATCAATTTTCCTATGCAGTTTGAAGAGTCAGTTCTCTCTTGGTTGTTGGATTCAGCGCGGTAGTAAGTGTCTTCTATTTTGGGGCATCGTGTATTTGAAAGTTGTATGTTATATTCATTATAGGTTATAAATGGTTTTGTTGTTATCGATTTTGTTTTGTTTATTTGAATTGGTGGGATTATATGATAAAAATAATATTTGTTGGGTAACATATTTGGTATGCGTATATTGAATATAATATTTGATTTATTTTAATATGCTTGTAGTTCAAGCAATTCATAAATGTGTTTATTTCAGACAATGTTTATGTTTTGTTTCTTTAAGACGTTTTCAATTGCAGCTTGATTTAATAAGAATTTTGGAATGGCGTTTAGTTTACTTAAAATAATTGCTTCTGCAATATTTGATAAATGGTTCATTAATAAGTCTATGTTGTAATTGATTTGATTTAAGTACTGTGTTTGTTTTCTTTTGTATTTATATTCATCATTGTGAATGTAGATTGTCGATGAAGAAAAATAATTTGTGTTATATGAAATGGAAATCTGGCTTTTTGAGGCACTAGGTTTCATGTTTAAATTGGTTATACTGGAGTGCTCATATTCAGTGAAATCGCAGTGTGTTTTCTTACTGGAGTGCTCATATTCAGTGAGATCGCAGTGTGATATTTTGTTTGTTTATATTCATCGTTTTAGATTTGTTGTGAAGGAAAATAATTAGTTTTATGTGACATAGAAATCTGGCTTTTTAAGGCACTAGGTTTCATGTTTGAATTTGTTATACTGGAGTGCTCATATTCAGTGAGATCGCAGTGTGTTTTCTTACTGGAGTGCTCATATTCAGTGAGATCGCAGTGTAATTATTTTTTATTTTATAAATATATGTATATATATATATATATATATATATATATATATTTTTTTTTTTTTTTTTTTTTTTTTTTTTTTTTTTTTTAATGCAACTTTACTGTGTATATCCGCGATGGATACAACATCTGAGATAGATGTTAACAGTATTGGTTCATTTAGGAATTTACGATTGTGTTTCTTTTTTTATTGCTTGTTTTCGTCTAAGCTTGCCTTTGTGTATTTTTTTGTTTTCTTTCGTTATCACGGTTAATTTATTATCTTTAGCTATAGTGTGTTTTGAGAATCTAGGAGTAAGTTTATTACGCCTTGCTTCCTTTCTGAAGATTACCTCATTTTCTAGCCTAGTTTCTAGGTTTTCTCTAGTTTCATTTAATTTTTGAGTCCGTTTTGTGACTATATTGTTTATTTTTTCTTTAATTTGCGGGTACAATTCTTCAAGAAATTCATTTAATTTCGTAAGATAGTCGTGTTCAGTTGTAAATTTGATGTTTTTGGAAAATTTGTAAGGTCTTCCGAAGAAAAGTTCGTATGGTGTAGTTTTAGTTAAAGAATGGATTGCATTATTATAAGTTATTAAGACTTCTGATAGGATTTCTTCGTGTTCTATTGTTAATTTATTTTCTTTTCGTTTTGATAGTATAAGACGGTATATTTCAGTGAGTGTTGAGTGTAGTCTTTCTACAGGACCATTGCTGCTTGTTTGTTGAAAGGAGGTTATGTGTAGATCGATTTCGTATTGTTTGCAGAATTCTTGAAATATTATTGCGGTGAATTCTGTACCTTGATCACATACAATTTTCTTTGGTACGCCATAAAATCTAATATACTGTTTTATTGAATTAAGGACTGTGATACTACTTCTATTAGACAGGGTGTAGCCAGCAGCGAACTTTGAAAATTTGTCAACTAGTGTTAGTATCTGATGATGATTTATACTGTAAATATCTATATGAATGATGTCTAAAGGTTTAGAGGGCATTTCTGTTATATTATAATGTGGTTTGGGTGGGTGTCTATCATATTTGAAATTTTTACATTTTTCACAGTTATTAATAATATTAGTTATTTTATTTTTCATTAGAGGGAAATAGAATTGTCGTTGGAGATGGGCAAGACTTTCATTGATACCTCTGTGGTTGGAACGTTCATGATAGTCTTTGATAGTTTTTTCTTGTTCTTCTTCGGATCTAATGTCTTTAACTTTCTCTGTACATCTTATCAAACGAAATAGTTTGTTTTCAGAAAAATATTTAGAAAAAGTTGACTGTACTATACGGAAGATATTATCGTCACAGAATATTGCAGTAATTTTATTGGGTGGTATAAGTGTTTTGAATATATTTATCATTGAGTGTTCATCGAATAGGAGATTGCGAATTATTCTTCTCTGCTTGTTCTTGAACACTGTTTCTACTGTCATTGGTGATCCTTTGTTGGTTGCTTCTAGTATGAGTTGTAGATTGAAATCGTTTAGCGGCCTTTCAGATATTTCTATCCCATCATTTAAATTTTCATCGCTGCTGTGGATAGTGGTTAGATTATCTTCTTGGTTAGCATTAAGTTCATGGTCATTGTTTTTTTTTTTGTATTATTGATCCTTATTCTACTTAATGCGTCCGCATTTGTGTTTGCTTTTCCTTTTTTATACAATATTTCGTAATCAAATTCCTCTAGCTTTAAACGCCATCTTACCAATTTTGAGTTTGGCTCCTTAAGACTCATAAGCCACGTTAACGGTTTGTGGTCTGTAACTATTTGGAATTTCCTACCGAAGAGGTAAGGGCGGAAGTATTTTGTTGCCCACACAATAGCTAGAAGTTCTTTTTCAATGGTTGAATAATTTGTTTCACTTTCAGACAACGTTCGGCTAGCGAAGCAAATAGGTTTATCGCTTCCTACTCTGCCCTGTGATAAGATAGCGCCCAAGGCATAGTTGCTGGCGTCTGTAGTAAGGACAAAGGGTTTCGAAAAATCTGGATGAATTAATATTGGGTCATTTGTCAGGATGTTTTTGCATGTCTCAAATGCTTCAATATATTGGTTGTTAATTGTGATTGCGTTACCTTTTTTTAGACAATTAGTAAGGGGTTTAGTTAGTTTTGCCAAATCTTTTATAAATTTTCTATAATAACTTATTAGGCCTATGAAGGATTTAATTTCAGTTCGTGTTTTGGGTAGTGGGAAACTTTTTATAGCATGGATTTTCATGGGGTTGGGTTTTATTCCTTCCGTGGTAATTACATGACCTAAATATGCAATCTCTTTTTTTAGAAATTCTGACTTGTCTAACTGGATTTTAAAATTTGACTCTTTGAGTTTTTCGAATACTAGTTTCAAATTTTCTAAGTGTTCTTGGAGGGATGTAGAATAGATGATAATATCGTCTAGATAAACCAAGCACACTTTTCCTATGAGGTCTTTTAAGACGTTATCCATAACTCTTTGGAAAGTGGATGGTGCGTTTTTTAGGCCAAATGGCATTCGAACGTATTCGAAATGGCCGCCTTCAACTGTAAACGCAGTTTTAGGAATATCTTTTGTGTCCATTTCAATCTGATGGAAGCCGGATGCTAGATCGAGAGTTGAAAAATAAAGACATTTTCCTAATTTGTCCAATATTTCACTTATATTTGGTAGAGGATAGCGATCAGATATTGTTTTGTCGTTGACCTTCCTGTAATCGATTACTAGTCGCCACTTTTGTTTCCCACTAGCATCTAATTTTTTTGGGACTACCCGTACTGGGGAGCTCCAAGGGGAATAACTATGACGAATGATACCCTGCTCTAACATATTACTAATTTGCTTCTGTACCTCTTGTTTGTGGACATATGGATACCTGTAAGATTTGGTGTATATTGGTATGTTATCTGTGGTGTTAATTTGGTGTTTTATTTGATTAGTAAAGGTTAATTTATTGCCGTCTTTATAAAATATTTCTTCATAAAATTTGCACAATTTGAGTAGTTTTTTGCATTCCTCTTCATTAAGATGGTCTGTTCTTATTGTCTTATATGTGTCTTTTGGAGTTTGAAAGTTATCTTCTATGTTATTGAAGTTTTGTACTTCAATGAATTTTGAAGATTCGTATGACTCTACTTTTAAGGGTTGTTCCAAAAATAAAATATGATCTTGATTCGAGTAATTAGTTATTTCAATTATGCTGTACCAATTTGTTGAATTATATAGACCTTCTGTTATATAGATATTGGGTTGAATTTCTATTGTAGGGACATATATGTTGCCATTTTGGTTATCCACAGGTAGTTTTGCTAATGTTTTTGACTTAGCATGGATTTTTATTTCGCCAGAAGTAAAGTTAGGTTTGAGTTTAATACTATTTGTTGCATTTTGTGTCACTAAAATATTTTTTTCCAAGTCAATTTTTGCGTTAAGTAGTGTAAGGGAATCTAGACCTAAAAGTCCATCGAAATAGTTGTGGAACTGGAATAGGAGGAACTTAAAATGGCCTGGTTGATTAAATTCTGTGAAAATAGGTATAATAGAATATTTGTTCAGTTCATATTTTTTAAATACAGTAGTTATTGTTGTTGTTTCGCAATTAAATTGTTGACTCTTAGGTATGTATTCCGGATTGATGAATGATGCAGATGCGCCGGTGTCTAGGAGAAATCTTAATGGTCTTCCGAAGGGTGACTGGATGGTTATGTAGGGCAATGTTCTTCCGTGTTTATTTAGTTCTATATACCCTGTCGGACGTTTGAGGCCAATGTGGGAAAATTTTCGTCCTCTTCGATGTTAGTGTGATTTCCTTCATCATTATCGAAGAATGTGTCCAAATTTGGTTGGTATTGGTGACTGTTGTTGTTTAAATTATGCATTTCTTCAAATTTGAAATTCGAATTTCGTACAGTTTGTGTGCGTACATTTTGAGAGGTTTCTGGTTTCGGATAGTTTCTAAACATGTTGGAGTTTGTTGTGTCCATTGGCTCCGGTTTCTGATATCTATTATATTGATTGTTAAACTGTCTTTGATAAGTAGGTCTATCTGCTACATGTCTATTGTTGAATTCTTGATTAGGGTTTTGAAAAGGCTTATAAGAGTTATTATTCATTGGTGTTTGTTGTCTAAATTGTTGTTGCCGGAATGGGTTATTGCGGGCTGTGTTATTATTGTATCGGTTAAAACTATACGGGGTGAGTTGATTATTAAATCTGTTTCTAAATTGTTGTGAGCTTGTCCTGAAGTAAGAAACATTTTGTTCCTTTATGCAATGTGAGAAGGCTTCTGCCATTGTATTTGGTTGCATGGCTCTTATTCTGGAACCTAGTGGTTCTTTTATACCGCTTAAAAAGGAGTTGAGACACATTTCGGAGAACAAATCCTTCTTTGCTTTGATGACATTTGTATCAGTTTCATGTATCATTATGTTGTTACATAAAGCTGATTGTATTTCTATGATTTTACTATAGAATATCTCGATAGCGTCTTCATATTGTTTAGTATTGTGCAAATCACGGATTAACGATGTTTCTGTTCGTTTGTCAGAGTAGTGTAAGATTAAATTTTGTTTTATGTTGTCCCATATTAAAGGGGTGCCGTACATGTTCAGCACTTCGTTAGCTTGTCCCTCAATTTTGTTTCTAATCGCTCTAAGTAGTATTTGTCCCTGTGGGGTATTGTCGGTTCCTCGGATGTGAAGGAGGATTTCTTCCACATTGTTAAGGAATTCATGGAGAAGTCGTGGGTTTCCATCGAACTTCGGCAAGTCTTTTATAGCGTCGGGTATTCTTAGAGCGTCAAATATTTGGCTATGAGTCTGCGGTGTTATTAAGGGTTGTGCTAGGGGAATAGGTTGACTTTCTTGATTCATTGTACCCGATTGATTTGTTGCAATGTTTTTAATAAAACTTTCGTTTAAGCTAATGTCTGTACTTTCAGGTATAGAGGATAGACTTCTAGAAAGTCTTCTTAGTGCATATGGAAAAAGGGTTAGATTTCTCTTTCGCTTATTTGGGTTAGGCATATGATATATTATTATTATAAATTTATTTATTTATTTATTTATTATTATTTTTTTTTTTTTTTTTATATACAACTTATACACTTACATACACCCAATGATTATTTAGCTTAGGTTCTTTCCGCTGATTGTTGTTTCTGGAGCTGTTGTTCTACTAGTTCTTTTTGTTCATCGGTGATAAGAGCTCGAAAGCTGCCGGTGCACTTCAATATTTTTTTGTTTTTTTTTTTTTTTTTTTTGTCACTGCTACTGGTGTTCGATATAATCTATACTGTGCGATACAGTGATTATTCGACGACAAATTTATGTTTTGCACTTTTTTAAATTGCCACTATCATTGAGCGATTCAATGTTCAATATAATCTATACTGTGCGATACAGTGATTATTTGACGACAATTTTATTTAAAGCACTTTGTTTTTTTTTTATTGAACGACCGTTCACCGGACTACCGACTGCGCCACTTAAGTTTTGTAGATGCTCTTTTATAAAAAATTATATGATCACTAAGAATATATTAATCCTTAGTCAACTGATTTCAAAGTAAAAGGCACAACTTGTCAGTTCAACGTTATAAACTTTATTAAAACTTATTTGTTAGTAGTATTTATATATAAATAAATTGTATTCTTAACTTACGGATAGAGGTTTTTAAAAAGAGAAGGAAAAGGAGGTTTGAAAAGAGATAGCAGGTATATAGAGTTAATATAGAATAAGTGTGTAGTTAGTGTTACTGAGCGGCTGTAGGTATCGTTCCGATCTGTCCCCAACTCACATGGCGCCGACGGCCAAGAGGCGCCAGATGATCGGATATGCAGGCCAGTTCGGTCGAACAACGCCGACGGCCAAGAGGCGCCAGACAAATATGGATTATTTAGTGATGTCAGGCAATCAAGTCTGGCGACTGTAATTCGGCGCCAGATGATCGGTTATGCAGGCCAGTTCGGTCGAACAACGCCGACGGCCAAGAGGCGCCAGACAAGTATGGATTATTTAGTGATGTCAGGCAATCAAGTCTGGCGACTGTAATTCGCGCTTATCACCAAATGAAAAACGTGGTATAGGTAGACCGCAATTAATTAGAATAGAATGACGAGGACGCCCAAAAAAGTTGTATCAAAAAGCAAATAAAAGCACAACAGATAAAGTTGATAACGAATCCGATAACAGCATAGATTTTGAATTTGTAAATTTGAGTACTACTAACGATCGAACAACAATAAAAGATACATTAAATAGCGGAGAAGCTTCATCATGGTTACGCGCAATTGAAGGCGAATACGTGGCGCAACTATCGAACAATACATGGGAAATTGTAGAAAAATTAAATAAAAAGAAACCACGTCTATTGGCGAAAGGGTGCTCACAACATCTAGGGGAGGATTTCAATATTACGTATTCTCCAGTTACGCGCTTATCATCGATCAGGTTCATGGCAGCGTTAGCAACAGAAATGCGTTTGCAAAACATCAAATGGATGTCATTACTGCTTATCTAAACGGTGATCTTGAAGAATACGTATACATGGAAGTATCTGAATATCTCGATGTAGTGCTAGAGAATATGACATCAGGTAAAATACAGCCAACTCTGACGTCGAAGAAGAAGCACGTCAAAGATACAGCGGATACTTGGCAAAAGTCACTGTTTAGCTGCAAAAACCGGTATGTAAACTAGGAAAATCGTTTACAGTGGTATCAGAAGTTGACCACGAAATTGCATCAAATGGGTTCAAGGCCGTCATGTGTCTTTTGTATGAGAAAAAATGAAAAATTAATATTATTACGACTTATATCAACGATTTACTGATGGCATCAAATGATGAATGGTTGTTGCAGCAAGTGAAGGAATCTCTATCTGAGAATTTTAAAATGAAGGACATTGGTCAAACCATGTTTAGGAATTAAAAATTAAAACAAAATCCTAGGGCAGTGCACATATATTGCAGATATTTTGGTACGGTTCGGCATGGAAGAATGCAAACCCATGAATACTCCATTAGAATTGAATTGCAAACTGCAAAAACCAGCAAAAGAAAATTCAATCGATATGCGAAATTACACGCACCAAAGCTTGATTGGCGCTCTGACGTACTTAGCTGTGACAACGCGTCCTGATATAGCATATGCGGTGAGTTTCTTAAACCAATTCAATTCTTATTACCGCTCCGAGCATTCGAAGGCAGCCAAACGAACGGCCTCCTTCCGAGGAACGGAACCATTAGAAGCTATATTGAGTTGTAAATGCTGATTGGGGAGCAAATCTAACTGAGAGGCGATCTTATTCTGGTTACGCTTTTATACTGGCCCAATATCGTGGGAAGCTCGCAAACAGAGAACAGTGTCACCTAGCATTGAGTGTGAATATATGGAGATATGTGAAGCAACTAAAGAATCGCTCTATTTACGTGAAATTTTGAACGAAATTAGCGTACAACAAAACTCGGTGGAAATTTACAACGAGCCAAAGTGCACAAAAGCTAGTCCAAAGCTCGGCTTACCATTCTCGGACCTAACACATACATAGATGTTCGTCACCATTTTATACGCGAGAAGTATCAAAACGGCGATATTGATTTATACTTTATGCCAACAAAGTATAAGCCAGCTGACGTTCTAAACAAAGGACTGTCAACACAGAAACATTACAAATGTATCCTGGAATCAGGTATGAGGGAAGCTGACAAAACTTAGTGCGGGATTAAAAATTCTTCGAGGGGAGGTGTTAGAATATACGAAGCATTTTCAATGCAACAATGCACCCACCTTGAGCCCTCTGTTACTATTTCTAATTCATTATATTATTATATTAATCGGCTAGGGTTTTTTTTTTTGTCGTTCCGATTACAGAAAAACTACCGGTCCGTTTTTTTCAAAATTGGCATTATCTTATAGAATTTGTGCTGCAGATGTGCAGAATATACATTTGCTTATATTTAATTTGTTTATAATCAAATCGTGAAAATAAAATAATGGCGCTGTGTTTAAAATATGTGCCTAAAAGTATGCACTATTTATATGAAAATAAATAAAATATGCACCTTCTTGTGAGATAAGCATATTATTTTCACATACTCGTATGCAAAAAAAAATTGCATGGGGACGGATTATTTAAAAAAATTTAAAAAGATGTAAGCGTATGCAACGCAAATGTGTGAAGAACTTCAGTTAAATATTGAAATTAATGGATTGAACGCTCTGTGTTGACATGGCATAAAGAAAAATGAATATTTGAGAAAGAAACATGTACGCAGAGCCGCTGTTGTGAGTAACAAAAAAATAATAATATTCGAAGAAGAAAAATACATTCATACACACAGTCAGCACAGTTGATTTTTGTATTTGTTTCCTATGATTGCATAGGTTTCCGCGGCAAATAAGCCGTTATTCACATTATGATAGCAGTGGGACGGAGCAGTATTGGTTTGTTACCATTAAGAACCAGTCGAAATATATTTACATTTGATTTAAAAAAATATATAAAATTGAAGTATATTTTTGATTAATGCGAAATATGCTAGATCAAATCGATACTGACTCTTGCGAGGAAGGATTACAGAACGGTAGTAGGAGTACTCACAGGTCACTTTCTACCGCGGTACACGCTAAAGGGATGGGAGTCACAAACAACGATAACTGCAGGAAAGGTGGGGGGCAGGGCACAAGGGAAACTTTGGAACATCTACTCTGTCTATGCCCCGCAATATCGAAAACACAACTGGGAGCTCCTTGGTTTGAAGGACTAGAAGAGATCGCACAAGTGGGGACATGTTTCGCTCTTAATCTTTCCTCTCTGTTTAACGATTTATACTACAAATCTTAAATGGATATCCATCTAGCACCGCAAAGGACCCTGCAGGTCTATGTGTAGCTTTCACGGCCAGCCAGTTTAACCAATCCTAAGCTTAATTGATTCCAATAAGGTGACGTTGAATTTAGTTGGCAAAATTTCGATTCATCTAATTGCGGTGAGTTGTCATAACGTTGTTCATTCTGGGGTGCCTTACATTTCCGTCAGAGATTACATCAGGTAACAATGAAACATTTTCATTGTGTTGTCACAAAGATTCACTTTTCACAATTTTCTCAAACTGCATTCGTTCAAAATCTTTTCGTCGGCCCTAATTCAGATGACCCAAAAATTAAGCAACGTTCCAAAAATTATATTTCAAATATTCGTTCGTATAATTCTTGATTTGCAATGGTTAGTTCTGAGGCCAAGTTGTTTGATACAACTTTGAATGTGTTTATCATTATAAAATACATGACATATTTTACCATCGTGCTGGTGCGTTAACTTCTGAATACGATCGTCAGCCGTGTTATCCGCAGTTGTGTTTTTATGATGTGGACACTTCGGTAAGATACAGAATGCGTGAAGGAGCAAATGTTAAAAATAATGTGAATTAGCGAAGGAATTGGACCGTTGCAATAATTTTGTTTGGTCTTTTAAGTCGATGGCCGATTATTATCGATCTAAACCAAATACCTAGCACCAAATTTTTCGATTTCCCTAGAGTGCGGTCGAATTTTTGGGCGCCAGGTTCCATTACTATATATTAATCTATTACAAATAAAACAACCACTTTTGATTGAGTTGTCAAAAATCCATGCTTAAAACAACAACCACTTTATGGAAATATTGCCAGAATTTTAATTGGATGTGTTCTCTAATTGATTTCTGTTTATATACTCACTTAGTAACAACGGTGTCTTAGATTTATCGCAATTATCATCCAAATAGGCAACGCCTAGCGTGTAATACAATGCACCACCAATGCCGGATATGAACTGTGCCACAAACAACGCTACTTGTGGCATCAAAAAATATTCAGGCAAATCACAATCGTTGGCATCGTCTCCCAAGCTGCAAAGTTCAGACGAATCAGTCAGTTCGAGGAATTTTAAAGAAGAATTTTCATATTCCACTGTCAGCGCCAGTGCATCTTTGCCAGGACCATAAATGATATGAAGCGATGTGCACACTAAGCAATATGCAACCATTGCGAAGAGACCTGTGGAGACAGCATTGCGCCACTGTTGAAACATATTTTCATATTTTTTATTCCTCAGTTCCTACCAAATGCAATCCATCTCGGTCGGTGTCTGCCACCAGCATAGTAACATAAGACACCTGCAAGCAACATTTGGGTAAGATCCTTTCCCATTGCAATAATTCCTATATTCTCCGATGATATTTTGAAGCGCTTCTCCAAAGTTGTGATTATGCCATTAAAGTATGCATAAATCATTGCAAACAATAAACCAGTGAGGCCAAAGACAGTGCCATAGGCGGATTGATTTGCAAATCTATAAATAAAGGACAATGATTAATACTCAATCTTCAGAAATTTACAATAAGTTTGAAAATACAAACAATATTATGTATTTTTTTTATTTCAACAAAATCAAACAAATATCAACAAAAAAAAAATTTTATTGAATATTTACAAGAATAATTAAAAGACGGAAAATAAAATACACACATCTCAGAAACCAACTACCAAACTGTAGAATATGAATTTAAAATAATGCATGATCTTTACGCAACCAATTCAATTTAATAAGTAATTTGTACTCTGCTGAATCTTCTGTTCCTTTTAATATATAATTAGAAATAAGAAAGAACAAAAAAGTGAATTTTTTGGGAATAAACTAGAAAAAAGAACATGTTTGATTTTTTGCGTATTGCGTTAGACGTAAAACTAAGAAAGTAATAATTTTTAATTTTATATTGTAATAAGTTGGGTAAACCACTTTTCAATTACGATGTACGGTAACTCATCACTATCACTGAAATTTAAAGCAACTTTTCTCAGTTCTTTTTACCTTTACCGTTGAAAAGTGTATTCTAAATTTCTGCATTATAGCTGTTCCGCAGCTGCCATGAGCGGCTTGTACTCGTATATATACTGAAACGTGATAGCTCAGTGAAAAGGGATTGCATACTTTTAGGATCCCATCTGGAGAATGAGTGCCCCCTGTGAGTCAAGATGCGAACTATTCGAATAAAAGTTTATTCAAGAACCATCTGCCGGTAATATCAAAAAGAATATTCTCGACTTCTGTCGAAGAGGATAGAAGCTTCTAGAAACTACGAGAATAGCGTAGAAGTTTCTACACCAACCATTCGAAAACTATAAAAGCGACAAGACTGTTCAAACTCGAATGCAGTAGATCAGAGATCTTAAAAGTGTGTACATCTAGCATTATAATCAAAGCAGCAGTATTTGTAATTGTGCAAAGTGATGAAATTACTTATTAAATAAAGTGTTAAATAAAGTGCAAATCATAACTAAGTAAACTTTAAGCCTAATATTAAATGTGTAAATAGCAATAATTAAATAAAGCTAATTATTTTAATTTAACCAGCGATTGTTTGATTACTACACAATCCAGCGGTACGAGTCCGAGTACAGAGAGTTAGAGGAATTGTCAGGAGGGCAATTTTGTAACAGAGTAAATTCTCAAGAGGGCAATTTCGTAACAATTGGTGTCAGAAGTGGGATTGTGTATCTGTAATAAACAATGGTTAAATTCGAAAAACTGAGATTGAAGCAGCTCAAGAAGGAGCTTGAGCGTTTAAATTTGCAAACACAAGGGCTTAAAGCGGAGCTGCAGGTGAGACTAAGAAGCGCTTTAGAGGAGCAGGGTATAGATGTCGATGAGCATGAATACCGATGTGAGGAGCCAACGACACCTCGACACGAAGAAACAACCCCAGAAACTAGCACGGGTAACTTTGACATGAGTGCACTTATCCTGGTAATACAGCAGCAGTTAAAACAAAATTCTCAAGCTGTCAAGGAACAATTAGAACAAAATGCTGAAACCCTGAAGCAAGCAGTCGATGAGAGGATACAGGAGCGATTACAACAAAATGCTCAAGCTGTCAGAGAGGATGTTAAAGAACAGTTACAGCAGAGTGAAATACGACTTGCTCTACTAGCGGAACAAAACTCACAGCAGATGAAAGAAATGTCCGAGATGGTAGACAGGAAGGTTTGTGAAATTGAGACACGGCAGGAATCGAAAAATCTGTAGAACAAAAATTCATTGCGAACGAGCAAAAGCAGAACGAATTAGAGCAAAGAATTCACATATTACAGGAAGGTGCATTGCCTGTGCCAGCTTTATCCTCAATTAAACTGAAGCCTCCTACCTATGATGGAACCACAACATTTAGTGTCTTCAGAATGCAGTTTGAGACTACCGCTAGCACAAATGGTTGGAGTGCTCGCGAAAAAGTGGCTGCATTAACCGTTTCATTGAAAGGTGCTGCCGCTGATGTGCTTCAAACTATCTCAGAAAGTGAGCGAGACTGCTATGAAAGCTTGATGAATGCCGTTCAGCGCAAGTATGGTAGTGAACATCGCAAGCAGATGTACCAAGTAGAGCTACGAACACGGGTACAGAAGAGTGGTGAGTCTCTACAACAGTTTGCGGCGGAAGTGGAACGGTTGGCTCATCTTGCCTACCCAGGAGAGATCACTGAGAGGTGTATGATGGACACCTTTGTATATGGCATTCGCGATGCGGAGATAAAGCGTTCTGCAATAACTAATCCGAAAGCTACATATATGGAGACAGTAGCTAGCGCTTTGTTATCAGAGACAGCAGCATTGGTGTGTCGGTCAGAATGCACAGCCCGTCAGTTAAGAGTCGAGAACAGACAAAGTTTCACGGGCAAATGCTTTACCTGCGGTGATGTGGGGCACATGGCTCGTGATTGTCAGTTGAGATGGAAACATTATGCAACACACGCTCCGGTAAGATTGCCAAAGCAAGACAAAGTCCGAATTAGGGAATCGGAAAAGATTGTCAAGCCGGAAAATGAACGGTCTCCCACAACTGATGGCCCAAGAATCTTCGTTTCTCAGATGGCGCGGAAAAATAACAGCCTAACTGTCAACAGTGTAATAAGCGGAAGAAAAGTTGTGGTAACATTGGATACGGGAGCATCACATTCCATAATCAGAAGGGATCTCGTTCGGGGAATCGAGCCGCTTCAGGAAATAAGTTTGCGTACGGCCACTGGAGATGATGCACCGGTACTTGGAAAAGTTACACGGAAAATCACTATCGCCACCACAACAGTGAAGCACGAGTTTATAGTTGCGGATATTGTGGATGAAGTAATCTTAGGTGTGGATTTCATGATCCGGAATGGATTCACACTAGATTTTAAAAGCCGAGTACTGAAATATGCGAACACCGAAATACCGTTATTTATAGGTGATGATAAGTATGGAGTTGTTAAACAAGCCATTGTATCGAGACGGACAAAAATCGCACCCAAGTCAGAGGCAGTTATATAGGCCAAAATGGGTGGAGATGTTGGGAAGCATAAGAGCCGAATCGTACCAGAAAAAGTAGTGAATATTTCAAATACCGTTGATACCATAGAGAAAAAGAAGGTAAGGTGCCAGAGAATCTCAGCAATTGTAAACTGTGAGAGGCAACCGCGAGTCGCGAAAAGCAAGATACGAGCTAATAAAAAGGTACCCGACGATCTAGCGAAAGAATGGTCTAAAGAGTCATCTACAGTACTTCCATGCAGCAATTGTATACCTAAAAAACGAGGACAGTTGAATGAAATTCATGGAAACAGCAGAAATCATACGCAACTGATGAGTGATAAAAGGAAAGCGAGATATGATGTACGAGTAAACTCTAAGGGATTTCAGGAAGGGCAACTAGTTATGCTTCATAATCCACAAAGGAAAAGTGGATTATCGCCAAAACTGTAAACACACTGGGAAGGACCTTATAAGGTGATAAAGCGGCTCAACGATGTAGTATACCGCATCCAGTTGGCGAGAAATGCCAGGAGCAAAATGAAAGTCGTTCATTTAGAGAGGTTATCTCCTTATAAAGGTTGCAGTACTATCCTTGTTCGGGACGAACAAGTTTAAGCGGAGGGCAGTGAAACGTGATAGCTCAGTGAAAAGGGATTGCATACTTTTAGGATCCCATCTGGAGAATGAGTGCCCCCTGTGAGTCAAGATGCGAACTATTCGAATAAAAGTTTATTCAAGAACCATCTGCCGGTAATATCAAAAAGAATATTCTCGACTTCTGTCGAAGAGGATAGAAGCTTCTAGAAACTACGAGAATAGCGTAGAAGTTTCTACACCAACCATTCGAAAACTATAAAAGCGACAAGACTGTTCAAACTCGAATGCAGTAGATCAGAGATCGTAAAAGTGTGTACATCTAGCATTATAATCAAAGCAGCAGTATTTGTAATTGTGCAAAGTGATGAAATTACTTATTAAATAAAGTGTTAAATAAAGTGCAAATCATAACTAAGTAAACTTTAAGCCTAATATTAAATGTGTAAATAGCAATAATTAAATAAAGCTAATTATTTTAATTTAACCAGCGATTGTTTGATTACTACACAATCCAGCGGTACGAGTCCGAGTACAGAGAGTTAGAGGAATTGTCAGGAGGGCAATTTTGTAACAGAGTAAATTCTCAAGAGGGCAATTTCGTAACAATACGAATAATCGCAATCACTTTCAATCATAAGTCATTTTGGTTTAGCCCTTCCGTTTGTTATGTAAATGTGGGTCCTACTAGGCTTTATAAAAAATGAGGGTGGTATATATTAACTGGTACGACCACTATTAACAGTTAATGATCTTTTATGAATAAATGTTGATACTATAAAGCCATATACAATATGGGGCCGATCAGATCAAGGACACGCCTCCTGCCATTATAATTAACTCTAGCTACCCTACGGAAAATTACGGTAGATATGCTCCTAATGATGAAATATGAATACAAATTGGTAGCAGTATACATTAGGTCCGTACTATGGGCAGATTATTACTGCTTCCACTGCCACCATTAACCAATATTAGTTTCTAGGGCCCTATGTAAGATTCATAAACGTAATTTTTTACGAAAGTACAGAGTGCTAATATAAAACAAAAACAAAAAATTATCTTATTAAATTATTATTACCTCCTAAAAATATATATTAATAAAATTTGTATAGACCCAATGTACTTAGACTCTGTATTAGTCTAGAGCAAAAAAAAAATTAACTCAATAAATTATTTTTGGTATTGTTGTAGGTCAAAACAAGTATGATAGGGTATCATTGTATAATAGTATGATTGTCTTGTATAGCAAATCTGGTCTAATTGCTTCCCAGCTTTCAATTTTGTGCACCCACACATACATTGCATTACAAATAATCAACTTATTTGATACAAATTCATATATATTTGAATGGGCCCCTTTGAGTGGTTATTTAGAAATATTTAAGGGAGTACAAAATGTCTAAAAAAACCATAATAGTTGCAATATAACGAACAAGAATTAATAGTTTTACACTGCTTACTTACAGGCCATTACGAATAATCGATTAGAATTGCTTGTTATGTTCTGTGTTCGAATTTTTCTATGTGAAATATAATGCATTTGTTCTTTTTTCCGTCGTTTAAAATTATTATTAAAAAAAGGTAAATAGGGTATACTAATTTTGTCCGTGGTGTCAACTACAATAAGGAGGCGTGGTAGGTATAGACTTAAATATACAAATATGATCAGAATCACTTTCTTCTTCTTTTTTCCATTCTAATGCAAAGTGGAATATGACTATTCAGCCCAGATGCGCTGGTGCCGTCATTTGAAGAGGCGGGTTGGGTAAATAAAGTAAAAATACTAGAATCTAAAGACCACCCGCCACTAGTGTGGGTTCAGGGGGCAGTCTCCAAGGCCTCTGAGGTGGGGCGTCACTCGAAATTGTCGACCGAGATACCATTCTATCTTTCCCCAAAGCGAAGGTACTCATCTCTCGAGTGATGAAGCCAGAGGATGCTCTTCGGATACGGAAGAAACAGGATCCTGATGTCAGATGGCAGCGCGGTGGTGCGAGTCTCAAACCTGCCGAGTACTGGCGAAGGTCAGAACTACATCCTCCAGATCTAAAAGTTGGCCGAGGATTTCTTATACACACGATTCGGGAAGATGACTGCTCCGAAAAAACCGATGCCCGAACGGAAGTGGTAGAGCAGGTATAGAATCTCAATTAGAGTGATTGGAGCGAGACGTGGGGTCAATAGAAAACTCGGTGACAGAATCGGAAGCAGATGCTGAAGGTCCTTCAAATAAACCTCTATCACTCTAAAATCGTCTCTGCCGATATTCTCCTCAATCTAGAGAGCTTCTCTTCAAGTGCCGAACACGATGCGGGTTTGATCCAGGAACCGTGGTAAGCTGCCGAAAACATGCTACCTGAACTAAAGGGGCAGAACTGTTCACATATTTCCCAATAACGACAAGTGAGGTGAAGACAGAAAAGAAATTTTTAAGTAAAAACTAAAGATCAGGACGAAATTATTGAAAGATTAAGAGGACTTAATTTGACGCCAAATACCAATACCAACTTAGCTCAACCTAATACCAACCCATCCGGTCCTGATGAACTAGTAGTAAATGAAGACCTAATAATAGAAATTACCCTCCGTGTTACAGCCTCATTAGCTGGTATCAATAACCCATTTTTAGAAAATGAATACCACGAATATCCTATTACAGTCAGCTCAGCAAATATAAACGAACTGGACAGAATTCCAGACATTGTAAAATGTCTACGCGAATTTTCTGGCCAACCAGGAGAATTCAACTCTTGGCGAAAGTATGGTGACAGAATTTTTTCCGTTTACGAAGGACTAAAGGGAACACCAAGGTATTATGCGATTCTTCATACTGTCCGACATAATATCGTAGGAGAAACAGATACAGCATTAGAGTCTTATAGGACCCCACTCGACTGGGTCAAAATTAAGATGTGCACTATTCAGATAAAAGAGATATAGGGACGTTGGAATACCAAATGACAACATTAACCCAATGTAATACCACTATAGAAAACTTTTATCAATGCGTCTATCAGCACCTCTCACTGATTCTAGATATGATAGCTTGCTTAGAGTTAAACGAGGAATTTCTCCATGCAATGACCAATTATTATCGCGAAAAGGCGCTAGATACCTTTATCCGCGGTCTCAATTGCGACTTACCCCGCTTACTCAGTATTCGAGAACCTACTAACTTGTCGCAAGCTCTACACTTGTGTCAAAAACTCGATAATATGACATATCGCATGAATTATGCACAAAATAGTTCAAATCATTTCAAGAAAAATAATGAACCACCACTTAGACCACCGCGTCAAAATCAATTGTCTCAACAAATATCTGGAAATAAATTCTTCCCATAACTGGCACATGTCACTCAATTCAGGAAGCATTATAATAGAAATAATAATCGTCCATTTCAGCCAAACTATCAAAATTCTAATCCACACAGACTCCAACCCAATTATCAGCATTTTACAATCAATAATCCACAGAGATTACTACCAATAACGCAATTTGGCCAACAAAACCAATCTGGATTCAATAACATACCGCTCTTGCCCCCTAAACTCCCTATTCCCATGGAAGTCGACTAGTCAATGAATGCTAGAAGAATAGATTACCAAAATAGACATAACTTCGCCCAAAAGCGTCCGGCTACGCAACAAACACACCCAATAAATAAGATGTAACGAAATTTCTATGCAAATAAAAGCAATTTTAGCGAAATGGAAAATAATTTCAGAAATATTAATCCTGATCCCAATCAAATATTTCCAAGTGAGTCTTACCAAAATGACTATCAGCAAGTAGCCGAAACTCAATGTCAAGAATTTGAACAAAACACTCAAAGCTCAGAAACCGATAGTATTTATTTTTTAGACTAAACGTGTCTTCACTCCCATACTTCGAATTTAAAGCAAGAGACGGAGACACACTCAACTTTTTCATTGACACCGGCTCAAATAAAAATTATATCCAATAGACACGCATTAGAAACCCTATTTTAAATGAAAAAGAATTTCACGTAAATTCCGTTGCAAGAAGTATTCCAATAGCACACCACACATTCGTAAATATTTTCGGACCACAACAGATAAGTTAATATTCTTTATAATGCCCACGTTGAAAACTTTCCACGGCATTGAAGGAAATGACACTTTAAGTCAACTAAAAGCGACGATACATACAGACAAAAGTTTTATGATTATTTCCCCGAATATTAAAATTACACTGAAGCAACAACTGGCTCAAGATGTTTATCATATTAATTTGCGGATATCTCATCTTTCAGATGCCCAAAAAGAGAAATTAACCAATATCATAGGACATTGTCCACAGCTGTTTTCCGACCCCAATAAAAAATTACATATACTACAACCATACTAGGAGCAATTCGAATAACACTCCCGTTTATTCGAAATCTTATCCCTATCCGATGGTTCTGAAAGAAGAGGTCGAAAGACAAGTAGAAGAACTTCTTGCAGATGGCATTATAAGACCATCGAAATCGCCATATAGCTCAGCTGTTTGGATCGTTCAGAAAAAAATGGACGCATCCGGTGAAAGGAAATACCATATGTTAATAGATTATCGGAAACTCAATAACGCAACCATCGCAACCGATACCCAATCCCTGAGATTAACGACGTTCTCGCTAACCTAGGTAAATATCAATATTTTACGATAATAGATTTAAAAAGCGGATTCCATCAAATACCATTGAAGGAATCCGACATAGAAAAAACCGGATTTTCCATTAACGATGGAAAATTCGAATTTGTCAGATTACTCTTTGGGCTGAAAGATGCCCCAGCAATATTCCAAAGGACCTTAGACGAAATACTGAGACAACATATTGGAAAAAGGTGTTACGTCTACATATCATCATTTATGGTAAAAATGAAAAAGAACATTTAGAAAATTTAGAAATGATATTCAGAACACTTGAATTAGCCAACATGAAAGTTCAGTTGGGCAAGTACGAATTTTTAAAAAAAGAGGTCGAATTTCTAGGATACGTTGTAGGAATAGACGGAATAAAAACAAACCCAAAGAAAATAGATGCAATTACAAAAATTCCTTTACCGAAAAATCTTAAGGAACTCCGATCATTACTCGGAATGTCCGGATATTATCGGCGATTTATTTTGGATTATGCCAAAATAGCCAAATACCTGACAAATCTTTTACGAGGAGCAGGAGGACGCATCTCAAAAAATGCTTCAAAAAACAAATAAGCTTAGACAAAAATGCAATAGTTTCCTTCAATAAAATAAAAAATTCCTTGATTTCAAAGGACGTCATTCTTTCGCTCCCAAACTTCGAAAAAGACTTTGGGTTAACAACTGGCGCATCTGATTATCCGATAAGTAAAACAATAGGCCAATCACGTTTATTTCTAGATCAATTACTAAGACCGAAGAGCACTACGCCACCTACGAAAGAAATGCTTGCCATCATCTGGTCCCTAAATTCCCTCAGGAACTATTTATACGGCTCAAAAAGGATAAACATATTTGCAGATCACCAACCGCTTACCTCTGCTCTAACTGCAAAAAATACTAATAAGATGAAGAGATGGAAGGCCATCCTCGACGAGTATAACTATCAGCTCACTTACAAACCCGGTAAAACAAATGTTATCGCAGACACCCTTTCTAAGATACCTGTCGAAAGTAATTCTCTCACACCAACAGTACATAGTGAAGAAAACTCTAGCCATGATTTAATTCCTTGCTCAGAAACCTCTATAAATGTCTTCAAAAACCAAATTTTTCTTAGGCATGGCAAAGTTCAACCTACCAATTTAAAATTATTTTCCCAAGCTATCATAGAAATATAATTACAGAACCACAGTTTATAGAGTCAATCTTGGTATCACTTTTAAAGAGATATCTAAATCCGTCAGTAATAAACGGCATCCATACCGAAGAATCTGTGATGGATCAAATACAAAGTATTTATCCAGTGCATTTTAGAAATTATAAAGCCAGATATACCCAAAAACTAATAGAAAACGTAATTAACGAACAGGAACAAGAAAATATCATAATTGAGACACACAACCGCGTACATAGAAATGCTATAGAAAACAAAAATGAAATATTAAAAAAGTATTACTCTCCAGGGATGCTTAGCAAAATCAATAGAATAATAGCTAATTGTAGCACATGCAAGGAAAGTAAATATGATAGACATCCCAACCAGACAAAAATAAATGAAACACCGCAAACAATCTTTCCCGGACACACTGTTCACATCGATATATTTCATACTAGATAAATTCAGCAAATATGCACTAGATAAATTCAGCAAATACGCGCAAGCGAAAATATTAGCCAGCAGAGCAATAGAAGATGTTAGGAGACATTTAAGAGATATCATATTTTACTTTGGCGTACCCAAATCGATAGTTATAGATAACGAACCTTCACTTAATTCGGCCACGATCAAATTTATGATGCAGGACGAGCTAGGGATAGAAGTTTATACTATTCCACCATACAGGAGCCAGGCGAATGGACAAGTAGAACGGTTCCATTCAACACTCGTGGAAATAATGCGCTGCGTCAAAGAAAATGGACGCCATCGAAATTTTGAAGAAGTCTTAGAACGATCGGTATCGGAATACAACCACACAATTCATTCAGTAACTAGAAAACGACCAGTTGATTTATATTTCAATAGAAATGTATTATTTCCTCCTGACGATATAGAAAACACAAGACTGGACAAGACTGGATTATAAAAGCAGAAAAACAGAGAAAGGACATTGAACACCACAATAAAAATAAACAAGAACCAAAAACGTATCTCCCAGGGCAGGTAATTTTCGTGAAACGAAATAAAAGATTAGGGACTAAATTATCCAAACCATACACTAGAGAAATAGTCAAAGAAAATAGAAATAGTACGGTGCTAACAGAAAAGGGAAAAATAATTCATAAAAGCCTAATCAGGAACTGAACATTGTTCTTTTACAGGTTACTCATCTTATTCTCATTATGTATAGCAGATATACAAATTTTAGATTACACCAACTCACAGCTGGTTGTCATAAACACAGGCACCGCAAAATTGCAGACCGGTACATTGAAATTAATTCATATTATCGACTTAAAACAATACGAGGATGTGACTAACAACATGGAATCGACAATCAAGAAAAAAATTCGGCAAGATCATCCCCCTCTATACCATCCTTTCCCACGAAATATCCCAAATTAAGAATCATTTTAAAAAACTGAATCGTCCGAAAAGTCAAAAAGGTCATTAGATTTTTTAGGTAGTGCTTGGAAGTGGATAGCCGGAAGTCCAGACCATTCCGATCAAATATATTAAGAGAGAAAATAAATAATGTACTTAAACATAATAACCAGCAAGTTCTAATAAATAAAATCACATAGATAAAATTAACGAACTAAATAATGTAACTAATCAACTCCTAAAACTCGTTAAATAGAAAGTAAAATTGAAAATGATTTAAATATGATTCTAAAAAGTAAGCTAGAATTGTTAAAAGAAAAAATAATAAATATCGAATATTCGATTCATTGGGCCAAAGCCAATATTATTAATTCATACTTGCTGTCAAATTATGAGATAGATTTAGTAAACGATATTTTTGATAAAGAGAGCATTCCATATCTAAATATAGATGAAGCACTCGAATTCTTTGAAATAAAAATAGCAACAAATGATGAAACTATTCTTTACATTGTCAGCATACCTGAAACAAATACAGAACTTTGTAAAAAAATTATTATAAAACCAGTAAAAAATGAAAATAAGATTAACAAAATTGAAAATAATTCTATTTTACAATGTACCAACAGAATATTTGGAATAAAATTAGAATGTAGAACCTCTAATAAATTATCAATTTGTCCCAACGATAACATAATAGATATAAGTAACACGTCATGTATTCCTCATATGATAAATAATCGCATGCCAAGCTGCACGGTGGTAAGTAATCAGCACATTCCTGATATTCAAGAAATAACTGCAGGACTCCTATTCTTGAACCAATTTAACGGATAAGCGACAACTAATAATGAAATTGTAACGCTAAAAGGAACCTTCCTAATACGATATCAGAACGCATCGATTACAATTAACAACAAAACCTATGCATCAAAAGAAGTCAACACCTTTACTCCATTACCCGCCTTATTTTAACCAACATCAACATAACAAAAATTTGAAGAAATCCTATCATTAGAAATGATGAAGGACCTTAATGTCAACACTACAGAACGCATCCGCTTATTAGATTCGCACAACAAAATTGCATTCGGAACCAGCATCGCACTGACTGCTGCAATAATCTTAATACTAATCTTCGCAGGTATAAAGGTCCTACTAAAAAAGAAATCGCTAAATGTTAAAATCACCAATCCAACCAAAAATGATATTCAACTCTCAAGATCCACAATAGAAGGACTTAATAAATTATTCCCACAAACAACAGAGCCAAACGCGGACGTTTGAATGCTGGAGGGGAGGTGTTAGCACATAAGCTATTCAAAACACCTTCCAAATCCAAACTCGCCAAAAATATGCCGACACCATGTCTACAACTGCACGCGCATCCGCCGCATACCAACATATCGTAGGAATCAACGTCCGCCTAGTCCGTCATGGAATTTTAGCACTACCCGTCTTTCCATTTCTTCTGCCACATAAAAAAGGATGGGTTCTTCAGACTTCCGGTAGACTAATCCGTTGCGCATCTCATAAAGTTTACTCTCGCAATTTTCCAGCAGTTTGCATATGTTGCATATTTTCTTGTCTCTGTTTTGACACATGAAAAGATTTTTTCAAATGTATTTCCTTCCAGTACCAATAAGTTAGTAACTTGACTGAGAGCATCTACGTGATGCATTTTCTCTCTTCCCCTGTGTTCCAGCGTATAATCATAGTTATGTAATTGTAATGCCCAGCGATTCTGGGATTTAATTCATTTTGCTTAAAGTTAATGTAAGAGAATTGCAGTCCGTAAGCATTTTGCAAGGGATTGGCAAATATATTCGAAATCGCTCTAACGCATAAATTATCGGAAACGTCTCTAGTTCGCAGCTATGATACTCACTTTCAGTTGTTCTTTTTGAGAAATGGAATATTGGGTGCAACTCCAATTTCTTTGCATAAAAATGGTACCATATCCTACTGCGCTTGCATAGCAGTATAACTCAGTCTCGTCACGAGGATCGTAGGTTGCTAAAATTGGAGTTTCAATGAGTTTCTGTCTAAGCCGTTGAAAGCAGTCTCATTCCTTTCGTCCAAAATTAAAGATTACATCTGATAGAACTGAGAAATCTTTAACAAATCTCCTAAAGTAGGAACAAAGTCCCATGCCACTTTTGCATTATTTGGTATAGTTAACTCTAATATTGGTCTAATTCCCCCGTCCCTGGTCTAATTCCTGCAAGTTAGCAACGAATTCCATAGAATTCTTGCACTTCTTTCTCATACGGAAAACTGCTGACAAGACGTCTTCGATTTGCGGGTGTCAACAACATTACGAAAATCGGAAGCTCAACTCTAAACAATAGAATCGTTCTCATACGCAAAACTGTTGACGATATGTGTTGCGTATAAGCAATGCAGTACAATAACAACAACACCAGCAACAATAACAATAGCAACAGATAGCAGAGCGAAGCGCGCAACAACAGTTAGGGTAAAATTAATTTTTATGTTAAGTTAGTCGGAATTAATAATAAGAATAAAGATCAGCGCATAGCGGTGACCAAAAATTCCAAAAATGTATATAAAGCACAAAGAGCTTGCGAATCGAACCAAGAATTTATATTATAACCCAAATATATAACTCCAAATTATTTTTCACTAGTCTGCTCAACACTTTTTGGAGAATGGACAAATGCTCGTCTTCAGTGTTTGTCGCAATTAATAGAATGTCTAGATAAATAGGTACTCTCCCTAAATTAATAAGGTCGCTAAAGATTTTGTTTACATATCTTTGAAACACTGACGGCGTATATTTCAACCCGAAAGGCATCCTGAAAAACTCATTTTGACCTGTGGGTGTATATGATAGAAAGCACTTTTTAAATCTAGTAAAGAGAATATATTTTCTGAGCATGTCTATCGAATAAGTCGTCAATTAAGGGCGTTTTCTTATTTAATGTGCGATAAACGATGCATAAGCGCCCATCACTCGTTTTCCTTTTTACGAATACGATCGGTGCTCTGAACTGCTAGGTCTTATAATTTTATTTTCTAGGAGATTATATATTATGCACTGCAACCTATCCTTCTCGATGTATGATAGTCTTGCCGGAGCAAGGATTTATATCATTCAATATTAATTTCATTTCATATTTTGTGTCGGGCAGATCGGAACGCTTACAGTTTGCATACGAATTAAACACATCAATTAACTCATTTTTTATTTTACGATTTATATGGGACCCACATTTAAATCTAATTCCTTACCTTGAAGTTCTATTAGGCTTAGTACACGAATTTCATTTTTTAAGGTTCGATATCATCTGCACAAATCTTATGTCTTTTTGTTAACGTTATTTCGTTGCTCCCTAACACGACAGAGTGAGCCATTGTTTCATCCGACACAACTAACACGTTTAACAAAGTATTTCCATATTCAAACAATATATTTATTTCAGCTTTTCCAAATATTATAAGTTTAGTGACATTAATTCCAAAATTATTCATTGTTGTCACAGTTTTTAATTTAATTGAATCTGACACAAATATCCTTCGAGGGAAGCTGATGGGTAAAGTTGAAGTTTTTCATACGGATAAACGTGAATATTTAAATTGCTTGCAAAAATAACATATACTTCGGTGTCCACTTGGTGTACCATTTCTCTCTTCTTGTTATGTACGCAATCTGCCACAAAATGTCCCGTGTCTCCAAAGCATGAAGCGTGGTTCTCTTTTGGCTTTACGACATTCCTCGGCAATGTGGCCTTGCGAATTACAATTAAAGCGGCGAATGTTTTGCCCCTTTCTGTAGCAGTTGTGTTGGTTTGACAAGGTATGTTTTGCTTGGCCAATGATATATCAGCAAATGCATCCAACAACAGATATTTATCAACAAAACGCTGATAGTTAATTCATGTTTGTGTGCGTAATTAACTATCAGGAACTCCCTCTATTAGATACTCGAAGAATTCCTTATCGTCAAAATCATTATTTTTTGCCAAAATGAATTTCTCGTGGAAATAGTCCTTACACTGTTCATTCCGCTCTTCCAATTGACAAAGTCAAGACAGTTTACTGGTGCGATTGTCGAAAATATATCTCATTCCCTCTAGAAACGTTTGTATGGGAATGGATGCAATATCGGCTTTAGACGGAATCCCTTTTAATGCTTTGACCTGTAGATTGAAAGCAATTAGGGCACGTAAGATATTATCGTCTAACCTGTATGATCGTTGAACGCTCATTAATTGCGACTGCCATAACTGCAACTGGTCACCTTCAGATACCAAATCTTTCACGGTCTTTATTTTATTTAACATTTCATTTGTTTTTTTCAATTATCAAATCTTTCTCGGCTAAAAGACTAATTTCTCCTCCGCTGCGTCGTTCTCCTTGATATCTGTCATTCGTTTCGTTTTCATTTGTTCTTTATTATATTCTGCACTCGTCTGTTATTGCGGTCTCGCCTCTAATTTGTTTTGCACTGTTGCCATCCTTTCTCTGCTGTCTTAGTTGCTCATTTTCCTTCGCTAGTATCATTGAGCAAACAATACATATAGAGAGCTGAAATCGGGAATATAGTGGTTTAATGAAACCACTGGTAATTGTTGTTGTATGGGAGTTACGCTTATGGAACACGCTGTGCATTGGGATCTAGCACTGAGCAATTTATTAAACCACTATTTTCGCTGTTTGAGCTCTCTATATACATATATTGTTTGCTCAGTGCTAGTTTATTAATTCATTTTTGTTTCAATTCTAACTGTTTCTTCATCAGCTGCATTTCTTTAATAATTAGATTCAGCTCACTCTTTCGGATCGATTCCGTGGCACACGATTTCTCTTCATATGCACCACATACGTTACTCTCATTCTCATCTACCATAATCCGGCATCACCCTCGTTCTTCCACTGGAGCACCTACTATTCTCAGCGCCAACGGAACTTTGTTACCGCTAGTCAGCTGTATAGTCTGCAACGTTAATGACATTTTCCATTTCTGTTATAACAGCACTCTTCCGTTACTTCTACGTAGATTTACGAAATGGCTCAAATTTTTTAAATGCAAAGATGACCCGTCACTAGTGTGGGTTAGATAGATAGATATATTTAAGGGTGTTATACACTGCGACCTGAAAGATCTATTGTGATGCCCCTATTTATTTGAAAGATGAGGATAGTCTCATGTATAAATATTTTGTCAAGTAAATTTCCGACAGGAATTCATATATTTTGGAGGAATCAAGATGAGGGATCTTGCTCATATCTAAGATATATTCTCCAAAACACCTGAGTCTATTGTGTGCTAATGATCCGCAGTCTGTCATCAGGTGTAGTGAGGTTTCGTCACTTTCTCCACAGAATCGACAGATGGCATCTGAAGATATACCCAACATATTCATATGGTAATTGAGTCTACAATGTCCGTTAAAATGCCTGTGATGATTCTTAGTTTACTCCGAGGCATATTTATTAACTCCTAAGCTCTTTTAGGATTAAAATATCCCAGAAGAGCTTCGGACTGTCTTAATCCCGGAAGAGTTTTCCAGGTATAACTTCTTTTTATATCTGAACACTTCTTCAGCAGACCTCCAATGGTATTGGATGATAGTCCACAGAAGGGTTCAGGGCCGTTGAAAGGACAGGCCGCAGCCTCCCTAGCTAAACTATCAACCTTCTCATTTCCCTCTACTCCTATGTGGCCTGGTACCCACATTAGAGATAACTTCTTCATACTGCCTAGGGAGTTTAGCTTCCCAATACAGTCCCATACAAGTTTAGACCTCGCCATAGGTGATGATTAGTCTCACCATCATGGTATACATCCAGCGAAAGATTTTTGGGTTACATCCCCAAGATTTACCAGCAAGCCTTCTACATATCATTAAGGAAGCTGTTGGGGGTGGCTGTCAGGTGAGCTTTCCACAATAACTTTTTGTCGAAAATGACTCCGAGGTATTTGGTCTCAGAGCTAATAACCACCTGTGTACCATTTTGAAGAATAGGTTTCATATATGGTATAGATCTTTTTCTAGTGAACGGCACAATGGTGGTCTTTGAGGCATTGAATTTCAATCCTGTCCCCTTGCACCATTGACTAGCTGCTAATACGCCCCTCTGGATAATATCACAAAGAGTGGATTCAGATATTCCTCTAGCTATTATCACAATATCGTCCGCATATCCTTGACATGATATGCCTAGATTTGTGAGTTTTACCAAAAGATCATCAACTACTATGCTCCACAAAATGGGTGATAATACCTCAACCTGCGGATATCCTTTATTTACTTTGACTTTAACAGTTTTGTCACCTGCTTCAGCTTCAGTCAGTCTAATGTTGAGAAAAACTCGTATCCAATTGGAAGTGGTATTATCTATTCCTCTATTGTTAAGAGCCCTAATCATATATTAGTGAGGAGTGTTGTCAAAAGCCCCCTCAATATCGAGAAAGACACAAAGTGCTATTTCTTTTTTATCCAGTGCTGGCTGAATAAAATCAGTCAGATGGTATCAATACGGTCTCAAGGAGATGTATATTAACTATTTTCTACATTGCTTTCAGTACAAAGGATGTTAAACTGATAGGCCTGAAGGATTTGGGATGGGCCATATCCTTCTTGCCTAACTTGGGAAAATACCACTTTAGCTGTACGCCATGCTTCCGATATATACCCAAAAGCAAGACTTGCCCTAGTGATATTTACCAGGTGCGGAATCAGTGCCTCACCAGTCCTTTGGATAAGGATCGGGAAAATACCATCCGCACTCGGCGATTTATATGGCTGAAAGGAGCTGAGGGCCCATCTCAACCTCTCAGTAGTTATAATTTCTTTGGCCATCTTCCAGCCAATCTTGCTTACTCTTCTAGGAAGAGCATCCATCTGCAACGACGGCGGTAACTGGATCAAGCTCCCAGGAAAGTGCACACGCAGCAAAAGGAGAGTGCGATCCTCTTCATTTGCCGTGAACGTCCCATCCTCAGATTTCAATGCCAGCTTTAAATTGACTTTGTTTTTCGCAAGAGCTCTATGGAGTCGTGCTACTTCAGGAGTCGATTCTACACTTTCACAACAGGATCTAAACCAAGTCCTTTTGGCTTGTCTGATCTTTTTGTTATAGATCGTCAACTCTTTTTTATTATCTTCCCAGTCCCCCGTACGCTTAGCTAGATTGAATAGCCTACGCACCTTAGTACGTCTAGTAGACAGGCTAGAGGTTTGTTTTGTTTTTCTTTGTTCTTAGAGGACAAGATAAAGCATAGGATTCGGAAATGATTTCATTCAGCTCATTGACACCCTCCTCTAGCTCCACCGGAATTTTATATATTCCTTAGATGTTTGAGGATGAGAGTAGTGAATGCACTGAACTATAAAGTCAGATCAAGAACTTCCTCCCCAATTACATAATAAAAATTCTAGAACTGACTCACCCCGTTTATTGGTGTCACTGCTACCCCAGATGATATTGTGTGCGTTTCAGTCACAGCCCACGAACTTTTGGATAGGCAATACCTCGCCAGCTTATAGACTTCTTCCGGGATGTCATTCATATCTCCCGGAAAGTAGGCCGATGCATCGACTATATGACCCGCTTTACCTCGTACCTTTACCTTGACATGGTGGTAGGGCTTGTGTACGTCGGTGAAAGGCTGGGCTGTGCCATCGGACTGCTTATGCAATCCGGTAGGGACACCCATGATGGAGAGGTCAGCCTGGAGACGTCAGACAAAACTAGGTACACGACTGGGTGGTCGTAAAACACTCCCCTAAGCCGGGATAGCACGCGTCCATCGGCTTGATGTTTGCAGTTAGGGGTTATCATACTGTATTCTAACGTCGTACCTTTCTGATACCTGCCCGCCTCAGTGAGTAACCATGGGCTTACCGTGTTAGTGGGGGCTATGACACGGCGAACCTTCTGACCCCCACACTCGTGGGATTAAATATGGAAACACCAAATTTCAACAAATTAAATAGACTAGCCGGGACACATTCTGCAACTCAACTGGCGAATCAGGTGGAACGTAATGTTCTCAATACTGAGCGCCACGTTCTAACTCCCAACCGGAGCGGACAGACGGAGGGCAAAGGTAAAAGAGATAACAACTCTGCGCCTGCGCCACGGACGGCAACTGGACCCGTGAAACGGAAGGAAAGTCGGGGAACTGTGGGTGCTGAGGATGCTTCGACATCCAAGGCCACAAATACACAGCCCTCGACGAGTACTGAACAGGCGAGGCAGCTCCCCGGCTTCGGCGTTGCCAGGAAAAGTACAGGTTTGAGTGGGGCGGGTACTAAATGGTATCTGCACTATCTCAACGAGGGCGTCACGTCCGAAGAAGTCAAACAGAAAGTGCTCAATCGCGCTAAGAGCACATCTGACGTAAGGAAAAGGGGCGCTAGTGAAATCAGTCCAACTGAGGGCAACTCCGCCAAAAAAAGCAGGGCTTGTGATACTACACCGGGGGTTACCATGAAGAGAAGATTATCAAAACCTGCACCGAAACCAGAGGCGGCCACCAGGATGTCAGTTACGCCAGCGTCACCAAAGGCGTTAGGCTGGCTGTAATACCAAAGTCCTTCCCGGAGGTCATCCTTTCGCGTGAGGAGCAGGGGCAGCTCGAAAATCTATTCATGGACGAAATGTTCAAGGGTTCGGAAACCGAACTTGAATTTGAGGGCATCCACTTTCGACCAGGCTTCATCCTGATCGATTGTTCCACCGATGCGGTTGCTGAATGGGTGAAGACGACGTTACCCAAGCTATCTGGTTGGAAGGGGACAGAGCTGACGACGTGCACTGGGGATGCTATCCCTGGTGTACATCTGATGACGGTATACCTTCCGCGAGCAGCTGGGAACGACGACAAGAAACTCCTCGATTTGATGGTAACTCAGAACAAAGCGCTGAGCACCAATCTCTGGAGAATCTTCAGTAGTAAGGACGAGAAGAACGGCAAGCTGTTAACGATCGGCATTGATGACCGATCGCTTGAAGCGATCAAAGCCAAGGATTGTAGAGTGGCCTACAGATTTGGCAAGATCCCCGTCCATCTACACAAAGAACGTGTAATAGGTAATCCTCCAGATGCCAACCTTAAAAAAGAGGAAGGTTCCTTCACTGAAAATGAAGAAGAGAGAGTAGAGTTACTTCTTGATACACACTTCCCAGGATCCTCCACATATGTGATAACAGCGACAGAATATACTGAAAATCTGGGAAGAATAAGCAGGAATGAATGGGGCATAGCAAGCGAAATTTGCACGGAACCGAGGATTAGATGGGCAGTTAACACTTTTAAATCATTGAAATCACCTGGTGTAGACGGAATTTTTCCTGCCCTACTCCAGAAAGGTATAGAGCAGCTATTAGGTCCATTGACGAGAATAGCAAGAAGCAGTATAGCGCTAGGCTACATACCTAAGATTTGGAGAAGGGCAAAGGTGGTGTTTTTGCCGAAGGTTGGTAAGAGGGACCCCCTCCATCCGAAATCCTTCAGGCCAATCTGCCTGACATCCTTTGCTCTAAAAACTGTAGAGAAGGTAGTAGACAACTACATCCGGACCACGGTTTTAATACGAAACCCGCTGCACTCCTGTCAGCATGCATATAGAGCAGGGCATTCCACTGAAACTGCACTATACCAACTGACGAACTTACTGCAGGATAGCTTAGGAAAGAAGGAAACGGCGCTATGCGCCTTCCTAGACATAGAAGGTGCTTTTGACAATACTTCACATGACGCTATCAGAAGAGCTCTTACAAGAAGAGGGGTTGACAATACTCTAACTTCTTGGATAGCAATATGCTTCATACCAGGAAGGTAGAAATACCAACTAGTACAGGAAGTATAATCGCTAACACCACACTGGGTTGCCCACAAGGAGGTGTGCTATCTCCACTTATGTGGAGTATTGTAGTAGACGAGCTATTGTCAGAACTAGGAAACAATGGTCTGTTATTTCAGGGCTATGCGGACGACATAGTCATCATCTGTAGAGGCAAATTTGAGGATACTCTATGTGATAGAATTCAGCTTGGACTTAAACTAACGAAAAAATGGTGCGCCAAAGTTGGGCTGAGTATTAATCCGGCAAAAAGAACTTTAGTACCATTCACAAGAAAGTATAAACTCGCGCATCTTAAACCTATCTGTTTAGACGGCATAGAGATAGAACTTCAGAAAGAAGCAAAATTCTTGGGTATCGTCTTAGACCAAAAATTACTGTGGAAAACCCACATTGAGCAAATTAAACAGAAAGCTATCAAAACTTTCATCACGTGTAGAACTATTGCGGGCAAAAGTTGGGGCTGTACACCAAAAATCCTGCGATGGATATACACAGCAATTGTCAGGCCAATGATAACCTATGGGGCATTAGTCTGGGAAAACTGCACGAATCAGCAGACAGTAACTTACGCTTAGCAAGATACAAAGACTTGCATGTGTATGCCTTACGCGAGCTATGCGAACATGTCCAACGGCATCAATGGAAGTACTCTTGGATCTCACTCCTCTTCATATTTATATCCAGTCCCAAGCGAGGAAGGCGATTTTGAGGGTAGCTGGAAACAACACCAGCACAGGTAGTTATCTTAATCAAACGAAGACAGAACTTCTCGTTAAGCAACCTGAAATCTCGATGCCAAAGGACTCCATACTCCCAACGTTCAGCTTTAAGAAACTTTTTAAAACTGAACTTAGTAATAAAAAAGATTGGGAAGGTATATCAGAAACATACAAGGTAGACCAGTACATGATGACATGGTACACTGACGGCTCACTCACTGACGATGGAGCCGGGGCGGGTGTATTTGGACCAGGGAAAAGATACTCTGAACCTTTAGGTAAGAACACCTCTATTTTTCAAGCGGAAGTATACGCGATAGATAGATGTGCGCACTTTAATCTCGAACGAAACTATCGGAACCGCAGAATAGCAATACTGACTGACAGCCAGGCAACTATCAAAGCACTTAAATCTCACCAAGTTAGCATCATCTCCATTTGTAGGACCCGAACCATTCTGTGGATTAGGATCGGGTAACATCTCCCGTATTATCTGGGATGAAGAGGAAAGACAAAGAAGATTGTACTGGGAAAAATTACAGGGGTTATCAGATTCCAAAATAGCGCTAGGGACATACAACCCAAAACGCCACGAGGACTGTATGAATCTAACGAAGAACTTGAGAATCATTACGGGACTGCTAACAGGACATTGTAGGTTGAATTATCACCTAACAAAACTGGGAATCTTCCCTGATGCTCTTTGTAGGTTCTGCAAGGAAGAGGATGAGACCGCACAACATGTGTTAGGAACTTGCCCCGCCCTGATGCACAAGAGAAGGAAAACCCTTGGCGTATTCATCATACTCGATGAAGAACTCAGACTC
The DNA here is from genome assembly GCA_920105625.2 of Clusia tigrina. Classification (NCBI taxonomy): domain Eukaryota; kingdom Metazoa; phylum Arthropoda; class Insecta; order Diptera; family Clusiidae; genus Clusia; species Clusia tigrina. The sequence goes on from OV050030.1 coordinate 376,562,833, forward strand.
TTTGAAGTAGGACCAATACTCCAATTCATCGAGGGAATTGGGCTAAGAGAAATACTCTAGGTCCACGAAGGGGGCACAATAGATATTATAGATCGCAGTGCAACATACCCTCAATGATAATAATAATAACGACTATATCGCGAGAGACCCCATCATCTTCATTCTTTACCATGATGGGTGTGAGATCTCGCGACATGAATTCTGAAAGACAAAAGTAGTTAATATCATTTCTAATCAGGAAACAGATGCGGGGAATGTCAGCATTGGCATCCCATATTACCTTTGTAAACTTACTAGAAAGGCCCCTAATTTGACCTTTGTAACACCATGGCTCTTGAATGAGGGCCAGCCCCATGTTGTTCTTGGCAAACACCCTCCCGATGACAGCCGAGGCTGTTCTGGCATGATGGATGTTTGCTTGAGCCACATTCAGTCTCGTCATCTTATGGAACATGTTGTGACGGGATGGTGTTATTGCCATCTTCGGCCTCCTCGTCCATAGAGACATCCTCCAGACTGTGTACCAGTGAAGGACAGTATGCGGCCTCCGCCCCTATCTAAACACTGGGGGCCCTGGAAGAGATTTCCGGGCCACAGTGTTCGGTTCAGCTGGGGGAAGCCTACTGCTCGTAATTACCTTTGACAGAGGTGGGATGTTTGTCTCCTTTACTTCCTCTGCCTTGGGCTTTTCCTGAGTACGTTTGGAAAAACCGACTTTGATTTTGCTAAATCGGTAGTTCAACGCATATCCCGAGCTCTTTATTAGTTGCATGGACCCATCATCTATTTCCACGGACAACAACTGTCCGTTGCCCTCGTCCTTGCAACTCCATAATATACAGAAATTGGTGTTTAGCCCAATATTTTGGCTGGAGAGAAACTTTAGTGACACAGCTACCTCTTGTCCACTACTACGAGGGAGGAAGATGAAGACTGTGTGTGATCGTGAGATGTTGCCTCCCGCTCGAGACCAAACTGACGCCCTCTCTCACTGAAAGCTGCGTCACGACCCCTTTCAGCCATTCCACCGAGTCCGTCGAACAGCAGTCGATATTCAGGAGGCCAGTCTTGAAGTGAATACCATCGAAGGAGAATTCTTTGGTCCTCTCATCAACCAGCCTCTCAAGCAACATCAGCTCAACACTTGTCAGCTCCTCTCTAGTCAGGATGGTGTTCGGATAGTCCGCAGCAACAACAGCCACCTTGGTGACGAACGCCACCTTAGCATAGCTACCTGCAGCCTTGGACCCTCCAAGACTAGGTGGACCTGACGGTGTTGCCGTTTTCCGCTTTTTGGCTGGGTCAAGATTAGGAGAAAAGGTGTTTCGTACCCTTTTCTTCAGGTTCTTGTTTACATTCGGTTGTGATGTTGTGCCAGCCGAATCGTTTACAATCTTGTGTCCCTTGCTTTGGTAAGAGCATCACCTGGTTGCAAACCCTGAGACAGGTAGGTGAGGTATGATCTGACTCCAGCTCCACTTAGCTCCTTTCTTCTCGGGTCAACCAAACCCCCAGGTTGACCACGATCAGGAAGAGGGATTCCTCTCTTGGCCATCCTGGAGGTTTTCTCCGAAGTGGTAGGTCGGGATGGATTACTCCCTTTAAGGATGCGGCTCTGGTCCACGAACAATGAAGACGTCCATTCTGGTCAGCAAGCGTATATACTCTTATTTACTGATTACCTGACTGTTGTGGCTCCAGAGGACTGCAAGGACGAACTATTACTCCTTGTGTCCTGCTATTTATATATGGGGGACAATGTGCCGCTGCAAGAGCTTCAAAGGCTGCAGTCCGCTTCAAGGTTACTTTGTACCCAAAATAAACAAAGGGTTAGGATTGCTAAATGTAAATATTATGAGGGTAAATTCTCTTATGCTGTAAGTAGCAATCAGACGTGGAGACATATTCGGGGCATTGGCTTGGGGAAGAGCGGTGCTCTTCCAAATATTGATTCTGATCTTAACGAGCTGAATCAGAGGTTTGTTAACCTCCCGATCGAACCAGTGCATGGGAATAGTTATTTAGATTCTTGTAGTCTTGTGTCTTCTGAGTGTATGATTGGTTTTGGTGGTGTAGACAAAGACAATATACTATAAAGACATTACATCGTTCTCTTCACTCAGCGAAATGAGTTAAAAAACCGTGGCTGCCTATTGGGCCAACACCCGAAGTGTGCTCGGCAATGCAAAGGCAAAACATGTAGATACACATTCTGGTGTTTGCGTTCTATATGAGCGTGTGTGTTTACTACTTGTGCGAATGTTTGTATGCTTGCTTTCATGTTTACTGCATGCATATGTGTGTATGGATATGAATGCAAGAATGTTATTTATTTATTTGTTGGGATTGGAATGAAAACGAATTTCAATCATAGCAATCGAAGACGACGCATTATAACTAATTATGGGAATATTTTTAAAATCTATATTGTAAATTAGTAATAAAAGAAAAAATTGGTGTAAAAAATTAATAAATAATAATATGTATTTATTTAATTTATTGTTTTATCCCCAAAAAGGCCACCATCGAATTGCACAGCAAAACTTCATGGCTGCACCAGCAGAAGACTAAAAATTATTTTTTGCGGAATGTTACTTTGTACAGAATTATAGAAATTTTAGTTAATTCAGAATTGCACCAGCAAATACTTTGACTCTCTAATATACTCCAAAATCAACAAATATAGTATGGGTGTCTTTAGCTCAATGGTTCACGCGTTGGTCTAAAGTTTTTGTGGCTTAGGGTTCGAGCCCCAGAAAAATACGTGTTTTATCGAATTTTTTTTATATTCATAATCATTTTTATAAATAGTAGTAAAAGTATTTTACTATCTTCCATAAATTAACCAGTATTATATCATTTTACTGGACCAAAACTAGAGCAGAATTATTTCATGCCTGTTATAGAAGATGTAGTATTATGAAATTCAACCTTGACAAATCATATACATCCATAAAATGCATATGAATGTACATATGTATGCTCATATGTGTCTTCTGATCATTTGTCAGGTAGCGAATTGTGCATAGGAGTTTTTCTTGTATGATGTGCGGTGTGGCTTCTTTAAATATAAAGTGAAGCAGAATTAGAATTCAATTTGTCATGAAATTTTGGATATGTCAATATTTTCAGTATGGACAAATATCAGCACAATTTACTCTTTCGATCTTATATTTCATATTTTCGCTTTAGCAGCATGTGATCAAACATATTTTGAGTATATCCGAAGAAAGAATAATTATGCACAAAAAAACTATTTTGCTACAATTAATATTTTAATATTCGTATGTTCGTCTGTTGCCTATTCCATCAGAAAATGTATCTAAATAGTTTTTAGATTAAGGGTAGAATCAACAAAATCTTTACTTTGACAATTTTTTTACTTTGTCAGATCAGCTTGAAATACTGTAATCACATTTTATAACAAATTAAACCACTTGTACGTACTCGTACATGAATATGTACATACATATCTATGAACACTGATTCTCCGCATTTACATAGTATATGATGTTCAGTTTGAACTAAATTTTGTGAACTTCAATATCTAGTATTAAATGCATATTTTCTGGTTAAACATTGACTTACAAAGTTTTGTAAATAAAACCATATATAATGCAATAACGTATATATAAAAATTTATTTCCTATGGAAAAATGTAGTTCAACCATGATTGTGTTCCAATGCATTTTACCACTTCATAATCGAAAATTATTATAATCAAAAATCTATAAAAAATTATTTCAAGTATTTAAAAATCCAAGAAATTTTAAATTTATATTAGGATAAATAATGTTTAGTAAAAGCATTTGTAATATAAGGTGCGTCTTTTTGCCAATTACATTTGACATTTACGTCTAAAAATGTCTATATGATGTGTGCACGGCTTACCCAAGTCGACTTGCTTGCATGTTTTTTCACAATCGCCATTCGAAATACTACAACCGGCAACACAATCGCTTTGACGTAGAGACTTGAGTTATGGAAACTAATAAAAATGTGCAAAAACTTCTTACTGCTTCGTGCTTCTTTGTGCGTTTGAACTTGTCTTTGGATGTGTATCCACTTACATACATATAGAAAATATGTACTTTGAATCAAATAATCTGTCTTGACCTATATTCGTGAATAATAGTAGGGACTTCTTTTCAGTTTTATTTTTTAAATATTTGCTGTCTAAGTTCTTCCATGCAACTGCATGTATTTTTTATATATTATAATGATACTAATTTAATTATATTAATTTAAGTTAATTATTATTTTGTAAATAATGTATTAATATAAAAGAAATATGATATGAAATACATCTGCAAAATTCTTCCTTTTCCTACCATGAGATTAAAATCCAATATACGAAAACACAAAAACTTACAAAAACCTAAAATTGCACATATTCATTGACGAACAAAATGTTTGATTGGATTAGATTTTGTGAAATTTATGAGCTTCTTCAGACGAATTGCGCAAAAGCATCAAAAAACTAACATAAACAAAGGTATTGAAATCGTACAAAACTAATACAGTTTCATGCGCACATGAATTAATGTATGTGAGTTAAGAAACATCGTTATGACTATTTTTAGAAGATATAAATTTATTTGCTGTAATGATCTGCTATAGCAGCAGCAATTGAACGTGGGGTAGTAAAATTATTTAATACTGGATAATTTATGCTAAAGTAGAAACTACTCTTATTATTTTTTATAAAAATAATTATTAGTTTTCTTTCAAAAAAAGAATGAACAATTAAAAAAATATAAAATTAAATACATTTCTCAGCGGACTTGAACTCGGCATCATAAAATTGATAGACCAACGCTTTACCACTTTGCTATCGATCTTTATAAAAGATCCTATGCATGCATATTTATTTTATATTGTCAAGTGTTCTAATATGCACGCATTATGCTTCGTCATGACATGGCAAATCTTTCTTATACGCAAAACCACAAATGCTTTGTTTTAAGCCCCACTTTCCGTATAAAAAACATTTGCCATACAGAAAATTCATTCTTGTGTATTTTACCCCAGCCACACAGAACAGAAAATAAAAATTTGATTTTAAATTAGTCTCTTCTGCTGTGAGCACACACACAAACACACTAAATTATTCATACGAATGTGCAAACAACAATAGCCATGTGTGTGGCTGCCGATGAATACATATTCACGATTGCTTCGTGAAATTGCCGATCTGAATTCCAATGTGGTTGCCCGCAATTTCGATATGTTGATTCTCACTCAAGAGAGCAATGTAACGTCTTATAGTATATTGTCTTTGGTATATGCAAAAGAGAAGTGGACCCAAAATGGAGCTCTGTGGGACACCTCGAGCCACAGAAAGAAAATTAGATGCCACAACAGTACTGCTACACGGTTGGTAAACCGCCTGTATTCTATCTGTGAGGTACGATTTTAATAACTTTACCGCAGTGGGTGAGAAGTTATACATTTTCGATAGTTTTGTACATAAAATATCATGGTCAACACAGTCAAACGCTTTAGAATGGTCCAACAGTGTCAAGAAACACATACTATTATTGTCAAGTGTCACCCGAATATCTTCCACTACATCAATTAGGGCCGTTATGCAGCTCCGCCTTGGTGTAAAACCAGATTGTCTTTCAGTGATAATCCCATTTCCCGATAAAGATTTACTCATTTGTGTAGCCATACGTAATTCAAATACTTTAGACAAATATGGCCAATAGTCATTGTCTGACTTTGGTGTGGGCAGAATTTTTGCTACCTTCCAACATGTTGGAAATGTTAATGTCATTATCGCTGTATTAAAAATATGGGTAATGACCGGAAGCAGCGCAGGAAGAAGTGCCTTAACAAAAACGGGATGAATCTCATCAGTACCAAAGACAATATACAGAAAGACCTTTCATTGCTCTCTTGAGTGAGAATCAACATATTGAAATTGATGGCAACCACATTGGAATTCAGATCGGCAATTTCACGAAGCAGTCGTCAATATGTATCCATCGGCAGTCACACACATGGCTATTGTTCTTCGCACATTCGTATGAATAATTTAGTGTGTGTGTTTTTGTGTGTGCTCACAGCAGAAGCGACTAATTTGAAATCAAATTTTTATTTTCTGTTCTGTGTGGCTGGGGTAAAATACACAAGAATGAATTTTCTGTATGGCAAAGGTTTCTTATTCGCAAAGTGGGCTTAAAACAAAGCATTTGTGGTTTTGCGTATAAGAAAGATTTGCCATGTCATAACGATGCATAATGCGTGAATATTAGAACACTTGACAATATAAAATAAATATGCATGGAAGTTAAGTTACAATTTTAATACACAATTTCATATGCTAAAGTATATCCAAAAGATTAATTTAAGGCGCATCTCTAAGATACAATAGAATCTCATATTTAAGATTCCGCTAAGAGCGAATGAATTTGATGACAATTAGAATATTGCATCAACATAAATAGATAAACATAAATAAAAAGAAGTTAATTAAAATTGGGCGCATAAACATAAACATTATATTGTAAACTTTATGAAATAGAATTATCAAATGCGCATTAGAAATATGATATAAAAGTAAGACACTGAGCTTGCAGTTGCAGTTTTTCGTATAGTTTCGCGACTAGCGGTTTCTAAAGTTTGACGTTCGTTACAGAAGGCCTTTCTCGGACCAAAACCTAATTTTACTTTGTATTGTAAGTTTAATATTTTTTAAAAACCAAAATATAAAGTGAAAAACCATAATTGGCGATCCTGCCAGGAGGTCTTCGAAAAAAAACGACGCAAATATTTTTTTTTATAAAAAACTAATATTGGAGGAGTACTCAAAGTAGTACATCCAAGTGGTTCAAATAAAGTAAAAGTGAAATCGTGAAAGAAACGAACGAAATAACTCAATACCTAAGTATCCTTATAAAAAAGGAGAAAACAGAAATAAACAAACACTAAAAGCTAAGTATCACAAACACTAAAAGCTAAGTACTGTTGTGGCATCTAATTAAAAACACTAAGTATCCTTGTGAAAAAGGAGAAAAAAGAAAAATATCCTTGTGAAGAAAGGATATATCAATAAAAAGTGGCGAAATTTTAATTGTTTGCGAAAGAAAAAGAAAAAAAACATGAGAGCTTAAATAAAGAAGGATCATAATAAACACTAGACTGGCTTAAAGGAAGAGAAACACAAAAAAGGATCATCATACGCACTGGATTGGCTTAAAAAAGGTAGACACCATATAAAAAGGATAATCAATACGTGAGTAAGCACTGGATCAATATAAAGAGGATTTATATATTAGAAACATTTTATGTTAGTTGTAAGAAAAAGTTAATAAGAAGTATTTAAATTTGAGGATTTTTTCGTGTATGAAAAAACTATATAAAAAATATAAAAGAAAGATTAAAAAAATGGCTAACGACGGTCCAATATGTTCGCAAAACGCGGAAACTCCCGCAAGTCAGGGTTTGAGTTCGTTACGCAGTAATCCGTTTAATACATCCTTAAATGTTGATGTAATTGCACGAGTTATCAGTGCAAATACAGCCTCATTAAGGTCGGAAATCGATAATTTGACTAAACAAATTCAATTGCTAACATATAATAGTGATTGTACGGAATATACTCATCAAGAAATTGATGACAATATTATATGCGAAGAAACATTAGACGTAAAAAAATCGTTACCAGAATTTTTCGGCGGAGAATTATATGTGAGTTCGCGAGAAGCAGCTCATAATTGTATGAGTTTATATATCGTAGGAAGCAAAAGATATTTTGCTGCACTAACGATTTTAAGAAATAAAGTTGCAAAAGAGGCTAATAACGTTCTAACAGCCCACGGAACAGTTTTAAATTTCGATGCTATTATAGCACGACTAGATTTCGCTTACGCAGACAAAAGACCGATACATATCATAGAACAAGAGTTAAGTGTCCTTCGGCAAGGACAAATGTCTATAATAGACTATTATAATTTGGTCAATAAAAAATTGACTCTCTTAGTGAACAAGACTATAATGACTCATGGTTCGGATTCCTCTATTACAAAGGAGTTGAATAACAAAAATAGGCAATATGCCTTAAAAGTATTTATCACTGGATTGAATTCTCCATTGAATGATATATTATTTTCACTTGAACCGGGCGATTTACCAAATGCGTTAGCTAAAGCACAAGAACTCGAATCGAATAATTTAAGAGCAGCATTTGTTCTACAATTTAATAAAAACCCAAACAATAATAATTTTCAGAGGAAAGGATTTCAGGATAATCAAAATGTTTTGAGATATCCAAAAGGGCCTCAACAATTTGGTAAAAGATTTCAAAATTTTAATCAATTTTCTAAACCAGAACCTATGGAAGTAGACGAAAGTCAAAACCATTTTAAAAAATTGAATAGACACAAATTCAATAACACAAATAATTATTTGCACAATAATAACTATAGGCCACATAATTTCAATCGCGGTCAAAAACGTCCTCATAACACTGCTCATGATAGTGGACAACATAGTCAACAGCCTTTCCCAATAGCACAAGGAATTAACAATATAAATGAGAACCATTTTTTAGGGAAAAGGTAAATCTTCCTTACATTTTTAAAGTAGATGTTAAAACAGGAAGAGAATTTAAACTTTTAATAGATACAGGAGCGACTAGTTGTTATATTAGAACAGGCATATATAAAGAAAGAATTGAGTTGCCAATAAAGAAAAAGGTTCGAACAGTTAACAGTTACATTATTATAACTCATTATCAAATTATAACATTGCTAGGAGTTAAGCAAATATTTTATGATATTGATAATTTAGAATCAGATTTACTAATAGGATATAATTTTTTGAAAAAATCAAAATCCATAATTAATATGAAACATGGTGTACTACAGTATAATGGAAATGAAGAAAAAATTTACAGTGCAGAAATAATTCGTGAAGAATCTATTGAAAAAACATGTGAAAGTGAAAAGCATGTAATAAATAATTATGCTTTAGGTAAAGGTATCCCTAAAGTGAAAGCCGATGATAATGCCGGCAATGTGAAAAGTTTAAAGAAGAAAAATAAAGTAAAACGCATTAATGAAAAATATAATGTTGAAAATAAGAAGAAACATTTTAATTTGAAATATGATCCTAGAACGCCAGTAAATAATGATAATTTCGATGGAGAAAAGTCGGAAAAAGAGAAAAAAGTAATGTGTGACATGTTAAGAAAAAGTTGTAAAAAATCAGATAGTGTCAAATAAAAATATAGACAATTTGAAAGGAGAAATTGTTAATAAAATAGAATTAATACATTCTAAAATTAATACAAATGTACCATTTAGAACAGACATTAAGGCAGAAAATCGTACAACTGTTGAAACCCCTATATGGAGTAAACAGTATCCTTATCCTTTTTCTGCAAACAAGTTTGTTAATATGGAAATATCAAGAATGTTAAAAGAAAAAATTATAAGACCTAGTAGAAGTCCTTATAACTCACCAATTTGGATAGTTTCTGAAAAGGGAATTAATGAAGATGGTACTCCAAAGCAGAGACTAGTTATTGACTATAAAAAAATTAATGAAGTTACAATCTCCGATAAATATCCAATCCCGGATACAAATGTAATTTTGTCAAATTTAGGAAAATCAGTGTATTTTTCTACAATAGATTTGGAATCTGGATTTCATCAGATTTTAATGCATGAATGCATATAGAAAAAACAGCATTCTCCATTAATAATGGAAAATATGAATTCTTAAGAATGCCATTTGGATTAAAAAATTCTCCAAGTATATTTCAAAGAGCTATGGATGATATTTTAAGAGAATATATTGGAAAATTTTGTCATGTCTATATAGACGATATAATTGTTTTTTCAAAAACTATTGATGAACATACAAAACATCTAAATATGGTTATAGAAACATTAAAAAATGCATATATGAAAATATCACTCCAAAAATCTAATTTTTATAAAAAAGAAGTCGAGTTTCTAGGATATTTTGTTGGACACAAAATAATTAAAACAGATCCTAAAAAAATTGAAACAATTAATAATTATTCCATTCCGAGAACATTAAGACAATTAAGAAGCTTTTTAGGTATGACAGGCTATTATAGAAAGTTTATTAAAGATTATGCTTCTATTTGCAAACCCCTTACTAAGTATTTAGCAGGAGAAAATGGAAAAGTTTCACAATATATGTCTAAAAAGATTGAAATAAAATTAGATCAAGACGCAATTTATGCATTTCAAAGGTTAAAAAATTTATTAACAGATCAAGTAGAATTAACTCAACCAGATTTTAATAAAAAATTTATTTTGACAACAGATGCTTCTAATTCAGCAATTGGTGCTGTATTGTCACAAGAAAATAAACCAATAATTTTTATTTCAAAAACATTGAATTCAACAGAATGTAATTATGCAACAAATGAGAAAGAATTGTATGCTATAGTATGGTCATTCAAAAATTTAAGAAATTATTTGTATGGAGTAACAAATTTAGAGATTCATACAGACCATCAACCATTGACATTTGCTATGTCACATCGTAATCCCAATACTAAAATGAAAAGATGGCATGCTTTTATAGAAGAATTTTCTGCAAAAATTGTCTATAAACCAGGTAAAACAAATTTAGTTGCAGATGCTTTATCTCGACAATATATTAATAATTTAACTAGTAATGATTCTAGTACAAATACGCAACACTCTGCAGAAAGTAGTGATAATAATCAAATTGAAGAAACTAATAAACCATCAATTTAAACAACAATTATTATTGGATAAAGATAGATTTACTATTCATGAAATGATAGTTAACTTTGGCAGAACTCGACATATTATAGAGTATGATACCATAGATAATTTAAAGACAATTCTGAAAGAATTTCTACAGCCAAATATTACAACAGGAATCCATTGTACTAGAGAAGTTCTACATCAAATAAAAGATTTATTAAAGAATACTTTTAATGGAATTAAATTTAAATATACAACGAAATTTCCAATGGATATATTAAATGAAGATGATCAAAAAATAATCGTCCAAGAGACACATTGCAGAGCACATAGATATTATAGAGAAAATTTAAATCAAATATGTAAATTTGACTATTGGCCCAAAATGGTGAAACATATAAAAGAATATATAAGACATTGTGAAATATGCAACAAGAATAAATATGATCGACATCCAATAAAGATACCAATTGGAGGGGCTCCAATTCCAAAGAAGGAAGGGAAGCAAGTGCATTTAGATATATTTTTTGCACAAAAATTAAAATTCTTAACATGCATTGACAGTTATTCAAAATTTGTCATACTAAAGTTAATAGAAGACAAAACTAAACTAGATGAAAAAGTTTTAGAAGTACTTCAAGGTTTTCCAGAAATTGAAAACTTGACAATCGATAATGAACCAGGTTTCACTACACCTCAATTTAAATCATTAATGGAAAGATTAAAAATAAAAGTATACTACTGCGATCCAGGTCATAGCACGACTAATGGACAAATTGAAAGAGTTCATTCTACGATTATAGAGATTGCAAGATGTTTAAAAGAAGAATAGAAATTAATAAGTGACTTAGAATCTATATACAGATCAGTTCAAGAGTATAATAAATCTATACATTCGGTTATAGATAAGAAACCATTTGAGGTATTATTTAATAAAATAAATCACGATGATATTCCCGATAAATTATCAAAAGCACAAAATGATATGTTAAAAAGAAATAATGCAAAAAGAACAATGAGAGACTTTGAAAAGGAACAAATAATATTTGAAAAAGTCATAGGTGAAAGGAATAAGTTAAAACCCAGATACAGAAAAGAAGAAGTAAAGGTAGATCTAAAGAACAGGGTTAAAATAAAAAAGAAAAATAGATTGGTGCAGAAAGACAATATAAGAACGTAATATTTAATTTATTTTTCAGAAAATGTACCTAACGTTTTTAATCGTTATATTGCCTTATATAAAGGCTACTGAAATTATTGATTATACAAGAGAGGACTATGTACTAATTGAAGATGGTGAAGTTGCCATTTATAATGATTTTGGTAATATATTTCATATTACAAATTTAACTTATTATAACGAGATATTATTGGAAACAAGAAAATTATTAAGTAACCACACATATACTAGTTTTGATATTGATAGTAAACAAAGCCCATATTACATTTCATACGACGATTTGATCCAGAGAGTGATAATATTTTTGAAATCAATTTAGAATTGAATATAATTGAAACGTTATTGAAGCAATTAGAAATACCCGATAAAGTAAATGCTAGAAATAAAAGAGGTATAAATGAATTAGGCACAATTTGGAAATGGATAGCTGGAACACCTGACCATGATGATTTTATATCAGTTCAAAATAAATTAAATGAATTAGTGCAGAATAATAATAAACAATTTGTGATTAATTCACAACTATTTAAAGCAGTAACAGAATTAACTCAAGTAGTTAATAACTTTAAAGAAAGTTCTAGAATGGTCAAAATAATTAAACAAAGAAATACTATTTTAATAAACGAACATGCATAATTTGATTCAAACTATAACTTTAGCCAAAGTGAACATATTGAATCCAGCAATTTTGATTATAAAAGAAATTAAAGAAATAATTAACTCAGAACATGAAAGGATCACTCTAACAGATTTAATTGATGCTTCAAATTTTAAAATTGTTCAAAATAAAGATGTGGTTGTAATATATATTAAGTATCCAATTGTCGAAAATATTTGTAAACTATACGAAACAAGAGCAAAAGCTCAGAAAGGAGGAAAATTGAATATTGAAAAACAGATTGCAAATTGTAATAATGAATATGTAAATGTTAATAATTGTAAACTTGAGATAAGAAACACTTATTGTAAAAATAATACTCAAAATGATAATAATACATGTTTGATTGATATATTAAACTTGAAAAATGGAAAATGTCAGAAAATTATTGAAGAAAATAAAAATATTGAAATACTAAGAGATGGCGCAATATTAGTATCAGGAAAACATTTAATAGATGGTCATATTGTAAATGGAATCTATTTAATTGTATTTGATAATTATACAAAGATTGATAATGTAACCTATGAAAACCCAACAACTAGAATTGTAAATTATTTAAAAACAATTTCAATACATGACTATGAAATTACAGAATATTTAGAATTAAAAGAAATAGAATTGAATTTGGAAAATATAGATTTGTTGGGAAAATATGAAAACTATAGATCAACATATTTTGTAATTTGGACTATTGTTATATTATCGATAAGTCCGCCCTATCCAATGCTAAGAACAAAACTCCTGGTTTTGACCGTATATCGTACCAAATGTTGAAACACTTACCCAAACACGCAAAAATTACAATCATAAATTTATACAATAACATCCTTGAACAAGGCATTTACCCCCAAAATTGGCGAACAGCCGAGGTTGTTCCCATCCCAAAACCCAATAAAAGCAAGTATGAGTTTAATGGTTTCAGACCTATATCCCTATTACCTTGCACCGGAAAAATACTCGAGAGAATAATAGCTAAAAGAATAATGTGGTTTATATCAAAAAACAATTTAACGAGTCATAACCAAGTAGCTTTCAAGCGAAAACAAAGCACAATTGATGCACTGCTTCACTTTGAACATTACGTTACAACTTCACTTTCCACCAAAAACCATGTTACCGTTTTAGCTACTGATTTTCATAGAGCCTTTGACCGCATAGGAATACATGTTGTCCTTCAACAACTGGCGACCTGGGGTATAGGAAAGAAAATTTTTAATATAGTCAGAGCTTTCTTATCAAACCGAAAAATAAGAGTTAGAGTTAATACAGAACTATCAAATACATACCCCCTCGTCAATGGCATACCGCAGGGTTCCCCCCTATCGGTTGTTCTATTTATTATTGCATTCGACCAATTCAGTAAATTACTCCATGGATACAAAAATATCCAACACACAATTTACGCAGACGACGCCATTATATTTTCTAAAACAAAAGATCTCGATACTATCAAATCTACTTTCACAAAAATACTTAATGAAATTACAAATTGGGGCAACTTCTCTGGCGCCAAACTATCTGTTAGTAAATGTAAAATACTACATATATGTAAGAAAACCAAATGTAATTGTTTTAGCCTTAAATATGATAATGTAAATATTGAACTTGTAAAACATCTGAGAATTCTTGGTGTTATTTTTGATAATAAGTTTAACTTTAAGGAGCATTGTTTACAGTTAAGAAAAAGTCTAGCTACCCGCCTCAACATTATTAAATACCTAACATCCAAACACAGTTTAATACACATTTCAACATTAATTAACATCACCAGAGCTCTCATACTTTCAAAAATAGATTACGCATTGCCAATTTATGGATGGTGTTCTCAAAAAAACCTAAAATCTTTGGAAGCCCCTTACAACACAGCTGTTCGCAGAAGCATCAGCGCCTTTCCAACGTCACCTTTAAAAAATATATTCGCTGAAGCTGGGCTACCATCTATTCAACAGCAATTATCGATGTCAACATCAAAACTCATCCCTAAACTCTTCATTACTAACAACAGAGTACTGCACAAAGACATAATGGAGGTTGTCAAGCACAAACGGCAATATAAAATTAAATCCATAATTCGTAGATGTGTCCAACTCACCAAAAACCTTGACTGGGATATAAAAGTCTGTCAAACTAAGCGACAAAGTGAACCACCTTGGAATATAAAAGATAGCTCCTTCGCATTGAATTTACTGCAATATCCAAAAACCGTTACCGATCCCAAAGTTTATAGACAACTTTTTACAGAAACGGCAAGTGAATATATAAACAAAAAATGGAGCCTACTCTATACAGACGGATCAAAAGGAACTCTTGGCACATCATTTGCTGTAGTCCACCACAACGGAAATTTAATTACGTCAGGATGTCTTCCTCCTTTTAGCTCTGTATTTACTGCCGAAGCTTTTGCTGTTAAATGTGCCATCGACTTTGCTCACAAAAATAAAGGAAACTTCCTCATATGTACAGACAGCAAATCGACTATTGAAGCCATTCGAAACTTCAATAATGATAGCAGCAGGACCATAAACAATATCCGTAACTCGTGTATTAAATATTCCAAGAAAATAAAAATTATGTGGGTCCCAGGACATTCGGGGATACCAGGTAACGAACTTGCAGATATAGCTGCTGCAGAGTCAATTACGGCTCCAAACTACGTCTTCCAAGTCACAGCAACTAAAGACCTACTGCGACATATAGTATCTCTCCATGTTGCCACGAACTATTGCACTTGGAAAAAATATAAACACTTTTACACCACCTTCAACACAGATGGAATGAAACCATATTATCCTGTAACTTGCTCTCGCCAACAAACAAAAAACTTTGTACGACTCCGCATCGGACACACCAAATGCTCAAACGAGCATTTGCTACGTGGGGAACCGTTACCTAACTGTCAATTCTGTGGGGAATCAATATCCTCGTTACACCTGCTAAATAACTGCCTCAACTTCCAAAAAACCCGTAAAAATATATTCCATAACCAGATTCCAAGTGATTCTCTAAAAGATACATCAAAGAATAACATAACAAAGATCAATAAATTCTTAAAAGAATGCCACATCCAAAATTATATTTAAATACCTAAATAAGTAAATATGTAAAATAATATATTAAAATCGAGTTGAAGGCCCTGGTAGCTATGACTCTTCTTCTTAAATTAGTTATAATAATTTATTATTGTGATTAATCCTTTTAAATTAAAAATTAAAATTATCGATAACTTTTGCAATATTGTTAATTCATAACAGAATTAAATCATATTTAAAAAAGAAAAATTTTAAACAAAATGAAATTAAACAGATTTGAATAAAAGAATTCAAGAACTTTTAATTGAAGAAACGGGACGTTCCTTCTAAAGAAAGAGGGGAGTTCAGTTACAATTTTAATACACAATTTCATATGCAAAAGTATATCCAAAAGATTAATTTAAGGCGCATCTCTAAGATACAATAGAATCTTAAATATGAGATTATTCCGCTAAGAGCGAATGAATTTGATGACAATTAGAATATTGCATCAACATAAATAGATAAACATAAATAAAAAGAAGTTAATTAAAATTGGGCGCATAAACATAAACATTATATTGTAAACTTTATGAAATAGAATTATCAAATGCGCATTAGAAATATGATATAAAAGTAAGACACTGAGCTTGCAGTTGCAGTATTTCGTATATTTTCGCGACTAGCGGTTTCTAAAGTTTGACGTTCGTTACAGAAGGCCTTTCTCGGACCAAAACCTAATTTTACTTTGTATTGTAAGTTTAATATTTTTTAAAAACCAAAATATAAAGTGAAAAACCATAATTTGCATAGGATCTTTTTTAAAGATCGAAGCGCAAGTGGTAAAGCGTCAGTCTATCAATTTTATGATGCCGAGTTCAAGTCCGCTGAGAAATGTGTTTATTTTTTTAATTGTTCATCCTTTTTTTGAAAGAAAACTAATAATTATTTTTATAAAAAATAATAAGAGTAGTTTCTACTTTAGCATAAATTATCCAGTATTAAATAATTTTACTACCCCACATTCAATTGCTGCTGCTATAGCAGATCATTACAGCAAATAAATTTATATCTTCTAAAAATAGTCATAACGATGTTTCTTAACTCACATACATTAATTCATGTGCGCATGAAACTGTATTAGTTTTGTACGATTTCAATACCTTTGTTTATGTTAGTTTTTTGATGCTTTTGCGCAATTCGTCTGAAGAAGCTCATAAATTTCACAAAATCTAATCCAATCAAACATTTTGTTCGTCAATGAATATGTGCAATTTTAGGTTTTTGTAAGTTTTTGTGTTTTCGTATATTGGATTTTAATCTCATGGTAGGAAAAGGAAGAATTTTGCAGATGTATTTCATATCATATTTCTTTTATATTAATACATTATTTACAAAATAATAATTAACTTAAATTAATATAATTAAATTAGTATCATTATAATATATAAAAAATACATGCAGTTGCATGGAAGAACTTAGACAGCAAATAATTAAAAAATAAAACTGAAAAGCAGTCCCTACTATTATTCACGAATATAGGTCAAGACAGATTATTTGATTCAAAGTACATATTTTCTATATGTATGTAAGTGGATACACATCCAAAGACAAGTTCAAACGCACAAAGAAGCACGAAGCAGTAAGAAGTTTTTGCACATTTTTATTAGTTTCCATAACTCAAGTCTCTACGTCAAAGCGATTGTGTTGCCGGTTGTAGTATTTCGAATGGCGATTGTGAAAAAACATGCAAGCAAGTCGACTTGGGTAAGCCGTGCACACATCATATAGACATTTTTAGACGTAAATGTCAAATGTAATTGGCAAAAAGACGCACCTTATATTACAAATGCTTTTACTAAACATTATTTATCCTAATATAAATTTAAAATTTCTTGGATTTTTAAATACTTGAAATAATTTTTTATAGATTTTTGATTATAATAATTTTCGATTATGAAGTGGTAAAATGCATTGGAACACAATCATGGTTGAACTACATTTTTCCATAGGAAATAAATTTTTATATATACGTTATTGCATTATATATGGTTTTATTTACAAAACTTTGTAAGTCAATGTTTAACCAGAAAATATGCATTTAATACTAGATATTGAAGTTCACAAAATTTAGTTCAAACTGAACATCATATACTATGTAAATGCGGAGAATCAGTGTTCATAGATATGTATGTACATATTCATGTACGAGTACGTACAAGTGGTTTAATTTGTTATAAAATGTGATTACAGTATTTCAAGCTGATCTGACAAAGTAAAAAAATTGTCAAAGTAAAGATTTTGTTGATTCTACCCTTAATCTAAAAATTATTTAGATAAATTTTCTGATGGAATAGGCAACAGACGAACATACGAATATTAAAATATTAATTGTAGCAAAATAGTTTTTTTCTGCATAAGTATTCTTTCTTCGGATATACTCAAAATATGTTTGATCACATGCTGCTAAAGCGAAAATATGAAATATAAGATCGAAAGAGCAAGTTGTGCTGATATTTGTCCATACTGAAAATATTGACATATCCAAAATTTCATGACAAATTGAATTCTAATTCTGCTTCACTTTATATTTAAAGAAGCCACACCGCACATCATACAACAAAAACTCCAATCCAGACAAAAAGGCGCTTTATTTTCATTTCATTTCATTCTTTTTATGGCACAATTCGCTACCTGACAAATGATCAGAAGACAAATATGTGCATACATACATAATATGTACATTGATCTGTATGTATGGATTTGCATACAAGTTAATCACATTGGTGTTATTAAAGTTAAAAAAATATTTTTTATTGGTGCTATGCACCTTCTGGTGCAGCCATGAAGTTTTGCTGTGCAATTCGATGGTGGCTTTTTTGGGGATAAAACAATAAATTAAATAAATACATATTATTATTTATTAATTTTATACACCAATTTTTTCTTTTTTTACTAATTAACAATATAAATTTTAAAAATATTCCCATAATTAGTTATAATGCCTTGTCTTCGATTGCTATGATAGAAATTCGTTTTCATTCCAATTCCAACAAATAAATAAATAACATTTTTACATTCATATCGATACACACATATGCAAGTTAAAGAAAATAATATTAACAGCTTAAGGCACACGCGCATCCGCTCCAGCTAGAAATTGCTGACGATACGTCTAAGTTAACGAAAATAATATTAACAGCTTAAAGCACACGCGCATCCGCTCCAGCTAGAAATTGCTGACGATACGTCTAGCTTAAAACAGTGCAATTCCAGAGAATTGCAGTCGACAACATCAACCAACAAAAATAAAAAGGAATAGCGTGAGAATGACGAAACTGACGCCAGCAGAGCTGACGGCAGATTTAGGTTACTCTACTAAGGTATAAAAATTGTTAAGTTTAGTCTTAGTCTAGCATTAAACAAATAAAGAGCACTTCCTCGTAAAAAATATTTTTTTTAACAATTATTAACATAAAATAATTTAACTGGCGCCCGATCAGGGACCCAGGTCGCGTTATCACAAAAGTGTAACATAAAAATATTCCGAAAGTGTGTCCTTCTAAGTATAAAGTGCCTCTAAGTGAACTTAAAGTGAACTCTAGTGAAACATATAAGCCGTCCTAAAGTAGCACGCATTGATTCATAGACTTTAAACAAAAGTGCACCAAGCAATTTGTGGCCGAACAACTGTGCATAAGCCGTCCTAAAGTAGTACGCCGCAATCCAGTTAAGCATCGAGGGAACACAGGGAATATACCTGGGTCCGAACCAACGAGTTGTCATCTGTGGCAGGATTCTTTAGAAATAAGCACGCAACAGTGTGAAACGGAGCCTTAGTCACCGTCTATTGAGCGGACAAACGGGAATAATCTACATCGCCGGCGTGACCATGAAGACAACTCTATTTTCATTGTAAGTAGGATTAAGAAAAATTGTAAACATTGTTATATTATAAAATATAGGAAAAAGTGCTTCAAGAGTAATCAGTGCAGATTTGAAAAAGTAAATTATTGAAAATATTAAGAAAAAAAAGGGAAAACCCCCTATAAACATCTGAATTTATATTCACATAAAAAATATATTTCGACATAGCTGCGACTCACCAACTTAAACAGTTTAGTGACCCTCCAGTTATATAACAAAATACTAAAAGATAATAATACAAAATTAAATAAAAAAGATAAAACATTTTTAATTATAAAATTTTCTCAATAACTGCGATTCACCACCGGAAAAGGTAATCCTCCAGTTATATAAATAAAAATACACAATAAATATTAAAACAATCACATATAATGGCAAATCCAAATTTGATCCGCCCACCAATCCTTAACCCAGGTAATACTAATCCCCCAGTCCCGCCAGTGAATTCCACTCCAGAACTGGAAAATTTGATAACCCAAATAGTGGGTAGAGTGCTAGCCAGTGAAGGGCAAAGTCTAATTCACGCAGCACTAAATCCTAACTCTGACCTTAATGCTGTAACTGACGAGACAATCAGACCGGAGCATAGGGAACGACTAACTGACCTCGAGATTTTACAGGAAATCCGAGCGAATTTAGCTCATGGAGGAAGAGCGTAGATCGCGTGCTCAGAAGTTATGAACCACAAAGGGGAACACCCAGATATTTCGGAATCCTTAGCGTGATCCGAAATAAGATAGTTGGAGACGCTGACACCGCATTGGAGTCATACAATACTCCATTAGATTGGAAAGCGATCTCCAGATGCCTGACACTACACTACGCGGACAAACGCGACTTAGGTACTTTAGAGTACCAAATGTCGAGCTTGATACAAGGGAACAGCTCCACGCAAGAGTTCTATCAAGCAGTGTACTCCCACCTTTCTTTGATACTAAATAAAGTATCCTGCATGGAAATAGGTCAAGAGTCATTACACCTTTTGACTCAGACATATAGACAAAAGGCTCTGGACACTTTCGTCAGAGGCCTCAAGGGTGACCTGCCAAGACTTCTTGGTATTAGAGAACCCGCAGATTTGCCACAAGCGTTGCATCTCTGTCTTAAATTGGAGAATCAAAACTATAGAACGCAATATGCAAATAATAGCCAAGGCGCAATTCGTAAAGGCTACAGCCAACCTCCTCCGTTGCCACTTAGAAGACAACCTATTCCACATAGACCACAACAACCTTTTCACCACAATAACCAACCTAGGTTCCAACAATCTTTTCACCATAACAACCAACCTAAATTCCAACAACCTTTCTTTCCTCAGTTAACATATGTTCCACGTCCACCACAACATTCTAACCCATTTAATAACCAGCTTCCATATCCGACACCACAACGACCGCAAGTGCCTAAGCCTCAACCTAGACCTGAACCCATGGAGGTCGATCATAGTATGCACTCTAGAAGAGTGAATTATATGAACAATCCTTTTAAAAATCAATTAGCAGGAAAGAGACCACCACCACCATCAGGAACAGTTCCACCTCAGAAATTCCAACGGAATTTCCATATCGAAACTAATGAGCCTTACAGTAATGAAATGAACTTAGACGAAACAGATAATTCAGACTATGAATACGGACAAGCACTTGAAGACTATGTTGAACAATACGAAGAGTTTAGCACTAAAGACACCGAGCCACAAAAATATAGCGACATACATTTTTTAGGATAACTGACTCTTCATTACCTTTCTTCGAATGCCAAACCAGTAGTGGAGAGATTCTAAAATTTCTAATAGATACAGGATCGAGTAAAAATTACATCCAACCATGCCTAGTTAACAAACCCTTACCCAACGACCAAGTTTTTTACGCTAAATCAATAGGTGGCGACGTAAGAGTAAGCCAACATACTTTCATTAACCTCTTCGGAGAAAAAACCATAAATTTAAAATTTTTCCTATTACCTACCCTCAAATCTTTTCACGGAATACTCGGTAATGACAGCCTGAAACAGCTCTCTGCAGTCATACATACGAGAGACAATTGCATGACCATTCTCAACAAAACGAAAGTCAAAATAAAACAAATGATATCACCATCAGTGAACCACATAAAAACAGACCACATGAGCACTAGGGTGACAGTTAATTTCGAAAGTCTTATTTTCTTTGGTCTCATACTTTTTTTGGGTTGAGTTTTATAAAAAAATAATCCCTGTAAAATTTCAGGGCCCTAGGTGGAGGTTTAGGGGTCGCGTCGGCCCCCCAAAGTTACACAAAATGCGTTTTTTAAGTAAAATCTCACTTTGATTGTTTGTAACTTCTGTTGTGTTGACTTTGTAAAAAATTGTTGTTGACTTTGTGTTTACATGACTTTGTGTTGTTCATTTATGTGTTTACAACAACTTATTCATACATCATTTTTATCTAATGCCAATATTTACTGAAATAAATTTAAATAACCTTGTTGTGATCTAAGCCTTCAATAATCTCTTTTCATTATCATTGCTCTTAAACAAACCATAGTTCTCTTATACATTTACTATTTAACCTTTACATTCTTTTCTTACTCTTTTTTTTCATTCTCTTTGATCTTAACGTTAACATAACAAGCTACTTGAGCATAATTGCCTTTTGATTTTCGATATTAGTTCAGTTGTTATCTAGCTTTCATCTCGCTGTCCAGTCGTTTCTCAAGCATTCGGCTTCAGTTAAAATCTCTCTTGTTGTTGTAAATAAAGCAAATATAATTTGTACTTCAATTTTAAACCCGTGCGTTTTTTTCTTTATTCGGTATAATAATTGGCATATAAAACCATCGAAAAATATCGTTGGTTCAAGAAACCTATTAATAACATTTACTTTTCTCTATTTATTTGCAGTGAATACTTGAGAGTGAAAAGTCGACAATGTCTTCTACAATTTTACGTGAACGAATTTATTTAATCGGATATTGTTCAAATTCATTAACAGGAAATAAACTTCCATCAAATTTAGAGTTGTTGAAAGTTTTGTTTTTTAATTTACGTATAGTGAAAAAGAACTTACGGGAAAGTGCAAATTTAGTTGTGACAGAACTATTTGTATTCTGGGAAAAAGCCCGCATTCCCACCAGAGATAAACAACACTGCATAAGTAAGGTTGAGAAATTATACAAAGAATGGCAAAGTATGCAAAAAGATTGTAAAAAGACGTCTGAGTTTCATAACAACAAAGTGAAAGCGTGGATAGAAAAGTTGGATCAGCTTTTTGACGTGGCACATTCCAATGCATTGCAAATGATGTCTATTGAAGAAGATAGAGCTTTCTTGATAAGTCAACGGCACCCCGGACGCCCAGGCTTTATGTATGGCATTGATTACGAGGCAGTACGAAGAGAGCGCCAAATTGAGAAACGTAAACAAAATTTGATGAAACAGGTGGAACGAAATAATCATGAAATTGCATTAATTGGTTCGTTGTATTTTATTGTTTTTTTTTTATTTTTATTTTCTTAAGACTTAATCCTTTTTCCTAGATGAAACTGCAGAATTGCTCTCATCTGAATCAGGGGGGGATAATAGTTTTACAAGTGCAGAATGTGAACCATGTTGTAGTCAACCTCCAGCCAAAAACCTTAGAGGAAAGAATAAAATAATAACTCCAAAACTTGCGGCCGCATTGGACGCCTGTAAAATTAGTGACAGATATGCAGTTCATATAATAAGTGCAGTAGCTGAATCTTTGGGCCACAATATCGACGAGTATGTTTTAAACCGAACGTCTTTGCACCAGGCAAGGGAACAAATCCGCGAAGAAAGAGTTTCAACATTGAGAAAGAAGCTAAAATTAAATGAGCTGGATACAATCTGCCTACATTGGGATGGAAAACTTTTGCCAGCGCTGACGGGAAATGATAAAGTTGATAGGCTGCCTATTATAATAACGAGCGGGCAAGTTGAACAGCTTCTACAAATACCTGCATTGAATTCTGGTACCGGAAAAGAACAGGCATTCGCTGTGTGCGATGCAATTTATGAATATGGCCTACAAAATCACATTAAAGCTCTAGTGTTTGACACAACAGCGGTCAATACTGGGCGATTCAATGGTACTTGTACCTTAATAGAAAACAGTTTGCAAAGACCACTTTTGTGGTTACCATGCCGGCATCATATATACGAGATAATTCTTAAATGCGTTTTCGACGAAAAAATAAGCTACTACGGAAGTCCCAACGTTAAATTATTTGAGAAATTTAAAAATGCTTGGGCTAAAATTAATAAAAGCAACTTTGAGTATGGCCTTCTAGATCCCCTTGTGAAGAATTACGTGAACGAATCAGCTGCGCGAATTATTAATGCTGTAAATACTGTCTTAAAGGTAAAACAACCCAGGGAAGACTATAAGGAATTTCTGGAACTGACTTTACTATTTCTGGGTGAAAAACCTAACAAGTCACACCTAAACAGCCTATTGTTTCGCTCACCAGGAGCTGTTCACCATGCCAGATGGATGGCAAAAGCCATTTATTGTCTTAAAATATTTTTATTCCGCAACGAGTTCCAGCTGTCAACACTCGAAATAAATGGACTTCGTCGAATTTGTATTTTTATTGTTGAAGTCTATGTTGAAGCGTGGTTTTCTGCTCCTTTGGCTGTTGAAGCGCCATACCAAGATTTTGTATTTTTGCGCAAACTGGAAAATTTTAAGAATATTGATGCTGAAATATCGCTCGTTGCGCTGAAAAAGTTTAAGAACCATTTGTGGTACTTAAGTCCTGAGGCGGTTGGTCTTGCATTTTTTGATAATAACGTACCAGTGTCTACAAAACAAAAAATGGTTGCAGCTTTGGAAAACGATTGTGAACTAGAGCAGAACACAAAACGAGTTAATGTAAATGGTAGAGAAATAGCTGAAATATTCAATGGCGGAATTGAGCAGTTCGTCTCGGTCGCAACAAAGGCATTATTTGAAAGATTTCAAATAAATACTAATTTTTTAAAACTTAATCCTGCAAAATGGCATCAGGACCAGTCGTATAAAAAAGTGGTTGAAGTGATGAACAAACTTAAAGTTGTAAATGACAGTGCAGAAAGGGGGGTCAAATTGATGGAGGAGTTCAATGAATTGTTCACAAAAAATGAACGTCAAAAGCAATTTGTTATTAAAATTGTGAGTGATTATCGGAATCGGTTTCCAGATTGTAATAAAAAAACATTGACCCAAGTTCTTTAGACTTAATCAATAAAAACATGCACTCTAACCAAAGTTGTTAATTTATTTCATGTTAAATTTTTTAAAAGGTGATTGTGAGCATTTTTAAATTTATTTCAGTAAATATTGGCATTAGATAAAAATGATGTATGAATAAGTTGTTGTAAACACATAAATGAACAACACAAAGTCATGTAAACACAAAGTCAACAACAATTTTTTACAAAGTCAACACAACAGAAGTTACAAACAATCAAAGTGAGATTTTACTTAAAAAAACGCATTTTGTGTAACTTTGGGGGGCCGACGCGACCCCTAAACCTCCACCTAGGGCCCTGAAATTTTACAGGGATTATTTTTTTATAAAACTCAACCCAAAAAAAGTATGAGACCAAAGAAAAGTAAAAAAAAAAACTTGCCCATACATTTAATTGTCACCCTAATGAGCACTGCCCAAAAGAACTCCGTACTAAAAATTATTTCAAAATATAAACATCTTTTTTCCGAACCAGATGAAAGGTTAACTTACACGACCCGAGTTGTAGGTGAGATACGTACCAATAGTGACACTCCAGTTTATACAAAATCTTATCCATTTCCTATGGCCCTTAAAAGCGAAGTAGAAAACGAAATTCAAAAACTTCTCGACAACGGTATAATAAGACCGTCTCGATCCCCGTACAATTCCCCCGTGTGGATTGTACCTAAGAAGCCCGATTCATCCGGAAATAAGCAGCACCGTATGGTCATAGACTACAGGAAACAAAATACTGTAACCATAGCAGACCGTTACCCCATTCCCGAAATAAATGAAGTGCTCTCACACCTTGGAAATAGCAAACTATTTTCAGTTTTAGACCTTAAAAGCGGTTTCCACCAAATCCCTCTGAAGCCATCCGATATGGAAAAAACAGCATTTTCCATTAACAATGGAAAATTTGAATTCACAAGATTACCCTTCGGGTTAAGAAACGCTCCTTCGATTTTCCAAAGAGCGTTGGACGATATTCTTCGTGAATACATAGGTAAATTCTGCTACGTCTACATTGACGACATAATAGTTTTTAGCGATAGTGAAGCGAACCATTTAAAACATATCCAAATTATTTTTGAAACACTTACAAAAGCCAATATGAAAATCCAATTAGATAAATGCCACCTGCTAGAAAAACAAGTCGAGTTTCTTGGATTCCTTATATCCCCTGAAGGAATTAAGACCAACCCTGGTAAAACAATAGCTATAAAGAATTTCCCACTTCCCAGGACTCTAAAAGATCTCCGCTCATTCCTAGGAATGTCCGGCTATTATAGACGTTTTGTTAAAGACTATGCAAAACTTGCAAAGCCGTTGACCACCCTATTACGAGGAGAGGATGGACGAGTGTCCAAAACTCAATCAGCAAAGAAATTGATTAAATTAAGCTCTGAAGCCATTGATGCAATAGAAAAAATTAAAAACTCACTTATATCGAGCGACCTTATGCTTGCTTTCCCTGACTACAACAAACCATTTGAATTAACTACAGACGCGTCAAATTGTGCTTTAGGTGGAGTACTATCCCAAGGCGATAGACCAATATCATTCATTTCTCGAACATTAAGCAAAGCGGAAGAACATTACGCGGCTAATGAGAAGGAAATGTTAGCAATTATATGGGCACTAAATACATTCAGAAGTTATCTCTATGGATCGGCAAGAGTTAACATATTCACTGATCATCAACCACTCACGTACGCATTAAGCAACAAAAACAACAATAGTAAGATGAAGCGCTGGAAAGCGATTCTCGAGGAATACAATTATGTTTTAAAGTACACACCCGGTAAAAGTAATATAGTTGCAGATGCCTTATCAAGACCACCCCAAACTTCACAGATAAACACAACATCAGTAACAGTTCACAGTGACGAAAGCTCCGCTCATAACCTTATTCCCACTGTTGAAGCCCCAATAAACGTATTTAAGAACCAACTTATACTCCAAGTAGGAAATGAAGACAAGTATGAATTTTCTATTCCCTTCCCTACTTATCATAGACACACTATCGTAAAACAATCCTATACTCAAGAAAATCTAACATCAATTTTGAAACAATATCTTAACCCCAGTGTCATAAATGGTATATTCTCTGCAGAAACTATTATGGGCATGATCCAAGAAATTTATCCCCTGCATTTTGGTTCATACAAGACACGATACACTCAGACACAAGTTAGAGACGTGACAAATGAAACGGAACAAGAAGAAGCCATTCTAAATGAACACAAAAGAGCCCATCGGAATGGAAAGGAAAACAAAATTCAGTTGTTACAGAAAATATATTTTCCTAGCATGAGCATGAAAATAGACAGAATAATAAAAACCTGTAGTATTTGCAAAAAACATAAATACGAAAGACACCCTAATAAACAAGAAATTCATGCTACCCCGATCCCAAAATTTCCAGGACAAATATTACACATAGATATCTACTCTACAGAAAGAAATACTGTTTTGACCGCTATAGACAAATTCTCAAAATATGCGCAAGCAAAATTACTAAAATCAAAAGCCATAGAAGACATTAAGGAACCGTTAAGAGAAATTTTGTTAACTTTCGGAAAACCAGAACTTGTTGTAATAGATAATGAAAAATCATTTAGTTCAATATCTTTAACTCACATGATGAAAAACCAGTTGGGTATAAAAACATTTACAACACCCCCTTACACAAGTACGGTCAATGGCCAAGTTGAACGTTTTCACAGTACATTAACAGAAATAATGAGATGTTTAAAAGGCGAAGGAACACACCGCACATTTCAAGAATTATTAACCATATCTGTTTACGAGTATAACTCATCAGTACATTCGACAACATCGAAAAAACCAATAGATTTATTCCTAGGTAGACAAATAATGACAGAAGATCAGCGAAACCTAATTTGGCAGAATAATGCAGAAAAGTTACAGGGAAAACAGACAAAAGACATGGAACATCACAACAAACGAAGACATCCTTCCAAAAATTACTCTGTAGGTGACATTATTTATGTAAGAAACAATAAACGAATAGGCTCGAAGCTTACCACTCGGTATAAAGAAGAAAAGGTTAAAGAAAATAAATCCAAGGTAGTTATAACAGAATCCGGACGAACTGTACACAAAGACCGTATACGCTACTAATACTTTACTAACTTTTCTTTACAGATTTTTGTTTACCACCGTTACGGCCAATGTACAAATATTGGACTACACACTTGCTCATATGATTTCAATGGACAATGGATTAGCTAAGATTCAGGATGGAACTTTTAAATTCATCCACATAATAAACATCGAATTATACGACGATTTTTTACAAAAGACAAACGACTATATAGAACGAAACATAGACAAATCAAATACTTTTTATCCACTTTTAAAACATGAGTTAACCCGTACCATAGATATCCTTAACTCCCTAAAACTTCACACCCGTTCAAAGAGATCATTAAATTTTATTGGGACCACCTGGAAGTATATTGCCGGAAGCCCAGATCACGATGACCTAGAGTCAATAACGAATAATATAAGTAGCCTTATTAATAATAATAACAAACAAGTAGTAATAAATGAAGCATTCAATATGCAAATAAACAATCTAACGAAAATAACGAATGAAATCTCAAATTATATAAGAAAAGATAATGGTTTGAATAATGAATTTGCTATTAATTTACAAAATAGATTAAGACTTATTAAGGAAGAAATAATAAATATTAAATATGCCATACAATGGGCAAGAAATGGAATAATAAATTCTGTCTTATTGAATAAATATGAAATCAGCCTAGCATTAGAAAAGCTAAGGCAAGAAGAAATGCCATTTGCAACGGCAGAAGAAGCACTTGAATTTTCTAATGTAAATGTTTTAAACAATAATACTGCAATTCTTTACATAATAAAAATACCTATAACTAAAGTTGAAACTTATAAAAATGTTATTTTAAGACCAGTTAAAAAAGCACAGAATATTGTAAGCATTGTATACGATGAAATTTTAATTAAAGATAACGAAATATATGGAGTAAAAACAAAATGTAATAGATTTAATTTTGTAAGTGTATGTCATAGAAACCAATTAGTAAATATAAGCAACAGCACATGTATCCCTAAGTTAATAAATAGTTTAAATTCGTCATGCGTTATCAGCAACAGTCAACACATAAAATCTATAGAAGAGATTCAACCTGGTGTTATCCTACTTAACGAATTTAATGGAACAGTACTCGTCGACAATGTCACCCATGCACTATTTGGAACATACCTAATTAAATTTCATAATACAACTATTGAGATTGGAAAAGAAGTATTCAGTAACATCGAAGCTTCATCCCTAAAAACCATACCAGCATCAATACAGCCAACTCCCTCAGAGGAAAAACGAATTCATCTGCTATCACTAGAAGCCCTGAATGAGGTTCACATCAACAATACTAAGGCGATACAGTCCTTGAAGATAGGAGCAATAACCAGTCAATTTATTGCAATTGCAGCCGTAATCGCTACATTTCTTCTGATGTTGATACCAAAACGATTATGCAAAAAGGAAGCCACTATCATTATTTCTGAAAAGGAAATTCCAATAGCACCAAGGACAATAGAAAACTTTTCAAACATCAAACTTAATAATATCCCATATTTTTGATCGATTGGGGACAATCGATTCTAAGGGGGGAGGAGTTAAAGAAAATAATATTAACAGCTTAAGGCACACGCGCATCCGCTCCAGCTAGAAATTGCTGACGATACGTCTAAGTTAACGAAAATAATATTAACAGCTTAAAGCACACGCGCATCCGCTCCAGCTAGAAATTGCTGACGATACGTCTAGCTTAAAACAGTGCAATTCCAGAGAATTGCAGTCGACAACATCAACCAACAAAAATAAAAAGGAATAGCGTGAGAATGACGAAACTGACGCCAGCAGAGCTGACGGCAGATTTAGGTTACTCTACTAAGGTATAAAAATTGTTAAGTTTAGTCTTAGTCTAGCATTAAACAAATAAAGAGCACTTGCTCGTAAAAAATATTTTTTTAACAATTATTAACATAAAATAATTTAACTTGCATGCCGTAACCATGAAAGCAAGCATACAAATATTCGCACATGTGTTAAACACACACGCCCATATAGAACGCAAACAACAGAATGTGTATCTACATATTTTGCCTTTGCTTGCCGAGCACACTTCGGGTTTTGGTCCAATAGGCAGCCACGGTTTTTTAACTCATTTCGCTGAGTGAAGAGAGCAATGTAACGTCTTATAGTATATTGTCTTTGTATATACGTAAATGAACTGCCGACTGTCTTACAATATTGAAATATTCAAATGTATGCTGATGATGTTCAAATTTACATCAGTTGTACACCGAACGAAGTTGCCGATTGTGTCGCCAAAATTAATAAAGACCTGAATAATATATATGTATGGGCAGGAAGGAATGGTTTGTGTCGTAATCCGGCTAAATCTAAGTGTTTGGTGATCTAAAAGAAACACTTCGTAACCGCGGGCCTTCCTGGGATATTTATGCTTTCATCGGCAATTAATTATGTGAATGTGATTAAAAATTTGGGGGTCATATTTGATGGTGCTCTATCGTGGAATAATCATATTGCAGTAACGGTTGGTAAAGTCTATGGTATGCTACGATCTTTATGGGCTACGCAATACTTTACTCCTTTCAGGATTAGAATGATATTAGCCAAGTCCTACCTTCTCCCAACTATGTTGTATGGTTGTGAAATATTTGAGAATTGTGATGCAGTAAGTAAGCGCAAACTCAATGTGTTATTTAACACTATAACGAGGTACATTTATGGTTTAATTCGAAGAGATCATGTGTGTGGGCGCGCAATAGAACTTTTTCACATCACATTCGATCAGCTTCTTGACACTCGAAGCATTCTATTGTTGCATAAGATTTTTTGCACTCAGGAGCCTCCATATTTGTTTAGGCGCCTTAAATTTACTCGCTCTGGCCGTTCTAATCGGCTTGTCCCGTTAAGACATTCCTCACTTATGTCTGATCGTCAATTTTTCGTTAATGCTGTGAGACTTTGGAATTCACTGCCTGTACGGATTCAAGGTATTGGCAATGCTAATCTATTCAAAATTGAGCTTAATAAACACTTCCAGGGGCAATGAATTTATGAGCTGAATTGGGTTGCGCTATGGAATGTGTGTGACCGCGTACACTGTTTATATATACATACATATGTATCCTTTTGTGACTAATAACAAATTTAAAGCTGTACATTTTTATTGATTATAAGCTGTATTGTATTGATGAATTGAAAGATGAATTGGTGAAATTCATATTGTAATGTTCTGTTTTTGTACTCTGTGAGCTTCTGTATTTTATAGTACATATAAGTTAAATTATGTCCGGATTATTGTACTAAATGTATCATTTCATGTTATTGGGACAATCTTACAAGGTTTTGCCTTAATGTCCCAAGGTGAACGTAAATTAATAATAAATAATAAATAATAAAGTTCTAAGAAATCCAAGGAATACAAACTGTTAGCTATACAGAGAAGTGAATGAAGGGAAGCAGGTTAGGCCTGATGTAATCAAATCGCACAAACATCTTCAAAAAAATCTTAATATACTGACGGAAACTCTTAGCAAAACATATAAGATCTTGTGGCCTCCCATACGTACAACGCGCAGACCCAGGCCACCTTGGAGGAACAAGGAACTTGGTTCATAAAGTCGCTAAATACTTGAAATCTTCAATTTTGCCAAAGTGGCGGGCTGTGAGGAATGCTAGGTTAAGTACAAGGATATACTTAGGGTATACAAACAATAAATTCGCAAAGCCAAAAGAAACTCGTGGAAAGATCTTTGTGAGAATATAGAGAAGACGACTTATGTGGGAAGTCATCAGGGACTCCCTATATCCAAACTTCTTATCGAAGGTAAATGATGCGGATACCAAAGGCAAGTCCAACGCCACTGCACTACACTCGTTTATAATAAATGTGGATAAAGCCCTAGAAAACAAAGAATATGCCTTGGGTATATTTCTGGATATTGCCGGAGCGATCAACAATGTTTCACCAGGAGTTATTGTAGAAATCATCAGATATACTGGGATTAATATTGCTCCCTATCTATGGGTAACGAATATTTTAGTTTGCAGAAGAATTAAAGCAGAAAGGAATTTATATGTATATACATATACATATACATTTATATATACATGCGTTAAAGAAACAGGGGGATTCCAGAGGATCGTGTTTTGACATCACTGCTGTGGCTCCTCGTGGTACATATAATCTTGAAGCATTTCGATGGTAAAGCTCCGAAACTAGTGGCATATGCAGATGACAAATGCCTACCAACCTTCAGCGATCTCATGAGCATTATTTGAAAAAATTTCTTACAGTGGGCGACTGAGGCGACCCTACTCGTCAATGAGGAGTAAACAGATACGCTACTCTTCACAAGGAAGTATTCCACCATGGAGGCCACCAAAGCTGAACGCAGAAGTGTTGACGCTAAAAATTCGTACAAAGTACCTAGGGATAATTGTGGACTCCACATTCTTATGGAAGCTCAATATAGAGGAGAGGTTAAAGAAGGCTGCTAGTGATAAGTACGCAAAAACATGCTTGGAATCATGAAGTGTGGTCTATTCGATTACTTCAGTATTTTTCAGGAGGTGTCCGCTATCAGAAAAGCAGCAGCGCTAGCCTGTACACAGGATTCTGACAATTCTACAATAATCTTTCATATATGAGTACAATCAGGCTGAAAATGAGGCAATAGTCCCTTGTTCTATGTCTTCAAAAAATGTTATACTGCGCAATTCTCCCACTGTATACGCTATTGGACACAAAGGCATAGGGGAAAATGAGACAGCAGACAAAATTGCTAAAAGCTGATTACATTTACCAGAGGGTCAGAGTCTGACCGTCAGACCAGCTGCGAATTGATGGCTTTACAAGGTTGGAGAGGTTTAGGGGAAAGCATATTAGGAAAGGTGGTAGTGCGGTGGAGCAATGCTACTATCTGCAGAACTGCAAAGCTTATGTGTAAGCCGTATGATAAGCAGAATATCATGTCTATAATATCACTTCCACAGAACGATTGCACTTCCTCTGTCTAATGACAGTATACGAGAAAAGGATTAGGATCAAAACCATTGATGTGTGTAGGAAATGCGGGGAAACAAACTTGAAGGAAACTTTGGAGCATCTTCATCAATCGCCACAGTATGCTTTGTGAACTGTCGAAGTGTTTGAAATGTTTTAGTATATTACACAGGGGAACACTGATTCTGCGGGCTGGGATTTACTAGACAATTTTAGTATGCTGAATACAAAAATAATATTTTTGTTGAATTGGCTCATCTTTTTGAGATAAAGGCAATCTATTTATACTGGAACTCAGAGGGTCACAGGTTGAAATCCTGCCCCGGCCATGGTCTTAAAATTCTTCTTCTTTCTAAAAAAATTTTTCTCTTCGAGTCGATAGCTTCAGTAGCTAGTACTTATTTCTCAACCCCTTGCAGTCATAATTAAATTATGGTATAAGAGATAATAATAATAATATATATACTGGATATAAAATTTAAAAATAGAAGAGAATATTTTTTGAAACGTTTATCATAAAATTATCAAATGATTTCAAACAAAAAAGTGCTATAAATGATACAAAGAATAATAAAATTAATAATAAAAAACAAAAACATATCAATATCGATAAGATATTATTGATACACCAGGCTGAAGGCAATGTTTATACCCTTTACCTTTAAAAAAGGTAAATAGTTATACCCTTTATCTTTAAAAACAAGTAAAGAAGTCTGAAATCGGATTAGACCGACTACGAAATACCCTTTACCTTTTCTTGTGCGTGCGAGTTCAACAATGGGGATGTTTTCTTCATAAATCATCATTAGGAGCATACTAACGGTAATTTTTGGTAGGGTACCTTGAAATGATTATATCGACCCCATTTCCTGTGTAGTTTTGTAGTGTCAATATAACCACTAATATACAATTTAGTGCAAACATTTTGCATAGGTAGTAGCTTATAATAATATGTCAATACTGGGCGCGGCTGTATAAATAACACGCCCATTTTTTGTGTGGTGTTTAATGTTAGTACCCGCAACATTCGTGTGAAATTTCGTTGATAAATCTTTAATAGGAACCTAGTAACGATTTTTGCTTAATTGTGGGCGTGGCAGTAATAATCATCTGCCAATATTTGGAATGCATGTTAGTACAGACCCATTGTATACAACTACCAATTTGCTTATATATATCATTACTAGAAGCATAGATAGGGAAATTGTCTTTAAATGGGGTCCCTAAAGTTCATTATATGGGAGGGAGGCGTCTCCTTTATCTGATAGACCCCAATCCTTGTATATGGCTTTATAGGGTCCATATACGTACGAATATATACTTTTGTCCAAAAATATTGTATAGGTCGCAAGCTATAATAATATGTCAATAGTGGGCGTGGCTGTACAAATAACACGCCCATTTTTTGTGTAGTGTTTAATGTTAGTACCCGCAACCTTCCTGTGAAATTTCGTTGGTAAATCTTTAATAGGAACACAATAATGATTTTTGGTTAATTGTGGGCGTGTAGTAATAATCTGCAAATTTTTGGAATGCATGCTAGTACAGACCAAGTGTATACATCTAGCAATTTGTTTTCATATATCATCACTAGAAGCATAGATAGGGTGATTGTCTTTAAGTGGGGTCCCCAAAGTTCATTATATGGGAGGGAGGCGTATCCTTCATCTGATCGACCCCGAATCTTGTATATGGCTTTGCAGGGTCCATATACGTACTAATATATAATTTCGGCCTAAAATATTATATAGGTCGTAAGTTATAATAATATGTGAATAGTGTGTGTGGCTGTATAAATAAAACGCCCATTTTTTGTGTGGTGTTTAATGTTAGTACCCGCAACTTACCGGTGAAATTTCGTTGATAAATCTTTAATAGGAACACAGTAATGATTTTTGCTAATTGTGGGCGTGGCAGTTCTATTATGATCTCCAAATTCTGCACACACACTATTATGGACCCCATGTATATTTCTGCAAATTTTTATTCCGCTGGCATCAATACGAGCATAGGTAGGCTAATTTTAATTTTAGACTCGAAAGTTCTTTATATCAAAAGTGGGCGTGTCTTTTCTCTGATCAGCCCCATTTGTTGCAGATAGCTTTGTAATGTCCACATGTTCCTTAACGTAAAATTTCGTCCGTAAATCTCTACCAGATCTTAAGTTATTAATATATGTTAATAGTAGGCGTGTCAGTTAATATATACCGCCCACTTTTTCACAGTATTTAGTGGGACCCACATCTCCATAACTGCCAAATAACATCACGATTCCGTCAATTGGACCGAAGTTATAGACATTTTAAAAATGGTGGAACAGGTTCCTTATATGGGAGGTAGGCGTGGTCTTTGTCCAAATCGGCCTGTATCTTTATCTGGTTCTGTATCTTTGTCCAGACTATACTTTTGCACAGTTTCATTAAGATAGCTCTAACGGTATAGAAAAAAAGTGGCCACAGACGGACAGACGGACGGACAAAATAAAAATTGCTTAGAAAGTGATTCTGATCATATCTGTATATATATGTTCATACCTACCACGCCTCCTTCTCGAAATTGCAACCCCTCTCAAAAGCACAAAGTTAGTATACCCTATTTACCTTTTTTAAAGGTAAAGGGTATAAAATCCTTCGAATTGCCTTTACTCTGACTATCCAACATTTCAACATCATCACAGTAATCGTCTGATAAGGAAGTAAATAAAGTTGTTGACAAATGTTCACTTTGCAGCATTGTTGTCTTAGCGGATTGTACGATTCGGTAAACCCAAAAGCGCTTTTTGTATCGTTTCATACCTTTTACATTCACAGCACAAAAGTAGCAATCAGTAAGGTGGTTTATTGGCTCTGTCCATGTCATCGGTATTCAACGGAAGCCCTTTTCGTCCTCCTTGACTCCAATATCGAAGTGACTCCACGCTAGTTTTACAAATTTTGTGTGGGGCCCAACATTTGTCTTGTTATCCAAGTTATTTTCCAAAATATCCCAGATAAGTTTGTTTTACAAAATCATTTATATTCCTTCGCATTTTTATGCAACACTGCATTTTTATGCAACACTCATTCACAAATGAATATGTAAACTCATCGTTCGTAGTTAAAAATGACTTTAATTTTATTTTTGTACGAATATAACAGATTTTTTACTAAAAACATTATTTGCCGCATTAATTCTCAACTGGAGGAATAAAATAGTTCTTAAATTTTAAAATAGTATAAATCCTATATAATTTCGATAAATTTATGTAAGTATTTATATGGTTTTAGAGCAATGTGTACGAGGTGTGATGAAAAAAAAACCGTTATTGTGTGATCAAAAAATAAAGTATTTATTTATTCATCAACAATTATCTTGTCCCCTTTAAAGTAATTCCCCTCAGATATAATACACTCATGCCAGCATTTTTTTCAATCCTCGAAACAGTTCTGAAACGCTTTTTCTGGTATCGCCTACAGCTCCTGTTTCGATTTTTCTTTTATCTCCTCAATCGTAGCAAAACGCTTTCCTTTCATCGGTGTCTTCAGTTTTGGAAAGAGGAAAAAGTCAGCGGGGGCCAAGTCCGGTGAATACGGTGCTTGAGGCATGATAAAGGTTTTGTTTTTGGCCAAAAACAGCTCCTGAGCGATGTCCATGCGACGTTGTTTTTGCTCAAAATTTAGCAATTTTGGAACAATCTTCGCTGCCGCACGTTTCATGCCTAAAACATCCGTAAAAATTGCTTGGCATGAGCCGAACGATATGCCAACATCATCAGCAACCTCTCTGATAGTGATTCGACGATTATCCAAAATCATTTTCTTCACTGCGTCAATGTTTTCATCGGTTGTTGACGTGCTCGGGCGACCAGGACGAGCATCGTCATTGACATCTTCTCGGCCTTCCTTAAACTGGTTATACCACATATGAACTTGTGTTCTGCTCATAGTACACACACAGTCAACATTTCAAATGTCCTTGCGCATTTAACTTCATTTTTTACGCAAAACTGAATACAGTTTCTTTGATCCATTTTTTTCGAATAGTACAAAATCGAAGAGCACACCAAAACACGACTAACCGTTTTATCTGTCAAAAACAAATTGACAATCCAAAATGGTTGGTATTGCCAACATATATAACAGACATGTGTACCAACATAACAGAAAAAAATGCGAACATCGAACATACGTAACTCACGAAAATATGAAAATAACGGTTACCTTTTGATCACACCTCGTATATTGTATTTATTTACATCTGAGAACTTTTTTTTGTGGATTCCTCACCACCCACGTGGTTCACAAAATGACACAAAATTGTCGAGATTACTCTAAAGGTAACGACCCTTCATTTTTTGGAATGAGTTTGGATTTATATGTTCATCAGAAAGTCTCGGTGCACATCGAATGGAGAAGCTGAATGCATATTATAGAAATGAACTATATCATCGCAACTAACACTGTAATTATTAAAAGTAGGGTATTTATAAAGTTTTTTCCTAGTGCTCTTTATAAGTGTATGTATTTCTGAGTCTCGAACAAGCTGAATACAATTAATATATACATTTACAAAATTTGTTTTCTTACAGTATATCTGATTTTATTATATATATTAATATTTAAAACCACTTCTGCTTTTAATTTATTCACCTAAATATATGGAACTAAGTAGTAAAATTATTAGCATCAGTAACACTTCTTCATAAAAAGTCCTAAATGGTGTAGACGTATTTATTCCTTGCGGACCTATTAGGAAACAGCTCATCGCTAATAGTACCCCGAGCACCCATACACTTGCATTTGATTTCCCATTGATTCTGTTGTTGGATTTAAGTAGTTATCTCTCAATATTATTATTATTATGTTAAACAGACCTTACCATAGAACAGTTTTGCGCATTCTATATGACTTATATTCATTGATATAATATAATGAAGGCATTTTAAAATGCCATATTGATCATGAATATATTAATAGAATATTCTTAAATTAAAGCAATGTAAATAAAATAAATCAGAAGGGAATATAAAATGAAATGAAAAACTTTATTTATCTTAAATAGATGTATATTTTGGGGTTCAGTAACGTATATAATCATGTCCATTTTCTATTGTATATGCTTATTTCCTTGAAAAGAGCATTTCATAAGAATTCAGCATGAAACACACACAATGTTAGGATATTAATTTTTCTTATACTCGTAAATTTAAATCTTTTTGTAACAGTAATAATCAAATATTGGCGTTAATACAAACTTACATAGATGCATGTAATAATAAGATAAAAAATACTTGTTACTTAAAACCCCTTCATATTACTTTTGAAAAAATGTTCCTTTCAAACACCAAAATCCACAACTTGTGTCCTCAGTGAGTTCCATATCAGGCAGAAAATCTCCTGTATCTTTCTTTCTAATATGCTTTTGTTCCGAGTTTAAACCGTCATTTACATTATTTTCATATGATCGGTAGTTTTCTAGCATTTTTTCCGCGTCGGTTTGTTGTAAATTTCAATAATTATTAAAAGCTGATTTTTTTTAAACTATTTTTACGTGAGTATCCACATATATGTATGTACACATCTGTGTACTCAATTTACAATGAATATTACTCGTTGTACGTACACGATTACGTGCCCAACTTGCACAAAACACAATTCACAACTGGCAAAATTCATATTCGTGCAGAACACACATTTATGTGCATTTGCAACCAGAAAAAAAAATTAGCAGCAATCGAAAAAGAAGGCGATGTAAGCTCACAGAAGCTCTACATTTGCTACAATTTTTGTTCAGTTGTGTGTCAAAATAACTATTACAAATGACAATTAGAACAGTTTTGCATGAATGAATCACTTAAAATTAACTAATTTACTACAGAAACGTACGGAACACGTTTCACTATTTCATTAAATGTTCCGCAATAGCAACAGTTTTGCCTCTATTCGTATTTGGAACTTCTCAACAAGCTCGCACTGGTAACTTTCACATTTCTCCGAATAACATTTCAGGTTTCAGTTGTGACAGTTGCATTAGTATATCGTACCAGCAGAGACCATAGAGGAGGGACACTTAAACATCAAATTTCTGAAGTTTAAAAAAATTGTCTATCTGTACATATGCATGTAAATCATGAGCATTTAATATTAGGGTATTAAGTAATACTGAATGATGACAACTACTGCTAATACCACCGAAGTAAGTAAACTAAATATGGAATATATTTAAAATATACTAATAAATGTTATTTTTACTTATATTAATTTAGTTCTCTTTTATAAAAAAAATGCCAATTGTAAAATTTAGAAAAAATAAAAACGCACTAGCACCAAATTAATGTACTAGTACGCTCAAAAATACTCTAAGATCTGAAACCGAATGCATATACTATGCTGTGCTACCATGCTCACATGGTAAGATCAAAGAATCGGCACTTTCTTCTTCAGCTATGAATGTATTTGTCCAAGCTTCTGCTAATGTGAGAATGTTTTAAAATTGATTGAAGGTAGTTGTAAAATACAGTGAACCCGATTTGTCTCTCGCCCTCGTAATTCCTCAATACACTGGACTTCTTAAAATAGCTGAAACCATACAATTTTTTGGATAATTTCGCACTGTCAATGAACTCTCAAGATCCACAAGTCGAAATATTGCAGTTGCGTTTCAATAAAAAAATTATTTCGAGAAACCACAAAATTTATTTTCATTATTATTAAAGAAAGAAACACTACCTCGGTTTACCAAAAACATAAACCGTTAATTTAATTAATTTAGTTGCATTTTTGACCTATTTTGAAGATTTTTCTGAGATTATTGAAACTGTTGTTATTTGGGCATAATATAAAAAGGCTTAATTCTCTTATGACCGGCAATATCTTTAGTTTCAATTCCATATGCTCCTAATTTTTCTAAGTTTCGAATCCCTCTGCTCCTTCATTCGTTCTTGACCATAGTTAAATATGCAAGCAGAGGCGTGTTACTGGGGCACTCCGACCCCATTTTAAAATAAATTAATTTTTAATTAATTTTGTTAGTTATTAGTTATATAATATTATGCCAAAAAACAAAAGTGAAAACGGAAAGCAATTGGATCAGATTTTATATTAAGAATAGCTATAATATATTAAATGAACTTGTTAGCATTTTAGATTTCAACTCCAAATTAAATATAATATTTTCGTTGGACTAATTATCACCTTTTTTTAGGAGTCTCGTAGTTCGTTTTAAAATAAAAATTAAGTTCCCTCCTTAAAGTTTAATTTAAACGTAACCCCGATTTCATACACATTTTATTTTACCACTTTACACAACATAATATGTCTATATTATAGACTTACACTTTACGAGAGTGCCGACTCTTGCTGTTCTTTAGTTTTTCATAATTATAATGGATTTTGCGCTGCTTAGTAATTCTGTTCGGCAAGTGAATGAGCTCATATGTACATATGTGACCTCTCTTTCTCTCTGCGTTTCTCAATTAATAATATTTACTTTGTACCATAATGTTGCTTATCTCGTTTAATACTGAATTTTTTAGAAGCGACTATGATTAAAAGTAGCCAAGCTACTTACTCACAAAATAATTTTATTAGTTTTTATGAACTAATTATTGTTTATTTGGTTTAGATTGTTCGACATGACTCTACTTTGGAAATTATATGATAATAGCAGATAACTTCGGTAATACAGTCCTAATATAGACGTTATTCGTCACTGTGCACCTTGGCTGCACTTATAAATTTTAAAGTTAGTTTTATATGTACTATGTTCCAATTGTCTACACAACACATAGGATACATACATACACTTAGCAGAAAAAGTCTACGTACAACATATGAAAACAACAAAATTAAGTTATTTATGCAATTTCCGGATAAGTTTTTAAAATTTTGTTCATGCAATATCATAGACTTTTAGGTTTACTGTATTTTTGCAAAAAAAAATTTAAACAACAACAAACAAAAAAAAACTGAACTTAAATCCAAAAAGAGCGAAATTCAATGCACAAAAAGCCTACGTACAAAATATAAATGAAAGGAAAAATAAAACATAATTTTCAAAATTAATATAAAAAAAATAATATTTAATAACTGGTTGGGTAACCCTTTCTCTGAATCACCTCTGCTAAACATTTCGGCATTGATTATACTAATTTTTCGGTCTGTGTGGTACTAATGTTTGCCCACTCCGCCCGAATTAGTTCCTTGAGGAAATATGGTGGTTTCGAATGGCCCGTTCTAGCAAACCCTATAAATGGTCAATCAGATTTAAGTCGGGTGATTTTGGAGGCGTGCCAACTGTTGGGGTGCATTATAAAGGAACAAAGAAAGATTTTTTGCGCTGGTCTTCATCTTCTGTTGGAAGATATTTAGGTAGTCGATTTTATTCTCAATAAACTCCAATTTGCCCATTCCTGAAGGTGCCAGGCACCCCAGATCATCACTCCTCTACCGCTGTGTTTAACTGTGATTTTTTTTTGGAAGGCTGCACCGGGTCTCCGCCATACTATCTTAGGTCCTTTAAAGCCAAAAATGCAAAATTTGCTTTCGTCAGAAAACATTAACTGCTTCTAGAAGTTTTCCTGTTCATTTAAATATTTTTGGGCAAATTATTGTCGTTTTAGTCCAGTGGTTCCCAAACTATTTTGGTCGTGGAACCCCCATATTTTTTTCCACTGATCGCGGAACCCTGAATATATTTTAAACAACGACTTTTCAAAATGTAATGAGATATTCAATGAAACAAGTATTATTTTAATATTTCAGATTTTATTGAATTAAACAAAACTTAAAAAAAAACAATACATCATAGAAATAATTAATAAAAATGCAATATATTAACTAAAATAAATGAAAAAACCTTAATGTGAAGAATGCACCTGCTTCTTTGATTCCATGATTCTTTTAAAATTTGGGGTTATGTTTGATAACTGAACTCGCATATCTGGTGCAGCATCAAGTTTGTTTCGATATTTGGTTTTTGTCGCAACATATTTAGAAAACCCAGGTTCACACAAATAAGTGGTTGCAAACGGCAATAAAATTCGAATAGCCTGTTTTGATAAAGTTGGATATTCATCGAACACATCTGACCAGAAGATTGTTAATGAAACTGTTATAAATTTGGCTTCTAATTGTGTATCCGAACTTAATTCAATTAAATTTTCATAATCTTTTGAATGAAATCCTTTTGGTTTTTCTTCTGTTTTGAAAGGATTTTGTACCCAGTAATTGTCTTGATTGTCTAGGTTTGGAAAATAATCACTGTGTGATTGCTGTAAACTGTACAGATGAGTTTTTATACCATCCCGGATTTCAATATCTAAATCCACTTCAGATTCTTCGAGAAAATCACTAAGCGTCTGGAAATACTCAAAATTATTTTGCTCCACAGCTGAAATCCAATACAATATTTTCTTTAAAAATGCAACCACTTTATCTTTTGTTTGCAATATGTTGACTTGTTTTCCTTGCAGAGCCAAACATAATTCGTTTAATTTTCCAAATATATCAGCATGGTATGCAAGTGTAGATAGCCAAGTCATATTATTTAATCTTTCTGATCATTCAGATTTATGACCAATGAAATACGCCAACAGTTCCTTTCGCAATTCAAATATTCGCACAAGCATTTTACCACGCGATAACCACCTTACTTCCGTATGAAGAAGTAAAGTGGTGTGAAGACTACCCATATCTTCGCACATGGCTTTGAAAATACGTGATTGCAATGGTTTACATTTAATATAATTAATAATCTTCACTGCTTCGTCTAGAACAGATTTAAATGCCACTGAAATCCTTTTTGTTACTAACGCATATCTGTGAAGAATGCAATGAGTACTGTTGCAGTTTTTAGCAACACTTTTTATCCGTGCTACAGCACCACTCACTTTTCCTGTCATTGCTTTTGCTCCATCGCTGCATACTTCAATACATTTTCCCCAGTTCATTTCATGCGTTGTCATAAAATTATCAATGCAGTTAAATATATTTTCCCCCGTGGTGTTAATTGTCACACTTTTACATAGAAGCAAATCTTCCTCAATTTTTTTATGAAAATCATACCGAACGAAAACAAGCAAAATTGCTAAGCCTGCAACGTCTGTGGACTCATCTAGCTGTAATACATAAGGGTCACACGCCTGCAACCGTGAAGTAAGTTCTATTTCAATGTCATCGGCAATATCGTTAATACGCCTTTTTACAGTATTGTTCGATAGAGACACACTGTCAACTTGTTTACTATACTCTTCGCCCAATAAACAAGAAACGATGTCTTGAACGCAAGGTTTAATAAGTGATTCACCAATAACATGTGCCTCGCCTGCTAGAGCAATACGGTAAGATACTTTATACGACGCTTCCGTTATTTTTTGATTATCTGTTTTGAATTTGTTCACCATATAACTCTTGCAATTATTATGGAGTTCAAGTTTTCTTTTAAAAAAAGAAATATCTTTGCCTTTATCTGTTGGGTGATTTTTTTCCAAATGTCTCATTAGTTTTGCTGGTGCTAATGAGCTGTTTGCCAATATTTTGTTGCAAAGCAAACAAACCGCATCTGGAGCCACTGGTCACCTGTACTAGTAAATCCAAACGACAGGTAACTAGTATCATATTTACGCCTTTTCGTTGATACAACCTGTCCAAAATTGGATGATGGTAGAGTTGGAAGATGAGGCTGTAGCTGTACGGAACTGGAAGTTGATGGCACTGCGGGTTCCAGAATGCTTGTATCTGTAGATTCTGCGATTTCTGCATTACTACTAACAACGCAGTTTTTTTTTAAAGACCCATATTTTAACCATCGATCCATTATTGGAGCAATTCTTTTTTAAAGAAACAAAAATGTTAAAAATGAATAGCTATATTATAAAAACTATTTATAGTCCTACCTGTATTATTAAAGCACAAGAGGAATATTAAATTCTTATGTATTTCTGTTCACTTGAAAAAGTAGTTATGTATGTTAGTTTTAAAGTAACAGCCTAACTCACGATCAGAGTATGAAAATGATCCAATTGCTACGAGAACCGTTCACTGAGTGAGTGTAACTAATTCGATTATAATAATTATTGATGTAAAACCAATGTTTGAATTGCTGACTGCAAAGTAGCAAAAGCACACATTTTGTTTCATTGTTTACATTTTTTTTTGCTGCAAAAACAAAAATTTGAGCGAATTGTGCAGTCGGTGTGTGCTTAAGCAACGACCATAAGTAACGGTTCTTGAATGACTGAGTGTAGCTTGTTGTTTGTTGCTTTTTTTTTGCCTGCGCTAAATGAAATAAAACAACATACATACACATGAATGAATGATAATAAGATTACGCATTGCGCAGGTCCGTTATGTTTGTATGAATTCTCTCACTCTCTTTGACGTCACAGTTGTTTTGCATTCAGTTGTAAGCATTGAGTAAGTAAAGA
Source organism: Clusia tigrina (assembly GCA_920105625.2). NCBI lineage: Eukaryota > Metazoa > Arthropoda > Insecta > Diptera > Clusiidae > Clusia > Clusia tigrina. Next base: position 376,607,052 of record OV050030.1, read on the forward strand.
AGACAATTTGAAATTGTTGATTTTTAATTGAAAACTATTGAAAACTATTGAAAAGTTTTAGTTTTTTTAAAAGAAAATAAAATATGAAGTGTGCTGTAGCAAATTGCAATTAGCTATATTTTGACGTATAGGCTTAATCAAGACGTACTGGAAAATTTTTTCGGCATAATCCGCTCCAAGGGTGGCTTACACGATCATCCTGATCAGGAAGAGTTTAGGTTCCGGCTTAGGTCTTATATTCTTGGGCGTAATGACGGTGTCATTTGTCACGCGGAACCCCTAAATTTTTTCGTTGAACCCCAGGGTTCCGCGGAACACACTTTGGGAACCACTGTTTTAGTCTATTAACTATGGAAACATACGGTTTTTTGCGAGCGGTACGGCCATGCTAGTGGTATTTTTTTTAAGTATTTGGTACACTATCGGCACATAATTTTTGTATGTGATTATCAGTTATGTTTATTATAAGTTATGTTTATTAAAATAACAAAGAACACAAATCACTAGTTATGTTTATTATAAGTTATGTTTATTAAAACAACAAAGAACACAAATCACTTCTCCGTTGAACAAATTTTTATAAAATGAATACTATTGCCATTTTTCTGGCTCTTTTTATACTTTCTTAATTCTACTTCATCTACGCATTAAAATATATTCCGTGGGAACATATTTTAATGCGTAGATACGGATCCGTGGGATCGTTTATGAATGCGTAAAATAAAATCCGCATTCAAAAATGTTCAAATGCAAGTTTTATGCGCAAAAAGTGAACTTCGAAGGAGTTCACTCTTTGAGTGCGCAAAACCGCTATTTGGACACTTTTCAAATGCGTAAATTTTTGAATGCGCACTTTGCACGGACGGCCACTAATTTTTTTTGGTTCTAGTCTACATTCATTGCTTGCACGATTTAAAATATTGTATACTGTTCGTATGGTTACGGAAAACATTTCAGATAACTCCTGAACACTTTTTCCCATAGTGTGATTATAATAAACTAACTGGGCTTTATCAAACGATGTTCTTTTACCAGGCATCTTGAAATTCGCAATAAATTGACGCAGTATTCGAGTTTCACGATCAAATCAAAACTAAATTCCTGTATGCGATGCAAATTTTAGCATACAAGAGAAAAATAGTGACTATATAACGGTAAATCATTTCCGTTATGCATATACTGCTTAATAAACCAAATGTGAAAACACTTTCTTGACACTATAATTTTGAATAAGATTTTTGTTTTTGTTGTTAAATTTTTATTTTCATGCTAAATTGTGTAGTTTTTGATGCTATTTGTAAATAAATATTCCACTGCTGGTAAATAGACAAAAAAATCAATATAAAAAGACCCATATATTTAAATTTTATTAACAATTTGAAGCAATACCACTGCATTTATGCAATGTGAAAACACTTTCTTGACAAACTGTATGTAACTTTATTACGCATATATGTGACTATTATCCTCAGCATCCTTTGCCAGTTCTGCTGCCGTTAGTCGTGGATTGACTTTTACTTGCACTATAAAACCGTGGGTTTCCCTGGGACTTAATAGTGATGGACGACTAGTTCATGGCTTTGAGGTTAATTTACCCGTCTTTTTGAAGTTATTAATCAGTGTTTGCATAGAAGAACGTGCCCGGTCTACAACTGCGCCAATTTTACGGTATGTTGTCCCTTCTTGCCAAAGATGCACCATGATCTTTCGGTTAATGACATTGATTTCCTTCCGTTTAGCTTCAATCACAAAAAATATTTCAATTTGGATTTTTCTTAAAATTTCGAAGTATTTTGAAATTAAAATACCACTGCTGAAGTAACAGCCTTGATATTTTCGAATAATTGTGTTTATTTGTCTCAATAAGTACCTTTATGCTTTTTGTACGTAGACTTTTTCTGCATTGAATTTCGCTCTTTTTGGATTTAAGTTCAGTTATTTTTTGTTTGTTGTTGTTTTCGTAAAAGTTTTTTTTTGCAAAAATACAATAAACCTAAAAGACTATGATACTGCATCAACAAAATTTTAAAAACTTATCCCGAAATTGCAAAAATAACTTAATTTTGTTTTTTTCATATGTGGTACGTAGAAGTTTTTTGCTAAGTGTATGTACATACATACATAGAATATATTAGATGAGGTCTTATGTACCCAAATTGTCGTACGCAGCGTGGTCACCACAACTATATACCTCAAGTGCCTGTGGGTCGGCCCTTACTCCGCCATGCTGCGTCGGTGGGTAATCAATAAAGTTTCTATTTATATATTGCAGTTATCTTACGTATATGAGACACCTGCTACAATGCCATTTCAACTTACCTTCGATAGTCCGGTAGCAACGAATCCCGCCGGAGCACTACCTCCCCAACCAGTACACTTTTGCTCCATCTTATTTTTTTTTACTTAACAGACGGAACTTAAAAATAGACACACACAGAGGCGAGAAAGTACGGTACCGCTTGTGCCTTACATCCGCGGATTCCCGCGTCACTAAATTTTGCGAGTTAATCTACCAATCTGTTTTATCGCAATTCCCCCTGTAGGAGGACCTATTTAGGCTTACTTGAGGAATTCATTCGAAGTTACACAACGAGGATCGCACATACAAAACACGACTCTCCCGGTGCCGTATTAATAATACGGTATTGTACTATATATAATAAATATACTCGTACATATGTATATGGCGTTGTTACTATTTTATTTTCATATTCATAAGCATGTAATATGTTCCACTTAGTTTTTCACATAAATTCATATCCTCTTAACATTCAACCATAGAGTAATTTCATAAATTTTTGTGTGTTTGCTGGTTTATCATACGTATACTAGGTTCTTACTTTTATTTCAATAAATTTAATATTTTTTATATTATTCTGTATCATAAAATCAATAAAAACATTTTTTTTTTTTTTGTAACTCCACTTTATTTCATTGCAATCTATCCTAGAACATTAAGCAATTATTGTATCTTAAAACTAGATCTTAATTAAATCTATAATTATATTAACCATGGATTTAAATCAAAACAATTAGAATATAAGCCAATGCTAAAATTCACAAAGACCTATTAGGTAATTATTGGTTTTTATATTTTTATTTATTTTTTGTCTTATTATTTATTTATTTTTCTTTTCATTTTTATTTTATTTACTTTTTTACTTTTTATTTTAGTTAAATTTTAACTACAATTATTATTATTATTATTTGATTTGATTTTTAATTTGTGGTGGAGGCAGCTGTTTCTAAAGGAAATCTTCGTTTGAGTCTGCGATTGGTTGGGTTATTATTCAGAAGGGCCGAAGCAAGAATGTTTTGTGTGCCTTGAACGGCATTCACCATATCTTAAGTTATATCGAGTTATCTAATCACTTATATTTGGAATCTTTAGATCTCGATGTAAGGATTTGGCTTGTTACTGACCAAGGGGCGTTTGCTATCAGACGTAGTACCTTTGATTGGTATTTGCAGAACCGCAATATTCGATTTTGAAGTAACTGGATGCCATAGGTCCATATAGGCTTCAGTATGATTTTGTAAATTAGAACTTTATTTTCAATTGACAGCTTGGAGTTGCGGCCCATGAGCCAGTTCAAAGAGTTTAGTTTTAGCCCCAATTGTTTTCTTTTAGCAAAGATATGTTTCTGCCAGGTCATTCGACGATTTAAATGAAAACCAAGGTACTTAGTATCTGCTGACTGTGGTAGTTCCTCATTGTTAAAAAATACCGGTGGACACGTGTTCTTTCCAAAAAAAAAATATTCTATATAAATACTCGAATACTATTTCCACTTATCTTATTCCTTACTTCGTAACTCCGAGAATGGTGTCGGCGTACGGCTTTCCATTGCCCAGGGTTACTACCGTTATCTTCCTCGGTTTCCTTCTTTACTCCGATTTTTTGCTTGACTAAATTCACTATTCACTAATTCATCCATAAATTTAAATTGTGAATCTGCACTAAATTTCGATTTTTGAATCTGCACCAACTTTCAAATATTTTTTTCTCACTAATCTCTATTTTTCGATTCCTCTTTTTTTGCAATACTGTTCCAAAAAGGTTTTTTTCTTCCTGGGTTTGCACTGACACTAACTCACCCTCCATTTTCAGTTTCACTCTCTCTTACCAGCTGCTCAATTGGGTATGTCAACACGCAAACACACGGCTCAAAACTTATCCATAACTTAACCAGTTACTGCGGCGCTTCAATGCCGTGTATAAGTTAGCAACATACGCGTTGCATGTCATTGGCGCCGTGCGCTTGCGCAGCGGTACAAAGCATTGTACGAAATACGCTGCAACAGGGTCTGCTGCCATCCGCTGCGCAGGGGCACGGTAGACGGTGCTGGTTCTCGATGCGTGGGAAAACACAAGACTGAGAGCATTGGCGCCATGCGCTAGCGCAGCGGTACAAAGCATTGTACGAAATGTGCTGCAACAGGGTCTGCTGCCATCCGCTGCCATCAGCTGCGCAAGGGCACGATAGACGGTGCTGGTTCTCGGTACGCGAGAAAACATACGAAAACAGCATTGGCGCCATGCGCTTGCGCAGCAGTACAAAGCATTGCACAAAATGCGCGGCACAGCCGCTACGCGTAGATACGGTAGACGGTGATGGTTCTCGGTGCCGGAATCTGCGATTCCTACGGGACCCTCCAGTTTTTGTGTCGTAAGCGTGGGGCATGCGAGAAAGTCGCTGCCCAGGCTCTTACCATACCCTTGAGAGGGGTTAATAAAAAAAGCAAATCTGCGATTCCTACGGGACCCTCCAGTTTTTGTGTCGGAAGTGTGGGGCATGCGAAAAAGTCGCTGCCAAAGCTCTTACCATACCCTTGAGAGGGGTTAATAAAAAAAGCAAATCTGCGATTCCTACGGGACCCTCCAGTTTTTGTAACATATACGTGGTATATATTGAGGTAAAATCTGCGATTCCTACGGGACTCTCCAGTTTTTAGTACAGATAAATAAAAATTTATAATTAATAATAAATTTTTAGCGCTACCGAAAAAGGCGGTTCGCTACGTATTGACCATTCGCAAGGTTTATTATTAAACACGGTGCGACCGAAAAAGGTGGTGCATAGCCCATCTCCACGTTCACCGGTATAAAGCACGAATGGCGATATGTGGTGCTATATTGCGTTAAAATCTGCGATTCCTACGGGACCCTCCAGGTTTATCGTAAACAAAATTTTAATTAAAAAAAATTAATAAAAAAAAATAAAAAATTTTTAAATAATAAAACTTAACATTTTTAGAACTACCCAAAAGGCGTTGCACAGCCCAACCATACGTTCTAGCACATTCTTGGTGACGTAGAAAGCATCCCAAAAAGACGGTGCACGGCTCACCACACCAAGGACTTCCGCTGTAAGGGAAGACCAGCACAGGCCACGTTCAGTCAGGTCTCTAGTACCGTTCATCGCAAAGTAGAGTGCGCTTCTAGACTGTAGTATGGCGCACAGCGAAGCAGCGCACCAACCCCGCGGTGATTTGGCTATATTTGAGGCTATGATCAACACCGCCTTCTCCTCTTTGACTGAAGAAAGCAACCGACGATTTATTGAGAGTCGCAACGAGATATGCGAACTCCGAAAAGAACTGCAGATCCTTGGACAACCGGCAGTACCTCCCACAGTTTATAACGATGTTACGTTCGATCGAGAGGGTGAAGGGGTTGATTCATTCGTGCTCATTCAAGCCCTTCGCGAGTTTGGTGGAAGCAGGACGCAGTACGCTTCTTGGCGGAGATCTGTCACTAGCGCTTACGCCCCTTTCACGGGTTCGGAAGGTCTTCCTCGCCATTACCAGGCCGTTCACCTGATCCGAAGCAAGGTAATGGGAGAGGCCGATGCCCTCCTAACATCCTTCAATACGCCTACTAACCTTGACGTAATACTGGCTCGGTTAGATTTTACATATGCAGACAGAAGACCCTCATACGCGCTTCAACAAGAAATGCTGAGTCTCAGGCAAAGGGGATGGTCCGTTTCTAAGTATTATGACGAGATTCAGAAGAGGCTCACCCTTCTAACCAACCAGAACGACATGAGTAATTCTGGTGATGCATCGCGGAAGCAAATCCTGAATGAAGAGCACAGGAACCTGGCTAGGAGCGTTTCGGGGCTCAAGGAGCCCATGAGTTCATCAGTTCTTTGTGCTAGTCCCCCGGATATGTCGGCAGCCCTCGCTCTGGCCTTGGAGCTAGAAATAAACACAGCCAGAGCCCATATAGACCAGTCATGGAAGCGACGGGGGCCCCAAGGAATGCACCCCTCCTTCAATTATAGCGTCAACCAGCAGCCTATAAGGATGTATCAGCCCGACTCAGCTCGACTTGCCATTGGTCGTCAAAGAACTGGGGGCATCGCCCAGCCAAGAACTCCACCCCGATGGGACAATCCGTCTACGATTCCCGCCATAGACGCTCCTCCACGAAATCCCTTCAATGCAAACCGGTTTGGAGCTTCTATCGGCGCTCCTCATATGCGGAAAGGATACTCGGATAGCCAGCAATTTCAAGGGAGGGATCCAGCTACAAAAAGGCCACACTCGTCGCTACCACCTTCACACGATTCGAAACACCCAAGAGTCAATTTCATGGACGCTGAGTTAAGTAATTCTTCTCCTGGTGGCTGGGCCAATGGAAGCCTCCGGGGTGAAGGTCGTCGTCGCAACCGAAACTACAGACGGGATGACCCCGGTGCCGATGTTGAGGGAGAAACAACTTTCGACGAGGTGAATTTTTTAGGGATGGGAGGTCACTCCTCCCATACCTTCAAATGACCTTATAATCACAGCGTTTAAAGTTCTTCGTGGACACCGGCTCTCCCAAGAACCATTTAAGGTCAAAACTGTGGTGGGGAGTGTTCCTGTCACTAGGAAATGGGGAATGAATGTGCTAGGAAGGACTTCTACCTTTTACATGCTTCCCACTCTAAACACCTTTGACCTGCTAACGGACGTCTCGGCTTATGTCAACTTACACGTGGGAACACTCAGCCATGCCCGGGGAATGGAAACGCTGCTCTTTCAGGAGTGTGAAGGGGTGAATTACACAGATTCCATCATAGACGAGAACGAGGAAGAAGAGCATACCAGCAGCAACGATCAAACGGAAATTCCCTCTGAGGCCACTACGGAATTCCAGCAACTCCTGATTGATCTGAATGGAGTGTTTGCGGATCCCAGAGAGGGCCTGCCGTTCAACACCAACGTCCTTGCAACCATCCGAACTACAGACAATGATCCAGTTTACGCCCGATCATATCCTTACCCCATTGCAGCCACCACATTCGTAAATAAGGAAATAAGTAGCATGCTCGAGGACGGGATCATACGACCTTCTCGGTCCCCCTTTAATAACCCCCTCTGGGTAGTACCCAAGAAAGGAGTAAATGAAAACGGGGACAGGAAACTGCGATTGGTTTTGGATTTTAAGCGATTAAATGATAAAACCATCAGCGACCGATATCCAATACCCGACACTTCGGTCATTCTCGCAAACTTGGGAAAATCTACATATTTCTCAACTATCGATCCAAAAAATGGCTTCTACCAGATCGCTTTAGCAGAGGAGGACCGAGAGAAAACTGCCTTTTCAATAAATAATGGCAAGTATGAATATTGCCGTCTACCCATGGGCCTTAAGAACGCCCCTAGTATCTTCCAAAGAGCTATTGATGACGTACTCCGGGAGGAGATTGGAAGGAGCTGTTATGTTTACATGGATGACGTGATCATATTTTCTCCTGATGCAACAACGCATCTTACGGATCTACGCAGGGTCTTGGATGGGTTATTCCAGGCTAATATGCGAGTCACTAGAGAAAAGTCTAGGTTCTTTAAAAAGGAGGTAGAGTTCCTGGGATTTGTTGTTTCCAGCATGGGTATAAAAACTTGCCCAAACAAGGTGAGGGATATCGTTGGTTTTGAGCATCCCCACAGCCTTCGCGCCTTAAGATCCTTCTTAGGTTTGACGGGATACTATAGAAGGTTCATCAAGGATTATTCTCGGATTACCAAGCCTTTAACCAGGTATCTGAGGGGGAAGAATGGTCATATAGGCGCATCAAAATCTAAAAACACTTCCATTGTCCTCGATGCGGATGCATTAGACGCCTTTCGGCGTGCGAGGTCAGCACTTGCATCAGAGGATGTTTTGCTTCTCTATCCGGATTTCGGAAAACCATTCGATCTAACCACGGATGCTTCATCCCATGCCTTAGGGGCTGTACTATCGCAGGGAGGTCGGCCCATTACCATGATCTCGCGCACTCTCTCCGATACAGAGGAGCACTATGCAAGTAATGAGCGAGAGCTGCTTGCAATTGTTTGGTCATTGCAGAAGCTGAGAAACTACCTATACGGAGTCAAGAACCTAAATATTTTTACAGACCATCAACCCCTTACATTCGCTCTCTCGGACAGAAATATTAACTCGAAGATGAAACGCTGGCGATCCTTCATTGAGGAGTTCGCCCCGAGGTTCCATTACAAGCCAGGAAGACTCAATGTTGTCGCGGACGCGCTTTCACGACAGCACACAAATGCAATAATGAAGAAACCTAAGCAACGTGAAACCAATATAAGCGCTGAAAAGTCGCTGGGATCTCCTATACCGACTGTCGATAACCCCGTCAATTGCTTCAGAAATCAGCTTATCCTCCAAGCTGGCGAGAAGTCGAAGAAAACTTCCTCCATAGTATTCCAGAAACAGCTCAGGCATGTCCTTACTTATGCCTCACCTTCGGACTTGCCCCAGCTGCTGAACGAGTCCGTTAACGTCAATGTTGTGAATGGAATATATTGCGATCGAGTTACATTGCAATATTTGGAGGACACCTTGCTGGATCTCTTCCCATCCGTGAAGTTCCGATTCAGTGAGAGAAGGGTAAAGGATATCACCAACCCAAGCGAGCAACAAGAAATCCTAGCCAGAGAGCACAACAGAGCCCATCGTTCGCCGAATGAAACTACACGTCAGGTGTTGCGGATGGCATATTTCCCCGGTGTCCGTAAACAATTCAAGCAGCTGGCACCTGCCTGCCGCGTATGTCAGGAAGGCAAGTACAATCGACACCCACACGCAACCCAAATAGGCAAAACCCCTATTCCCACGCATCCGGGCGAAATTTTGCATCTGGATATCTATTCCACGGCAGGTCACCACTTCCTCACATGCCTGGACAAGTTCTCCAAGTTTGCCATTGTAAAACCCATAAGATCCAGAAGTATAGTGGACCTCAAAGGACCCCTACTGGAAACCCTCAATGTCTTTAAGGATACACGTACTGTGGTATGCGACAACGAAAAATCGCTGACTTCTAACACTATAAGGTCACTGCTACAAAATCAGTTCGATGCTAGCGTTCATGCAGTTCCGCCCCTTCACAGCACATCTAATTGACGGAGATTTCAAGATGTCTCAAAGCAGCGGACTATTCCTCGGATATAGGGGAGCTAGTTTTGTTAGCGGTATCCAGGTATAACCGCACAATCCACTCTGTTACTAATCAGAGACCTGTCGACATACTTCATTCTATTTCCGAGGTAATGAGAAGCGAGGTGGAAGCCAGATTACGAGTTACCCAACAAACTAAACTCCAATATTTCAACCGGCTGCGAAAAACGAAAGTTTTCAAAGCAGGAGACAAGGTATTTGTTAAGGCAAATAAAAGGCTTGGAAACAAACTATCAAAAGTTTACAACCAGAAGACTGTAGGCGCAGACTTCGGATGGAGTATCCTGGTGGATGGCCGAGTAGTCCACAAAGACAACCTACGTTAGGGCATATTTTCTTAAACTTCCCTTACAAGCACTCTTACCAGCAGCAACTCGAATCACCTCATTCAATTCATATGGGCAATACATCGATTAAATTTATAACGTTTATGATATTAAAGTTGAACTTTAAATTTTTTTTAAAAAGGAAGTGTTTCTCATTTGAAACTGCTTAAAGCTTGAAATGTTCTTTTTGTTTCCCTGGTCGTCTCCAGCTATTGTCCATTCTTAAAAACTCTAGAGGGTCGGGGCGTGATGGGTCCTGCTTTGTTGCCGTGATTTTGGTCCTCACACGTGACCAATTTTAGAAAGAGAGACAAGGAAAACTTTGGATATTTTCAATCATATCAGAATACGTGGTAGTGCTGTTGGGGTCCTCGTGTCCTTGCTTGGCGGGCGACGTCCTGTCGTAGTTCTTCCGGGCGCGTGGCTGCAAAATCAAAACCCTAACGTAAAGTACAAACACTTTTCACCTTTCAGTTTTAAAACACAAGAGAGCTTTATTCTTAAAATGCTAGTTCTTATATACTATTTACAAATAAACATTACAGTCTACGTCTTCACTTTTCTGGTGTTCCAGTTACGCAATTGTTATTTGGTGTCAGTTGCTCAAGCCCGCTGACCTACTGCAAGTAAAAGTGTCGTCGGTGCATTCTAAATGCCCCTCGTCAGCTTGACTGCGGAACTGTGACACCCTAAAAGTTTACATCATAATTAATGAATAATTACTGTTCATTTTCAATATTTGCACCCTAAAAATATGTGCGTTCTTAATGAATTTAATAGGAGCCGGTGCTGTGAGTCAACTACGCGTAAGTAGCTTGATTCTAACTCACAACATCCCTCCCCTCTTTCTAAAAGAAGTTAGTGCAACTAACTTCCATAAAATCTCTACAATATTTTTCTTGCACTGTAAACAATTATGTGCATTTATTTAACTCTATAGTACATATATATAATTTGTTTTATTTTTATTTTTTATTTTTTTTTTTTTTTTCATGAAATCGCCTTGTTTGGGTTCTATCACGGTTTTTTCTTCCTTTTTTATTCTTTTCTTTTCCATATATATATATTTTTTTTTTTTCTCTTTTTTAGCTTTTATTTTCTTTTGTAGTTTTCTTTTCTTTTATCTTTTATTTTTTCTTTACTTTGCTTTTGTTTTTTGTTTTTTTTTTTTTATATATCCATCATTATTTCTATATATTCCCCTTTTTATAATTTGGTCTTTCATTGACTCTTTTCTCATTGGCGTATCTACAAATATCTAAACAATGACACAATTCTATTCTATACATAAAACCTTATATTATACTGCGCCCTCTGCTACCTGCTGGTCCAGTTGACGACTGCCGTTGTCGGGGTGGTTGTTGTGTTGCGCCGTTGGAGTGGTTGATTCGAGTCTTTGAAGGGCCGCTACTATCCTGCACCATTTCTTCGAAATGAGCGTCGTCACCATCACTGCCACCAGGACGAGGCCAGCTATACTGACTACCCCTCCCTTCATCCAGGTGTGCACTATCTCACAGGAATTGGTGAGGTGTGACACCCTTTCCACATCTTCTGCCTCCTTTACCAACTCGTTGATTGCTCTGCTGTTTGTTGTAAGAGTTTTCCGTAGATCCTTGAAATGCATGAGTGAGACGGTGTTCGGTGTTGCAAGCGTATGGCCGGAGTCATTTCGTTTGCGACTTTCCAGCAGCTCCTGTAGTTTCGTCCTTAAACGGTTTGTTCCCATGACTGACGTTGAGAATTTATACTGTGATTCTTCCTGACTTTTATGGACCAGTATTATTCCTTTGCCAACCACTCTGCAACCAGATTCAATGGTCATAAACCCGGTGTTTATTAATTCCAACCGTGTGGTTTCGTCTGAGCACACCGCCGTGAAAATCGCCTGGTCGTCAAAATGGTAGAGCCATCTGTTTATGGCTCGGGTGGCTACCAGAATTCCTCCCGTGGCTGGAATGGCTACGTGATCGCATTGGTCTTGCTCATGTTTCAATACTTCTATCTCGCAGTAATCGCTTGCTCGCGTAATTAATTTTCCGGGATGATAGCATAAACGCTTTGTTGTGCCCACCTCTCGACATTTCCCTTCGTCCTCTATTGATAGGCCAATGTAGTGTTCTTGAGCTTGGCTTGCCGCTATGTAGTCATATCTTGTCTTCGGTAGCACGCACCAATCTGGGTTTAGTCTCTTGGGTATTGGGTACACTTTGTGCATTGTAAATACCTCCAATAACGGCACAGGAATCTTTATGACTACTTTTAACCCGTTCTCCGCCTCTTCTGTGCGAACCTCGGCTAGTTCATAGAACCGCTCCTGTGCCTCTCTGTACCATGAAATTCCTTTCATTGACGTTGGTGCTGCCTTGAGCAATTCATCAGACGTCAGGAACAACGGGTGTAGCTTGCCATGTAATAAATCATCGAGGAACCTCATCATTTCTTCAGAAACAACTTTTCCCAAAATGAAAGATTCCGCCAAGTTTACCTCTGCTTCCTCTTGTCTTTTTCCAATGCCTTCCAACGCCAAGTGCATCTCTTCCAGTTCTTGGAAAGTCTTATTCACTGCTTCGTGAAGGCCCTGGTAACCTGTTCTCATCACAGTTACCTCTTTTCCCAGCAATGACAACGTTTTTGACTGCTTCCTCTCAAGGTCCTGTAAGTGACCATAAATCCGATCTGAATCTTGGTGATCCATCGTACCGATTGCCCATTTGAGCACTTCACCGCCAACATCTATCAGGGACCGGCGTTTCCTTCCTTTCAGAGACAATGTCTTCTCCTTTTCCAAGAATCTTTTTGTTATAGCTTCTATCTCAACAATAGAAGAGTCGCATCTTCGTTTCAGCTCGGTCCCGCTGGCCACCACATGTCTCTCACACAACCTTCTGGTTGTCTCCTGTATTCCTTTGAACTGCTCAACGATAATTTTCAACTCCGTTCGTGGAAACTCTGTTACAACCACCCAAAAATCCTTGGCGAACCATACATCTCCTGTTTTTTCCATTAATACATCTGTCTCCGGTAGCTTATCCAACCGCACCCCCGCATGTATCCTGTCGCTAACCGCCATCAACAGTACTAACATAATCTATAAAATGATAAAATTTTACACTAGATAACATATCTCAGCCTAAGAATACAATATTCTCTTCATAAATTGCTTAACCTACATTTGAATGCTATTGGTCGGTCATTCCCGACTTCCCCTTGTGACAATACTGCCCCTAACGCTTCATTGCTAGCATCAGTGGTCAACAAAAAAGTTTGCTCAAAGTCGGGGTATGCCAAAATTGGTGGCGAGCTAATTATCTCCTTTAGCCTCTCGAATGCTTGCTGACATCTCTCTGTCCATTCGAACTTTGCTTCTTTTCCTAGCAACTTATTAATGGGCAAAGCAATTCCGGCTAGTCCTTCCACGAACTTTCTATAATAGTTCACTAGTCCTAGGAATGCTTGCACTTCTTTTCTGTTTCTTGGAACCGCTAAATTTCTAACGCATTCCACCTTCTGCGGGTCAGGCAGTGCTCCTGCTTCTGAGCAACGATGGCCTAAATAAACCACCTCTCTTCGCAAAAATTGACACTTCTCCGTGTTCAATTTCAAGTTGTGTTCTCGTAATTTCTGGAGCACCTTGCGCAAGCGTTGCGAATGCTGCTGCAAGTTCTTCCCATAAATTACAATATCATCGAGATACACAAAACAATCTAACCCTTGTAAGCCTGTTAGCACATGGTTCATTAGCCGTTGGAAGGTAGCCGGTGCTCCTGTTAATCCAAACGGCATTCTATTGAACTCGTAATGGCCTAAACCGGTGCTGAACGCGGTTTTCTGCTTATCTTGGGTATCCACCAGGACTTGGTGGTAGCCACTCGCTAAATCAAGTGTAGAAAAATATCTACTGTGTCCCAATTGATCCAGTATCTCTTCTATCCTTGGTATTGGGAACACCTGCTTGATAGTGGCGTCGTTCAATTTCCTAAAATCAACGACCATTCTCCACTTCTTCTGACCGTGAGCACCTCCCTTCTTTGGCACCAAAATTATTGGTGGATTCCAAGGCGAGATACTCGGCGAAATAATGTTATCCTTTAACATTCCGTCCACTTGCCTATTAACCTCATCTTTGTGAGCCTGTGGCAACCTGTATTGCTTCTGGTTAATTGGCGCTTGATCCACTCTAGTAGGTATTTCATGCTCTACCTCTGGTGTATAAGTTAGCTGGTCTCCTTCCAGCAAAAATATGTCATGGAATGACATACAAATGGCTTCTATTGATGCCTTCTCTTCTGAATTTGCGCTTGGGTCTAACTTTAGTGATTCTAGCACTCTCTCCATTCTTTTCCTTACATCTATCTGCTTAATCTGATTAACCGTTCCATAATTCGGTTCCTTAAAATTATCGTAACTAGTGAACTTAGGTCTAAAACCCTCATCCATCAGGTAGTCCTTTTCTGATGCGTTGAGTACGCAAGCGTACACTCTACCCTTATTAACGTGCGATATGGTCTCTCCCATATATACGCCGTCCGCTAGTTGCTGCTTGTGCAAAACAACAGTCCTAAGTTTCGTGTTTACACGAATAGAAACTACTCTGGTTGACCTTGCGTTCACTACCTCCATACAATTCTTAGCCCTATTGACGGTTCCTTCCTGCCATGACTTCAATGGGAGAGTAAGGATTCTACTCTTATTATCATCATAAAATGATAAATGTTTCTCCAGCGCATCCAGTATGGTGCGGCCCCAGAGATTATCGCGGCCAATTATCCCATCGGCCGGGATACCTTCCCTATCCAATTCAACTGCGTGCACTCTAAAACTCATTTCCTTAACTTTACTGTGCCCTATTTTAAGTGACCCCAGTGTTCTGATGCAACCTCCGAACGCTCCATTAAGCGTTCTTACATCTTTTGGGTTAATAACTAGTCCTTTCCGTAAAACACTAGATTTTACGAGGCTAGTATCCGCCCCTGAATCTACCAAAAGCACTAGCTTTCCACTAGCTGCCTCCTTGCAGGGTATCTCGATGAAAGCATCTCCTACCCTGCTCACAACGAAACAACGCCCTTTTGACTCCAAAATGGACGCGTATCTACTTCCTAGCTCTTCCAATTTTCTCCTCCAAGCACCACAGTTATCCCTTACAATCCTACACTCTCTCAAAATTACCGCTAAAACCTTAACTATACATCCTCGTACTACGTACGCGGCGATTGGCCTATATTCTCTAATCTTATTGAAACTTAATCTAAGTGCTAGAATCATCACGGTTACCCAAATCAATACGCAATCAAAAATTTTCTCCCGGAGAGACTCTTGTTCATCCGTCACTTGAACCATTGTTCTTACAATTCTTGGTGCGTGGTATTGGAGAGCCTCTTGCTCCTCCTTTTCCTGGACTGTACTTCCTACATTACCAGTCACACGTACCTTCGGCCTAACTGTTACTTCCTTACTTTTGGCTTTCCAGTCTACTGGCCTCGACTGGGCCGCTGGAAGTTTCCCTGGTTCCTCTGTTGGAACTGCCTATCCCTGCACTCCGCAGCTCGATGTCCCATCCGACCACATGAGAAGCATTTCAACCCCTGTTGGGTGTTGCCTAACCTTTGTCCTCCTCTAGTATCCCAGTTTGGCCGCTGTTGACCATTCCCAGTGCTGAAAGGATTTCTTCCTTGGTTAATCCCTTCCGTTGAGCCGACTGGAGGACCACTACCCCTGTTGTCCCTTGAGGTTGGATCTGGGCGCCTCGTAGCTGGCTGCCTTCTACTTTGATCCCATTTATTGTCTAATTGACACTGCCTACTTGCCTCATGACCATATGTTTGGCACTCCATACAATAGGGCGTATTCTTGCGTGTAATGCATTCATCCCTTGTATGTCCCGACTTATGGCAGAATGAACATGTGGGAGCCTTCTGTACAACCCCCCTGTGCGGATTTCTCTGATACGCGGTTCTGCTGTCGGAGATACCGGGATTATATGCTCCTCTGTATACGTTTGGGACGAAATTATTTCCTTCTCTATCCATGACAGCGGCAGTTAAACTGTCCTGTCTATTTTCCAACATATGTATCTCCCCCAATCCGGCCGTACTCCGTTCCACAAGGACTTGCGCTCGAATTGCTTCTTCTACCAATTCCTCCAGATTTCCTGTTTTGCTATTCAGCATATGAATTTTAAGAGCGGAATTGCGGAGCCCCACTACGAAAGTCGTTAACACCGACTTGTCAACTTCGTATAATAACGCGGTATCACCAACGCCATCGTACTTATTCTTGATTACTTCTTGGGCCATCATCCGAAGTGACTCCAACCGCCTGGCAAAGGCGCGTATGTCTTCCCCTGCCAGTTGTTTCCCGATTCTAATTTCTTGGGATATGTCTTCCAGAGTTCTCTCCTTTAGATAAGTTCTCTTCAGAAGGCCGTAAAGTTCATTCACACTGGCGAATTGTTTTGGCAGCACAAGGTTGTACGCATCTCCAAATAACCTTTGCTTAACACAGTCAAAGAAGTCCTGCAACTCATCAGGGCCTATGCTTCGCTGTGCAAGTTCACAACCTTGAATGAACCTACTGAGTTCGGACCTTAAATCTTCTGAAGCAGCACCAGTAAACACAGGTACTAGCCTGGACACGGTCTTTGAAATCTCCTCTATACCCATTTTACGTATTTTTGTTTTACTTATGACCGGTAAAACTTGAGCGCTATCTTTGTGGGTGGTTCCTAGATTCACTTCTCCCGGATCTGAGAGGTAATTGACCAATGACGGACTCAAACTAATTAGTCTTCGATCGTTTGTTCGTACAGGCGAAATACTGTCCGCAATATTGGGCCTGTCCTGTACCGTTACTGCTTCTGGCTCTTTTGGCGTATATCCCTTATTTTTATTAGTTACCGGACGTTCTGGAGTAAATGGCTCGACACCGATTTCCGATGCGTCAAATAAAAATCCCGCTTCACTTTCTCCAGTCAATACTAATCTAGGCTTTACCACACGACCTATCCCTTCCGGAGTTAAATACTCCGGCCAGCGAACTTCAGGAGGCAATGTCAACACTGTCTGTGTAAATCCAGCCGATGCTGATTTTGATCTCTCCTTTCTATGTGGGTTGCTATTGGTCGCCCGTCCTCTTTTCAATCCTGCACACTCCTTTTCCAACAGCGTTGCTGCTTCCTCTGTTTCCGTCAATCTCTGAGAAAGTTCCTTTACCTTTTTCTCAAGATACTCTTTTTGTGCTCTCAAATCTTCTGTTTTCTTATGAAAACTGAATAACTTTTCTTCTGTTCTTCTTTGGATTGCCGTAAAGGCTTGATCCGCTACTTCTAATGGTGACACAGCTCCTCCGGCATTCGCCTGCTTCCACAATTCCTGAGCTTCTTCCCTGCTTGTACTCGCTTCGAACTGGTCAACTATTTTCCCAGTAAACAGTTTCACCTCTGACTGTATTGATTTTAGTCTGTTCCTTACTTCCTCGTCTGGCGAAACCAAACTCACTGTTTGTTGCCCTAGTCCTTCTAATTCAGAACTAAATGTATCTGCCCATTCGTTGACCAGACTATTTATGTAGTCTGCGTATTTTTCCGCAAAATATTTTCCCTTGCCGTACTCAACTGCGTGAGGTAACAACAGTCCGTGATTATTGTTGAACTCTCTCCCCAGATCTTGCAACTGTGTTATTCGCTTGCGATAATACACGTTGTCCTTACGTAACTTGCCGTCTTTCTTAAAGTTACGGACCAGCTTTTCAATCGTTTCGCCAATTTGTTCCTGTCTCAGCAGTAATCCTTGCGCTTCCTTCGTCATATCCCAAATGCCAGAACAGATGTCGTATCCCAATTACAAATAACAATCCAATAATTGATAAAACTTGTTATTAACTTATCCCAATATTTTATTCCATCTTACTTATTGATAAAAGCCTATTTAAAAAAAAACATTCCACCGTAGATTCTATCTTTATATACATATTCTGCTATACTTGTTTTCCATCACAAAGTTCCGCTACCTACCGGCGTCCATTAAGTCCTTCCATCAATGCAAATTGTTCCTTGGCTTCCTCACAGATACTCCTTGATTTCCTCTCACCATCTTTAATCCTCCCAAGAATCCATAGAAAAAGGCCATATGTTTGTAAAAACCGAAATTTGATTTACCGGCAAAAGTGTCTTGATTCATTCCCGGAAATTTGAATCCATATTAAAAAATAAACCCGTAACGTATGCGCCGCATAATAATAGCATTTAAATGTTTTCTTCAACATTGCTACGCAAATCGTAGTTTCCGAACTACAAAAAACTTTAATGCAACAACACGTGTTGTCTGCACCTCTTCACCTAATACCCTAAACTCAAAATGCCAAATATTTAAATCAATCTTTATTTTGATTTTAAAACAATATAAATTGAATCATATAAATGTCCCTACCGACAAACAAACACAAATCCCCTATCATAACCGTACGAACCCTATACCGTGGCACGTTCTTTCCGAACCAAACCAACCGGTATACACAAGTTCGCAATTCAATAACGCAAAATCCGTGAATAAACAGACACGTCCCACATTCCCCGAGAATGCTGAAACAAAATGTATTAAAAAGTATGAGCCTAATCTCAGTGGAACAACCCTATACAACCTGACCGTAAGTAAAAATTTTCCTTTCGAATCGACCTATTATCACCTAACCGCAGCGGCTAATCAGCCCCAATGCTGCTTCTTCTGCATGACCGGCGCAAAAGCGCCCACACGGTCACCGAAGAATCGTCGACAAAATTCACTTAGATACTAGAATGTCCTACCATAGACATACTCACCATTTTCGTTCCCTCCTTCGCCCTCCTTTGGGATGGTTATCCTTATGGTTTCCTATTGTTGGATTCCCGCGTAGGAGTGCTCTTTTCCTGGCACTCGACGTTGGATCCTACCGGCTGCGCCAAAATGTTGGGGTCCTCGTGTCCTTGCTTGGCGGGCGACGTCCTGTCGTAGTTCTTCCGGGCGCGTGGCTGCAAAATCAAAACCCTAACGTAAAGTACAAACACTTTTCACCTTTCAGTTTTAAAACACAAGAGAGCTTTATTCTTAAAATGCTAGTTCTTATATACTATTTACAAATAAACATTACAGTCTACGTCTTCACTTTTCTGGTGTTCCAGTTACGCAATTGTTATTTGGTGTCAGTTGCTCAAGCCCGCTGACCTACTGCAAGTAAAAGTGTCGTCGGTGCATTCTAAATGCCCCTCGTCAGCTTGACTGCGGAACTGTGACACCCTAAAAGTTTACATCATAATTAATGAATAATTACTGTTCATTTTCAATATTTGCACCCTAAAAATATGTGCGTTCTTAATGAATTTAATAGGAGCCGGTGCTGTGAGTCAACTACGCGTAAGTAGCTTGATTCTAACTCACAACAGTGCCCGAAGGCGGGACGCCCGTCAGCCGAGGACGGCTGATATTAAGGGGGGGAGGAGCTAGCAACATACGCGTTGCATGTCATTGGCGCCGTGCGCTTGCGCAGCGGTACAAAGCATTGTACGAAATACGCTGCAACAGCGTCTGCTGCCATCCGCTGCGCAGGGGCACGGTAGACGGTGCTGGTTCTCGGTGCGTGGGAAAACACAAGACTGAGAGCATTGGCGCCATGCGCTAGCGCAGCGGTGCAAAGCATTGTACGAAATGTGCTGCAACAGGGTCTGCTGCCATCCGCTGCCATCAGCTGCGCAAGGGCACGATAGACGGTGCTGGTTGTCGGTACGCGAGAAAACATACGAAAAGAGCATTGGCGCCATGCGCTTGCGCAGCAGTACAAAGCATTGTACAAAATGCGCGGCACAGCCGCTACGCGTAGATACGGTAGACGGTGATGGTTCTCGGTGCCGGAGGAATTGGCGAGACATGTGTTGTATGTCGGTGCCGCCAAGCCCAGCCGTGAAATGCTGTCGCGCAATGCCGCCTCAAAGCGCAGTCACCATGCTATTGTCGGCGGCGAAAAGGTATAAAAAGAACCCGAGTATGAGAGCTCGCATCTTTTGATAGACTAGAGCTCGAAGGAGAAGGATGATTAAAATAATAAAATATTGAAATAAAAATTAAATATATATATTTCTATTATTAAAAGATTTTGCTCAGGTGAGTATTTAACTTATACTAAATTTTTTCTTGTCAATTTAATAAAAAGGGAAGTAAAGACAAACATTGGAATTTGAAGAAAAACAGTTCTTTTTATAATTTCAACCACTTTTTGTAATTCCTTATTTTAGAGATAAATCTTCAAGTTAACGCGTGTTTTAAAATATCCGCAAAGAAGAGTGGAAATGCGGCACCATGAATTAACATGCTGAATTAATAAACTCCTCATTTATGCACAAAAATTATTTTACATGTCGAGTACACATTATTATATTATGTACATACATAATTATGAATTTTACATATACAAATATATGCGTTTTACTAGTTGGTTTCAAACAAATCAGAAGAAATCACGGCTATGTTTAAATTAAACTTTTAGGGATTGTAAAAAATTGTTGAAAACTCAAATGTCAACAAGTTCATTTAATAAATTATAACTATTCTTAATGTAAAATCTGATCCAATTGCTTTCCATTTACATTCTGTTCACTGTAATGGCACCATAGTAATCAAAAGTTGTAGAATAATAATTCTTTGGTTTTTTGGCATAATATTATACTACTAATAACTAAATAATTAATAAAAATTCATTTATATTAACACCCCTCGCGTGCATATTTAACTATGGCCATGAACGAATGAATCAATAAAGAGACAGTAAAGAATAGATAGAATTTGGAACAGAAGGAGGCCAAGATTAAGGAATTGCCGGTCAAAAGAGAATTAAACCTTTTTACAGTATTCTCACAAATAACAACAGTATCAAAAATCTTAGAAAAATCTTCAAAATAGGTCAAAAATGCAACTAAACGAATTAAGTTAACGGAGCTTCTGTTTAAGAAGCTTAAACGAGTGGTTCTTTTCTTTTAATAAAAATTCATTTATTATTTTCTTAGTAACTTTACAAGGAATTTAATATCCACTATTAATTATTTAATTTTTTTTATTGTTCTTGAGGAGCTCTTCATTAGTCAACAATATTTTTCATACTCCTTTTTAATCTTCTTGAACTTCTTCTCGAAGTTAATGTTAAAAAAACTCTACAGCAGAAATTGCAATAATACAACAACAAAACACAAGCCCAAAACAACAGAGACAAAAACTCTAACTGTTGCTTAATGTGTAGGTCCAACTTGAGGGTATTGTTAGCGGTGTAAAGGGAATGCATGCACAAATTATGACAAAAACGATAACCGTAAAACTTTGACTGATTTGCCTTAGTTAATATGTATGTAAATATGAGCTGACTTATGCATATGTAAAGTTGATATTGGTATCCAGGGATACCAGATGTGGATTTGTATGGTACCGTGGGGATGATCATGGTGATTAATGTTCTTTGGGTATAAAAACTCCCAAACATTCTCCCCGCCAAGAACCTCTGTTCTTAATTAGGACTGTTGCTTGATGATTCCGTATCTTCTGTTGACGTGATGCCATTTGTTGGTAATCGACACAGTTTGTCAATTGGACGTTTAATATATTTCTTGTTGCAGTAGAGAGTAACAACTCGAACCAAGCCATCATTACCAGGATGTAATTCTTCAACCTTTGCGAGAGGCCACTGACCAGGAACACTTTTTTCATTGAGTAAGAGTACGATGTCGCCAACTCTAATGTTATCGATTATTTTATTCCATTTGGGGCGTGATTGTAGTCGACACAGGTACTCTCTTTTCCATCTTTCCCAGAAGTGTTGCTTAAGAAGTACAATCTGTTTCCAACGACAGAGTCGATCAACGTTTGCATCCAATAAATCTTCATCCGGAATGCAAACTGTAGGTTCACCGATTAAAAAGTGCGCAGGTGTAAGCGCGTTGTGATCTTGGGGATCAGTTGAGAGGGGACATAGAGGTCTGGAGTTTAGAATGCTTTCAATCTGTGCGAGAAGCGTACTTAGTTCTTCGTAATTGAGGAGACGATCATTGACTATTCGACGTAAATGATGTTTTGTGGATTTTACTCCTGCTTCCCAGAGTTCACCAAAATGAGGCGAAGCAGGAGGAATGAAGTGCCATTTCGTACCTTGATTGGCCAGTGTTTCAGCGAGATGCTCGGGAAGGGATAATTTATTGCGCTGATAAATGACTTGCAGCTCTTTATTCGCACCAACGAAATTTGTACCACAATCGGAGTATAGGTCCGTACAAATTCCTCGACGAGCAATAAAACGGCGATAAGCTGCTAAGAATGCATCTACATTAAGGCTGGTGACGGCTTCCAAATGTATTGCCTTGGTGCACATACATATGAAAAGGCAAATGTATCCCTTAGAAGTAGATTTCGTTCTTAAGGATGATGTTTTTATATTGATGCTTGAAGGGGCGGGCTGGCTGAAGGTGGACAGCTGGCAGGTTACCCATTAATTGTTGACAAGTCTTAGTTTTGTATTTGAAGCACACGATGCAATTGCGTTGCACCTTTTTTGCTAAGTGAGGAGCAGAGACTACCCAATAATGCCGTGAAACATAGGACTGCATTAGCAGAAGACTACCGTGGCAAGTCTTTTTATGTGCTTCTGAAAAGATAAGAAGGGAAATAGGATTTTGTTTGGTCAAAAGTATAGGATGCTTCGTGTGGAATGGTATCTCGGCCTGAGATATGCGACCACCAACTCTGACAATATCCAATTCATCTAAAAATGGTGATAACTTCAGAATTCGGCTATTATTAGGAAGAGGTTTACTTGATTTTAAGCAATGTATTTCTTCCCGAAATGTTACGGCTTGTGTTATTCGAATTAGATGATTCCTTGCTCTTGTAAGTTCCCATGTTTTTAAAAAGCTTGTATCTATTTCGATCTTCTTTATTTTGTATTTTAATTTTTCGAAATAACGAAAAAGGTATGCCATCACACGTATTAACGTAGTGAAACTGGAATATTTCGAAAGGAATTTAGGGAATGCTGTTGTTGTTTCTGTATTGGTTGAGTGACAGACAATAACATTGTTGTTGTTAATTTTTTCTTCTGTAGCAGCGTTTACA
The DNA here is from genome assembly GCA_920105625.2 of Clusia tigrina. NCBI lineage: Eukaryota > Metazoa > Arthropoda > Insecta > Diptera > Clusiidae > Clusia > Clusia tigrina. The sequence goes on from OV050030.1 coordinate 376,629,962, forward strand.
GTAGATTTATCAATATATGAATTTGCCGGGGAGGAAGGCCAATCATTTGAATCAGTTTTCAGCCATGATGGACCAGTCCACCATAATGAATGCTTGATAAGTTCTTCAGGAAATAATCCGCGAGAAGAGCAATCTGCAGGGTTATCAGCTGATGGAACATATCTCCAATCGGTGACGTCGCAAAGTTTATGAATTTGTGCAACTCTGTTTGTCACGTAGACTTCCAACCGTCTGTTGTAATATTTGAGCCACGCAAGAACGATGGTACTATCCGTCCAGTATACGATGCGCCCAATGTTGAAATCGTTGTTTGATTTAATTTTAGCGATCAATTTTGCTAAAAGCGTAGCTGCACTTAATTCCAGTCTCGGAATTGTTTCATTTTTTAAAGGGGCTACCTTTGTTTTTGCCTGTAATAAATTAATAATTATCTCACCAGATTCAGCTACAATTCGAGCGTAGACAACAGCAGCGTAGGCAGTTAGTGATGCATCACTAAAGCCGTGAAGGTCAATTGTAGATTGTTTAGATGTATATCCAAGCCATCGAGGAATTCGTATTTTCTCAAAAGACTTCAGCGTTGATCGAAAATTTATCCATTCCTTTTGAATCTGTTCTGGTAGTGTATCATCCCAATCGCGTTTTAGTTTCCATAGTAGCTGGAACATAATTTTCGCTTTTATAGTTGTGGGAGATAACCAGCCTAGGGGATCAAATAACTTAGCTGCATCTGAAAGCAAGGTGCGTTAAGTAACAGTTTGAGAAAATGTAAAATTTATTGTAAAACAAAAAGAATCGGTTGTAATGTCCCAATAAAGACCAAGAGCTTTCGCCTTGTTTGGTTCAATGAGTGTAAATAGCTCTTTTTTTCACGATCTTCCTCTGGAATGTGATTAATTAATCGTGAAGAATTAGAGTTCCATTTTCGAAGGTGAAAACCACCAGATTTCACTAAAGAGCAAAGTTGTTGCTGAATTTTAGAGCGTCATCAAAACTATCAGCGCCAGATATGACGTCATCGACATATGTGTCTGAGCGAAGTATTTGGCTCGCTTGTTGGAATTGTTTCTCTTCATCTTCGGCGAGCTGTTGTAGTACTCTGATTGCCAAATATGGAGCTGACGTAGTACCATACGTCACTGTAAGTAAACTGTAAATGTTAATTTTATTTGTAGTTTCATCTCTCCAAAGTATACATTGTGCAGGCTGATGTTCTTTACAGACATTAATTTGTCTGAACATTTTTTCTATATCAGCTGTGAAAGCTATTCGATATCTCCTCCATCGAGATATAATAGTAGACAAATCATTTTGCAGTGCAGGCCCGACTGATAGTTCCTCATTTATAGAAGTCTGAGGGGGTCTGTGATTTCCACCATCAAAAACAACACGTAATTTTGTTGTAGAGTACACCATGATGGGGAAAGAAATAAGCATTTTTCGGTATTGCATGAGGGTACTCACCAAGTTTTACCATATGGTTAAGCGTTTCATACTCCGTCATGAATTTCTTATATTCCTCAGCAAATTTAGGTTTATTTTTGAAAGTAGATTCCAGCTGTTTTAACCGTTTAAGCGCATTGTAGTCCGTGTGGGAAAAAGTTGGAGGGGGTTGACCTTGAAGTATACTCTTGAAGGGTAAATGGACAGTATAGCGTCCGGTATCATCTCTAGTATGCGTTTCATTAAACAATTTTTCACATAACATCTTTTCGGGTGTGAATTGTTTCTCATCTACAAATTCTTCCTGTTCCCAAAATAGGCGTAGCTGATTTTCTAGCGAACACAAATTAGCAGAAATTGTTGCTGGGGACAAATTTGATCTTGGAGACACAGAAACCATGTATCCAAAATGAGTTTCTTGTAAAAATAGACCATTTTCTAATTTTTTCGTCTGAGCTAGTAATAGATCACCATAGACGTCATTTCCGAGAAGGAGATCAATTTTTTCTGCTAACAAGAAATCTTTATCGGCAAGATGATTTTCTGGTAAATCTGAAATTGTGATCAAATTTAATTTGGGGGGAATATATGATGAAACTGATGGTACAACAAGTGCAGTTATCGGCAATTCAAATTGTTGATCATATGTGGAGTAGAGATTTAAATTTACGGACTTCTTCACCGTGACGGATTTGTTTCCTCCAATCCCACAGACATCGACATGCGTTTTTAATTTCGCTATGGGCAATAGCTGTGCTAATTCCTCAGATATAAATGAGACCTGAGATCCTTGGTCTACAAGGGCTTTTACACTATAAGCAGACTTATTTGTTTTTATAATTACCTTTACTGTGGCAAGTAAGGCAGGATTTATATGGCATGTATTCATATTGGAGTGAAGCGTACTTACAGATGTTGCAGTTGTAGGAGTAGAAGTAGTAGGAGGTTGAGCAAAAGTCTGGTTTGCTGTAGCATTTGGTGTCGTAGCAGTTGTCAACGAGGTGTTTCCAGAATAGTACTCGTTATGGACAACAGTGTGATGTGGCTCACTACAGTTTTGACAAACTGACTTCAACTTACATGCGACTTGTAAATGTCCGGTACGAAGACAGTTTCGACACAGCCGATGTTGATTGACGATGTTTTTCTTCTCTGTTGAAGATATCGTTGCAAATTTAAAACATTTGTATAACGGATGACGTTTGTTGCAGGTTTTCATCCAACATAGTAGAAGTAGCTGTGTAGGCTCGAACACTTTTCGTTGGCTTACGACGATTTTCAAATTTGCTGTCCCAATAACTTTTGTTTGAACTGCTTGGAATATTTGCATCTTCAACGCATTCCAAAGCTCTTTAAAGGTAGTTTCCAAAAAAACAAGCATTTCAGTCATAGGAGGTACCGTTGTACTGGCCTTGAGCGACTGCTCCCATTCTTTGCGGGTTTGAACGTCTAGCTTCTGAGACGTCAAATAAATCAAAATCGAATCCCAGGTGGTAGTATCGATTTTTAATGCTTTTAGTTGAGCTAAACAATTTCTGGTGGTATCGAGAAGTTCTTTAATAGAATAAACATTTCCCTTGGTGGGCGGTATGGAAAATAATCGCTTTAAGATTTGATCGACAAGCTTTCTTTCATTGTGAAATCTCCTCTCGAGAGCTTCCCATTCAAGTGCATAGCTAGAACCGGCAACTGGATATTCGTTCATCATAGAAAGGGGAGTACCTGTGCACGAACTTTTCAAATATAAAAATTTCTGGATATCAGTGAGTGACGCTGGTTCATGAACTAGTGACAAAAACGTATCGCGATAAGAGACCCAATCGAGATAATCTCCAGAAAATGTTGGAAGTTGTATTTTTGGCAGTCGTACTCCGGCGACAAATGTTTCGTTGCGGCTGCTTGCGGATGTACTTGCGTGGACGGTTGGAGTCTGTGGAGAATCAAATTCAAACATTAAATCAAGAATATTAGTTTTAAATGAGATATATGTATCACAACAAGTGTAATACATATTGGTACTTAGGTAGGGTCCTTCTCCGCGAGGGACTGTTCTCGAACTATGCTCATAACCAACTCGTGGCCATCTTTAAATAATTTGAAATTCTGCTCCAAGTCTTCGAGCATAGCTTGAGCATAACCTTTGGACTTACGCTCCTTTAGTTTAGCATTAAAAGATTTCTCCATACGAGCGATATAGTTGATTATATTATGTTGATCTTCAATAACTGTCTCCATTTTGTAGTGAATCTAGCGCGAAATTCGTGGCAACAAAATGAGGTTATGTTATCCGTAGCACGACGGCAGTAACTTTTTTATGTGGGATGATATGAGGGATTTGTGTCAGCACATGGACAGTTCCCGGGTTTCGGCACCACTTTTATGTATGAGAGCTTCTGTTTAAGAAGCTTAAACGAGGGGTTCTTTTCTTTTAATAAAAATTCATTTATTATTTTCTTAGTAACTTTACAAGGAATTTAATATCCACTATTAATTATTTAATTTTTTTTTTATTGTTCTTGAGGAGCTCTTCATTAGTCAACAATATTTTTCATACTCCTTTTTAATCTTCTTGAACTTCTTCTCGAAGTTAATGTTAAAAAAACTCTATAGCAGAAATTGCATTTACTTCCAATAACACAACAACAAAACACAAGCCCAAAACAACAGAGACAAAAACTCTAACTGTTGCTTAATGTGTAGCTCCAACTTGAGGGGTATTGTTAGCGGTGTAAAGGGAATGCATGCACAAATTATGACAAAAACGATAACCGTAAAACTTTGACTGATTTGCCTTAGTTAATATGTATGTAAATATGAGCTGACTTATGCATATGTAATGTTGATATTGGTATCCAGGGATACCAGATGTGGATTTGTATGGTACCGTGGGGATGATCATGGTGATTAATGCTGTTTGGGTATAAAAACTCCTAAACAGGTAGTGTTTCTTTCTTCAATAATGACGAAAATAATCTTTTATTTTGTCGAATTAATCTTTTTCCTTAAACGCAACTGAAATATTTCGACTTGTGGATCTTGAGGGTTCATTGACAATGAGAAATTATCAAAGAATTTGTATGTTTTCAGTTATTTTGAGAATTTAAGTGAATTGAGGAATAACGAAAGTTAGAGTTAAGGGGGTGCACTGTATTTTTACCACTACATACATCAGTTTTAAAACCGCCTCACACTAGCAGAACTCGCACAAATACATTCGTATCAACTGTTTAATTATTCTATATGTTCTTTGCTAGTACTGCCAAATATACCCATACGCTCACACTCCTACTTCCACGCACTTCAACTAAAATACAAATACAAAAAAACCTTTCATATTCAGTGTAGATTCTTGTCCCCACTAAATCCGAAAGAGGCTAAGAACCATTAATCCACACATTCCGCAGCCATGGCACGTACTGTATTACGGCGAATCCACCCCAAAAGCCAATGCCGACGAATAGCTGACTGCACAATTTGTTTTTTTATACCATTTCACCTACTTCCTGACTGTAACAACACACCTGCGCCTGGAAGGGGACACACAGACTGCCTAGCACTGGTGGTACATGGTCTTCGTAACTACCATCGAAGGTCATCGCACACACACTCCACTCCACTGAAGCATTCTACCCAGAGTTAACGGGGCAACTATACTTTTTCATTCTTACTTATACTCCTATAATATTTATTGATTATCTTCTTCTTTTCAGAACCATCAATAAAAATTATAAAAAACAAGTACCAACCCCCGTTTACCTCTATCATAAAATGACGGAATATGGTGATACACCGGTTGCTGCATGTACCGAACTCCTTAACGCGCATTCTATTTCACTGCGTATATAAGCCCGAATGGCGTTCAAAGCTAACTGATTCACTCTCTCAGAAGCACTGCCATCCTCACATGCTGCACTTTATAGACTTCAATCAGTTTCTGAAACTCTTTACTCGAGAACTGTTTCCCATTTTCTAATAGGAACAGTTTGGGCATACCAAATTTGTGAAACACCTCACTAACACAATTTTGGTTGTCGCACCCCCAGGAACACAAATATCGAAATATATTGTTACGAAATTACCCTCTTGACAATTTACTCTGTTACAAAATTGCCCTCCTGACAATTTCTCTAACTCTCTGTACTCGGACTCGTACCATTGGATTGTGTAGTAATCAAACAATCGCTTGTTAAATTAAAATAATTAGCTTTATTTAATTATTGCTATTTACACATTTAATATTAGGCTTAAAGTTTACTTAGTTATTATTTGCACTTTATTTCACAAACCATTAGTTACTTTATTTAATAAGTAATTTCATCACTTTATTTAATAATGAATTTCATCACTTTGCAAAATTACAAATACTGCTAATACTGCTGCTTCGATTAAAATGCCTGATGTACACACTTTTGCGGTCTCTGATCTACAGTATTCGACTTTGAACAGTCTTGTCGCTTTTATAGTTTTCGAATGGTTGGTGTAGAAACGTCCACGCTATTCTCGTATTTTCTAGAAGCTTCTATCCTCTTCGACAGAAGTCGAGAATATTCTTTTTGATATTACCGACAGATGGTTCTTGAATAAGCTTTTATTCGAATAGTTCGCATCTTGACTCACAGGGGGCATTCATTCTCCAGATGGGATCCTAAAAATATGCAATCCCGTTTCACTGATATGCAATCACGTTTCACTGCCCTCCGCTTAATCTTGTTCGTCCCGAACAAGGATAGTACTGCAACCTTTATAAGGAGATAACCTCTCTAAATGAACGACTTTCATTTTGCTCCTGGCATTTCTCGCCAACTGGATGCGGTATACTACATCGTTGAGCCGCTTTATCACCTTATAAGGTCCTTCCCAGTGTGTTTGCAGTTTTGGCGATAATCCCTTTTTCCTTTGCGGATTATGAAGCATAACTAGCTGCCCTTCCTGAAATCCTTGGAGTTTGCTCGTAGATCATATCTGGCTTTCATTTTATCACTCATCAGTTGTGTGCGCTTTCTGATGGTTCCATGAATTTCATTCAGCTGTCTTCGTTTGTCAGCTACATAACTGCTACATAAAACTTCCGTAGATGAGTAGGCACCGAATTTCAGATCTGCAGGTAATCTTATGTCACAACCGAAAATAGCCTTAGCTGGTGTTGTAGATGTTGTATCGTGAGTTGCCGATCGGTATGCCATTAAGAAGAGGGGTATGTGTTGGTCCCAATCTTTCTGGTTTCTGTCCACGACTTTCCTTAGGTGCTCCTCAAGCGTACGATTAAATCTTTCAACCATCGGATTGTGGGTGCAAAGGGGTTGTACGAGCTTTGCCTGAATATTGTTGACTCGAAATTTCTGCCTTGATCCGAGTGCAACTCGAGGGGAGCTCCGAATCTGCAGACCCAATTATTGATAAATGCATCTGCAACGGTCTTAGCTTCTTGATCGGGAATGGGGTATACTTCTGGCCATTTACTAAAATAGTCGATTACGACGAGAACATATTTGTTGCCGGAATCACTAATTGGAAACGGACCTGCTATGTCCATTGCAATACGCTCAAATGGCGCTCCCACGTTGTATAAATGCATCTTCCACTGACTGCGACGGCTCGGTCCCTTGGCAGCTGTACACTTTTCACAAGCACTAATCCAGTCAACTACCGATTGCTGGCAACCAACCCAATAAAATCGTGTTTTAATTTTCTCGACTGTTTTTGTTATTCCCAAATGCCCTCCGCTTGGCCCACTATGGTATTCCTTGAGAATTTCGCTTATTCTTGCCTTGGGTACCACAATCAAGTTCTTCGTGGTTTTTCCATCTTCGCTCTCCCACAGGCGGAATAGGCATCCATCTTGCAGCTTTAAGCTATTCCATTGAGCCCAATATGCTTTAGTTATGGGGCTTTCAGTCTAGATTTCGTTCCAATCAGGCCGTTTTCCTTCATTCTTACTTGATACGATTTTTGCCAAATCTGGGTCATTTCGTTGTTCTTCTTTTATCTTTTCCGCTGTCCATTCATCGTCTGGTAAAACAGCCATTAAGCGCACATCGACTACTCCTTCTTTCCCTTCAGCTTTAGAACAGTGCTTACATTCCATACTGCAAGGACGTCGTGATAGTGCATCAGCATTCCCGTGGTTTCCGCCTCTGCGATGTTCTATTGTGAAATCGTAGCTTTGGAGTCTCTCAATCCATCTCGCAACCTGACCTTCGGGATTTTTGAACTGTAATAGCCAGCGCAGAGCAGCGTGATCCGTTCTCAACAAGAACTTTTGTCAATACATGTACTTGTTAAAATGCTTCACGCACTGCATAACCGCCAAAAGTTCTCTCCGTGTTACACAGTAATTTCGCTCTGGCTTTGTTAAGATCTTGCTGAAGTAGGCTATTACTCTTTCATGTCCGTCAATAACTTGCGACAGGACACCTCCAATCCCGAAGCCACTTGCATCTGTATCCAAAATAAATTTTTCGCCAGGAATTGGATACGCAAGGATCGGAGCCGTACACAATAGCTCTTTCAATCTGTTGAATGCCTTCTCCTGTTCGCTTTTCCACTCAAAAGCACAATTTTTCCTCGTTAATGCATGCAGACTACCAGCCACGTCTGCAAAGCCTGGAACAAAGCGTCTGTAATAGGTGCAAAGACTCAAGAAGCTGCGTAGCTCATGCAAACTAGTTGGTCTTGGCCACTCCCTTACTGAGTCTATCTTATCTGGATCTGTGTGTACTCCTTCAGGTGTGACTTTATGTCCAAGGTCCTTGACTTCTTTCTTGAAGAACGAGCATTTCTTTGCGCTCAGCTTCAACCCTGAAGCTTCTAATCGCATCAATACTTCTTCCAAATTCTTCAAATGGTCCTCGAAGTCCTTTCCCATAACGATGATGTCATCTAGGAACACCAGACACGTTTTCCAGTGGAGACCCTTTAGCACATGTTCCATTAGGCGTTCAAATTTAGCTGGAGCATTACACAGTCCGAATGGCATCACCAAAAATTGCCATAGTCCATCACCGGCGCTGAATGCTGTCTTTTCCTTGTCTTGGTCGTCTACTGCCACTTGCCAATATCCGCTTTGTAAATCCAGCGTTGAGAACCAATTTGAACCAGAAAGTGTGTCCAACGTATCGTCGATTCGAGGTAATGGATAACTATCTTTCTTCGTTACCTCATTTAGTTTACGATAATCTGCACAGAAACGTGTGGAGCCATCCTTCTTCTTGACTAATACCACTGGAGAACTCCAGGGGCTCGCTGATGGCTCTATGACGTTGTTCTGATGCATTTCCTTCAGCAATACATTCACCTCTTCTCTCTTTGCCAGAGGTACTCTTCTTGACGCTTGACGAATGGGTTTGGCATCACCAGTGTTGATTGTGTGCTTCACCATCTTGGTTCTGCCTTCGTTTTTACCCTTTTCAGCAAATACTGACCAATGTCTTGCCAAAAGTTGGCTGGCAGTTTTCCTCTGCTCTGTGGATAAGTCTTTGCTCCATTCTTTCGTGAGATCGTCGAGTACCTTTTTATCAGCTGGCATCTTCATTTTTGTGTCTTGCGGCTGGCTTTCACAGTTAACAATTGCCGAAATTGCCAGGCAATTTCCAATTATCTGCCTTTCTCTATGGTTTTAGCGGAATTTGCAAGATTGACCACTCTCACTGGCACTATTCTGTTCTGCTGTTCTTCTACGAGGGTTTTTCCAATTATTATGTCATCCAGTGCGAATTTTTCATCAGTTTCCACAACCCACAACTTGTTCTTCTCCACATCTCCGTCCATTTTCGCCCATATGACTGCCTCTGACTTTGCTGGGATTTTTGTCCGCCGCGATACAACGGCTTGTCGGATACCTCCATACTTATCCTCACCAACGGATAACGGTATTTCGGTGTTCGCATACTTCAACATTCGGCATTTCAAATCTAGGGTGAATCCATTCCGAATCATAAAATCCACACCTAAGATTGCTTCATCGACAATATCCTCAACTATAAACTCGTGCTTCACTAATGTGGTGCCGGTAGTTATTTTCCGTGTAACTATTCCCAGTACCGGTGCATCATCTCCAGTTGCCGTACGCAATCTTATTCCCTGAAGCGGCTCGATTCCCCGAACGAGATCCCTTCTAATTATGGAATGTGATGCACCCGTATCCAATGTTACCACGATTTTCCTTCCATTTACTAAGCTGTCGACAGTAAGGCTGTTGATTTTCCGTGCCATCTGAGAAACGAAGATTCTGGGGCTACATGTTGTGGGAGTCAGATCAAGCCCCTCGAGACTGACTCCTTCTAGTTTGTCGACGGCTTTTCAACATTTTCTGATACCCTATTTTGGAATCTGACTTGCTTTGGAGGTCTTACCGGTGAGCGTGATCTAGAACGTTTCCGTCTCGATTGGCAATTACGGGCCATGTGCCCGACCTCTCCGCAGGTGAAGCATTTGCCCATGAAACTTTGGCCGCTTTCGATTTGTACCTGACGGGCTCTGTATACTGGCTGGCACACCAAGGCTGCTGTCTCTGAAGTTAAAGCGCTAGCTACTGTCTCCATATATGTAGCTTTCGGATTAGTTATTGCAGAACGCTTTATATCCGCATCGCGAATGCCATATACGAAGGTGTCCATCATACACCTCTCAGTGATCTCTCCTGGGTAGGCAAGATGAGCTAACCGCTCCACTTCCGCCGCAAACTGTTGAAGAGACTCACCACTCTTTTGTACACGTGTTCGTAGCTCTACTTGGTACATCTGCTTGCGATGTTCACTACCATACTTGCGCTGAACTGCATTCATTAAGCTTTCATAGCAGTCTCGCTCACTTTCTGAGATAGTTTGAAGCACATCAGCGGCAGCACCTTTCAACGAAACGGTTAATGCAGCCACTTTTTCGCGAGCACTCCAACCATTTGTGCTAGCGGTAGTCTCAAACTGCATTCTGAAGACACTAAATGTTGTGGTTCCATCATAGGTAGGAGGCTTCATTTTTATTGAGGATAAAGCTGGCACAGGCAATGCACCTTCCTGTAGTAGGTGAATTCTTTGCTCTAATTCGTTCTACTTTTGCTCGTTCGCAATGAATTTTTGTTCTACAGATTTTTCGAACGATTCCTCCCGTGTCTCAATTTCACAAACCTTCCTGTCTACCATCTCGGACATTTCTTTCATCTGCTGTGAGTTTTGTTCCGCTAGTAGAGCAAGTCGTATTTCACTCTGCTGTAACTGTTCTTTAACATCCTCTCTGACAGCTTGAGCATTTTGTTGTAATCGCTCCTGTATCCTCTCATCGACTGCTTGCTTCAGGGTTTCAGCATTTTGTTCTAATTGTTCCTTGACAGTTTGAGAATTTTGTTGTAACTGCTGCTGCATCTTCTCATCTCTCTGCTACATTCTCTCTTCGGCTGCTTGAGAACTTTGTTGTAACTGCTGCTGCATCTTCTCATCTCTCTGCTGCATTCTCTCTTCGGCTGCTTGAGAACTTTGATGTAACTGCTGCATATCCTGTTTAAAGTATTGCATTATCCCGATAAGTGCACTCATGTCAAAGTTACCCTTGTTAGGTTCTTGTGGTGTTTCTTCGTGGCGAGATGTCGTTGGCTCTTCACACTGGAATTCATGCTCATCGACGTCTATACCCTGCTCCTCTAAAGCGCTTCTTAATCGCACCTGCAGCTCCGCTTTAAGCCCTTGTGTTTGCAAATTTAAGCGCTCAAGCTCCTTCTTGAGCTGCTCCAATCTCAGTTTTTCGAATTTAACCATTGTTTATTACAGATACACAATCCCACTTCTGACACCAATTGTTACGAAATTGCCCTCTTGACAATTTACTCTGTTACAAAATTGCCCTCCTGACAATTCCTCTAACTCTCTGTTCTCGGACTCGTACCACTGGATTGTGTAGTAATCAAACAATCGCTGGTTAAATTAAAATAATTAGCTTTATTCAATTATTGCTATTTACACATTTAATATTAGGCTTAAAGTTTACTTAGTTATTATTTGCACTTTATTTCACAAACCATTAGTCACTTTATTTACTAATGAATTTCATCACTTTACACAATTACAAATACTGCTGCTTTGATTATAATGCTAGATGCACATACTGTTACGGTCTCCGATCTACTGTATTCGACTTTGAACAGTCTTGTCGCTTTTATAATTTTCGAATGGTTGGTGTGGAAACTTCCACGCTATTCTCGTATTTTCTAGAACCTTCTATATATACATATATATATATATATATATATATATATATATATATATATATATATATATATATATATATATATATATATATATATATATATATATATATATATATATATATATATATATATATATATATATATATATATATATATATATATATATATATATATATATATATATATATATATATATATATATATATATATATATAAATATATATATATATAAATATATATATATATATATATATATATATATATATATATATATATATATATATATATATATATATATATATATATATATATATATATATATATATATATATATATATATATATATATATATATATATATATATATATATATATATATATATACAGTTTCTGTGTGAAATGAATTATAGACGAATTGTGAATGAAGCTGCAAAATTCCTGCTGGTATTCATGTGTGGTAAGAAAATCCTCAGCTGGTTTGTAAGTATACTAAATGCATTTGTAACCAACTTCATGTAAGAAAATAAAGTAGAACTTTAAACATTTTTGGGTATTTAACAATATTTGTATTATTAACATAACTTTTTCATTATAGATATTGGTGCTATTTCGGGAAACGGTTGCTGGGAAAGGGGGAAAAGCATTAGAAACAATTTTGTTTAGATTAATGGTTGTTCAACAGGTTTGTACATTTAACTGAATTCAAATTTATTTGCTTATGATCGTTCCATAAACAGTTCCAAATGATGGCCTCCAGGTGAAATCGTGCAGTGCATCACAATATACCTTCCACCTAGGCCCTCATTAGGAAATGCAAAGCATTTCTTCTAACCTATGCAATTTAAAATGCACTGCTTTTTATCACACATGATATACCTATCAAAGGAAACGAATAAAATATGTTATTTTTAAACCAAAACTGTTAATCTATATATTAATCCAAATAAGCATGGACTAATTGTATTTTACCTATCCAATAAATCACAAAATTAAGATTTCAAACGTATTTATTCACTTATTTAACTTTTTTACTTTTTTCACTGAAATGCGCCAAAACAATTTTCAAATTATAACGAGTCCTAAATGTCAAAACAAAGTGAAGTTGGACATAGATCACAAAAAGGTAAATCCACTCAAAGCCGAGGTGAATCCACTCAAAATCGTGGTGAATCAACTCAAAATCGTGGTGTGTCGGCTCGGACGCTGGCAGAGAAAAAGACTTTCCTTTCTCAATTGCAGTGGTCGAAAACTGGGCTTCTCGGCTTGAATTTATTCGAGGCAACCGCGGCGGCCACTTGCCCGAAATCATTTTTAAAAAATAATGGCAAACCCTGATCTTTATAATAAAGCTAAATTCTTGGCCATAACATTAAATTATATGCGTTTTATTTCTACTTGAAAACCACACATAACTAAAAAAAAACACCCTATATTTTTTTATCGACCAAAGTTCTTGTTCGGAATCGATCACGCTGCTCTGCTCTGACTATCACAGTTCAAATATCCCGATGGTCAGCTGGCGAAATGGATTGAGAGATTTCATAATAGAACATCGCCACGGGAATGCTGTTGCATTCTCACGACGCCTTTGTATTGTGAAAAAATTGACTGTTTTACCAGATGAAGAATAGACAGCGGAGAAAATAACAGAAGAACAACGAAATGACCCAGACTTGAAAAAAATAGTGTCAAGTAAGATAGAAGGAAAACGACCAGCATAGATCGAAATCTCGACCGAAAGTCCTGTAACTAAAGCATATTTGGGTGAATGAAATAGCTTAAAGTTGCAAAGGATGCTTAATCCGCCTATGGGAGAGCGAAGATGGAAAAACTACTAAGAACTTGATTGCATTTCCCAAGGCGAGAATAAGCGAATTTCTCAAGAAATACCATAGTGGGCTTAGCGGAGGACATTTGGGAATAACTAAAACAATCTAGAAAATTAAAACACGGTTTTATTGGGTTGCTTGCCAGTAATCAGTAGTTGATTGAATTAGTGCTTGTGAAAAGTGTACAGCTATCAAGGGACTGAGCCGTCGCAGTGAAGGGCCATGTGAGCGTAATTAAATGTACATCGTAGATCCGTTTCTAATGAGTGATTCCGGCAACATATATGTTCTCATCGTAATCGATTATTTTAGCAAATGGCCAGAAGTATATCCCATTCCCGATCAAGAAGCTAAGACTTTTACAGATGCGTTTATCAATAATTGGGTCTGAAGATTCGGAGCTCCCCTTGAGTTGCACCCAGATCAAGGCAGAAATTTCGAGTCAGGGAAGTTCAGGGAAATGAGTGAATTAATTGGTATACGCAAAACTCGCACAACACCTTTACACCCGCAAGCGGATGGAATTAATCGTACGCTCGAGAGGAACATCTAAGGAAAGCCGAGGACAGAAATCAGAAAAATTGGAACCAACACAGACCACTGTTTCTAATGGAATATCGATCTTCAACTCACGATTCAATATCTACGACATCAGTCAGGGCTGTTTTCGGTTGTGATATAAGATTACCTCCAGATCTGAAATTCGGTGTCTACTCATCTACGGAACTTTCAAAACTTTCATGTAGCGGTTATGTAGCTAAAAAACGAAAAAGAATGAAATTCATGGAAACATCAGAAACCGCACTCAATTGGTAATTGATAAAATGAAATCCAGACACACGAGCAAACTCCAAATGATTTCAGGAAGGGCAGCCTCAGGGTATGCTTCATAGTCCGCAAAGGAAAAGGGATTATCGCCAAAACTGCAAACACACTGGGAAGGTCTAGAAAGAACATTAAGCAATAGAAAACGCATAAAGAAGTCTGAAGTTGGGTTAGATCGACTTCGAAACGCCCTTTACCTTTCCATGTAAACTAAATAGTTCCGATTACAAGGATGGAGATACAAGGGAGTGAAATTCCTTGTTCTTCTTGCAGGAGCATTAAAGTGGATAATGTCAAGCAAAAATACTTTTTATTTCACCACTCATGAGGTTAAACACAAAACATGCGTTAAGCACAGTTCTACCGGTTTTAAGAGAGCGGAGACGAATAAGCTTAAGATGACTCACATAACAGGAAAGTTGAAAATTGGGGTTCCATGCAAAGGAACGTTGGCAAAACAATAAAAACCGTTTTTTAGCTGATTCAATAGTATCAGAGTAAAAGGGATATTTAGGACACCAAACAATACTTGCGTATTCTAATGATGGGCGTATCAAGGAAGTGTACAAAAATTTGGTAATAAAGGGGTCTTTGAACTCTTTTGCTCACCGTTTTATGAAGCCTAGAGTCAGAGAAGCTTTGTTAACTATAGTTGCAACATCTTTACCAAAAAATTTTTTTTGGTCACAGGTCACACCAAAGTAGCACCTATGATCACGGATAACAATGGTTGATTAACAATGAAGTAAGCATGAGCAGAGTGGGGGTTTCGGTTTGGTTCTTAAATTTCTTGGTTATGGCTTCGTAGGGTCAATATACGTGCTAATATAAAATTTCCCCCAGAAATATTGTATAGGTCATAAGTTATAAAAATTTGTCAATAGTGGGCGAGGCTCTAAAAATAACCCGCCCATTTTTTGTGTGGTGTTTAGTGTTGGTACCCGCAATCTTCCTGTGAAATTTCGTTGATATATCTTTAATAGGAACTTAGTAATGATTTTTGGTTAATTGTGTGCATGGAATAGCAGTATGATCCCCATATTTTGCACACACACAATAATAGACCCCATGTTCATTTTATTCTGATAGCATCAATACAAGCATAGGTAGGCTAATTTTTATTTTAGACCCGATAGTTCCTTATATCAAAAGTGGTCGTGTTCTTTCACTCATCATTCTTATTTTCTTTCACATGCAACATGTTGCTTCTCGTAAAAGTTCGTCCTCAAATCTCTTATAGATCTTCAGATATGAATATTTGTTAATAGTGGACGTGGCAGTTAATATATACCGCCAACTTTTTGCTTAGTGTTTAGTAAGACCCACTCTACATAAATACCAAATTGCATCACTATTCCGTCAATTGGACAGAAGTTATAATCTTTTTAAGGAGGAAAAAGTTCCTTATATGGGAGGTAGGCGTGATCTTTGTCCAAATCGGTTCATAAATTTGGTTCTATATCTTTGTCAAGACTATACTTTTGCAAAGTTTCATTAAGATACCTCTAACGGTTTACTGGCCACGGTCGGACGGACAGACGGATGAACGGACACACTGACATACGGACAGACAAAACAAATTTTTTTTAGAAAGTGATTCTGGTATCTGTATTCTTATGTCCATACCAACCACTCCTGCCTCATTCTTGAAATTGCAACTCTCTTAAAAGCAGAAAATTAATATACGCTTGATACATTTTTTAAAGGTAAAGGGTATAAAAAATAGCACTGTGCTAGTCGCAAATTGTAACAAGCTGGGCACCCAACTGGTAAAGCTAATTCGCGTACGCTGAATTCAATTGTGATAGCGGTTTTTCAAAGTTAGCGCTCATATTCGCGATATTAGCGATTTAAAACTCAATTATGTCCGCCAGTGTATTCTATGTCATTATATTTGTGTGATCATCATAATTTTGTTTGCTAATGATCATAGGCCCTTAAATGTGTCGCATTTGTTTTCGACTTACCGCAGTCCCAGTTGTTGTTATTGGAAATAAACTGTTACACTTGTATACAGGCAGAATGTAGGCAAAGGCTTTGAGCAAATTGAGTTGAGTTGTTAAAATCAGTTTGCTGGAGATAAAGACTGCGGTAAGTAGTCATTTGGTATTTGTTGGTTCTCTTTATTTTAACTTGTATTTTTTTAAAAATAAACACTACATTAAATCAATAAACACTACATAAACATAGTTAAGTGTTATTAAAATGGAACAACATGTTGCTTTTGATAACATTTGCTACGTTTGCGGAAAATGTACTATTACAGACTCTCGTCGGAAAATCGGCGATGATTTTGCGGAATTATATAGCCAATACTTTAATCAAGTAGTTTTTCATAATGTGGTGTGGGCCCCGTCTGTCGTTTGCACTGGATGCTTGTCTATATTAAATAGATGGAAAAAAGGTAAGATTGGTTCTATACCCTTTTGTGTTCCAATGATTTGGTCGGATCCACAAGTTCATACTTCAGATGAGTGCTATGCGTGCTTAAATTTAGTTTCTGGAACAAATAGAAAAAAATTACGTAAATTTCCATGTACAGAAACAAAATATACCCAATTACCGTTGCCGCACTCGGAAAATATTCCAATTCCCAGAAGACCAAGCATAAAAGAGGAATGTATGTCACTAATAATACAAACTCAAGGAGAGTCATAAGTATCACAATACCAACCATCCCACGTCACTAACAACTGCAATAATTTAGAAATTACACAAAACCGTTTGGACGTTATGGTGCGTCGCCCTTAACTATCTCAGCGGCAGTCAATTCTTTTAGCTAAGGAACTGAAACAAGCTAATATTCTAGCGCCTGATGTTCAGGTATATGGATCAATCGGTCGTCATCGTCAATTTACAAATTTTTTTAAATCAATTGATAACAACTCGTTGGCATTTTGCATTGACATTCGCGGTTTAATTTTAACAATGCATCATGAATATAAACCCGAAGATTGGCGATTGTTCATCGACTCATTAAAAAGCAGTTTAAAGGCAGTTCTTCTTCACATGACGAATACCAAAAATTCAGTTCCGATTGCACTAAGTACCAACACAAAAGAGACTTATTTATCTTTGAAAAAAATCCTCGATGTAGTGAAATACAACGATTATAATTGGAAAATTTGTGCTGACTTAAAAGTGATAGCTCTTTTAAGAGGTATGCAAACGGGTTACACTAAAAATATGTGCTTCATGTGTTTATGGGATAACCGATATAGAGGTGATCAGTACGAAAAGCAGGACTGGCCTCAACGTGAAACAGCTAAATTACGAGTTAATAACATTGTTGAAAATCCACTTGTATCAATTGATAAAGTATTGTTACCCACGCTACATATCAAACTAGGGATTGTAAAAAACTTTATTAAGGTGCTTAATCCGACTGAAAAGGTCTTTAACGAGCTAAGTCGCATTTTTCCAAGATTAAGTAATATGAAAATTAAAGAAGGTTTGTGTTAGATTATTCTATACTAATATGTTTGAAATTTTAATTTATTTTGCGTTTTTTAAAGAAATACTTAATGGACCGGACATCCGTCGCTTGATGAAGGACAAGTTATTTGAAGATGCACTTAGTATTGAAGAGCTTGAGGCATGGAACTCTGTAAAAGGGGTTATTGACAATGTTTTATGTGTTAACCGAGCTGATGATTGGCGTATTTATATAGAAAAAATGATTTCCGCTTTTCACCGTATTAATGTAAAAATGTCTCTTAAAGTCCATTTTTTGCATTCTCATGTCAACAAGTTTGCTGAACAATCACCAGCTGAGTCTGATGAGCATGCGGAGAGATTCCATCAAGTGACGGCTACACTTGAACACTGGTACAGTGGTAAAAAGTTGGATTCTCTGTTGGGTGATATTTGCTGGAACTTACAAGAAGAAATGCTTGAAAAAGATGAATAAATAATGAATAAAATTTAAAAAAAATAAAAAAATATAGTTTTTTGGTACTTTATTATTGAAATTTTAAATCGCTAATATCGCGAATATGAGCGCTAACTTTGAAAAACCGCTATCACAATTGAATTCAGCGTACGCGAATTAGCTTTACCAGTAGGGTGCCCAGCTTGTTACGAAAATAAAGAGTTAAATTTCGAGATCAGTGTAATAATCCATACAATATAGAGTAGAATTGGAACGAAAGGAGTTAATAGTATAGTAGATACAATAGAACAGTATGCTTATGATTACATGTTAAATTAAAACAAATATTGTTACTAATTTTTACAAAACATATTTCTTAATAAAAGAAAAATTAACTTTTAAAATAATAAATTTTCATAGTCGTTAAAATAATAAAAGTTCGTATTCGACACCTAGGAAAATTCTATAAAAACTTCTAATATGAGTGACGTAGATACATTGTAGGAATACCCAAAGAATTGTCTTGGAGTGATTTTTCGAATCGTCTTGATTCATACAATGTGTCTGAATGCGTATGAAAGTTAACACATTTCAATTCATGAGGAATGTAAAAAAAATGCTTAGTATTAAGATTAAGTAAGTATAAGTAAATATATCGAATTTAACAAATTCGAGCATTATAATATTATACATTCTAAGCCAGTTCAAATTTATATATAATATTAGCCTTCCAGTTCAGCTTCCTATCTAGGATCACGCCCAGATATGTAGCCTCCTCGACAAGGTTAATATCTACACCCATTAGTATTGAAGCGATAAATTGAGGAATTTTATACTTCCTAGTGAAGAGCACCAGCTTAGTCTTGGTCGGATTAACCCCCAACCCACAGTCAGTAGTCCATTTAGAAAGTATGTTCAACATGTATTGCATCAAGTCCCTCAAAGTAGATATGTATTTTCCCGAGATACTAAAAGCGACGCCGCCCACAGCTGTGAACTGATTATCCTGCTACTAAGCATGTTTTCAATCCCCCTGCTAATGGCCAAGTCTCGCATCGCACCAATTATTGCATCTAATTTGATGTTTTTAAAAGCTCCCTCAATGTCCAGGAAAGCCACTAGGGACAACTCTTTGTTTTGCAGCGAGCACTCAATACTAGATACAAAGGAGTGTAAAGCGGTCTCAACCGATTTACCCTTGAAAAAGGCAAGCTGAGAGACTGACAGCTTCTGTCTGTCTATAGTTAGCTTCAGATTAATATCTAACAATCTTTCCAGGACTTTCAGACAGAAGGAGGACAGACTAATGGGCCTTAAGTCCCCTGGAGCTGTGTGTGAGCTTTTGCCGAACTTGGGTATAAAAATGACTCTCACATGCTTCCATGAGTCTGGAATATACGCTAATTCAAGACAAATATTGCAGATCTTTAGCAGCCACTCTATTATAAGATTCTCTGACTGCTGAATTCCATTTGGAGCTACACCATCTGGGCCAGATGCTTTAAATGGTTTGAAGCTATGGATAACCCATTGCAGTTTTGGCTTCGAAACTATGCCTGAGTTGACTTCAAGTACATTCGTGCTGGGTTTCGTTCTCCGCGGAATGGTACTCGAGCATCCAGGGAAGTGAGTCTTTAGAAGAAGCTCTAGAGTCTCATTACTATTTGAAGTCCAAGATCCATCCTCCCTCCTCAGGTAACTAAGTACCATTGGAGCAGTTGATAGGATATTCCAGAGATATCTTCTAAGTCACCGGAAAACTTTCTCCACGATTCTCTTTTGCCTTCCTAAGCTTACTTTTGAAGGCTCTGAGTGCTGCCTTATATAAGGCCCAGTCTGCACTATCCCTAGATTTCTTTGCGCTGTTGAAAATTCTCCTACAGTTTTGTCTGAGTCCCCTGATTTCCTCCCCCACCACGAGGGTTTTTGTTTCCCCCTGGGTCTACTGAGGAGGCAAGAGACCAATAGAGCCTTATTAAGAGCAACCGTTAGAACCTCGACAGACCTATAAATTTCGGCACACGTGCTTGTGGAGTTCTGAAGTAGTAGTCTAGCTAAAGTCACCTTGTAGAGGTCCCAGTTTGCTTTCCTGACATTTCTAAAAGCCTTAGGGCTATGTAGACTATATAGAAGATCTAACTGAATTAACCTATGATCCGAAAAGGAGTGTTGCTCTAGAACTCTCCAATTTGAGATCCGATCAAAAATTGATTCGGAGGCAATGGTTATATCAAGGACTTCTTGCCTATTAGCAGTAATGAAAGTGGGTTCTGACCCCTTATTACATATAAGAAGGTTAGTCGTTACAATATATTCATATAATGACTCACCGCGTTCATTGACATCCGTGCTTCCCCAGATGTCGTGGTGCGCATTGGCATCGCATCCAATAATTACAGCCAGCCGTTGAACCTTTGCATCCACAGGCTCTTCTTCTGCAGGCTGGCTTCTGGAAGGATTTCATGGTCATGCACCATATAGGCCGAGACCAGCAAGTACCGTCCCTTGCGAGTTTCCAGGCAGACGGCCGTTAAATCCTTGTTGCTGTAATTGGGGAGAATAAATAAGCTAACATTATTCCTAATGAGGATACAAGATCTAGGTCTTCCTTCACTTACGGTATACAGCAAGCTGTAATTCTCAGTCCTGAGACCACAGACCAAGTCCTCGTATGTACAGGGTTCTTGGATCAGGACAACGTCTACCCTTTTGCAAGATGGAGCTGAAGGCTGGCTGACGCAGCCTTCGAGTGATATTGGTAGCATCTCTGCTACTCGTAGTGCTGGTCACCTCCACCACCGTGACATCAGCCTCAGACTCCGAGTCTGACTCCAGAAGGACTTTCTCCTCACTGAGTATAGTTGTCCCTAGGAGACTCTCCAAATCCCCACAATTGACATAGAGTCACTGCGTTTCGGGTGAATGGCGGAGTCCTCAGCAACAGTAGGATAAGCAGTTACCCATAAAGGATTCCCTAACACTTGATCCAAGTCAGACGGCTGCCCGTTCTTTTTATAGACCTTGAGGCTTGTGGATGAGAAGCCATAGCCCACGACAATTGGATTCAGCTAGAGTTGCCTGAGATTCGGCGATCACCACAAGGGTTATTGACCTCTTGGTTCCTCTACCTTAGTCACATTCCAATTTTTAGTCGGGAGCTGCTAGTTGCGCAACCTAAAGATCTCCAAGATAGCCTCAGGGTCAGACGGTTCGGCTGGGATCCACGTGCGCGCTCTGGGTCTATTTGGGATCAGCTCCCTAGGTAGGACTTCGAGCCTTGCGCCTGGCCATGCTTCACCTATCCTGGAGATCGCAATCCTATATAGGTCGACTGACCTTTGATCCGAGCAGGCAATCAGCTTCACGTGGCACTGATGCCATCCGCTGTCGCGAAAAGAGTGAAAACCACCTGGGAATTGCTTCATAAGCTGGAGGTAGAGCATTGAAAGGCTGACTTCTACCTTTTTCTAGCACTCAGGAGAGATACTCCCATCCGGGTCATAGCGATCTATAACCGCCATGACCTGGTGTCCTTTCTGCACTCCGCTGAAGGACTTCGTGGTGACAGTACCGCGCTTTTTAAACTTCTTTGGGTCCGGGTGGGTGGTCTCTTCTAGGGACCGTTGACGTTTTGAAGCCTGCTGTGTTGGGGCTTGAGACTCCTTCACGACTTTCGTCGCCCACTCGTGGGGGGCTTCTGCTTCACCGTCCCCTCCTTCTCTGGAATCCACGACAAGTATTCCACCGTCCGGAGAGCAGCCATTTTTCTTTGTAGAACCTTTTGGTTCTCAGGTTAGCAAAACTAACGCAGCACGTGACATTGCTTGTGCCAGGCCCGTCGTCCTTAGCTGCAATAGCCGCCGCAGAGTGGGGATTTTGGATAACCATCCGAATTAGCGTTTAAAGACCGCGCGTCAGTTTTTTGTGTGTTTAAATTGTTCATACTGGTTCGTACGGCCACCCGCTCGATTGATCAAGCTAAGAATGTCAAAAATTTGGAAGGGGATGGGGTTAATCAACTGTGGCAGTGCCCCATACCCCTACCTGAGACGGCCTGGTATTAGGAAGGGGAGCTCCGTTAAAATACAGCCTAATTAACCTCCTGGCTGCAAAACATCATCCAATGGGCGCGATCCCAAGAACACCCTGGATTAGGAGGGAGACAGTTCTTAGTTGGATTACTCCGCAGTAGTCAGTCCGGCCAGGGTAATCCCTTATGAGCCGAAACTCCGCCATCCCAACCCATCTTAAAAATAAGAAAATTATATTGTGTTTAAATGTAATTACACACTTACAGCAGAGTTAAAAATAAACGACAACTCGGTGCAATCGTTTTCTAGCAGAGCATTTCTCTAACCGAGGTTCCACCAAAGTACGCAAAAATTCAATCCTGGTTTCATTCTTGTTATTTTAAAGAACTGTTCCGGGTCTCTGGTTTTCATTTGCTCATTAATTTAGGGCAGACAATCCATTAACATCCCTAGTCAAATTGAGCTCTCGAACCCATCACCGTCTCTCTCCACTCATTATACTATACTTATATGCTTAAAAAGCAGCATATCGTATAAAAGCAAACCATGCTAAATCAAAAAATTTCTCAGCAGCATTATCTATTATAAAATGAATGTTAAAGACAAAGTCACACTAATTTATTATTTTTTTTCATTTTGACGAAATGTCAAAATAACGGCAACTAAACGCGCTATTTCGTTCGATATCGTAAACGCTCGATATCGTAAACGCGAAGAAAACGACCGACCTATCGCGCCTTAATCAACGGCAAGTCAACATGCTTCCAGTAGCTGAGTATATTACTAGTGATGGCGCAGTTAAGGCGGTAACCCTTTACAAAAAGAGGACACTTTCCTGAAGACGCAACTGAATGACATCAACCAGCAGTTATCCCTAGATATTTTAAGAGACTTGGATGAGGTGGACATTTCTATGTATCTGGAGTCCGTTGAGCGCCTTCGGACAAGTTTTGATGATGCTCAATCCTGACTTGAAGCTGAGGATCGCAGCGAATTGGCCAGTGAAGTCATTTGGTCGTTCGCAAGTGAACTTAATCAACGCAAGGCCGACGTTGAACATTCAAACACAGCTCGTCCATTCATACTCAATGTTGCATCTCCATCGTTTATCTTTTCTCAACGCAACCGGCTTCCTGAATTGGAAATTCCGCACTTCAATGGTGCGTATACTGAATGGCCAGTGCTCATCACAATGTTTAATTCGGTTATTAACAACTGTGCGGAGTTAGGCAAAGTACAAAAGTTTCAACATTTGCGGGTAAATTTAAGAGGCGCTGCTTTGGATACAATTCGTTCATTGGAGCCAAGTGACGCCAACTACGATAAGGCATGGGACCTTTTGAAGAAACGTTTTGGAAGCCTGTTACTCAACTTTGAAGCGCATATAAAAGAAATTTTCGCGCTCAAAAACGTTGAGAGTGGCGGCGCTTTTGGTCTGCGCTCTTTCAGCGATAAGCTCTCTAAGCTATGTCAACGGGGGAGCAGATTACTGATGGGTTTCTGATCCCTCAAAAGCTCGATAGAAAAACGAAAATCAAATGGGCAGAAAATCTACCAACAAATTCACTTCCAACTTGGACATACTCGTATATGGCAACGTTCCTGGAGAAGAGGTGTCGCATGCTACAAAACGTGAAGGCCACAGTACCAGCAGCAAGCAACACTTCCGTGGTAGGGAAATGAGCACATCACGGTAACAGCAGTTCTCGAAAGGTACTTGTAACATATTCAAGCGTATGTTCATTTTATGGTTCCACTGGTCACTGGATTTATGGTTGTGCTCAATTCGGAACCTTAGCAACTGATTCGCGTTATAAGGAAGTCAAGCGTCTACAGTTATGCCTCAACTGTCTTCGTCAAGGCCACACATTAAGCATATGCAAGTCAGGGCATTGTTTACATGTACATCCAAATATCATTCACTGCCATACATGTATTAGCGTGAGCAATCTACATCATTTCGTTTTGCCAGCAACAGTGAGGTTGAAACACCCCCAACGCCCTCGTCTAGAGTGCAGCAAGTAGCTACTGCTGCATTATCAGAAAATTTCGTTTTACTGGCAACAGCAATCATACGTATTAAAAATCGAATAGGGTGTTACGTTCCTTGTCGCGCGCTGATCGTCAAGAGAAGGAGAAATGGTCTTGTTAAAGGACGAAAACCTTCCACCATTAAAATGGCAACTTGGTCGTGTAGTGGATATTATTTTTGGCAGTGACAAGGCGGCTAGTAATAAAGTAATAAAACGCCTATCGAAAATTTTGAAGGCCACAGTCCTTCAACGCGGGAGGATGTTTAGGGTTAAGCATTGATGGCCATCTAAAGGTTAAGGGTGTCTGCGCGATCGACTCTTTCCTCATTTATCTTCCCACCTTATTTGCCGTAGTCAGCTCCAGCCCGCCTATTGCTTTGTTACGTACATTAGTATCGTGCATTATTATCTAGGTATACATACTCGTATGTAGCTACATGTATAAATATACACATTTTTTGTGGCATTAAGTGAACCGATAACTGTAAGAAATATCAGTTTGTAAATTAATAGAAATACCAACTACATACTAAGCACTTATTTAAATGCTTAACATACATTTGTGCATACATACATATGCATAAAGCGTAGGCATATAAATTCCGTTCACTTCTTTTGAAAAAGGAGTCATTGTAGTAATTTCGTTTATTTTCGCACCAGTTGGTAAAAAGGCTTGTCCGCTCAAATTAAAGAGTTTAACGAAGTTTAACGAGTATCCTATGTATTTTAGTGCAACTACATTATAGGCACTCACTAATTTATTAATTTCGCTCACGAGCCTTCGGACGTCTTTGACGATCGGTGCCTCTATCGTACCTTCTCCAAACTTTCATTTTGTCATCTATGGTAGATTTTGTGTAGGGAACTCCGTGGTCACCAACTTTTCTCAACTCATATCTGTCATTCCGCTTCGTTTCGGTGACCTGGTATGGACCGAGGTAATTGGGTATAATTTTTGGCACGTACCAAATTGTGTATTTAAATTAGCAATTAGCTTGTCTATTCTGTATATATCGTTTATCATATTGCTACTTTTTTTCTGCTTGCACCTTTACAATCTGCTGCTTTTCATTTTCGCGAATTTGGTGTCTTTCTTCTTTGAACTCATTCAAAATGGCTTTCTCGAGCCTCCGATTTAGTTCTAAATCTTTTGGAGTGAACATCTTAACACCGAATAATAATTCAAAGGGTGTTCTTTTTGTGCTCCTAGAGACTGTTGAATTCATGATTTTCTGTAGACGACTTACCGGCTTGTACCAATGCAAAGGATATTCAAGGGACATCTTCGTCAACACCTCGATGGGTACTTTATTTATATGTTCAACCTGTCTCCTTCCTCTTGCAATTCCAGTGACCACAGTGTGATAACTCAAATGATTCGCAACACAATAGTCTTTTAAAGCGTTGGACGCAAAAGTGGTACCTTTTTCGGAAATGATAAGACGAGGGTTACCAAACGTTTCACTAAGCATTTCTAGTTTGCACAGAACCTCCTCTGTAGTTGTAGATTTCACTGGGGAGATCCACATGACTTCGTCAAGGCAGATTTTGGAGTCGGCGGTAACGGCACTATATGATCCAAATGGAGAATCCATTTTATCCATAGTATTTAGGATTTAGTTTTCTTATTAGCGACTATGCCGCAATACGATTTGCCACTACTCTTTCGACTTCCTTCTTTGTGTTGGGTAGGTAGAATTCTTGGTTGACAACTACTGCTACTTTATACACACTCATTTGCCCTTTCTCATAGATATTAGTAATAACTTCCCTATTTAGGGATTTTGGTATAACCAGCAAGGCAACATCTTCTTTGTACTTAAACAAAAGGCCCTTTCTCAGTTTGCAGTTCTCGTACTGTTGGCTTTTCACCAACTTGCTTATGATTTTACATCCGCAGATTCCACTATTTTTACTGCTCGTATGACTCCTTCTTCTACCCTTAACATAGCGGAGTATCTGCTAAGTACGTCAACATGACTCATTACGGTGCCACCTCGATGGCGCACACCTCCCATTGAAGGTGCATTGTCGAGTTTGGCACTTTGCTGTGAAGGGGTTCCTGCCATCGTTAACTGAAAAGCCTTACAATCTGTAAATATACAAAACTCTAGACCCAACAAGTAAATTCTAAGTCATTTTAAAGTTTTGATTATGGATATTTTTTATTTATTTTTATTTTATTTTATTAAAATTAATTACAATTAAAATTATAAAAAATTATATAGGCTCTAGCTGCCAGGGCTATCGGCTTATGATGTTGAAATTTTATATAATAAGAAAAAGAAAGTTCAATTGTATTTATATTATATTTTCAATTCTTAGTTGTTGTAGAGAACCGTATATTGTATAAATATTTTCATGAGAGGGGGATGAAAGAATTTCTAAAGGATTTTTATTTTGGAGAACTAAGGTTCGGATGGTGGACAGGTAGAAAGGCGATGTGAGATGGTGAGAACTGAAATGTTGCAGAAGCAACATCGGGGTTGTGGTTCCTTTTTAAAAAGATGCATGGGGGTTATTAGCGTGTGACCCAATCAAAGACGCGTGTAGCATTTGTTCATGGTGATAGATGTTGTGTGAGGAAGGATCAGAGGAGCTCTTGCAGGGTTGATCCTTTTATAAGGGTGGTCATATCGTACCGTCGTTTTATTTTTTGTATATACTCGTATATCTCCTGGCTGAAGTAATAATACTTTTTTTGGAGAATGGCTTAAAGTATTCTAATGGACAGTTCAGTGCATTTTTAGCTGCTAAGTCAGCTAGGTCGTTTCCAGATATATCAGAATGTCCTGGTATCCACATGATTTTGACTTTTTTTTCAGAACAGTGAGCAATTGTTGTATTTTTTCTATATACTCTAAACTGTTAGAATATTGTTTTGTTGCCTCATAGACTGATCGACTGTCAGTGCAGCCGACGTACTTTCCCTTTCTGTTTTCAATCCATTGTAGGCTGGATAATACGGCTTGCGCTTCTGCTTCAAGAACGCTTGATCTATGCGGTAATATTCCTCTGGAAATATATGTTCCATTCTCGGCTAAGACTGCGAAAGCAACTGCATCCTGGTTTTTTGAACCATCAGTGAATATCGGAGACCAATTCTTCTCTTTGAGTGGTGTAATAGTGTCTAGGAAGAGCTGGTTGTAGACTGTAGAGTTTGTACCTCCCATACCTTGTTAGTTTATCGATAAATGACTCTGCGCTAAAAGTCCATGGAGGGTGTTTGACCGATCGTCTTGGTGGAGTTGTATTGAAATCCAGATTGATTTTAAGCTTATAATCTGCCCACAGCGCTGATTCCATCGACAGAGAGTATTTGCGAGCTTATAAGAGTTGTGTTTTTTATACAAAATATGCGAGGAGTTACAAAATAAACGAGGTGTTAGACCACAACGAACTCTCTATCCAATTTCGACGAAGCCATCTTCCGCTAAGAGATTTTCAGTATGCGTAGTTCTTAAGGCTCGTAATCTGGACCTCACAGTTGCATAATATGGTCTCTTTAAAATATTAAGATTGGTTTTGGCACATTTTCCATAGATCTGCAGCCCGTAGTCTATTTTGGAGAGAATTGTAAGTTTCGTTGCAGAAATTAGAGTGTTAGTGTGGATATGACTTTTAGGGGATGAGAGGTATTTCAAAATGTTAAGTCTGGCAGCTAGACAATTTTTTAAATATATACAATGGTGCGTAAAGCTATTTTTATTGTCAAATATTAGGCCAAGAATTTTTAAATAGATAACATTTTCAATAGTAATATTGTTAAAATTAATTATTGTATTGTTGCATTTATTTTTTCTACAAATGTGTAAATGTTTAGATTTAATAAAATAAATTTTAGTCCCTGATTGTAAGGACCAGCTGTCAATAATTTTAAGTTTTTCAACTAGATTTCTGTTTATTTGGTTGATATCTTGATTTTTGCTGATGACATATAGATCATCTGCATATAAGCAATGCTGAACATGCCTATTTGCAAGAATCAATTTATCTAAATCATCAAAAGCTTTTGATAATACGTTGTTCGCCTTGCAAAAAATTTTTCTATTGTTTGAAAAGGATTTAAGATAATAGAACATTTTTGGGCCAATATTCCAATTCTTGAAGTTTTTTTAATACTATATGGGGACCAATCTTATCGAAAGCTTTTTGGAAATCTACTGAAAGCAGAGATAGTTGGTTTTTTGCAGAAAGACATTTACTGACTAGATGATCTATGTACAATAAAGCGTCTGTGGTACATAGGCCTGGCCTGAATCCAGTTTGGTATGGTGAGAGGAGGTAAGAAGTATTTAAGAACCACGAAAGTCTTTTGGCTATAATTTTTTCAAGAAGTTTTCCTATGCATGGTAGTAGCGAAATTTGACGATAGCTTTCCATATCGACAAAATCCTTGTTTGGCTTTTTTATGGGTATTATTAAGGCCGTTTTGTAAATTTGGGGGATGATCGCAGTAGTATATATCTGATTATACAGAGATATGATTCTGGAGTGCAAACCGCGAGGTAAATTCTGTACAATTTCATAAGTAATTGGTAGAAGATACTTATAGCGCACCACTTTGGAATTTAGCTTCCGGTAGTCCATAGAAAATCTGCACTGAAAAAACAAAACGCTGTTAATCTAACTACGAAAGACTGTCAAAAAACTGTAGCGAAAAAATAGTTGAAACATTAAAAAAACCCTTGCCTCAACTGCTTTACATTTAAAAAAATAATAGTAGCGCTGTTAAGAGACTGTAGTCGAGACTGTTGATTTTATAATCAATGTAAATTGTTGTTGTTCAACGCTTCCAAGAGCGATGTAGGTAAAACCAACAGCCTTTTAACAACTTTGCTGTTATTTTATTGCGCATAACAAATTTTAATGCTTTTCGCTAATCTCTCATTTTTTTTTCTTTGTTTTCTGCAAAATTGTTGTTATTACCTACTCATACAGTTGAAAAATCAAGGGCTTTTGCATTTGGCACAACTGTTTCGCTGTTGTCATTACCTACATATTTCTCTTCACCAAATGACAGTCTCGGCACTGTTATCTCAACAGCTTCGGTTCTTGAGCAATAATCAAGAGCGGAATCATTTGCGCCAAATGACAAATCATTTGGCATTACCTACATAATTTTTTCAGTGTGGAATTAGCATTTTTTTCGCGCCAGCACTTCCGGACTCGCAGCACCCGCACAGCTCGCAATATTATACCCTGCTCTAGCCTTAATCTACAAGTTCACGACCTGTTTTTAGTGCCCCAATTTCCACACCGTTTATTTGTATTGTACTTGACATTATATTTTTCATTGCTACCGAACTCTTACCGAAATTGTCGCCACCACAGACGCCCTTATCGTTACCACGATACCAGCATAGTTTTGTTTGCTATTTCGTCCGGGATGACGGCTATTATGTAACTAATTATGTAACGAGTTTCCATTTTTCCCGCGTGGCTATTTTTTCATCTTGAAAAAATTCTAACAAAGTTCCAATATTTTATGGACTCTATCTTCCTCGCGCGAACCAAATTTATTTTGAAGCACTGTTTTCAGACATTTGGCTCCAATTCAACAACCAACTTCGCATCTCCAACTAGCAACTGTCGCCTGAATAAGAATTATTGAACATCGTTTCAAAGGCAGACTAGCGAAACATTCAATTTTGTCAACCACTCATGCACACTTTTTCCTGTTTCGCCATCAAACTTCTCTAATAATTCTTGCACATATTTTAGGTGGATGTTGCGTCTCTCGCGGATGGCTCTCACATTTTACAATTGCTCTCCTTTCTCTATAGTTCCAGCGGCATTTAAAATATTAATCACTCATACTGGCAGTTTTCCGCTCTGTTGTTCTTCTACGAGCGTTTTTCCAATTATGAAGTCGTATTTAATGTGTTCTCAGTCTCCACTATCCACAACTTGTTCTTCTCCATATCTCCGTCCATTTTGATCCATATAACTGCTTCTAACTTTGGTGGGATTTTTGTCCGCCGCGATATAATGGCTTATTTAACACTTTTATAATTTTCCTCACCAATGGATTTTCGGTGTTCGCATATTTCAGCACTTGGCTTTTGAAATCTAGCGTGAGTCCATTTCGTATCAAAAAATCGACATCTAAGATAAATTCGTTCTCAATATCCGCTACTACAAACGTGTGCGTCACTGTGGTGGTGCTGATAGTGATTTTTCTTATAATATTTCTAAGTACCAGTGCATCACCTCTATTTTCCGTACGCAATCTTATTGCCAGAAGAGCTCGAATCCCGAATCAGATCCCTTCTGATTTTTGAATGTGATGCTCGTGTATCCAATGCTATTACGATCTTCCTCCCGTTTATTTCACTGTCGACAATTAAGCTGTTGATTTTCCGTGCCATCAGAGAACCGAAGATTTTTGGGCTA
Source organism: Clusia tigrina (assembly GCA_920105625.2). Taxonomy (NCBI): domain Eukaryota; kingdom Metazoa; phylum Arthropoda; class Insecta; order Diptera; family Clusiidae; genus Clusia; species Clusia tigrina. The sequence continues at coordinate 376,660,584 of OV050030.1, forward strand.
CATGTTGTGGGAGAGTTAGTTCAGTTGCCGGCTTGGCAACTTTTCTGATTCGGCACTGTATACTGGCTGGCCTACCAAAGCTTCTGTCTCTGATGTCAAAGCGCTAGCTATTATCTCCATTTACAGAGCTTTAGGATTTGTTATCGCTGTACGTTTAATCTCTCTATACCATATACTAAGGTGTCCAACATGCACATCTCAGTAATCTCTCCTGGATAGGGAAGATGGGAAAATCGTTCCACTTCCGTCGCTAACTCTTGTAGAGACAGAGTGGTGAGTCTGTACACGTTTTTGTAGCTCAATTTGGTGCATCTGCTTACGATGTTCACTACCATACTCCGCTGAACGGGATTCATCAAGCTTTCATAGCAGTCTTGCTCATTTTCTGAAATAGGTAAAAGTACATCAGCGGCAACACCTTTCAATGACACAGGTTAATGCCGCCACTTTTTCGCGAGTATTCCAACTATTTGTGCCAGCGGTAGTCTCCAACAGCATTCTGAAGACGCTTAATGTCGTGGTTCCATCATAGGTAGGAGGCTTCAGTTTTATTGAGGATAAAGCTGGCATAGGCAATGCACTTTTCTGTAGTATGTGAATGCTTTGCTCTATTTGTTGCTTAAATTCGTTCTGCTGTTGCTCGTTCGCAATGAATTTTTGTTCTACAGATTTTTGGTACGATTCCTGCCGCGTCTCAATTTCACAAACCTTCCTGTCTACCATCTCGGACATTTCTCTCACCTGCTGGGAGTTTTGTTCCGCTAGTAGAGCGAATCGTGTTTCACCCTGCTCTAACCGCTACTGCAACTTTTCCTCGCTTTTCTGTAGCTGCTGTTCCAACTGTTCTTTGACATCCTTTTTGGTTGCTTGTTTGAGGGATTCAGAGCTCTTTTCAACGTCTTGTTTAACGGATGCAACACTCTTTTCGACGGATTCAGTATTTTGTTGTAACTGCTGCTGCATCCTCTCTTCGGCTGCTTGAGCATTTTGTTGTGGCTAAATCTGTATTACCCCGATAAGTGCACTCATGTCAAAATTACCAGTATCAGTGCGGTTTTAGACCTGGAAAGTCCACCATTGACCAGATCTTCACGCTACGCCAAATCCTGGAAAAACCCACCAGAAACAAATCGACACCTATCATCTCTTTGTCGACTATAAAGCTGCTTTCGATAGCCCGATAAGGGGTTGCCTATATACTACCATGTCTGAGTTGAGAATTCCTACAAAGCTAATACGGCTCTGTATAATGACATTGAGCAGTACGTCCAGCTATACCTTGGTAGAAAGTGACCTCTCCAAACCATTTAATACCGTACGAGGTTTTCATACAAGGCGATCCACTGTCATGCGACCTCTTCCATTTCACCATGGAAGGGGTACTGCGGAGGGCCGGTGTGCATCGGAATGGTAGTATTTTCTACAAAAGCGTCCAGCTCCTCGCATATACTGATGACATCGATATCATTGGACGTTGCAAGCGAGATGTCACTGCTTCATTTTCCGCAATTGAAAAAGAATCAGCGAAAGTGGGTATGACGGTGAACGAGGGCAAGACAAAGTATATGCTGTCCACCAGCAGGGATACTCGGCGTTTAGGGTCCCATGTTACAACGGACAACTATACTTTTGAATTTGTCAAGGAATTTATATACCTTGGGTCCGCCATCAAGACATTAGACGACGTTAGCCTGGAGATTAAACGAAGAGTCATGCTTGCTAATAGGTGTTACTATGGGCTCAGTAAATAAATGTGTAGTAGAGCCCTCTCTCGTCCAACAAAAATGACACTCTACAAGACGCTCATCCTACCCGTGCTGCTATATGACACAGAAGCATGGGTTGTATCGCAGACTGATGTAGTCGCGCTTGGGGTGTTCGAGAGGAAAATTCTTCGCAAAATCTTCGATTCTATTCGCGTCGGCGACGACTACCCTATTCGGATGAACCATGAAATGAACGAGCTCTACGTTGATATTGACATAATCAGACGCATCACTATACATCCTCTGCGCTGGCTTGGACTTGTCGTGCGTATGAATGAAGAAGCTCCAGCGAAAAAGGTGTTCGAAGCAGAAGCCGCTGGACGACGACGTAGGGGACGACCATGCCTCCGATGGAAGGACCATGTCGAGGAACTCCTAAACACGCTTGGTATAACATATTGGAGAAGACGTGCGCTAAGCAGAGGCGCCTGGCGAGCGCTGTTAAATTCGGCCGTAACCCGATAGCGGATTGTTTCGCAGATTCTGCGATTAGGCCACGAAAGTAAGTAAGCTCCAAGAGGTGTTTCTTCCTCTCGGGATGTCGTTTGCTCTTCAAATTAAAATTCATGCTCATCGACGTCTATACCCTGGTCCTCTAAAGCGGTTCTTAACCGCACCTGTAGCTCCGCTTTAATCCCTTGTGTTTGCAAATTTAAGCATTCAAGCTCCTTTTTGAGCTGCTCCAATCTCAGTACACAATCCCACTTCTGACACCAATTGTTACGAAATTGCCTCTTGACAATTTATTCTGTTACGAAAAAGCCCTCCTGACAATTTACTCTAACTCTCTATACTCGGATTCGTACCACTCGACGCAGGTTAAATTCAAATAATTAACTTTATTTAATTATTGCTATTTACACACCTAATATTAGGCTCAAAGTTTACTTTGTGACAATTTGCACTTTAATTAGTAATTCATTTCATCACTTTATTACTTATTAATACTAAAATGCACGATTTACGCACTGTTACGATCGCTGCTCAACTGTGCCTCACCTTAATAGTGTGGTGGCTTTTATAGATTTCGAATGGTTGAAGTAGAAAATTCTACATTATTCAAGAAGTTTCTGGATCATTCTAGAGTTTTACCTACACATCCACAGGCTCATACCTATATACACACAGGGTGGTGCAGTCATTCTCAAACTCCAGATGGGATCCTAAAAGTACATTTCTTTGTGTAGCTCAGGCAAAATAAAAGTAATGAAACGTGATTGCATACTTTTAGCATCCCATCTGGAGTTTGAGAATGAGTGTACCACTTAGTATTAATCTTAGTATTTAATCCAAGACACAATCCATGCAGACAAAAACATCCTTCAATACATTTAGTGCAGTTCGCAACGTGCCACGATCTATTAGAATAAAAGCTTACTCAAGAACCCCTTTCGAAGTGTAGGTAAAATTCGAGAATGATCCAGACACTTCTTTAATAGTGTACGGAATAGTCTAGAATTTTCTAATTAAACCATAAAACGCTGTATAAGCCACCACACTATTAAAGTGAGGCAAGTTGAAAAGCAACCGTAACAGTGTGTAACAGTGCGCGCATTTTAATCGAAGCAACAGTATTTGTAATTGTGATTAAGAAGTAATAAAGTCATTAATGCATTATTAATTAAAGTGCAATTTGTAATAAAGTAAACTTTAAGCCTAATATTAAATGTGTAAATTGAATTATAAAGTTAATTATTTTAATTTAACCAGCGACTGTTTGATTACTACACAATCCAGTGGTACGAGTCCGAGAACAGAGAGTTAGAGAAATTGTCAGGAGGGCAATTTTGTACGAATACTAAGGGAGAATTCCAGGGGCTTTCTGATGGCTCAATGACGCTATTCTGATGCATTTCCTTCAGCAACACATTTACCTCTTTTCTCTTCGCCAGAGGTACTCTTCTTGACGTTTGACGAATGGGTTTGGCATCACCAGTGTTGATAGCGTTTTTAACCATATTTGTTCTGCCCTCGCTTTTACCGCAAATACTGACCAATAAAATTTGGCTGACAGTCTTCCTCTGCTCTGTGGATAAGTTTTTAGTCCATTCTTTCGTCAGATCGTTGAGTACCTTTTGATCAGGTAATATCTTACTTTTCGTGTCTCGAGGTTGGCTCTCACAGTTTACAATTGACGAAATTGCCTGGCCGGAGCTGCATATGCGGTTAAGAAACGTATTGGAGGAGCAGGGTATAGACGTCGATGAGGATGAATTCAAACCGTTGCAGATACATTTATCAATCATTGGGTCTGCAGATTAGGAGCGCCCCTTGAGTTGCACTCGGATCAAGGCAGAAATTTCGATTTAGCAATATTCAGAGAAATAAATGAATTGATGGGAATACACAAATTTCGCACAACCCCTTTGCACCCGTAATCGGATGGAATGGTGGAAAGATTTAATCGTACGCTCGAGGAACACCTAAGGAAAGTCGTGGATAGGAATCAGAAATATTGGCACCAGCACATACCCCTGTTCCTAATGGTATACCGATCTGTAACTCACGATCTGTAATATCTAGAACACCAGCCAAGGCTATTTACGGTAGTGATATAAGATTACCAGCAAATCTGAAATTCGGTGCCTCCTCATCTACGGAACTTTCATGTTGCAGTTATGTAGCTAAAAAACGAAGACAGTTGAATAAAATTCATGGAAACCTCAGAAATCGTAGAAACTGATGAGTGGTAAGTTGAAACCAGGATATGATGTACGAGTAAACTCTAAGTGAATTCAGGAAGGGCAGCTAGTTATGCTTCATAATCCGCAAAGGAAAAAGGGAATATCGGCAAAACTGTGAACACACTGGGAAGTTCCTTATAAGGTGATAAAGCAGATCAACGACATTGTACACCGCATCCAGTTGGCGTGAAATGTCAGGAAGAAAATGAATGTCGTTTATCTGCAGAGGGTAGCTGATTATAAAGGTTGCAGTATTATTATCCTTGTTCTGGATGAACAAGATTAAGTGGAGGGCAGTGAAACATAAATGAGATCTTAAAAGTATGCAATCGCTTATGGGTATATTCTATTAATCTTTTTTATTCACCACACAATCGAAGCCTAACAGCATACTCCAGAATCTTCTCGAACCTTGTTTCGAACTATAGGGAATATTCTATTATGTTCCAGTTCAAAGCACGAGAGGTATATAAGCCAGCACACAATTAAAGTCGAAACAGTTGAACAGTGATCATAGCAGTACGTACATCATGAATTTCAGTAGTAACAATATAGAATGGAAGAGTAATAAAGTGATTAAACTTATGAATAAAGTGCAAAATTGTATTAAAAGTAAACTATGAGGCCTAAGATTAAGATTGTAAATTGCAATAATTAAATAAAGTTCTAATTTATCCAAGCGATTGTGTGATTAATACACAATCCAGCGGTACGATTTCGAGTATTGAGAGTTGGTATAAATTGTCAGGAGGGTAACTTCGTAACATTGTTTTTATTATTTACATATTTTGCATACAAAGTGGGCATAGTGACATTTTGACCATGCCGATTTTTAAAGAATTTCACATCGGACGTATTTCCATGTATAACTAATATTTCAGTTGGATATCTATGATATTACCATTTTTTGAAGTGCAACATTAATAAAATTATTTTATTAGTGGAATCGTATTTAGTCCACAGCCATTGTTGCAAGTTTTCCGGGAGAGTTGGTCATGTAGCTTTTAGAAGATCGCAGAACCGTTGGTATTGACTGGTCATCCTACTTACAGTCCGGTTTTGGTTCCTAAAAATTTTTTTTCTTCCCTACAATCAAAGATAAACTGCGTAGTAAATGATTTTTTCCCGATTGTAGAAGGTATATACGCGTTTAACCCCCTGCTTTGAGTGTATCATACGCACAATGACAAAAGTGTATTTTGGAATAATCTGAGTGCTTTAAAATAGGGAATATTTAGAATAAAAATAAAGCCCCTGGTAAATTATAGCACGAATTTTCTGAAAAACTGTATGAGAAGGCATTATATCTGCTAGTTTAAGTGTATAAATATGAACATGGAACTGTAAAATGGCGTAGCATATCTACCCATGATTTCATTTACAAGGTTTGGAATTATGTTGCTGAAAGACATCCAGAATACTGTGAAAGAAATAAAACTCAGCTATATTTGTAATGTACATCACAGAATCTAGTGGATTGGCTGAACTTTAGAGCTGTTTCGCAATGATTGTAGATATATAATATAGAAGAGGCGAAATAAAATCTTGAAACATAAATGATTGCATACATTTAGGGTTCCATTTGGAGTTTAAGAATGAGTGCACCACCCTATATATTTAAGCCAAGACACAATCCATGCAGATTAAAACTTCCTTAGAGGTGTAGATAATGCTCTAGAATTTTCTCGAAAATTCTCTAAAGTGTAGATAATATTCTAGAATTTTCTACTTCAACTATGAGAAAGGTATATAAGCCACCACACAATTAAAAGTCGACGCAGTTGAAAAGCAACCGTAACAGCGTGTACATCGCGCATTTTAATCGAAACACTAACATTTGTAATTGTGATTGAGAAGTAATAGAGTGATTAATGAATTATTAATTAAAGTGCAAATTGTAATTAAAGTAAACTTTAGGCCTAAAAAATATGTAGCAATCATTAAATAAAATTAATTATTTTAATTTAACCATCGATTATTTGATTACTACACAATCTAGTGGTACGAATTCGAGTATTGAGGGTTAGAATAAATTGTCAGGAGGGCAAGTTTCAAACCATGAAAGAGTTGATCATGGCGGTTTGCAAAAAGTTGGCGCGAACAAAGAAACTTACATGTTTTTATGGTACATGGCAAACACTAATACTTTTCGCGAAATAAACAATTAGTTTGGTATTTCTCCATCAACGGCTTGGAGAGTAATAAATAGAGTGTGACGTGGCTCATGTCTATGAATTTGTTTTTTGGCCAAATACCAAGCTGCCGAAAATATGAACCAATTTAAAAATAATAAAAAAATTCCGAACGTAATTCGATGTATTGATTATTAAAATTAAAGCTCCTCGGGAAAGTAAGCAGGTTTATTTTAAAATAAAACATTATTATAGATTGCACTTGCAAGCTTTTGTCGATCATAATAAGATGTTCATTGACATATTTGCTGGTGAACCAGGTTCTTTACACGATAGTAGAGTTTTAAGAAGATCTAGTTTAAATCATAGAGCATCTGCAAATTATGAAGAAATATTTCCAAATAATTCTTTTATATTAGGTTACTCCACATATCCATTGTTAAGCTGGCTAATATGTCCATTATGATTGTTGAAAATGCATTTGGGCTTTTAAAATTAAGGTTCAGAAGGCCTTTGCATTACACAGAACAAGTTCATTTAGAATATATAACCAACATAATTGTATGCGGAAGTATTTTACATAATATTTGTTGCGAACGATGAAGATATTCTTGAAGCAGGTGGAGCCAGAATACAGGAGGACAATCCAGTCGAACCTGATGTATCAATTGAACAATTACAAAATAACACTCGACCCGATCAGCTTTTAGCGGAGTTAATAAATTCTCGGGTTATTGTTCCTTAATATTTTATTTTCTTATATAAAATTTAGAATTTCAACAACTTAATTAAAAATTAAACAAACTTCTTCCATTGATATAATTTTAACCATTTAATTTTAAATAAACATGTTATTTCATTATTATTGTACATAATTATATTATTTGGATTAGCAACCACACTGAAAATTTTTTAGCACATTCATTTTTTCTTCATGGCGTTTCTGTTTATTTTCTTCTGCCTCCTGCATTAGCCTCAATTTTTTACTCTTGTATTCTGTGAATACCTCAATTTTTTTTTTCTCTTCTATTTCTTTTCTTTGCGCCAATTTCAAGATATACATTTTCTCCTTAAGCGCCTTTCTCTTTTTGCACATTGGCGAATTTTGTGGAAGAGAAGAGAGTGGAGTCGAGGATTCAGACATGATGTTGTGTTAAGGAGTTTTTGGTTCTCAATTAATGATTTAGTAAGTGGCTCGAGTTATGCTTGTTCCAAATAAATTGACAGAATGGCTTATAGCAATTCCAGGGCTACTTCCGAAAAAATCCTCTCTTATTTCAGTATATAGAGCAATACAAGGAGCAGCTCCTGTTTTTCCAGGCTCTCAATAAATTTTTTTAATTTTGTCTGTAGCATATTGGATGTTGTTGGCTGGGACTGCCAGTTAAAAATTAATATTTGGTAATACATAAATGCTAGATGTCAATATAAATCGCATTGAATTGGCAAATTACCAGAATTCCTTGATTCTCCAAATCAATTAATACATTCTGCATAGCATTTTTTTCGTCTACTATGCAAAAACTCCGCCTGCCTAGCCGAATAAGCATTTAGGAAAGCAAGTGTTTCTTCCTTCGACCACTATCTTTTTCCCTAAAAAATATATGAAAAGTTACAAATTGTTGCGATCGTTGTTTTTGGCGTCTACCGTCTATATGTTTGTTTTGCTTCTCTCCTTCTTTTGTTCCTTCCACTTGTCCGCTTTACTAGTGAATGCGGCCAGGCTAAAACCTACCAGACGATTCTGAGGTACAGATGGCGTTGCCTCAGAATAGTAAAAATTCCAAAGAAAGGTAACTGACCGACTCGACCGCTGGAGCGGTCAATGATGGAATAGCGGAAGAGGCCGAGGAAATGGAAAAGATACGGTGTCAGGAGAGAAGAAAAAAAATCATTTAAGGCAGTGGTAGAGAAAGTGTTAAGTGTTTAGGAAGAAAGTTGTGTCGAACAAATTTTTGGTTGCCGCGCGCGTTCAAATTTTGTGTTTTTCTGTGGAGGATTTTTGAGAGAGAAAATTAAGATTTTTTATTTGCATTCGTGTCTGATTTAGTGTGGATAGTCTCTCGTCTCGACGGTTGTTCTTTTTATTTGTGCTGATATAGCAAAAGTGTGAACGGTTCCAAATAAAACAAAAATAAAAATAAAATATTTGAATTCAAATACTTCTTCCGCATTAAAATGTTGTGATTGTGCTGGATAGAGGGATAACTGATTGTTTCCGGCCCATCCCATTCGAGAATCGGAGGAAAAAGGAGGCTGCCGCCCGCCCCCTAGAGATAAGTATATATTTATTTAAGTTATTAAATATACGCGTATATGTATGTTATTTATTTAAGTTATTAGTAGCATGTTTAGTTATGTTTAATTTTATGTTGAAAATGTTAGGCTAAGGCGGCAAATATGGGGCGGGCTCGCTTGTCGTCGTAGAGGATGCCCGGCAAAATGGTGAGTTGAAGTTCTTTTTTTTTGTAGTGTTGTCCCACCCGATGCAGTGTGGCGGTTTAAGGACCACGACCATTGCTGTGAGCTAGCCGTGGCCACCACACTTCACATCATTCTAGTGGCGCGGTAACAAAATCTAATAAATTTATCTGGCTCGTAATACTTACTAATGTTTCTTTTTCACAATTATTCATTCTATTTATGGGTCTAATTTCTCACTGAATTTAAAATTCGAATATATTCTCAATAATCGGCATCAGCTGATTGATTGTGAACTCTTGTTAATAGTGCCAAATACAGGCACTACTTTCCGAACTGTTGCTTTCCGAACACTTCCGGGTTCAATAATTGGATCTGAAAATTAAGCTGGATCCATATTTTTTGTTGTTTTGCATTAAATTGGATCCGATCCAGTGCCATTAAAACAAAAGATAAATGCAGATGTTTAATTTGTAAATGGATATATACTCGCAGCTTTTGAGAAACTTTGTGAAATTAAAGAGAAAATTTAGCTGAGAATGGAATTGTAATAAACTATTAGAAAAAAAGTTGTTATTTTACTTTTAAATATTTATTTATTAACAAAATTTTAATACTTTTCTTTTCATTATTCAAATAAAAAGTATAAACACAATATCATTAAAAGGAAATACATATGTATACAAACAGTTTATAGCGGAGGATGTTCTGGTAAGTAAGACTTTTGGAAATGTTGATTTAGGTCACGGAGCACACAAAATATTGTAATATTTTTAAAAATTTCAAAATATCTATGAAAATAATAATTAAGGTCAGTTGAAAAACGCTGTCGACCTGATTCTGAATGCAACTGACATTAAATCACCACTCAACAAAGTAAAGAAAAGTTACTAAGATTAAGACTCAATCTCACAATACACAGTAAACAACAGCTACCTAACCTTACGTACGCAAAACTCATTCAACCCCACACAAGCTTACATACATACACACACACACACGCATGCACACATGAACAGCAAAAAACGATTTCAGCACATACGAGCACAAGGGATGAGAATCTGAAATTCAATGCAATCTCGAAACTAAATTTCCGTTTTCTTTTCAGAGTTCACTTCCTCCTCGTGCTGCACAATTTTCATTTCGACATCCTTAACTTCTTCGTCGAAAATTTTTAGATCTTTCACATAATACCAGACGCCGCAATCGAACAAAGCGCCAATGGTAACAAACACCGATGCGGTGATATTGAGAGTATATCTGAAGGAAATACAATTATTACGTATTTAAGAAGTCGCTTGTTCACACTTACCTCAGTGACTCCGGATCGTAGAGCCAGCAGTTGCCTTTATTAGTACATGTTTTGCCCCACACCAAACATAAGTGATCCAGAACCCAACCGAAGAATATGGGACTGGGTATGAAGGCCATCATGGACATCATCATCATGCCGAAACCCATAGCCGCAGTTTTGTCTTTCTCCGGCACGCATCGTACAGATACGAGAAAATTCGAGGCTCGACCAGTGGCACCTACGAGTTTCAAGCAGCACATCACTGATAAGAAAGTGACAAACTGCGCAAAACAATTCACCGGACAAGCACCGGGAATAGCCTGACCATCTTCCAGAAACTGTAGAAGCAAAAATATATGGTTTTTAGCATAGTATTCGCGAGGTTCTACAATAAGAAATATGCTTATAAGAGTTCTGATACATCCTTCTTCCCAAATATTGTCTGTTTATACGGAATATCAGGGAAACTACACATGTTGTTGAGGCTGGAATTTAGTGCTAAGGTGAAAAATGTCAGACACAATTACCCTAAAGTACTATGTAGATTGGGACAAACCGATGCAGCTCTTTGGTTGCTATCAACATGGTGAAAAATATAATATATGACCATATGAGGGGATGCGCAGAAATTACACCCACTCACTGCTGCTATATAAATTTTATGATATTGGTATGCATCAAAAGCTATACGATGCTCAAACTTCAGGAATTGCTTCTGGAAATGTTAATTCGTATAGTATTGAAATTTAGTTTCTTTATTACACCTGACGGTGTTAAGAATTTGGAAGAATGTTCATTTGTAAGTGAACGTGTGCTTAACACCTCTCATGGTCCCAAATTAGTATCAGTAGAGTGAACTGCAATTGTCCTTTTAAATGACATTAATTCAAATTTTTCTTTGTTAAAGTAGATGTGAACAGATAAGCAGTTCGAGAAATAATTGCAGATCCAATCAGTTGGCAAATTGGAGAGAGGTACGACTCAAGGGGGAATAATGCAAAAATCGCAGTTATTGTCATATTCCTATGAACTAGGTAAATCCTATTCTAGTTTTTTTGTACCTCTTATCCTTAAAAGTGAGAAAAATACGTGCGAACTTAGTGCGGAGTCGCCGCTTTGATTAAGGACAAAAATGAAGCATGACAGGTGAACACATATATATTCTTTATAAACGGTTTCTTACACTTTTGCTAACCAGCAACAGATACTATAATGTAGGTTACGGTAAGGATTACTTGGATATTAACACAGCACCAGGAGGCTATTTTAACAAAAGTTCACTAAGGGCACTTCCCTATAAAGAAGAGACCTCCGTTAAAAACGTCTCAGCTAGTCTCTTATTGGGAATATAAGAAAAAATGGGCACCACACACACTATTGACGTATAATGTAGGAGTAATTCAGTATTTTTTTGGTGGCTGATGAAAGGTGCTACCAAACAAAACGTGATAAATTTTTTCTGTTTAATTAATCTGTTCCATTTTTTATTTTATTTATAGAATGATCTTTAAATTTAACGAAAATGAAACATTGGGACAATACTCGCTTTAACGAGCAAGAGTCTGTAATTTCCGTCCAAAGAGAATATAGACGCATGTTTGGCGGCACTGCTCCTACCAGAAGGACTATAATGGGGCTCGTGAATAATTCTCCCGAGTGTGAGACAATTGCAAGAAGGCCTTATCATCGATATCCCTCAGTTCGGATGCAGGAAACTATCGTTGCTGTAGCTGCTGCCATACAAGCCAATCCTAGATTTTCGACAAGGAGCTTATCTGCTCAAATGGGTATCATCAGATAGTCACTGCAGACAATTATGCATAAAGATTTAAAGTTATTCCCATATAAAATGCAACTAACAAGCAAACTGAACGCAGCAGACTTGCCGATTCGCTTGGAATTTTGCGAGAAGATCATTCAAACGGTGGAAGTGGAGAAAATATCTTGAACTGTATTTTTATGTCTGACGAAGCTACTTTTGATATAAACGGCAATGTTAATAAACAAAATTGGGAGTGATTCAAACCCACAGATACCATCCACTTCACGTCACAGTGTGGTGTGCAGTTTTATCGAAGTTCATTGTCGGGCCTTACTTTTTCGAAGAAAACGGTCTTACTGTTAGTGTCAAGTGATACCGTTATTTAAAGATGTTGAAAGAGATTTTTTTCCAAAACTACGCCGAAAGAGAATCCATTTCAACTATGTGTGGTTTCAATAAGATGGCGCAAGTTCTGTCCTACAAGTTCCAGGCCTGTTAAGACAGAATTTCAGCGAAAATTCCCCAATATGCTGATTTCAAGAGACTCTACCGTTGGCCCCAAGATCTCCAGACCTTACTGCGCCTGATTTTTTCTTGTGGGGTTATTGCAAACCAAACTTTACAAACAAAAACAAACAAATTTGAATGATTTAAAACAATCCATTCGAACGATAGTTGAGGCAATTTCCGCTGCAACCCTCCTGGCAGTAAAGAATAACATTTTGTTAAGATGTTACCCATGCGTCACCGACCGTGGACGCCATTTAAATGCAATTATTGCTAAAACCAATTAACTTAATAAAAATGTATTATTTTTGAAATGAATAAAGTAGAAAATAATTACATGAATTTAACAAAATGTTATTTAAGTTTTTTAATGTAGCAATATTCATCAGGCACCCTGTATTTTAATTACGACACCCGCCTTCATGTAGAGTTTAGCTACATAAAAGAGGAATTTTTAATATTGAATATTATGTATCCAATATCTCTATAGCTACTGGGCGTGGTTTCAAATATTTCTTAGGGTAAAATGTGTCTGGAAGTCGGTCTAACCTGTCTTCGTTACTTAATTATTTGAATATGAATAATTTTTGCATGAATGCATTTTCTCATAATAAATGTCTAAGACTTACATCTGGAAATTGGGTCGTGGAAGATAATGGCAGCATAGTTGCTATTGTGGTTGAGCCATTCCACACAGAGTCATTATCCAAAATTATGTCATCGTTTTCTATTGATTTCAAATCCATTGCAGTTAAACGTTCGAATATAGGATTGGGGCTACTGTAGTTACTACTAGGTATACAGGAACAATTGTAGAAGACCTGCAAATTAGGAGATTATGGAATAAAAACTTTTGCACTTATTTATAAAAACATACTCGTTTGCCATTAGCACCAATATGTTGCTTTTTACAGCCGGCATGGCAGGGCGAAATGTAAGTCATGCTGTTCTCACCACAAACTGGTGAATAACGCACATAATCACAGTTACAAGCTGAATTGCAAGTGGACGTATTAGTTAAGGCGCTGCAATGTGAAAACAAGGACAATATTTAGTTCTGTTGGTAGCAGAGAAGACACCATTTCATGCTTACCTGTCGTGTATATTGACGATCACAGAATTTTCGTTGCCTGGGCAGCCAATAAAAGCATAAGCCAATATGCCCCCTACGGTCATAAAGCCAACAAAGATGTTCCAGGCGGCCATGTAACGAGCGCGAGGTTTATATTTGGATATGACAAAACCGGAGAGTAGAACACCTACGGCGGAGAAGGCTAGCGCCACTGTGCCTGTGACCATACTGTAAATATTGAAGGATTATTAGCAAAAATATACTATCAGTGTGACGGAGTTGCCCTGCTTAGATTGAAATGAAAATCTACAGTCATAGCTGTTCTTTACATTTAGTTCCACTCATATCTCTACAGGTTCCTCCTTAGTTTCCCTCAAGGAGGATACATATAAATATGTGAAACTCTTCTGTTTCTATATGTATACGTTGAACAAATCAAGGAGTAAACAATATGGATGTCTGGTCAGATATTAATGCAAATTAAGTGACTCGCATCATACATTTATCCAGAGGTAACAGCTGAGCCACATAATGTACCATAACTTCTGGTCATGCATCTGCATTTTTCACTATTCACATCATACTATTTAATTTTATCTTTATATCTGAAATCTAGTGGTTTCTATTTTTAATACCAAAATATTTCCTACAGGAGTAAAAGCTGCAAATGTCTTCATATTTAAACAGTCTATAATGCATTACCAACCTGGACGTTGCCGCCGATTGTCTGTACTGTATTTCAATATATTTTGGAGTGAAGATCCAATATGGCGTGTACCCGAAGTAGTAGAATACGGAGGAAAAATTGTTGTACATTAGGGTCTTATTTGTTGTTAATCGTTTGAAAGTCTTCAGCATATCTTTCAGAGACGCAGTTACTTCAGCTGGTGGTTTCTCCTCCAATTCCGCAGTAAGTTTTTCATTTTCCAAAATGTCTTTTTCTTTGTCTTTAATAGAAGCGCGCTGTTTACGACGATCTTCCTCAACCATTCGTCGCGCTGCTGCTCTGGGCAACTCCTTGGGAAACATTGTTAAGAACATGCCGGCGAAAAAGAGCATGCAAGCGAGTATTAACCAACCCATCCACCAAGCACCCAGCCAGCGTGGATCCTCCTTGTTAATGACCGGACGCAATTGAGGTGCGATATAGACGCGCAGGCAAAACGATGCCAAGGCATAGCCAATGGCTGGGCCCAACATCCGCAGGAAGTACGATAAACCTACAGGAGCAGAAAAAAGTATGGTCGTCATATATTTGTAAATGTATTCCGGTTGCATTTATAGTGTTTATGATCTTGCAATCACAGCCGTATATAAATATTTGTTCAGCTATTCAGCTTATCTACATTTGTGTCACATCATTCTTATAACTAAATGTTTATTGATGTATAAAAGTAATTTACCGAGATATACTGTAGTAAATATACTCGTACACACCTAGAATGCTTCCAGTCTCATTCGTACCATTTGCATATATTTGGTAAACACCAATTTTAGCTGGCGTTGGAGACTTAAGTCAACCTACGTTGTACTAAGTTATTAAGATAAGATATATTGCAGTCTAGTAGAGCAGTTTTGAGAAGCGTAAATGCAAATAATATCAGCTGAAAATCTTCAAAAGAAGTTCTTCACATTATACCAGTCCCAAGCCTTTCGAAATTAGAACTACATAAACATTAAAATCTATTTTTATACTTACTTAGCAAAGCCGGAGTCTTAGATTTCTTTGTGTTGTCATCCATATATGAGACACCTAGAGTGTAATATAGAGAGCCGCCAATTCCTGATATAAATTGTGCCAAGAATAGTACAATTTGCGGTGCTAAATTGCCTTCACCAATTTCACATTCGGCACTACTGCCTATCAATTTGCACAAAGTTTTCGATCGTTGTTGTTCAATCACTCCCATAGTTATATTTGCATCGGGGATGGCACCAAATTCCTCGGTTAATGCCAATGCATCTTCACCGGGTCCATACAGAAAGTGCGGCGCTGCTGTCAGCACACAAAATGCAATTATTGTTAGCAGACCTGATTAAAGATATTAAATTATTAACACGCCACAAAAAATTAATTGATATGGTTGCTGCTTGTAATCCCTACCAAATCCAATCCATCTGGGTCTGTGTCCTTTACCAGCATAGTAACTTAATACGGCGGAAACCATCATTTGACTTATGTCATTACCAACGGAAATAATTCCCGTGTTCTTCGACGGTATTTTGAACCGCTTCTCTATTGTAGTAATTGTGCCATTGAAATATGCGTATGTCATTGAGAATACACATCCCACAAGGCCATAAAGTATGACGTAGGCAGTTTGATTAGCAAATCTGGAATAGCCAGAAGTTACACTTAAAGAAACATTTAAAAAAAGAGGGACCGAGTATTTGCTCTCAATACATAATAAATTAGGAGAATCTAAGTAAAATCGAGAAATCTGTTTCAAAAGTATGGTAGAATTTACCTGCTGATTTAAAACTATTGTAATGTGTTGGCGCTTTAAACGATATTTGATTTATTTCATTAAAACTTTGGATGCAAAGAAAATATAGAAAGGGGAACTGTTATAATTAACTTTAATTCTGGGTACAAATATTTTGTTTTTTATGGTTTTTAAATAATTTAAATCTGTAAAGTTTCCAACTCTCATTTTTGAAGATCGGTCATAATTAAACAGATTATAATTTCTTAGTATTTACAAACTTTAATTTGATAATAAATCAAAACCAATGTATTTTTAAAATCTATTGTATGTTACATTTATATTATTATATAAGCCGCCAGAAAGTGTTATATGAATTATATTGATGAAAAACATTACTTTGAAATATAATTTGAATTCAATGATCGAGGGTTGCAGTCAGGAGTCATGTAAGAATTTTCGAATACATAATTCTAATTGACATTTATATTTTTACTTATAGCGTTTCTTAATTATAGTGTACGAATTTTTTTATTTTTTTAGGGAAAAGCTTCTAAACTAATGCTCCAGGTGGCAAATAGAATCATAATGCCATTAACGTCAACTTGCACCAAAGTATAAAGAAACCATCAGAAATCTTCTTGAAAGCGATTGACATTAATATCGCCCAGAATTCTATTATACAATTTTTGTTTCTACGTATTTGTATTCACTATCTGCCAATAGCTCGACAGCCTCGACAGACAATATAGCGATGATGCTCATCTTAGAATCAATTTTATTAAACTCATCCAACTAAGCATTTACAAACTGCGAATTATTATTTCGTATAATTTCTTATAAATTACTATATTTCTATGAATCGGCGCACAATTCCTTCTTAATATATTGTATTTTCATATATAGCTACAACTCATGTTTACCCAATAAAATAATCACAACTTTGTATATATCTATCCTCGGACTTTTTCACATATATGCTGCAGATCAGGGCAGATCCTTAAAGGGTCACTAACCGAAACAATGACATCACAGATATATTAATTTTCAAATAGGAAAAGATTCTAAAATATTTCTCCGCAGTAAGATCGAATATCATTGGTATTGGGATAATTCAAAATTTTCAGTTAAGTGCTCGAAATCCACACAACATTCGGGAACATCAGGACATAGGACATATTTGCTTAGTCTTTTTTCTGAAATCTCCTCTTTTTAACTTTATTCTAAAAAATACCATTCTCTAGAAAATATTCATACTTTACTTGAGCAAGCAACATTTTTATATCTGTTAATAATGTAGTATTATTCTCAAAGCTTTAGGCTCGCTGGTATATATAACGTTTAATACTTCTTTTTAAAAAGGTGTTTTCTGAAAGTTTAAGATTTTGTCTCAGATTCCATTGAAATCACAAAAAATTGCCTTAATGTTTGCTTCATTTTTAATTAAAAGAATATTGTAGTATTGGTAATGATGAAATTAATTTTGGTTATTTATTAGCAGCAGCAACGACTTTTGAATTAATAGTCATCACACTAACAGTGATAATACCTGCAGTAACCACTCCAAATTAGAGAGAAAGCAATATGCATAAAATGGCGATAGAACGTGACGATATTGGAGTATTTATTTTGTAATTGTGAAGCTATTCGTTCACGATTTCAGATTTGTCGCAATAAATATGTTTTCATTTATACTTAATTTTTATTTTCATTTCTTTATCCTAAATGAGTGCTATATTTTCTTTTTAGACAGTTTTGTACTGTGAAAGGATAAAAAGCAATATTTTCTACCATGTCTTTAGCAACATTATAGAAATATTACACTCGCAAATAGCGGATCGTTATGATCACCGTCGTTCTCAGTTAATGCCACATGAAATGGATCCATATGCCAAAGAATTTTTTAATAGAATTTCTGAACAGTTGTTACACTAGTTTATTATTTTTTCTGGTTGTTCGCCTTAGTTTTGCTACTTATGCTCTACCTTTGTAATACAACAACTAAGAAAATTAAAAAGACATCTTCTGTCACTGTTGAGGAACATATGGAAAAGGATCACGCTTTCATACGTTAACATTTTAATGACGACAACAATTCAATAACACTTACTTCTGATAGAATGAACCTTTAAATATCCAGAAACCGCAAGTCATGTCCTCAGACAACGGCATGTCGCGCAATAATTTATTAATATCCTCGGTCATTGTCCGATCCTGTTCCGATTTTTCATTGTTTTTACTGCCATTGGTTGAGGGTTCCGATTTGCTATTACTTTCTTCCAGAAGTTTAGCCTCCACATCAATATCACGCACTTCGGACTCCACGACATCGCGATTATCCTGAGTAGTATTATTATGTGGCAGGTGCTGTTCATCCACTTCAACCATTTTGAGAACACAAACTTTCAGGGTTCTCTTCCACACAATTTGTACGTATTATAACTCGTTTATGGATTACTGTAGACCAATTTTCACATTTATTTAGTCTTTATATGCCTTGGTATAAATTTACTCTAATTTCCTTGAGCGAAATTTCTGGGTTTGGAGGTTCCGTTCTATTACGTCTACTCGTTTCAATTTACACCACACAAATGGCATATCCCTGCAACACGCGTTGCTCTAAAGCGTATATGACTGAAGCTAAAAATTTACTTATCACTCGCAACAGTATTCTCATAACAACGGCATATCCATCCATCCGTCCGCCAAACTGTCATTTGTCTATCTATTTTTTGCATATAATTTAAATATTATCTCAAACGGGTTATCTCGGCTCTTAATCTATAAAATATATAATTATTAGTATGCTCATCCTCATGTTGTATTTGTTATTTTTGTAACATTTCACTTATTTTTAATTTTAATTCCTGCAAAATTTACAATTTGTTTGAGAATGCGAGCAACCGAGACAATAGAAATGACAAATGATAGAGCGCTGATATATTTATTCACTTTCTGAATTGTTTTAATAGCCGCTAATATTCGGTCGTTGTAACTGACAAAGTAGCATAAAGATAAAGATGAGCGATGATGAGCGATGATGTTTGTTTTCAGAAGTAGACGCGAGTAAAGATATGCAAATATTTCTAGGTAGGAAGTATATAGAATAGTAATATACGTGAATAATATTACTTGCAAATCGTATAATGGGGTACAAAACTTGACGGCCATAATTGCAGCCGAAAATATCTCTGATTGTGATCAAATGAATTTTGATCTTGATACCGTTTGGCCAGATCATCAGCGACTTAATAGCTTCTAAAAACTGAATAGCCCGGAACGCACCACACAATTTACTCTATTATTTTTCTAAATTCATCGATGTTCTCTGCATAAGTTCTTAAATTATTGAGGGGAAAAATTGGAAGTTTGCTTTGAAATTACTTTTACGTCTAATATTTAATTGAAGTTGTTCTCCCATCTGAAGTTGTGCTCAACTATCTTGATGTTTTGAGCTGGCGCTAAAAACCTAACTGGAGTAATTTTGTATTGTATTTTATTAGTTCTATTGCCATATAAAAACTGCATCAGTTCTCTTCCGAGTTCCGCTTATAAATCGGCACCTTCCCATTAAAGCCATTATTTAGAAAGTTGCTCACTTACTACTTTTCAAATTTTCAAATAAATTTGTCAAATTTGTCTTTATCTTTTCCGACACTTTTCATTCGGTTGTGTGTGAGTAGGTAAACACCTCCATAAATTTTTCTATATATATTTAATTTTTCGTCTTTTCATTATCTTTAATAAACTAAGCATGTTTACCCAACACCCACAAAACTTGTTATAGGTTCGGAGTCTGCTAAACTTTGATAAGCTTACTAAATACACGCCTCGTAGCTGAATTCTATTCCTACATTTGCAAAGATTATTTTCCTTTCTCGTACACTTACGGAAAGATTCACACTAGTAAATCAAAAAGGCACCAAAAAGAATTACAAGTAAAGAGTGCAGAATATATAATATAGAATATTTTTTGGAATTTTTACTTTGCAGTATGAACAACATAAACATCAACAACACATGCGACAGTGATGAAAAGAGCATATGTTTATGGCTCACAGAAGGCAGCACAAGTCATATCACACACTTATCACTGCTAAGTTTGGCACGGTAGAGCATGAGTCTGCGCTTATTCTATAATTTACATGCTTATTATTTAGTTATCACACATTTGCTTTGTGTACGTCTTTCATATGGAAATAAAAAGAATTAAGTTTATCTACTAAGCTTATGCGCAGCTTATCACTTGAACTTTAAGATTCGTGCGGGTGCCGGAGATAGTAGTACGAGAAGTCGGTAATTTGAAGCACAGAAACAGAAGTACAGGCCCCCTCTCACAGAAGCCAACCATGTAGGTACTGAAACATTCAAATGCTTAAATTATTATTATTTGTTGTTGGTTTGTGGGTGTTGTGATGGAAGCGAAGGGTGATGATATGAAATGGTACGCGTATACATACTGAAGGCAGGTAATACAGCAACGCATATACACAAAATTCACGTCAAATCCAATTATGAGCGATAGTGCCCTGTTGTCCTTCAACTCTGTCGTGAATTGCCATGATTATGCTATGTTTATTAGGTTGTCTTGGCAGATAGTAGGGTAGTAATATTGTAGGTACTACTTCAACAAGTACTTGCATGTGCTACCTACTAATTGGCAATTATCATCTCGAGCTCGCTTCCTCAACATGCTCGCATATGTGCTTTAATTGCACTTCTCAAATCAATTGCGAGCTTTCCTTACACAATAAAAGTTGTTTTTTGTCTTCTCTGGGAAGGTTTATTAAGACTTCCGCCATAAATTCTACACACTTTTTACATAAGAATACTTAAGTGAAAGCGATAAAGATATTTACTGAAAGATATCTTTAAATCAGTGAAGAAGGCTACGCAGATTTTCAGGGAAGTGAATATGGACTGGGGAATAACTTTTTCAGAGATTTATTGTAAAGGCATAGATATCAGATTCTAAATAATGTAGAAATTAGTCGTGAATATTCTTGATCTAAATTTATTATGATTTGAAGATTGTAAGGGAATGGGGAATTGAAGATAGAGAAGCGACTAAAACAAGGATATGTAAATGGGTGGGATGAAAATTTAAAATTGTGAAACAATTTATCTTTAACATTATCAATTTCTTGCATATAAAACAGTAAAAACAGCTATCATTTTTTTGTTCGGGGTGTTCGGAAAATAAAATTTTTTTTTTTGTAAAATGGGAATCTGAGGAAATAAGCTGAAATCTCTGCTTGAAACATTGTTTTAAGTAGAGTTTCAAATTGAAGGAAATGCATTGTCTTTATAAAATAAAATCAGGGGGTATAAGGGGTTTCTTATTACAGGGAGTCTTCAGTTTTTCAGGTGATTATTATTAATATCAGTATGAACACTATATATTGGGTAGATATGTATTTTTAGTTCCGTATGGAAACTGCTGGTCTGTAAATATTTGGGTTTTAAATCTTGAGATAACAATATATTTCCTAGTCACTTTAGCATATACTCTGATTATGCGAAACTCATCACTTGCACCTTAGGGAAATTATAACCATTGACACTTTAATGAAATGTCATTCACATCAAATACGCAACAGCCTCAGAAATATAAATGTTCGCATTGACTAATACAGTATATATATAGCAATGTATCCTTTTCCACATTCAACAAATATGTTTACACTTGATTCTAACCGCCTTAAACACACTTATCAATCAAGTTAAATATAATACGAGTATCTTATTTGCACATACATATGTACATAGGTACGTATTTTTGTATAGCATTGCTGTATGAAATCATAGTTATATAAACTGCTGCAGAGCTCGTAATCACTGTTATTCAATTTAAATGCATATTTCAATTTAGCGTATCTTTCATTATTTCGTTACTCAAAAATTAATAATTGCTCTAGTTTACGAGCTTGGAATATTGAAAGTTTGTTACAGGATATTAGAGTATTCACGGTTGTGGACGAAACACCTTTATATATAGTCACTTCTTTCTTTTATCAATTAATTCAATTCGGACATCAGTGCAAAAATTATGTACTCACAAACTTAATAATATATTTTTATATATTTATTGATTTGATTTTCCTTATTTTTTTATGCAATTTTTTATTAATAAATAAATCCGTTCTATATCGATATATATATATATATATATATATATATATATATATATATATATTTTTAAATTTCTCTATGGCATTTCGCTCTGAAAATCTTTTTGAATTTCAATTACTTCTGCATTA
This sequence comes from Clusia tigrina, assembly GCA_920105625.2. Taxonomy (NCBI): domain Eukaryota; kingdom Metazoa; phylum Arthropoda; class Insecta; order Diptera; family Clusiidae; genus Clusia; species Clusia tigrina. The sequence goes on from OV050030.1 coordinate 376,682,908, forward strand.
ATTTATATCACAAGTTCACTGGTTTACTGTCTCAACTAAACCGCGTTCAGCGACTAACTTAACTGTTACGGTTCATTTTCGTCTCCATCTACAAAAATAGAAGCGTGCATGCATGTATCTATGTGCGAGTATCTGCGACTAGCTGCTTTTTGTAAGATGAGCCTTCATCGCTAATTCGATGTTTTTGTATTGTACTGAAAGTAAGAATAATTGTATAAGAATTTATATGGCAAATGGGAATTACTCGTATTCGTTTATTTGTATACGTAAATCTCACTGTGAGATTATGATCACGATGATCATGAAGAAGCTGAAGATGCCGAAGTGGGCAACTGTCTGAGAAACTCGGATTGTAGAATCCAATGATAAAATATATTACATACATTAAGTTTAAGACAGCATGATAAATATTTTTTGTGTCGGCTTGTAAATCGTTATCGCAAATGATAACAAAATTTATACAAGAAGATATTTCGATGGACCTGGCGATGACGCGATTTTCGTCCATCTTCCTTTGTGCTCACTTAAAATCCATGATCTACATATTGACTCAGTTTTGATGAAGTTCATGAAAATTCATCTTTCTGGAATGGTTTTTAGGATCTGCAAAGAAAAAAAACTGCAAAGAAAAACAAAGTTCAAGTAAGCACTCATTTTGTCAGTACTGATTATAAACTATACTAAAAAGCACTAGTGACATATTTTAATAACTTTAATATATATAGCTTAAAGGCAATAATTGGCTAGCAACCTAAATTATATTTATAAGGAAGTCGTCTTTAGAAACAGTTATAAACATCGAAATAGTCGCTCAGGGATAATGTCCTAATGAAACTATAATATATTATTGACAATTGAATGCATAATTCTTATTGGAAGTACATGAAGAACAGGTTTTAAGTTCTTGTTCATAAATACCGCTATAAACTACGAGTATAATATTTATAAAATAATACCTATTCAACATCTTTCTCTGACTAGTCGTGCGATCTGCAGAATTACTCGTCAGGATACAAATACTTTTAATTTAACTATTTAATTTACTCATCTACTGGAAACAATATTTTTATTTTTGGTAAAAATGTACGTTTTATTGAAAAATAGGAAGGTGAAATAAAGGATTCGCAAGTCCATTTTAATCTTAATATAAATTTATACATATACTTACTAAATATCATCATATCCCCCAGCATTGTAGAATATACTCGTATATACATTTATCCCTCGATTTATCTATTGTACTCATATATATATTATCTTCTAATGGCTTTACGTCACCCCTACTCATCGGTATTCATTTATATAATTTATGCTTTCCTAGTTAAGTGTGAAGACCGGAGTAAGCTGTACGATAAAAATTTTGATATAAGTTTTACTTAAAAAATATGGAGCAATTTCAAGAATGCATATTCCAGTTTAAAAAAAACCCAATTTTTTTTATATTCCACTGCGTAATTATTCGCTAGCTATTTATAAGATGATTCCGAAAATAAAAAGAAACCATTTTAATTTTTATTTCCGGACTTTCAAAGAAATAGCTTATATAGACTATCCAACATGTGAAATCGAAACACCAAAACAGTTCATACAGTTAGAGTTCGATTGAAAATGTAAATAACAGCAGTCCCGAATATAACTATAGAAAGAGTCAAACTAGATAATTATGTTTATTTTTTGAATGAATGATTCGAAGCTTTCCAACCGCAATGAAGCTTGGCGGTGAACACCTATAGCGGCATGCAGCATATCATGTGGCGCGGCGTACGATATAGACCACAAAATACAGTAAAATAGGAAAGAAATGGGAAATAGTAAACACACTGAAATAACCGAAATCATCCGAGTATGTGTAGAAGTATAAATATGTATGCAGAAATGGCTTGATTAGGTTTATCATTTCATTATGACGTAAAGTGGCCGGCGACTGCACATCGCTATGCTCGGCTGCAACCCTATCCGGCGAATACATAATGAAATAAAAGGTGCGCGCCATAATAAATGCAATTCAACCCCCCAACCGCTTGAATCATTCCATCGTATTGGGGCGAGAGTTTTTCTCGCTGCATTTACGACAAATCATTGACCCAGTTGGGAAAACTTCATCGATGAAATCGTGAGACAAGGTACTTAAAGACTTCATGTTTACAATGTTCTTCAGCACATTATTTATTTTATTTTATCAAAGAAAATATTTTTCTTTTTAATTTATTATTATTAATGTGGGAACTGTTTTTCCCAAAACAGTGGCAACGCTGTTTTAGAGGCGGTCAACGAGCTGTCAACGAGCTGGGGAGTCACTCGAAACGGATCTCGAGTGAAACAAGACTTCTTTTGTACTTGGAACTTATTTTTAATAAACTGTACCATTCATATATTAATAAGCTGTACCATAAATTTGGGGGATCGTCCGGAAAAGAATAAAATACGCGTCGCGAAAAGAAAATAAAACGTGTGTAAGTTTGTGCGGGATTTTTTGAGCCAAAACGGAGAAAAAGAAATATATATTTTAAAAAAAATGTATATATAAAATGCGTTCTTTACAAGAATTCGAGAAAATTCGCAGAAACATCCGTTACGCCAGTAAAGTGAATATTACGGCGTTGCATAAATACATATTTGAAAGAGAAGGCGATAGACGTAATCGGCAGAGGCTGAGAGAGTTTAGCGGTTTTGGTTTCGACACTGACGACGAACAATACGAGAGGAAAGCAGCGTACATTGATTCAAATCTAACGGCGGCTGATTTGGCGGTGATATGCTCGATTCTGGGAATCAAGCACTCAGTTGACGACGTAAAGGCGCACATCTTTCAATTTCTTCATAACTTCGAGAGCGAAGAAAACGGCGATGAAGAAACAGAGGATGAAAACGACGATGACGACGAAGCAAGCAATGACGACGAGATAACTGAGAGCGAAGCAACTGAAGAGCGAGAGACAGACGAAGAAGACGGCGATCAGACGGTACGATGGAACGACAGGAATGTTGAAGCTAACGACGGTAAAGATACAAAAACAAAAAAATCAGAGCGCAAGCGCAGCGACAAACGAACAAATCAGAAAAAAGAGAGAGAGGTAAATCGCGAGAGAGGCGACTACGTAAATCAACCACCAAAATTTGTAATGAGTTTTAGAGACATTGAAGACTCCATACGCTTATTTGACGGCAGCGCAAATATTTCTATTGAAGCATGGGTGACAGAATTCGAAGAGACAGCTACGCTCATGAATTGGGACGAATTGCAAAAGTTTGTATTTGCAAAAAAGTCAGTTAGAGGGCTAGCAAAGACATTTCTTTGCAGTGAGAAAAGTTTATCTTCGTGGAATAATTTAAAAGGAGCTCTCTTATCAGAATTTGGAACGACAGTCAACAGTGCTGTGCTGCATAAACAACTTGTGGAACGTAAAATGCAAAAAGAAGAAGGTGTAAGAGAATATTTTTTTCAAATGAAAGACATTGCGGGTCGCGGTAATATAGAAGATCGTGCTTTAATTCAATATGTTATTGACGGTATTAATGATTTAAACATAAACAAAACAATTTTGTACGGTGCGAAAGACTTAGCGGAGTTTAAAGAAAAATTAAAATATTACGAAATATTACGCGCGAATAATGAGAAAAGTGCGAACATAAAGAATGACAAAAAACAAAACATAAATATAAAATTTTCTAATGAGAATGGGAAAAAGAGTGTCGATAAGTGCTTTAATTGCGGCGAAAAAGGGCAAAAAGCAACCGAGTGCAAAAACAAAGAGAAAGGAACAAAATGTTTTGCATGTAATAAATTCGGCCATATTTCTAAGAATTGTCCGAATAAGAAAGCAAACGAAGCAAAAGTAAATGTAAACATTATAAATGATTTTAAAAACCGAATGATAAAGCAAATTAACATTAATGGTTTCGAAACAAGTGCATTACTCGATACTGGTAGTAAGTTTAACGTTTTAAAAGAAAGTGTTTTCAAACGTTTGGAAAACTGTAAAAAGTCTGACTCAAACGTATACTTAATCGGTTTCGGTAATACGGAGGCAAATAAAATAAAATCGGTCGGTCGCGTATTGATTAATTTTAATATAGACGATGAAAACTTTGAGATGCCATTTGAAATTGTTCCTTCTGATTGTTTAAATATTCCAGTTGTTATTGGTTGTGAAATATGTTCACAAGCTGAAATAAACATTAATCCAACGAGTCTAACGATTAAAAAACTTAAAAATAATGATGAAAATGACTTACAAAATATGATGAAAATAAATGCAACAGACGATTTCGAAAATAATTTTGAATTTGATGAAACTCTAAATAAAAATTTAAAACGTAAAGTCGTTGAAATTGTTAAAAATTATAAACCCAACAAAACTAAAACAACGAATGTTGAAATGAAAATTTTCCTGAAAGATGATAATCCAATTTCATCGAGACCACGTAGATTGCCTATGGCTGAAAGAATCATTGTCGAACAGCAGATAGACGAATGGTTGAGAGACGGTATCATCGAAGAATCGGAGTCGGAGTACAGTAGCCCTGTAGTTTTGGTACGCAAGCGTGATGGCACACCAAGACTCTGTATCTATTATCGACGAATTAATAAGGTGATTTTGAAGGATCGTTTCCCATTGCCACTAATTGAGGATCAATTGGACCGATTACAAAGCGCAAAACTTTTCAGTACCATAGATCTGAAGAACGGCTTTTTTCATGTCAACGTAGCGAGCGATAGCCAGAGATACACATCTTTCGTGACACATAATGGTCAGCTCCAATTCAAGAAGGTTCCGTTTGGACTATGCAACTCACCCAGTGTATTTCAGAGGTACGTAAACTCAATTTTTCGTGATTTGACTCGAAGAGGCATAGCCCTACCGTATATTGATGATATTATTATACCTGCCGATAATGAAGCCGAAGCAATACAGCGTCTAGAAGAAGTGTTTTTGCTGTGCAGAGATTATGGCCTAGAGATCAATATGAAAAAATGCCAATTTTTGAGAAAACGTGTCGAATTTTTGGGACATGTCATAGAGAAGCACACGATTTCACCAACGCCAGCTAAAATCGAAGCAATAAAGAAATTCAAGTTACCAGAAAATTTGAAAGAGTTGGAAAGTTTCATCGGACTGGCTAGCTATTTCCGAAAGTTCGTTCAAGGATTTTCAACGATGGCTAAACCACTAACAGATTTAAAAAAGAAAGACAAAAGATTTGAAATGGGAAAAGAACAGATTTCTTCATTTAACGCGATAAAACATGCTTTATGCAATAAGCCGACGCTGAGGATATTCAATCAGAATTCGGAAACTGAGGTTCACACGGATGCTTCGATGCATGGATATGGAGCCGTACTGTTGCAAAGGGCATTTGATGATGGCAACCTGCATCCGGTGTACTTTATGAGCAAAAAAACCACTGAAGCTGAGAAAAAGTACTCGAGTTATGAGCTGGAGGTGTTGGCAGTAGTCGAAGCAGTGAAGAAGTTTCGTATATATCTTCTTGGCCTACATTTCAAGCTCGTCACCGATTGTAACGCGTTTACGAAGACCTTAACAAAAAAGGATTTGTGTACAAGAGTAGCGCGATGGGTTTTGCTGCTTGAGGAATACGATTATACTGTGGAACACCGATCAGGATCCCAGATGCGACATGTCGACGCTTTAAGTCGATATCCGATTATGATGATTAACGAATCAAATATTTTATGTGAAATTAGAAACGCTCAAAGCAGAGATGACAAATTGATTGCAATAAGAGAAATTCTTCGTGACAAGCCAAATTATGATGGATATTTTTTGAAAGGCGACGTTATTCATAAGCTAAAGGATGAACGAGAACTTGTTGTCATACCTGAAGAGATGCAAACCAATATTATTCGGCAAGTACATGACAAAGGACACTTTGCGGTGAAGAAGACAAAGGAACTCGTATCAAGAGATTTCTATATACCGAGGCTTGAAGAGAAGATACAAGGAGTAATATCTTGTTGTATTCATTGTATTCTATGTAATCGAAAACGTGGCAAAATGGAAGGAGAACTTCATCCTATCAGTAAAGGCGTAACTCCGTTGCAGACGTACCATGTGGATTTTCTTGGGCCACTTGAGTCGACGAACAAACTTTACAATCACATATTAGCAGTTGTGGATGCTTTCACAAAATTTATTTGGTTGTATCCCACAAAAACGACGTCAGCGAAAGATTTGATTCAAAAACTTCAAACGCAAAGCCAAATATTTGGGAATCCAGTCAGCATCGTATCTGATCGAGGCTCTGCGTTCACCAGTGAAGATTTCAAGAACTATTGTAGCGAACAAAACATCAAGCATTTTCTGATAACGACTGGCCTACCACGCGTCAATGGACAAATTGAAAGAATGAATGCCGTGATCGCTAACGTCCTTGCGAAACTTAGTCTTGGGGAACCAACGAAATGGTACAAACACGTGCAGGCGGTACAGCAGCTAATGAATGCTTCATTTTCACGAAGTACGCACGCAACACCCTTTGAGCTAATGACCGGTGTGAAAATGCGGATGAAAGACGACTTGCATATCAAAGAGCTTATCGAAGCTGAAATTGTGAAGCAATTTGATGACCAACGAAACAAACTACGTCAGCAGGCAAAAGAGCACATCCTGCAAATCCAAGCAGAAAATAAGAAGTCATACGATCGTAAGCGGAAACCAGCACGAAAATATAAAGTTGGTGATCTGGTAGCCATCAAAAGGACTCAACTGGGCGGTGGTTTGAAGCTCAAACCAAAATATTTGGGGCCTTATGAGGTAACAGGGGTTAAACTAAAAAATTCTTATGATTTAATTCGAACAGGTAATTGCTACGAGGGTCCCATGAAAACATCTAGTTGTGCTAAATTTATGAAGCCTTGGGTTCAATACGAAGACGATGATAGCGATGACACATTCGAGGCGAATGAAAATCAGAATGGCCGAGTTGTGGGAACTGTTTTTCCCAAAACAGTGGCAACGCTGTTTTAGAGGCGGTCAACGAGCTGTCAACGAGCTGGGGAGTCAGTCGAAAAGGATCTCGAGTGAAACAAGACTTCTTTTGTACTTGGAACTTATTTTTAATAAACTGTACCATTCATATATTAATAAGCTGTACCATATTAATGAAATTAGTTCTCAACGAATTTGTTGACAAACAAGTGAACACTGTAGGTGCAAATGTGGGGCCGTCTGCTATTTCATTTGTCCATCCTTTATTATTAATTATAACTTGAAGTCTTTTACCCAACGAAGCAGCGGTAACTATCAGGACTATTATTTATGATAGGTATGTGATTATTATAAACTGCCGATATTGCTTCACTAGGGAATAAGGGATATGGGGGCATGACTGGATTTCTGTTGAGATGCATTTTTCAATGGTATTCGATTTGTATATTTTGACTTGACTTTTCTTATAGTTTAAGCCGTAATTTTAAAAGTACTCACTTTAAGCTTTGAGACCATGATGAGCATCGAAACTTTATTAAGCTGGTAACGTTTCTAGATAAGGCAAAATTATGACAAAGTGCACATTCGGTGAGGCGCGTGATATCACAATCCATACTTCGTGAAAGACTTTCCCGAATTCTGTGACTGTCATGTGGTATCCATTGAGTTTCGACGTGACCGGTCAATTTTTGGAAGTAAATAGTAGCTGTATCATACGTTTTTCAGTAATGCTCTAGTTTTGGTCTAAATTAAAAGGAGTATTTAGATACAAAGGTTCTGTTGAACTTGCCTCTGAAAGCGCTATTGACATTATAATCTAAAATATACGATTCTTACTAATGTACCAGTAGTTCAAATATTTGCCGAAGAAACGAATATTAAAAACAAACGTATAACGGAAACTTTACAGTATCGTGCAGTCATAATTACTTCAAACAAATATAATTATGAGACATAACTCAGTTTCTTAGATATCAATTAGTTTCCACACCAAGGGTGTATATCACTAAACATATTCAATAGATTTAAAGATAAGTTTCCAATAAATATCGTGTCCTAGGTGCGACGTTAACGATTGAAGAATTTACAAATTATATTGTTTTAATCTATATCAATCTACTAACGGGTTTTTCTAATAGAAGTCATTATTCGATTTTTTCAGATCATATCGCACACTATCTACAAAACAGTCACAACTCGAAAAATGACAAATGTTCAGGAGAGGCAATAATGTGCAAGCGAAGCAAACGACGCAATTTACACAAAAGCAGACCTAACGGTGATTTTACAGTTAAATAAGATAGTAATGACAATGGAATTTCTTAGGCAGGTAGAATCATATGTGTATTGTGAATTAGTTTATGGAAATCAAAAATCAATTTCGAAAAATTTTGAGTTGTGACTCTTTTGTTGTTAGTGTGCGATATGTTCTGAAGAATTTGCGTATTAAAAAATGATTTGAGTGTATTTCTTCGTACTGATAATAATGATAACTCTCTGCCTAAACACTAAAATTCAATACTGAAGCAGAGAAATGGGGTGCAAGAAAACGCGCAGGTAAGTAAAGAGATTTCCTACAGACAAAAATATATATTCTTCATTGCAATTACAAAACATCTGAGTGGAAGTAAATATGATGAACCAAAGGTTGACATGTGAGTCACTACGATCAAAAGTTGAACATTGAAAAACATAAAAATATTCTTATGTAAATTAGTTTTGCTAAGAGATCCAGCATTGGGTTGCGTCAAGTAATTCAAAACACTTGTTTCAGAATTTTATTTTAATTAAAATAGCTTAATTTTAAAATAATGCACTTAAACTATAGTTAACGAAATTTGGTCATCTTGAAGGACTAAAAAATTACACTTAGCATCATAATTTCTAAGGGTTTCAAACCGTACTTACAGATACATTTCGGGAAAACACAAATTGTGGAATGGTTACTTCAATTCATTGATTGTTCATTCAATGAATGTAACGTAATACCATAGACGTAGGTACTGCTTATTTAAGCCAGAAATAAGGATTACCGCTGAATCAAATTTTTCACAAATGTTTTAACTGACGGAAATAGAGCCACGTTGGTTTTATGTTGTCCATGTTTCTATTCAAATTGGCCAAACATTACTGAGTAGAAATGTCTATCGAAGTGTAAAAATACTCCCACTGAAATAAATACCTATGGAAAAAGTCCTCTAAAAAATACACTTTATTATCATCAAACTTATTTATTGATAAATTGACAGATTTCATTATAAAATCATTTTATAGTTCAGAACAATATGATTCCAACTGGACCAGGAATGAGCTTCAGTATTGAATAGCACAACAGAGTATCTTCTTTGGAATGTACATGGAAACAGTACATAATTTTCCCCATAATAAATGCGTCGGACGCGAATCTGATTAATCTCCAATTATCCATTTTTGTTTACTTTTAATGCAAAATTGGATGCAGAGAGGTCTCATGACTTTCTACAAAAACAGCTAGTAGCGAATTATTTATAATACCAATAATTTGTCTTTAATTATCTTTTTAATATTTAAATTTAGCCGCCGCTATGATCTGGGGGGTAAGAATGGCAGTGGTACAGTCGATGGTTTGCGTCGTTTCATAACGTTCTTTCTATGTATTATATGACTTTCGAGTTAAATAACGTTCCATGTTCCCACACCCTTGAAATCGTTGTTAACATGAGGTATTATTAATATTAATAATTAAAATTATGATTGGTTTTTCTTTTTTTTAAATTCACTTAGTACTGTAATTAAGTACATTCAGAGCCCAGAGAAAAAGTGGGTTCTGTGTAAATCAAAGAATAATTATTAATTGCCAATTTGAAAATATTGCGATAGCATTGGATTGATTTGTACAAAGGATAGTAATAACCCATAGGCGCTATAAGAGGTGTTAGTCGGGTAAATTCACAAGTATATTAATGTTTGCAGCACAGTGTCGTCCCGTAGTAGGGGCGGCAAGAGTGGCCCACCCCGGGCGGCACTTTCCGGGGGCGGAAAAATTTCACAATAAGTAATAATATATCTCAGAAATATTTGAACCATTTCATTTCATAGTTATTACCTATAATTCGCACCGACTAAAAGGACACGTTACATTATTCCTTATGTAACGAAACTGTGGAATCCCCTTTATTTAAATGAACGTAACCATCCTGCTTGTTGTAGCTGACTGGCTATACTGATTTGCAGCGATTTCCCGTGTTTTATTTTGTGCTCGGATTGCTTAGGATTATTCTGCGAGAATGACTTCTTTCATATAAAGAATAATGGCCATTACTTAAATATGTGAAAAATCCTGATCCTGAAACGTCAGATTCCACTTTGGGGTTAAATTCATCAGAGACAACTGAACCTTCAAGCCCGGAATAAACTAAAAAAATACAAGAACTTGGGATTGTTTATCTGGTACCTGTTAGGAATGTTGACATCGTTCCTGAAGATCAAATTCCAATAACATCTACTCAATCAGAGTTTGCATCTGTATGTATGGACGTGGATCTCGATAGCTTAGAGACAAAGACGGAGACAGCATCGGCATTGTCTGCTATTCAATACCGAAACTTTGACGATATCGGAAAGTGGCCTGAGCGTATAGATGAAAATATGCGATTGCTATTCATTCAGCATGGCCAGGAAGTTGCTCAGCATATCAATACTAACTTCGCAAAAGCGTGAACAGTAACACGTTCAGATTCGTGATCTTTAACATCAAAAGGACACAAAAGGCGCCTTAACCAGGAATGGTTTTACCGCACATTGATAATGGCGAAAAAGTTTCATGTACTTGGATGGCTTATTCTTCTTACAAAACATCATTAGTTTGCTTTTGCTGTCGATTATTTGAGAACGTAAACACACCGAATGGATCAAAGATGGATTTAATACTTGGTGGAAATTAAATCGTAAGGTTTCAAGTCACGAATCAAGTTCACTACATAACCAAATTATTGCAAATGGAAGGAGTTGGAGACCAGACTTCAAAAGGAACAGACTATTGACAAGAAAGAGCAAAACCTTGTGGCAGAGGAAACAAAACATTGACAATAAATTCATATCAAAATGTTTGATATTATAAATTTCTTTGCTAAACAAAATTTGACTCTACGTGGCCATAGAAAAAATGATAACAGTACTAATAGCGGACACTTTTTAAAATTGGCGCATTTAATTTCAATGATCTGAAATGTGTGGCAAAATTTCAATCTCGTATATGTCAACAGAAACTCAAAACGAATTTATTACAATTTTGGGAAAAGAAGTTCGCTAACATATCATCAGACAAGTAAAAAAGGCCATGTATTATTCGATTATATTCGACAGCATTCTAGACGTTTCTTGTAAAGATCAAACAAGCCAGGTATTAAGATACGTAGTGCTTAAAAATCAGGAAGTACAAGTAGTGGAATCTTTTATAGATTTCACTGAAACAAAAGATAAAACTGCTGAAAGAATTTCAAAGATGATTTTGAGCAAGCTTGAAGCTGATGGTCTCGATATAAACCACTGTAGGCCAAGCGTATGATAATGCTGCTGTCTGGTAAGCATTCAGGAGTTCAGCAAAGATTTAAATAAAATCGTAAAGTAGAATTCGTACCTTGCTCAAATCCTTCGTTAAACCTGGTTTGTTTACCTGCTGCGTTAGTTGAGGTGAGTTCAGTAACTTCCACACATCGGTGGGCAGTTCTAATAGCAGCTACAGGCAAAATTTTATAAAGGGTTCAAGATACAGTGGAGTGCAAGAGGCGATTCTGTATGATATCGCATCATTACAAATACATTCTCGTCACTTTGTGCAAGAGGCGATTCTGTATGACATCGCATCATTACAAATACATTCTCGTCACTTTGGAAAAACTGACAGAGACAGTTGAAAGCTTAAACACAAGATGAGATGCAGACTTCCACTGCAACGAAAATGAATTAATTAATGAGTACTCACTTGAATTAATAAAATTTATTGTGAAATCCAAGCTGCCTAATATTATAATAAAGCTCCGAATATTCCTCACAATAGCCATAAGCACCTGTGAGAGAAGTTTTTAAAAATTAAATTTGATCAAATATAGTTTAAGATCAACAATGACTGCTTTAAGGCTATCCAATCTAGCTATCTTGTGTATTGAGCCAGAACTACGTGATGCTATAGACATTGATAGTGCAATAAAAGTCTTTGCTTTTCACAAAAGGAAACGTCTAAAGTTCTAGTTAAAGACAGAAGTTTTATTTTGAATTCGATCAATTATACTATTTTTCAATAAAAATATAAAAAGGTAAAAGTATACGAGTCATATACTCGTATATACTCGTATAGTCAGTAGAAGTTGTGTTCTAATTCTAATTTGGAAGTCTATTTGTATTTTTTATTCAATTCGCTAATAGCTTAATCTTGTCGATCGGTAACGGATAATCATAAGTGTTCTGTACCTGTTATATCGATATAAGTAGCATATGTCTAAGAATCTTTGTAATAAATGTGGTTATTATATTATAAAACATATATACATGACATTTTTAATTTGTAATCTGTACAATACACAATAATGATAATTGCATTTGCCGAAAAGTTCTTTAGGATTAGTGTATATTTTAGAGTTCTGAATAAAATATATATATATTTTTTAAATTCAAAATGGATTTATTTATTGCATCTTTTCAATCGAAACCAACAATAATTTTACAAAGCTTACAACTAATAAATAAATTGATGCTCCACGCCAGTGCTTAGAGCAATTTTAGTTCAAGTATTATGTAAATTATGTAGAAAAAATAAAAATAAAAATATAAATATAAAGAAACTCTATTTTTAAAAAAGTGGCCTTTTAAGACGAGATGTATTCATCCTGCGAAGCAGATTCCTTGCTAGTTCGTTGGGATGACACTGGAGTTTGGATTGGTATTTTGTTTTTAAAACTGCTAGTTCTTCTTTAACGGGTGCTATATTAAGTTCGCGGTGAATATTTTCGTTTCTGACGAACCATGGAGCGCCGCTGATCGTTCTCAGAATTTTCGATTGAGCCCTTTGAATTATTTGCAAGTTTGATGCAATAGTAGTGCCCCATATCTGAATACCATAAGTCCAAATCGGTTTAATTACAGCCTTGTATATAAGTACTTTATACTCTAAACGCAGTTTTGATTTTCGGTTGGTAAGCCAATACAAGGAACTTGCCTTGAGTTTCATTTGCATTTTCTTGGCTTCTATATGTTTTTTCCAGGTGAGCCGTCGGTCAAAATGCACTCCTAAGTATTTAACCTCTGTTTCTTGCGGGATTACAATGCCATTTAAGGAGACTGCCGGACAAGAACTGGGCTTAAGAGTATATGTCACATGTACACTTTTTGGCTCATTTACTTTGATGCGCCAATCTGCTAGCCAACTTTCTATTTTTTTAAGGTGTTCCTCTAAATCCCGGGAGGCTATCCGTGGATTTAGGCGAGAGCTCAGGATAGCTGTGTCGTCAGCGAAAGTCGAGGTAACGAGGTTTTTATCCGTTGGCAGATCGGAAGTGTACAGAGTGTAAAGCATAGGTCCAAGCACACTACCTTGTGGTACTCCAGCCATAATTTCAAAGTCTGGCGTTACAAATTCTTTATATTTAACCCTAAATTTACGATTTGTTAAATATGACTCCAGAATCTTATGCGAACTATTTGGCAGAAGTTTTTTAATTTTATATATGAGTCCTTCGTGCCAGACTTTGTCAAAGGCTTGTGCAACGTCTAGGAGTATTCCGGAGCAGTACATCCTCGGAAAACCAAATTGGTTTGCGGAAACCAAATTGGTGGATGATTAAATCGAGCTTTGGTGCTAATTTTTCCAGCAATAAGCGTTCGAGCGTTTTAGAGAGCGTTGGCAGGAGACTTATGGGCCGATAAGAAGATACCTGAGTAGGGTCTTTTCCGGGTTTTAGAATCATTATTATTTCCGATGTTTTCCATGTTGTAGGGAAGTAGCCCAGACGGAGTATTGCGTTAAAAATGTGTGTGAGATGTATCAGAGCTATTTGCGGCAATTCACTCACCATTTTATTGGTTAAGTCACAACCAGGTACCTTTTTTGGGTTTAGACTCGTTATACATAGGCGTACAACTTCCTTTGGTGTGAAATGAATTGGTACTGCTGACTTCGTAATTGAAAAGTTATGTATGCTAGTGTTGTTGCAGGTCGGCGGGTTAGGTTGAAATACTGACCTCAGATGTGCTGCAAAGAAGTTGCCTTTTTCTTCTTCTGTTTTTGCCCAAGTTCCATCGCTTTGTCTTAGAGGCGATTCACTAACCTTCGGTGTTTTAACCATTCTTGTCGCTCTCCAGAGTGAGGAATTGGTGACTTTGAGAGAAGCCAAATCTTCAAGGTACTTATTAAGGTTTTCTTCCTTTTCCTCCCGTAGAGTGTTTTTCAGCTGATTTTGTAATGACTTTAATTTTACTCTTATTGCAGGAGATCTGTATTTTTGCCATTCACGCCTTAATCTCATCTTTTCTCTAACGAGGCATTCGGCATAGTGTGACGTAGTGTGCCTCGCATTAGTTTTAGTTGAGTTTTGTGCGGGCGTGGCAATAATAGCAGCTGCTTTTATTATTGATCCAAGAGCCTGCGTCGCTGATTCAATGTCCTCTCCACTCTTAAGTTTTGTTTTAACGCACACGTGGGTTCTAATATATTTGCCATATTTGAGCCAGTTTGTTTTCTTGGAGGTCAGTTTTATTGTTTTTTCAATGAACTCTGGTCTTTTTTTCAAATATATTATCACCGGTGAGTGATCAGATGATAAGTCGAAACAGGGCTCGGTTTCCAAGAAACACCTTTCAATATTTTTAGTTATGCCAAAGTCAATAAGATCGGGAATTTTTCTTTGATCAGTTGGCCTGTATGTAGGTTTTCCAGATGATACAAAGTCTAGACCATTCCGAGAGTCTATCAGCGCATTAAACAATTGCTTCCCTTTAGGGTTGATTAACCGTGAGCCCCAGTAGGTATGTTTCGAATTGAAGTCTCCGGCAGAGAGAAATTTGTTACCGAGCGATTTAAAGAAAGAAACAAAATCGGTTGTGGAAATAGGAAACCTAGGATGACAATAGACTGATGAAATTACTATTGGCTATATATATATATATATATATATACTATACTATATATATATATATATATATATATATATATATATATATATATATACTATAGACTGATGAAATTACACTGTAAAGAGAAGGAAGTAGAATGGATGTTTGTTTTTGCATAGGATTCCAAAAAGTAATGCTTTAATCGAGCCTTAATTAGAATTCCCGTACCACCATAACCTTTCCTTGTGGGTGGTTTGTTGAGTAAAAATTATAGCCTGCTAGTTTGAAGTTATATTTTACAGTTAAATGTGTTTCTGAGATAAGTATGATGTCTATGCTGTTACTGTCTAGAAAATTTCAATATTCAATTTTGTGTTGGTTAATACCGTTAGCATTCCAGTGACATATTTTTAGAACATTCATTTTTGTGAAAGTAGAGTTTTCATAAGTAAGTTTTGGTTATGTACAAGCTCTTGAATCATAGATTGCATCGAGGACATGAAGTTAGTAATACACTGAGACAAGTTAAATATTAACGTTTCTAAATTTTGAGGTTGCATAGGGTGACTCGGTTTATCAGAAACGCCAGTTTTCAGTACATTCGCATAGATAGTGGATGAAGAGATGTTTTCGGTGGTGCTTCCAATATGGTTTGTGTTGGTAGGTATAGCATTATATTTTTGGGTGCGAACTGTCTTAGCAGTTTGCGGGTGGCTGAAACCCACGGTACGCCACTGTTGCAGTCGTACCAGGAGACCCTCAAATCCTCCTTGAAAAATCATTCGTTTTTATCAGTGTAGATCATAAAGTTCAATAGGAATATAAAACTGCCACAGTTGTTACAGAAACATATTGTTATGAAATTGCCCTCTTGGCAATTTATACTGTTACGAAACTGCACTCCTGACAATTTACTCTCACTCTCTGTACTCGGATTCGTACCACTGGATCGTGTAGTAATCAAACAAACTCTTTGGATAAATTAAAATAACTAACTTTATTTAATTATTGCTATTTACACACTTAATATTAGGCTTAAAGTTTACTTTATTACAATTTACACTTTATTTAATAATTAATTTCATCACTTTACAAAATCACAATTACAAATACTGCTGCTTCGATTAAAATGCACGATGTATACACTGTTATGATCTCTGCTGAACTGTATTTGACTTTGAATAGTGTGGTGGCTTTTATAGCTTTCGAATCATTCTAGAATGTGTAATTCACCTCGAAGGAAGTTTTTATATTCGAGAACATTCTATACACCTTCGACAGGGTGTTCTTGACTTGTATACACAGGGTGCACTCATTCTAAAACTCCAGATGGGATCCTAAAAGTATGCAATCACGTTTCAGTATGCAATCACGTTTCAACATCTGTTCACGTTTTTATAATGAATATTTCTTGGAACTATTCCAACAAACACATATTTTTAAGAATATTCCTATGTCTCTACTTTAAGGTACCGATTTGTATAGTCGTAATGGTTAGGTTAGGTAAGGTTATCGTCATTGCCGGTCTACAGACCAACTCACTCATACCACCATGGGCCCATTGCAATACCACCACGTAACACCGCACCTATACTTTACTAATCAAACCATTTTGATGCCCTAATAAAGCGCAGGATTTGTTTCGCGCCGGACACTTCCGTAAGAGAGTTAATGGCGTAAAGAACACGCTCTGCTTCTTGATAGAGCCGGGCACCTACAGAAGAGATGTTCCATAGTCTGCTCCTCCTCATCCCCACAGATTCTACAGTATTCATGAGAGAAAGTTCCCAGCCTGAGATCATGTCTGCCGAAAAGCCAATGACCAGTTATATAAGCCACTACCTTAGAGGTATCTTCTCTCAGTCTCTAGATTGTCTCCTATCAAGCTCCGGCCACATTAGCCTATTCGTTAAGCAAGTGCCCTCGTGTGACCAAGACCCATAGGCCTCACGCACGACCCTATCCTTCAGCATCATTTTACAGGTGGCAATTGGTATTCCAACTTCGCATCTGTCCGTGCATAGAGGAAGATTGGTGCCCCGTGTGGCTAGCTCGTCAGCCCTACAGTTCTGCTCAATATCCCTATGTCCCGGAAGTCATATTAGGCGTACCCTGAAAACGGTACTGATATCATTTAGGGCAGTCCTGAGCAACCTTTGATTTCAGTGCCACCGAGTTCATTGACTTGATGGTCGCCTGGCTATCCGAGTAGATATTTAGAATATCCTTTGTTACTGCGTACCTACTTAAGTAGACGGCTACCTGCTTTATGGCATCCGGACGTGTTTTGTTTTGCTACTACTTTCGAGTAGTAAAACCCGATCGGACACGATAGCTGGGCTCTAAGCTACCTGCAGTATGTGTCCCCTTCACTTTGCACTCGCATTGTGAACTTAAAAATCCAGGAGCAACTGACACAAAATGAGTGGTTTCACTGATCAGCGTCTGTTGTAAATGTTAGGAGCGGCTGTTTAAAACACGAATGCCGGCCTTCGGGCTATCAGGATTGAATCCAGTAAGATTCTGATTATGGTATACTGGAAAGGAAGTAGACGACACTGGGCTGGAGTAGTGGATCCCTGTTACCTCAGTAGGCTGAGTGAAATCTTGCTGAAATGGCTTCCAGAAAGATTCGCTACTTCTTCCGTCCTTTTAAAACCTGGCAGGTCTCACAATACGTTCGAAGCTCGTAGGCACAGCGGTGGCCACGTAGGTTGGGTTGAGATAACTCCCAATTAGTTCCGACTCGAAGTCCGGCCCTGAACACTGTTCCCCATAAGGGACAATGTCAACCCCCGCATAGCCTCCCTGAATTCATAGATAACCATGGGACTTACGGAAACTACTTGCACGAGAGGAGACAGCGGTTGTGAGTTTGGGCCCATATTACATGGTACGATAACAATAAGCAGACAACAGGCGTAGCGGATATCTTCAATAGAAGCTCTCTCATCGAAAGATCACCGCCACACAGCAAAGTACTGTCAGCATACGACGTATTAGGTGGACAAAGTGAAAATGATGTAACAGGCGATACTCACAGTGACATAATTGGGACACCAATATCTCACTACACGGGGTCCACTAGCAGTACAAATTGTAGCCAACAGGAGGTGTGCAAAATGAAAACAGTGAAAAAAACGAACGAAAAACTACCAGGCGCCCTGGCAGTATCAACTCCGCCTATATCCACTCTGGACACTGGAGAAGCAAAGGAACGAACAGAAGTTGCGGTAACACCCCTCAATGCTCAAATGACAGCTCTGGGGAAGGCCATAAACGATTTACTGCAGTTTTGCAAGATTAAGCCAAATGTACATAATGAGGTAAAACGACTAGCAGCGGTTATGAAGGAAAAACACGTCGAGATCGAGATGCAATTAAAGAGCATGCGCACCATTCAAAACGCTCCACAGCTGAGCACGATCACAGTTGGAGTGAACACGGGATCTGGGGTGAGGCGAAGGGCCAACGCCGTCCGACAGGTAAAAGAATAATGAACTGCGAAGCAACAACGGGGCCCGTGAAAAGAGTGCGAGCAAACAACGATCCTAGCGCGACACTTGAAATTCCACCTGCGCAGGTCACCTGTCCCAAGGCACCAGCCAGGAAAGAGGTGGTCACGCAGGCACAATGCCCACAAACAGGAGATGATGCCCCAAAACCGCAAGAGAAGGAAGGGTGGACAAAGGTGGAAAAAAAACCAAGGAAAAAGCAACCAAACGCTAAATCCGACGATATAAAACTTAGACCTGATGCCATCATAATTACGGCAGTGGGTGAATCGTCATACGCCGACATCCTTAAAACGGTTAAAGCCAGTAGTGCGTTGAAAGAGCTAGGGGGAGATGTTAGGCGCATATACCAGGGTAACAAAGGAGACCTGGTAATCAAGCTTAAGAGTGCTCCCGAAAATAAGACGGCAAAAGATAAAACGGCGGGGGAGGAAGTTCTCAGAGATGCGGCAAAAGTAGTGGCAAAAACGCACAGCATCAGAATACAATGTAGAGATGTGGATATGATTACTACCCCCGAGGAGATTTGCGACGCCTTGAAGGATAAGGGTAACATCAGTAGGCCGGACGTCTCGGCAATAAACAAAATGCGAAAGTGCTATGACGGTACGCAGACAGCGTATATCGATCTTCCCGCAAATGATGCCAAAAAATTACTGACTGCGCGTAATATACAAATCGGATGGGTAAATTGTAGAAATCGGGAGACGGTATCACTTAAGCGTTGCTTCAAATGCTGGGGTTACGGTCATCTGGCGCATCACTGCAATGAACCCATAGACAAAACAGACATGTGTAGAAAGTGCGGCGAAAGGGGTCACCTGGCAGCAACCTGTAAAAACAAAGAGAGGTGCGCTCTATGCGAAGGCACTCATGCAGCTGGCAGCTACAAATGTCCTGTATATCAGAAGGTGAGGAAAGATTGCGGACAATGAGAATCGTGCAACTAAACTTAAACCGACGCGTGCCGGCCCAGGATCTCCTATGTTCGAACAAAAATTCGACGTGGGGCTATTGTGTGAACAACACCGAAATTTAAATTGTCACAGCTGGGTACAGGATGCCCACGGTAAAGCTGCTATATGGGCAAGTAACGATTGCTCAATTCAGCAGAAGATGACAATGGTGGAAAATGGTATCACATGGGCGAAAATAAAAAATGTGTACCTTTTTTCATGCTATGCTCCCCCCAGTATGAGTCCAGGTGACTTCGAGCGGATGTTGATGGCCTTGGTGACAGAAGCGCGAGGTAAAAGTCCGGTCGTAGTAGCAGGAGACTTTAACGCCTGGTCCACAGCATGGGGAAGTACACGCACAGATCGGCGAGGAAGAATTCTGCTCGAATGCCTAGCTCCATTATCGTTAGACCTTTTAAACCACGGTAGTAAGAATACATTCGAAACAGGCAGGAGGGGTTCCGTGATAGACCTCACCTTCGCACACAATGTTATAACCCGCAATGCACAGTGGTAAGTCAGCAGCATATACATACACAGTGATCACCGGGCTATTGAAATAGATACCACTGCGCAGAAAAAACAAAGAATTCGCAAAGTGCCAACAAAACGGTGGAAATGGCAGGTTTTTGACGTAGAAGCCTTTAGTACCACCTGGAAAGATGATGAAATCCCTGGACACGGCAGAAAAGATGGCTGTCAGCATAACGGACAAACTCAGCATGGCCTGTGACGTGGCAATGCCAAGAATATCAAGCAGAATTGTGAGGAAACCAGTCTACTGGTGGAATGACGAAATCGCTAATGCGAGGAAAATATGTAACCAAGCGCGCAGAAAGGCAAAACGAGCTCGCAATAGGCCAATTTGGGAAACGCTGCATCAAGTACATAAACAGTGTAGGAAAGTACTGAAAGTAGCCATTAAAAACAGCAAAAACGCAGTTCTTAAAGGGCCAAGAGCACCGCAACCAACAGAATATAAATTGATGCGTAAGGTGGTTGCAGTGCTCTTTGACCCACAGGAGGAAAAAATTCTGTACAACGGCCAACAAATAAACAGCACAGAAATCCCCGAGATTTCCACTGATGAGGTAGTGTTCACTCTGCGGAAAATCGCTGACGGCAAAGCACCCGGGCCAGACGGTTTGCGCAATATTGCGGTAAAAGCGGCGGTCAAGGCAACACCTGAAATCTTCACGCAGGTGTACAATGCGTGCTTAAACGAGGGAATATACCCAGATATTTGGAAAAGGCAGAGGCTGGTATTACTGCTTAAGCCCGGAAAACAACCAGACCACCCATCCTCGTATAGACCAATTTGCGTGCTCGATACGCTGGGTAAAATCTTAGAGAGAATTGTCTGCGATAGACTGCAAGAATCACTTGAAAAGCCAGGAGGATTGGCCGCAAATCAATTTGGATTTCGGAGATCGCGATCCACCGTGGATGCAGTCCAAGCAGTGATGGATATTGCAAGAGAAGCACTCAGCGGGAAGAGATGGGTAAATGGAAGCAAAAAATACTGCGCAGTAATCACATTAGATGTGAATAACGCTTTCAACTCGGCGAGTTGGCCATTAATCATAAGCGCCCTCCGGAAATTCGCTGTCCCGGAGTACTTGTTGCGAATTTTAGCTAGTTATTTTGACAACCGAGTACTACTGTACGATACGGACGAAGGGGCAAAGCAATATAAGATCACGGGGGGAGTACCTCAGAGTTCTGTGCTCGGCCCTTCATTATGGAATGGTATGTACAATGATATACTCCAACTGGATCTACCGGAAGGTAATACGGTGGTAGGCTATGCGGACGACGTTGTGTGGTAGGAGTAGCAAAACAGCTGTATATGCTCCAAACCATATGCAATGATGCGATCGTCAGAATAAGAAGCTGGCTTGATGACTCAAAACTGGAATTGGTGGCCCAGAAAACAGAGGTGGTCCTGCTGAGCTCCAGAAAAGTGCGAGAGCATATAACAATAACGGGCGAACACGTAATTATATCGCAGCCGTATCTGCGGTACTTGGGAGTGATCATAGACACGAAACTGACCTTCAAGGAACACTTTAGGACAGTATGCGAAAAGGCTGCTCGCGTCAACGGTGCGCTCACAAAGATGATGCCAAACTTGGGAAGGCCCAGATCGAGTCGAAGGAAGCTACTATCGAGGGTAACTCAATCATCCTATATGCGGCTCCAATTTGGACAGAAGTCGCGCGTACAGAGAGTGTCTCAAAAGTAATCCGATCTGTAAATAGGCTCAGCGCGCTAAGGGTTGCTAGCGCCTTTCGGACAGTTTCGGATGGTACCATTTGCGTGTTATCAAGTAAGCCACCAATCGACCTGTTTGCATATGAAATGCAGGATTTGTATATGAGAGCGATAAAACCAACGGCTGCAGATAAGCTTGAAATAAGACAGAAAACCATGCAACAATGGCAGCAAAGATGGGAGCAATCCAGCAAAGGCCGATGGACATTCACACTGATACATAATATCAAAGAATGGTACTCGCGCACACACGGCGAATTTAACTTCTATTTAACACAGATGCTTAGTGGCCACGGGTGCTTCAAGGAATACTTGCACAAATACAAATACGATGATGACCCGTTTTGTCCAAGTTGCCCGGGAGAGCAGGAAGACGCGTAGCATATACTTCTTCATTGCCCGCGATTTAACGAGAGCAGAAACAGCTTGAGCGCTATCTTAGGAGAACAACCAGCAGTGGCTAATCTGGTAGCGCATATTTGTGAAACCGAGACTAAATGGGAGGCAGTTTATACTACAGTATCCATTATGATGATAACTCTGCGGAACACTGAAGCGCAGTGCTGAGGAAAACGTTAATAGGGGTGGATCAAGAAGTAGGACTGAAAATGGACAGACCTAAGACTGACGATTGAGCGGTAACGCTCGTAACGGCCTCTCGACGTATTACCTAAAGGTGAGGTCCCGAGAGGATAATCTGTCCGGACATCGGGGTGATTTTAGTGGGTTAAGGCCCCACACTACAAGGGTTTTTGACTGCTTTACACCTCGTAAAAAAAAACCTGCTTTATGGCTAGGAACTCTGCTGATAAACGCTGTAGTGGTCGAAGAGACGGAACGAAAGCTCCAGTCCTAGTTTTTTTGAGAAAACTACAAAGCCAACTCTGTCGTCAAGCTTGGATCCGTCAGTGTAGAAATTCAGTTTCCCCACCACTCTCTTCTAGACGGAATATGTGCTTGGCAGTGCCTATCAAAGTTGAGATTAGATATAGAGTGGTCAATGTGTTGGATAAAATTACCCCAGGTATGCACGATAGTCGAGTGGCCAATCTGCCGATCTTGCCATAATGCCGTACATTTCAGGGTTACAGCTGCTGCAGCGGCCACATGTTACCCTACCAGATCTAATATAGTTATGTTGAGTATCACTTCTAATATTTTAGTTGGGGTGGTCCTGGAAACACCAAAAATTCACAGAAAGCCGTTTTTTGGACCTTGCCCAGAAGCTTCAAATAGCCAGTATTATATATAAGAATATAGGTCTGAGCACAGAAATGTACAGCCAGTGCATAATTCGTGGGGATAGCCCCCAACTGATTCCGATCGCTTTTTTAAATGTGTGCAAAGCAATATTGGCCTTTCTAACTCTTTCCTCAATATTGGGTATCCAGGTAAGTTTTGTATCTAGCATTAGTCCCAAATATTTGAGTGTCTCCTTCATCAGAATTTCCACATCTGAGAGACCGGGGAGTCTGTAGGAGATCTATTTTTCTTAGAGAAGAAGATAAATTCCATTTTTGCAGGGTTTAAACTTAATCCCCTTCTCTCCGTCCAAGAAGTAATCGTGGCCATGTTAGAGCGCAAAATATCCATAAGAGTGTTTGGATATTTCCCTCTAATCACAATTGCCAAATCGTCGGCATAGGCCTAGCAGTAAACGATTTATTGCAAAATTGCAGAGCAGGGGAGAGAAAACTCCTCCCTTAGGAGTACCTCTACAGACCTGTCTGCTTAAAGTGTAGGTACCTAAGCTGGCAGTTACGTTTCTGCTGACAAGTATAGTCTCAATCAGTGCATCCACATTAGGATCAACGCCCAGAGCTTCTAGCGGTCTCGTAATAGAGTTCGCAGTTATATAATTAAAAACGTGAGACTGATTGGTCTGAAGTCTTTAGGATTTTCATGTGAGGACCTGTCCGCTTTGGGTATGAAGGAAACCTTCGTTTCTCTCCATCTTAGCGGAATATAGCCAGGTTAAGACAACTTCTAATTACAGCCACAACCCAGGGGTAATTATATCCCGGGATTGTTGCAATTCTGCTGATAGTCGTGATGCTTAAAGCATATAAGAAATTGATGTTCAGTTTTACGAAACTTCTCAGAAATTAAAAAAAGTAAAAGTGAAAATAAAATCATCCTATAAGTATGCTGTGATTTTTGAGGTGTGGAAACCCAAGTTTTGCCAATTGCATTTTATACAGGGCTACGACTGTCAATGTGCTTATTTTCGATATCCCAATTGTATGTGACTGTAGTATCGAATTTGAAAGGTATGTAGTCCTATAAAAAGGGTACTAAATGTATGCGGTTTATTTGCTTTTCAACTATTTAAGGAGACGTAGCAGGTATGGACATATATAAAACCAAATGGGGTCGCAATCACTTTTTGTGTAATTTTGTTTTTTGTCCGTCTGGCACCCCGTTGAATATATCTTAATGAAACTTTGCAAGAGTATATCCCGGTACAGAACAAAATTGTTATAAAATTCTATTTCGACAAAGGCAACGGTTTAATATATTTGGAGAAGTCCCATAAATCCGACTGAAGGAACATTTTTCAAAATGATCATAGGTTAGGTTAGGTTAACCTGGCTGGCCTAAAGCCACACATAGACCGATTGGTCCCTAGCGATACCAGATGGGGTCTGACCTTTATGCAGATTTCCAGTAGACATCTCGTAGCTTGTCAACGCTTTTCGCGAATTTAAGCAGTGCTGGCAGCTCCATTCCTGAGATGTCTTCCAATCTCACAAATTGTGGGACTCCTTAGCATTTTAAGCGCGTTTTTGATAACGCAGGACATATACAAAGGAGATGTTCTAGAGTTTCCCTTACTCCCACCTCTTTACACTTCCTACATTCGTAATTGTCCGTAATTCCTATCTTGTGTGAATGTGCCGCCAATAAATTATGGCCTGTCATTATACCTATGATAGTTCTGCAGTCTTTTCGTGAGAGCGCGAGTATAAATCTCGTTTGTATCCTATCTTTGACCTTACACATAACTTTTGCAATTTTGCAGGTGTTTAAACTGTGCCACCTTGCTTTCACCTGCCCTTTTATTGAATAGTTCTTTAAGGGGTTTCTGTATGTCGTTTTCTTGTTCAAGTGGTAAGTAGACAGCGTTCTTTGCAATCTTATCTGCTATTTCATTCCCTTCTATGCCCTTATGACCAGGTACCCAATAGATATGCAGTCTTCTATTTGTGACTAGCCTTCCCTGCTCTGTAGGACATTTTTGGATTTTATGCTATATGAGTTAATCGCCTTTATCGCTGCCTGGCTGTCCACGTATATGTTTATTTTTGATTATTATTATTTCCTGTCTTGGTGTATGCTAGCTCTGCGGCTTTTCTGACAGCGAAGACATCCGCTTGAAAGATACTGCTCTGGTCAAGCAGCTTTATAGGCTGCCTAATTCTCAACTCTGAGCAGTAGATGCCCGCTCCCACATCATCCATCGTTTTTGAGCCGTCCGTGTAAAAGTTAAAGGTCTTTCGGCTGGGCCTCATGCCCTTACGCTACCCTTCCTCTTCAATTGTAATACGATATCCTCTTTCCAAATTAAAACGTGGAGTCATGTAATCAGTGATGCACAAACCCCTACTGCCTATTGAGCTATGCCCGAAGTTTCTGTATGTGAATTCTCCCGTAGCCGCCAGTCTCCCCGCGGATTTCGCTGCAAGATTCTCCGCCACAAGGTCGATAGGCGGCATGTTGAGTACTATTTCGAGAGCAGCCGTTGGAGTGGTACTCAGTGCGCCTGTTATGCAGAGTGAAGCGAGGCGCTGGACTCTTCTCATTGGCATTATGTACGAGTATGTAGCCTTCTTTGTTGCAGTCCACCACACTAAAGCACCATACAGTAAGATTGGTCTAACTATTGCGGTGTAGCACCAGTGCATCAGCGAGGGAGAAAGACCCCAAGTAACGCCCAGCATTCTTTTACATGCATATAGCGCGTTACTGGCCTTCTTCGCCCTTTCCTCAACATTGCGCCTCCACATAAGCTTATTGTCCAAAATTACTCCAAGGTACTTTGTGTGGTATTTGGGAGTAAGTTCACTGTCACCTAGCTTCGGGTAAAGAGTATCATGTCCGTTTTATCCGCGTTTACCTCCAAGCCCGCTCGAGACGCCCACTGATGGATCGTTTTAAGAGTTTTGTTCATTATGTTACTGATGGTATCTAGGTACTTTCCCGTTAATACTATTGCTATGTCATCTGCATATGCCACTACTTTAGGTACCTTCCCATCAAATTCCCTGAGTATTTCGTTTACTACAAGTAGCCACAGAAGCGGCGATAGCACTCCTCCATGTGGGGTACCCCTGCCTGCCTGTTTGGCTGCCTTAGCCTCGTTCCATTCCGCTCTTATCGTTCTGCAACCTAGAAGCTGCTTTATCCACAGATAAACAGTGGGTTCTACATTACTTTTTACCATGCTATTCAAAATAGCATCCTTCGTCACGTTATTGAAGGCTCCGGATATATCTAGGAATACCCCAAGGGCATATTCTTTACAAGGCCCTTTCAATATTCAGTACTAGCGAATGGAGTGCAGTCTCCATGGATCTGCCTCTAGTATAAGCGTGTTGTGCTTTTGACATATTGTCTGGCGCAATTGTGTCCCTGATATATGTGTCTAGTATCTTCTCTAACGCCTTCAAGAGGAATGAGGTCAAACTGATGGGCCTGTATTCCTTTGAGTAGAGAGGGTTGCTTTTACCCGCTTTCGGTATAAACACAATCCTCGCCTGTCTACACGCAGCAGGCACATAGCCGAACCCCAAACATCCCGTATATATCGTTTTTAGCCATGGTACCAGAAGATAGCTAACCCTTTGGAGCATGGCTGGGAAGATTCCGTCCAGACCTGGTGATTTAAATGGGTCAAAGGAATTTATTGCTTACTCTATTCTATCTGCTGTAATGATATCCGTTGGAATGTCGTTCGCAGTATCTCTTGTAGGTTCGAGATCTACAGTGTCTGTACAGCCCGGGAAATGTGTACTGACAAGGTCCTCGAGGGATTCCTCACAGCTGTCAGTCCAGTCTCCATTGCTTTTACGTATTAAATTGGGCATGGTCGGATTCTTAGAAATCAGTTTCCTGAGCCGAGCCGTTTCGTTTGTGTTTTCTATATTGCTACAGAAGTCTTTCCAAGATTCCCTCTTTGCTACGCGCACTTCCCTTTTGTACTCCCTCAATAATTCCCTGTACTCAATCCAACATAACTCATAGTCAGCTACTTTGGCCAATTTAAAGAATTCAAGTACCTTTCGCCTTTGCAACCCTAGCTCCTTGTTCCACCAGGGAGGTTTCGACTTGCGTTTTGTACGTGTTGGAGGACAAAACCTATGATGAGCTTTAATGAGAGTAATTGAAGCAGCCAATGCAACAACCGGATAACTCCACTTTTTAAAATGTTGAGAAAATTAAAAAAAACTTTCTCAAAAATAAGAAACTAAAATAATTGCAAAATATTTTTTAATTTTAAAAAGAAAAAATCAAAACAAATTTGTTTAATTCAAAAACATATTAAAAAGTTGTATTTTAAAGTAAAAAAAAAATAATTTTGCTTTTGGACTTGTCCTGTTTTTGCACCGATATTGGTAAAAATTAAAGGGGTCCTTCGTTGTCATCTTCATAGTCAGTGTTTTCAGCTTCTTGAATAGACTGCTGCGACATTAAATTATCATAAAAATGTATATCCGACGGAGGAACATACTTTTGTGCCAAGTTCATAACATCGTCATATTTTTTCGGGTTGAGGGCTAGATTAGTTGTGTATAAAAGTTTTGGCTCGAAGGGGTTATCCTGGAAGTTTGCTTTCGTTGATATATCGAATTTTGTTAATGGCCCATGGTGATTACAAGAAGCTGAAATACTTGCGACATTTTGTTCTTTTTTGTAGCAAAATCTTCGATATTTTGAAATGGTCCATTTAATATAATCTTTGTTCGTGACTGTTTTTTTTTGGAAAACGGAGCCAAGCTCGTTTTAAAATCAAGCGAGTTTCCGTATCCTAGAGTCAAGTTAGATGTCTTTTTTGTGCACCGAACAACGCATATTTTTTTATTTTTATTTCTGCATTAAAAAACCTATTTCGCAAAAAAGTGGAGTCCTCCTTCATTTATATCGGCCTTTCCCCATACCAGAGCTTGCTTCCTTTTGCTGGCTGCTTCCGCCAGCCTATGAAGTTCACTTGGCGCCACCACGTCCATGTATGGCATGTAGCAAGATGCAAGGAGTAATAGCTCATCCTTGCCGCCTTTTACGGCAACCACCGTTAGATCATCTGTGGAGAGATTGAGATTAATATAAGAATTTATACTTTTCTTCACCAGTATCGCTGTTCTTACCTTATCTGTTACATTTGGGATATAGGTATTATAATTTTGTGATTTTAAGCCGGAAACCACGTTACCCTTGGCTATCCATGGTTCCTGGACCAACACCACATAGTAGCCGACTTCCTCCATCTTGAGGAGCAGTTCAGCTGAAGCGAGATTACTTTTGTGGAGATTGATTTGAAGAGCCTTCAGCATGCGGCACCGGCTCCCTCCCGGGGTTGGATGTTTCCTCCAACTCACCCTTCTCCACATCCCGTAAGTTCAGAGAGGCTTCCACGACCTCTTCCAGGCCAAGATCTCTTTCCACCTCCCCAGTCTCGAGCGTGTTTTGCTTATCATCACCCGGGTTCCGTTTTTTGAGGCGAAGGTACACGCTACCAACTCCCCACGCCATCTTCTGCCGTCTTATTGATCTGTAAGATGTAGTTTTGGCCTCCCCCAGTATTCACTGGTTTAGCCACACTTAGCACCTTCCAGTCGCTCGTCGGCACGTCCGGATTCTGTCGTTGTAATAGTAACAGAGCATCCTCAGATTTCACCAGGCGCGGAATGAGCACCTTCGACTTCGGCACCGACGGAATGCAGCTGCGATCGACAATTTCAAGCAAAGCCTCCTCCCACAGGCCTTGAAGCGTTTTTACGGCTCCCTTTACCCACTTTAGAGAAGGATCGTCTTTGCATTTAATGATTTTGACGCCGCCAAACCATCCTGCTCCGTCAAATGCTGGCATAGGTGCGCTGGGGTCTGCGTACATTCTTGCGTCATTTGTCCCAGCGGATTACTGCGGTCTATAAGCGCCACGATTAAGTGTTTCTTGGCAATCTCATTGGCCGCCGTCGCTGCTTTGGACGGTTTAGGTCGTTCTGTATCATGCTTGACGCTTGGCTTCACAGCACCGTCATTGCACTTCCTTTTCCTGGTGGGCATCTTTCCTTCGCTTTCGGTAGAGCGTTGCCTCTTTTCAGCAATTTGCTCCTCTAACCTATTCGCAAATTTTGGATCCGATGCGGCAAACCCTGGGAGATTTGAGAAATGTGCCCGTCCTTTTTCAACTTCCTCCTTAGCCCAAGCCAACCGCTCCTGAAAATGACCATAACTTCGGTTCAATTGACAGAAAAATCCTACAGAGTACAACTATAAAACTCCAACCAATAGGCGGTAACTCCAATGACGCGGCCACTTCTAATGTATATGCATATATTGAGTTTGCATATACCACTAGCCTCGGAATTTTGGCGTGGAAATGGTTCAATATTGGTTTTTACTATGAGCAGCCATAGGAGTGGCGACAAAACGCTTCCTTGTGGAGTCCCTCTGCACGATTCTCTTACTGTTTCAGTGTCATTCCATTCTGGTGCTCTGATGCTCTCTAGAATAGCTCCTATTGAAGCATTGTTGAAGGCTCCAGCAATATCCATAAATACACCCAGGGAATATTCCTTGTATTCTAGGGCTGTATTAGTGAGTGTAGTGCAGTCTCCGTGGACTTGCCTTGGTATACTCTAGCTGTGTCTTCGATAAGAACTTTGGATTCAGGGAGTCCCTTATGAAGATTTCAAGAATTTTCTCACACGTTTACAGGAGGAATGATATCAGACGAATTGGTCGATCATCCTTCGGGGATACACGTGGCTGCTTTTACCTGCTTTCAGAATAAACACAACCCTCACCACCCTCCAGAACACCGGCACATATTTGTACCTCAGGCATCCTTTTCAGATCCGTTGTAGCTATAATACTATCAAATGTATATCTTGAAGCTCGGTAGATGCGATCTTAAAGTGGTGGAGGTTTATTTGAAGGACCTTTTCCATTCGCTTCCGTTTCCTACAAGAGTTGGATGTTGACTCCAGCTCTTCCCCTTCCAACACGCTGCGCAAGCTGAGAGAGGATTCTAGGATTTCCTCGATTCCGATGTCCTCGATTCCCTCTCTACTTCTCCCGTCTCGAGTGTGTTTGTGTTCTCGTCGCTCGGGTGGCGTTTCTTCAGACGCCGGTACATACTACCCACGCTCCTTGCCATCTTTTCGAATGTATCGGCGCTTCCGGCTAAGCGTTCAATCAAGTAAACAAGGCTAACAATAGTTTTATTTCTACTACCTCCTTTCTTGGACCATCTGCCCAAACGCGTTACTGATCAGTCCCACGATTAAGTGTCATTTGGTAACCTCAATAGCCGTAGCTACTGCTCTGTACATGCTTGGTTTATCGTTTCACGTCCTTATGTCTTTAACAGCCTCCTCTATCTGCTTGTGCCTCTGACTGCGGGGACCTTCTCATCCCGCGGATTTCGGTCGTTTGTAGGCAATGCTCTCTGCTTCCAGATTTACAAATTTTGGATCCGAGCGGATGCGCCTAACCTTTTCTGCGTAATATACCCTGTCCTTGTCCACTGTCTCTTTAGCTCAGGCAGCCTCTCCTTTCCTCACGTGTGAGAACTGGGTTGTCATTCAGACGACCGAACTCTTTGACCGCAGTTCTATACGTCGCTTGCGCCTTGAGTCCATCTTTGTTTTTAGGTTTATCCTAAGGCCCTTTCCTGTAATCGGAACTGGCAACTGCGGAATACACCGGAGAGAGCAGAAGAGCATATTCTTCAGTGATAGGAATGTTTGCAACGCTATATTGGTCAGAGGATCTAGCGACACCGGCACCCCAGCGCTGACTTTTTGTTCTAAGGTGGCCCGAGTCTCCGAGGACTATGCCACTCACCCATTTTAATTTGGCAGTAGCTTTATTGCTACTGGGACCTACTCCAATTTCAGCAGAGGTGTACCCGCTGGTGACACGGTTACTATGTTCACCATGCCCACCAGTGATAGTAGGTGCTTCTCCCTCCGACGTTTCGGTTGATACCCCATTCCGGGTTTTATCCTTTTTTTGGACCCCCATATCGAGTTTTGTATTCGGGGACCTTACTCCTATCAGTTATTACCAAGCAGCTCAAAGAAATGATTCGAATATGACTACGCATGCCACCCCAAGCGAACAGCATATCAAGCTATACTTCTCATGCATGCCATGTGGAGCCATAATCCAATCTTAGCTAAAATTCACATTTCCTGCAACCATCCCTGACAGCTTAATCCAGCGCCCAGGGGCACAGTAGTAAACAGCCAGATCGGCAAGGGTTAGCTAAGAGGATGTTCGCCAACCGTGACCACTCCCCCATGCACATACAATTCATCAGTATAAAAAACGTGCCTATAAAGATACTGTTTATTTTGTTATGCGGAAATAATATCGCCGTGGGTTACGTACCAGCATGTGAGGGTAAATGATGTTTCTAAGTCGGTTAAACCGACTCCAGCTTTATTTATTGAGTTGTTTACAATTGATATATATATGATTACGTCTCCATTTACTTTGATCACCAACAGTGCACCCATTGTCTGTTTCTGTCCTTATATCAATGGATTGTCAACATAAGTGAGGGACATGAGTACCGACAATCCCTTGATATAAGGGGGCTACAGATGTTCGATTTTCGATCTTTTTGTGGCGTTATGTTGGTACTCATGTCCCTCACTTTTGTTGACAATCTCGGCCATTTTGAATGTTCAGTCAGTTTGTGACAGCTATTGTGCGTAGACGTGTTTTAGCTTGTCTTCGATTTTTGTGTATCCCGAAAAATGGATCAAAGAATTTGTATCAAATTTTGTGTGAAAAACAACTTAAAGTGCGCGGAAGTATTCCGAATGTTGACTGTTGAGTCTATGGTTATGACGTAGAAACCAAAGCATGAGCCAAGCCCGAAAAAAGCACGACAAGTTCGGTGGAATGTGAAGGTTTTCCTGACAGTTTTCTTTGATTGCAGGGGCGTGGTGCATAATGAATTCTTGCCGCAGGGTAGAACGGTCAATAAGGAATATTATCTTCAAGTAATGAGCAATTTGCGAGAAGCAATCAGCCAGAAACGCCCGTATTTGTGGAAGAACAAAATCGCCTTTTGCATCATGATAATGCCCCTGCTCATACATCATTACTTGTGAGCGAATTTTTGGCCAAAAACAACACTGTAATAATCCCGTAGCCACCGAATTCCCCAGACCTGGCCTCCTGTGACTTTTTCTTGTTCCCGAAACTGAAAAGGCCCATGAAAGGACGACGCTGCGCAACTATTGAGGAGATAGACAAAAATCGAAGACAAGCTAAAACACGTCCACGTACAATAGCTGCCAAAAACTAACTGAACATTCAAATTGGCCGAGATTGTCAACAAAAGTGAGTGTCATGAGTACCATTATATATAAAAACAAGATTTCAATGTTCATAAATTCTAAAATCTATAATATAATTTGGGGCTGAATCACATTCGTGTAATGTAGGCAAAGCATCTTCGTCACGTGTAGTTGTAAAAACAGGAAGTTTCCTTATTTAAAGAATACAATCGAGATTAACTTGGCTGACATTGTTGTTCCTAATCAAGCAGACCAAATATATGTGAGCAAAATCTAATTCTAAGAACATACGAGGTTTGATCAAAAAATAACCGTTATTTTCACTTATGATACATACACTTATGGCACCGTTTTTTCCAATCCTCGAAACACTTCTGAAATGCTTTTTTTGGTATCGCCAACAGTTCCTGTTTCGATATTTCTTTTATCTCCTCAATCGTAGCAAAACGCTTTCCTTTCATCGGTGTCTTCAGTTTTGGAAAGAGGAAAAAGTCAGCGGTCGCCAAGGCCGGTGAATACGGTGGTTGGGGCATGATAACGGTTTTGTTTTTGGCCAAAAAAATTACGCACAAGCATCGATGTGTGAGCTGGTGCGTTATCATGGTGCAAAATCCATGATTGGTTTTTCCACAATTCTGGGCGTTTCTGACGAATTGCTTCTCGCAAACGGCGCATAACTTCAAGGTAGTATTCCTTGTTGACCGTACGACCTTGTGGCAAGAAGTCATGATGCACCACGACATTGCAACCAAAGAAAACTGTCAGCAAAACCTTTACGTTCGACCGAACTTGACGTGCTTTTTTCGGTCTTGGCTTATCTGGACGTTTCCATTGGGATGATTGGGCTTTGGTTTCAATGTCATAGCCATACACCCACGATTCGTCACCAGTTATGATCTTTTTGAGGAAATCTGGATCGTCGTTGACGATGTTCAACAGCTCCTGAGCGATGTCCATGCGACGTTGTTTTTGCTCAAAATTTAGCAATTTTGGAACAATCTTCGCTGCCGCACGTTTCATGCCTAAAACATCCGTAAAAATTGCTTGGCATGAGCCGAACGATATGCCAACATCATCAGCAACCTCTCTGATAGTGATTCGACGATTATCCAAAATCATTTTCTTCACTGCGTCAATGTTTTTATCGGTTGTTGACGTGGTCGGGCGACCAGGACGAGCATCGTCATTGACATCTTCTCGGCCTTCCTTAAACCGGTTATACCACAATTGAACTTGTGTTCTGCTCATAGTAGACTCGCCAAAGGCCACAGTCAACATTTCAAATGTCCTTGCGCATTTAATTTCATTTCTTACACAAAACTGAATACAGTTTCTTTGATCCATTTTTTTCGAATAGTACAAAATCGAAGAGCTCAGCAAAACACGACTAACCTTTTTATCTGTCAAAAACAAACTGACAATCCAAAATGGTTGGTATTGCCAACATATATAACAGATATGTGTACCAACATAACAGAAAAAAAATGCGAACATCGAACATACGTAACTCACGAAAAGATGAAAATAACGGTTATTTTTTGATCACACCTCGTATTCCAATTGCTAAAAGCTTATTGGAATATGTTCAATTTGATATTTAATATATTTCGTATTGTGAAATCGATCAGTGCCATTCTATCCCGCTGCATGGTGGCTATTGAGGATTAATTTCCTGACTCTCAGACCAAATATGCCTTATATCCCTAATATTCCCTCTATCACAATTTTGATATCATATTGCAGCATCGTTTTATGGAGGCGCTCTTGGAAGGCTTCTTTGATATAATAGTTCTCTCCTTGAGTCAAATCATGGGTTGGCATTAGTAAAACATAAAGAATCGAAAAATATCGAATGAGTATTTTGTGTAATTACATATCTTACTTTAATAAAATGGAATATACATTTAATTCTCCCACTTCGCAATTGATTCAATTTGGGGAAATGTATGTCAAATCAACCAAGCACCATTCACATATGAAAGTAATCCTAAACAAAGCCGCTTTCGCCGCTTATATTGATAATAATACCCGTAGACCAACCTACTTAAGTACTTGCCACAATTCGGTATATATGTGGGTGGCTTTGTGTGTGTGAGTATGTGGGAGCATCACATGTTCAAGCACGACAATAAAAATCAAAAGCATAATTTTATGATCTATTTTTGTTTCAAACATTGCCACAACAAATACGCAAATAAAAGCCGCAAACAGAAATTGTGTGTAGTCCATTGATTTTAAGTATTTCTTATGATACGCTTTTTATTTGTACACTAACAAAACATCACAACACACCCATACACACATACACCCCAGGCACACAGCCATATATTCATTGCATATTTGGTGGTTCAAGGGACACGCATTTATCAACGAAATAAGAACGGCTCAGCATAAATAACAATGCCACTAAGTTCCCACACAATGATGAAGAATATGCGTATTCATATGCTAAAAATATGAAATGGAAGTAAATTCTTATCTGTCGCCAGTGTGTTGGGTGAATGCGCAAATACCTAAACGCCCGAAAGTGTACTCTTTTAATCTTTCAATTGTAGCTGGCCGCGTTTGTATATGAAAATATTTGTTTGGCACGCGCTTGTCTCCTGGCACCCATGAGAGCTTTGCGTTTGTTTCGTGGCATCTCCGGCGCCTGCCTTGTCTTAGTGGCACTGGAACGGGGTGGGTAAGAAAGTCCATAAAATTGAAACCCATATGCAAATTCCTTGCGATACCCGTATAGGCAAAACACATTTGCAAGCTGCGGTTTCCATACGACGCATCAGCAGCAGCAACACCAGCTCCACTACCCCTCATTGAACATGAAAGCAACCGCAAAGTGGCATTTCCATTTCTTTTTTATCGCCTTAAGTACACACGCACACACACATACACCGACCCCTTCGCATCTTTGCTACCGTGCAGCATTTGCGCTTTACCATTGCTGACTTCCGTTTACCGACATTTGCTCACTTCGCTCCACTTCGTTTCCATTTCATAACGGCACATTTGTGTGCTGTGCTTTTATCGTCCTATTTCTTTTTTCTCTGCGCCAATTGCTGGTATTTTTTGTAAGTATTTTTGCATATGCCTAAAATTAGGCAGCGAAGCGCGCGTGAGTTTCCCACTGGCAATAAATAATTTGTTTGTTTGTTTGTGTATCGAGCGTAATAAAATTGGAAATGAATAACAAAAAGTCATACAGATTGGAATCGCTGAGAGTATTTTGTGGGCTTATCGTAAAAATTATTTCTTTCGCAACATTTTCATTAGTACGAAGTTATTATACCCAACACCCAATGGGAGAGGGAAAATTAATTTCATGCAGATTTGAACTACAGAGAGTCCTTCATGTCTTTGTAGACTTCTTGCTTTCCCGCGTTCATTCTTTAAACAGTTCAAATCAGCCTCTTTTTGCAATCCATAGATTCATATCTTAAATTAATAAACAACTACAACTACACATTCATTTGCTAAAATAGAGTTTCCCTCAACATAAATTCTAATTAATTGATTGATAGATCCCCCTTGCGAATACGGATTCACGGTTCGAGAATGTGAAGTGATCTTCACAAATGGGTACAAGAACTGTAACCATTGCAATCAGTATTAACATAAAGATAAAGTTGCAATTCTGTTGAAAAGAAACTTGTAGGAAATCCTTCTGGCAAGAGCCAACATAGAAAACATGGATTTAAATAATCAAATGCCAAATTATGTCAGAAGTCGACAATAAACAAAAAGAAGATTTTGACACTTTACAAGACTAAACCCCTTTAAATATTATCCGCAAACGAAAAATGTCTTAACAAATAGTAGATAAAACAATAAAGGAAATAGATTTTGGATCAAATATTTATTTTTTTTTATTCTATCAAAGATTACATAACAATGACAGTTATTATACAAACTATGAATAAATGAAATTAAGAGGGTGAATGTACCTCGACCTATTTGATCTCTTGTACTGCTCCTGCATGTACTTATTAATGGTCTTCTATTAGTCCAACAGTTCTAAGGAAGCTTAGTACTGAATTGGGGTTCATTGCTCTAATGACTCTGCCCTCGGGCCAGTAATGCCCCAGATATTTCTTCCTACTGCGAGCTAAGACTTCGCAGCTCATTAGAAGGTGCTCTGGTTTTTCTTCTGCCTCCGTGCAGAACCCACACGTATTTACTGGTGAGACTCCCAGTTTCATGAGGTGGCTTCTTAAACGACAGTGGCCTGTGAAATGACCTGTTAGAGGTCTTAAATTAGTTTTGCTTAACTGTGGACATAGAGCTGCACGTTTTCAGTTGTAGTCCCCAATCATGAGCTTGGATTCTGTAAGTTTTGGTAGTGAGGCCCAGCAGTGGATTTTTCCTGTTTTAATTCATCTGTTATGTTTTAATTCATCTAATTGCCCCTATGCCAAAGAATCGTTCAGATCCAATAAAAGGAGTGGCTACACCATTCCTGGCAAGACTATCCGCTTTTTCATTTCCAGGGATCCCAGTGTGTCCTGGGACTCATATTATGTAAAGTTTATTGAGGCTTCCTAACTTATTTAAAAGTTGTACACATTCCCATACGAGTTTAGATTGAATCTCGTATGAATTGGATGCTTTTATATCATCTTGAACCACAAGGTTACGTAGGAGGTCAAAGATAACACAGAGTTCATTACTACAAATTGTTCATTACTACAAATTTTCTCTAGCGGAGTAAGATCTGAAAGTGATTCCATTGCTGCTGTGGGACATGTTTTCATAGCTCCGGTAACACATATACATGCTAGTCGTTGTACTTTGTTCAAAGTGTTATTCATGGTGTGCTATTTGGTTCTTTGCGCCCATGCCGCTGCTCCATATGTTAGAACCAGCCTAACTATCATGGTGTACATCCATTTCAGAATACAAGTTTTCCAACCCCACGTCTTCCCAGCTGATCTTCTACACACCATTCATGCTCTGATTGCCTTACTTGCTATAAAATCCGCATGTGCTTTTCAAAGTTGTTTGGAATCTAATATTATGCCTAGATATTTAACCTTCCTTGACAAACTAATATCCACATTTCGGAGTTTGAATGGATGCATATGCGGCAATTTTCTTTTCCGAATGAACGGTACTATGGTTGTTTTTGTGGGGTTTATGTTCAGTCCCACTGAAGTGCACCATTCTTGAGTACTGAAGAGTCCTCTCTGTATTATATCACAAAGAGTGCTTTCAAATTTACCTCTTGCTATTATTACAAAGTCGTCGGCATATCTTTTACAGGTGATGCTTTTGTGCTGTAGCAAATGAATTATACAAACTACATAACGCAGCGATAAATAAATATTATTATTATTATAATTTGTACAAAAATTAATTAGTGTACAATTTGTAAGAGGAGCACTAGCAACTGCGGCTTTCAGCTCTCGTGCAATAAATATGGTATATTAGTTTTTTTTACATTTAATACATGTTGTATACTTTGTTACTATTTTTAAATGAAATTAATTAAATTAGTATTTTTTATGAAACTATATAATTTTTTTATACATATAAAATATATATTTCCAATACTCGTATAAAATAAAACATACTTGCAATAATACATCCACACAAACTATCGAGCAAACTAATCTACGCTCACACTTCACTCTTCGCCGCTGATTCATTCTGAATATCAATATCAATCTTCAGCCTACACATTATCAAGAACACCAATAACAACGTTAAAACTATCATTGGCAAAAGAAACACATTCATTTGAAGCCAGGGAAAATTATTAGCTTGAATGTATTCCTAGCCGTGTGGAAATTACGGAAACACACTTGTAGAGTTCGCACATCTTTAAAGCTCCAAACTTCTGAAAATAGAAACTATATGAATTTCGCTTGCCCCTGGCTTTCAGGTGAAACTTTTTATTGTGTTTTTTTTTTGTTTTTCTGGATAAAAGTAATAATTTGCATGGAGTCTGGCATACATGCGTCCATGCAATATTTATGGAATCCATTTGTGAGCGATTAAAAAACCGCGAACTACCTTCATTAGTGAAGCCAGAAAATAAAAATAAAATATTAACAAATTTTTTATAAAAAAAATATTATAAAGTTAAGATTACAATTACAATATTATAGATGAGCACTAAAAATTTGCCATCGTTCACATTGGAAAAGGCATGATAAAAAATGCCAGGTGTCACTTTGTGTGGAAAAATATCCTGTGCATCAGAAAATTTACGTAGAAAATGAGGCGAGAAATTCTAGCGTTTCCGTACATTATACATTTTTTTCAAACTGTTTTTTCTTTTGATGAAAAAAGAAAGAAAGGGACCTGCCCCTGGGATCTACTTCCCAGTTATATTTGTAAGACGTGAAATGCACATTTGGGACTTGAATGAACCCAGTAGATAATAAAACAAAGCTTGTAATATGAGTCATCTTTCCAGATTTTGAGCTTGTATTCGGTGGCCTGGTAAAAAAAATGTATGGGGTTGATACGAATGCATTGAAAATACAATGCGGTTCAATAGAAGTTTAGAAAAAGCAATATATTTTAGAGATATTTTTACAAAACAGATATTTTTTTTTAAAGGAGTAGGGACACCAATTTTCGTCAATTACTACTAGGTCTTTCGATTGTCCCATTTTAGAACATTTTGTCCTGAGCACGCCTACTATTAAAAATTATTTAAAATATATAGCAATTGCATTTCGTGTTTATTATTCTTTGGAATTGCGGTAATTAAAAATTATAATGCGCTTTATTCTAGTATAGTGACTCAAATAGCCAGCTATGTAAATATATGAATTTTATATGAAGTAGCATGGCGATATTGTAAAGCCTTCTGCAAGAAATGGAGTTGATCAGACAAAAAGGCCACTTTCCATATTAGGAACTTTTCAGAAAAAAGCAGCTGTTTTTTATTTATAATTAATGAATATAGGAAACAAATACACGGTACGATACTAAAAAGGGCGAATCGAAATAAATATATGATCAACAAAGAAAGGTCGCTCCGAAAAAATCTACAGTAAGACAAATTACAAAATATAACTAATCTGATATATATTATGCGAGTATGAGATTTAGAAGAAATTACTACTAGATTTGAAAAAGTGTTTTCTTATTTATATTGTTAGAAGTTGCAAAACACTCAGTGTTTAAAACTTTACTGCCAAAAACCATGAGTTCGATTGTGGATTCCCTATATTTGTCAAATTTAGCCCCCAGATGATTATTTCCTGCTTCCTGATAGGCGGAAAAATATTTGGCTCCAGCTGAAACAAACGTTTATATTGCAGACTTGGTTAAATCATATAGACAAATTGTCTAAGTGTATCGAGCAAAAAAAAAATCATCTCGTGTTTAATTTGTACCAGACTTATTATCCTGCCCTTGTATAAAATCAGTCGACTATTAAAGTAATATTTGGTGAATCGAAGCTTAACTTTTCATACAAAGATGTACAAATTTTTGATTATAAAAAAGATAAGATATATTTCAATTTCATAAAATGAAAAAAAAATATTTCAAAAACAATAAACTGGAAATGAAAATAGCACACATAGATGGCAACCGGTAAATGCCCTACTGGGTTGATGAAATATACATAAACGCCAAACAAGTTTTTAAACCATCCATATTTCTTGATAGATATGCAAATTTTAAATAGAGATGATGAGTTACAACTATTTCAATGTGCAAATATAATGCGTTGGTTTTTAACATGTTCTAATAAAAAGCAATTCCCCCTTGCTTAATTCTTTTATGATTACAGCAATTAAAACAGATAACGCAATTACCCCTTTTTGCCAGTTGCAATTCCATTTCTTTTCCTCGTATACAATGGCGTAATACATTATTTCAGTTGCCGGCTCTAATGCTACTTAATACCAAAGGTTTTGCAATCATTTTGCTGGGTCGCATGAACCTTTATTTAGAGGAGAAAATTTCCGGTAATATTTGCATTTATTTTTAAAACAATAGATGGATGTTACTTATACTTTTGGGACACGGGTTTCTTTTTATTCTTGGTTTTTATTTGCAATTTTTATACTCAGGCTTTTGGAGAAAGCCAACTCATTTATTTCGAAGCGAACTCACAACAAAACTATTCGTGGTAAAAATGTCTTTATATGGTATATTAGTAGACCCGGCCTGGCGCGACAATTTTATCGTCCACAGGTGATTTTCAAAAAGTGGTGCTATTGTGACTGCAAGTATTGATCACGGGATCCCATAAAATAAAGCAAAAACACTATTAAAAGGTATTTCTTCTCTAACTATAG
Organism: Clusia tigrina; assembly: GCA_920105625.2. Classification (NCBI taxonomy): domain Eukaryota; kingdom Metazoa; phylum Arthropoda; class Insecta; order Diptera; family Clusiidae; genus Clusia; species Clusia tigrina. Next base: position 376,723,484 of record OV050030.1, read on the forward strand.
TTTTATTAGTATTTATTTTGGGCAAATGGGAAACATTTGCTGGTCAGCATCAATCTGATATTATATACATATATATATATATATATATATATATATATATATATATATATATATATATATATATATATATATATATATATATATATATATATATATATATATATATATATATATATATAATTATACACACATATATATATATATATATATATATATATATATATATATATATATATAATTATATATATATATAAATATATATGTATATATTACAAATTTCAAAGTTGTATAATTCTTCTTATTAATTTACTTAATTCAAAACTGGTTTTGCAAATTTATTGTCTATTAATTATTAGAACTCAGATTTATTTTTTCGAAAGTATATATAATACCTTCCAATGCCCTTTACATGGGATATGTGCCTATCGCGAATCCTATATCTACCACGAAATCGCTATCGCATAATTTTATTAAAGATTTGTGACACGATTCAGAATGGTTACAAATAAAAGCTAAGATGCTGATATCACGAATAAGAGAGAGACGAATTTTTAAATACGATCTTAATGTAAAGATCGTAACAATACTTCAATTCAATTCAATATATATTTAACAAATTTTTTAAAGAAAGAATTAAAAATATGTAGAAAATCTCGAGCAATCTCTTGATACTCAACAGACAAATCATTCTAACCAGCATAAAACCTTTAATTTGTATTTCCATATAAACAACTATCAAGTATTAATTATAATACACTGGCTACGATTTTTTCTCAATGAGACATCAACATCAGTTGAGAGATATTTAAACATATTTACTGGATTTGAATCTTCCTTTGGGATTGGCGTTACAGTTCCTTGAAGCTAAAAGTTCCTTCAATAAGGAGATCTCATTGAAGTTGCAAGAAAATGGGACGAAAATATTAATTTATATTTATTTTTAGATGTACTCGTATATATAAGTATATATAAAATATTTGAGTTTAGGTATATTTTTAGTACTATATTGCTGCTAAAAAACGAAAAAGATTGCGGGGTAGTCTTAAATCTATAATCTTATAGTAGACTATAGAATCGTAGGGCAGGTAGGTTGAGACGATCATATTACCAGCCTGCCACTGCAACCATCCATGAGGACGAACTTGCATTTCTCGCAAGCTGGCATTCCGGCCACAACTTTGGTCAGCCTTTGTTGGGAAAGCCTAGAAGAGCATTGCACGATAATTAAGCCGTTCTCCACGCGCATCCACTCGAACTTCGGTTTCTTCGTGGACTCGCCGATGGCCTTCCAAAAGTAGCTGGGTTTTCGACAGCAGACCATCGCGGATGTCGGTATGTATCTCTACCATCATGCGAGGGCGGATTGATATTGAAGCTACCTAGCGCTAGATGGCAGCACAAAAAACAAAAACTTTTTTTTTTTTAGAAATTGCGATCTGTCAAACGTCAGCTGTTCAAATTTCACCCAAATTCATCGATTAGTTTATTTGTTGTAATCGTTTGAAGTAAGCAACTTTTGTGTTTCTTGAAAAATGAAAAAAAGCGAATTTCGTGCAGTGATTAAACACTATTATTTGAAAGGGAAAACGGCGAAAGAGACAAAAGAAGAGAAAACATTACGGTGAATCTGCTCCGTCAGATTACTTGGTAAAATATTGGATTGCTGAATTTAAACGCGGCCGAACAAGCACTGCAACAATACCATCAACAGGAAGGCCAAAAGAGGTGGTTACTGAAGAAAATATCAAGAAAATCCTCGATATCGTTATGAATGATCGCCGAGTCAAGTTGCGTGAGATTGTTGAAATGGTAAACATATCATATGAACGTGTGTTCAACATTTGCATATGAAAAAGCTATCGGCAAGATGGGTGCCGCGTTTGCTCAGTGTCGAACAAAAGCGAGTTCGACAGACCACTTCACAGCGGTGTTTGGACATGATAAAGCGTAATCCTGTTGATTTCTGGCGTCGATTAATAACTGTTGGATGAAACGTGGGTCCACCACTACACACCTGAAACCAAAAATCAATCGAAACAATGGATGGAAGCTGGTGGAAGTGCTCCGAAGAAGGCGAAGGCAGTGAAATCGGCTGCCAAGGTTATGGCCACTGTATTTTGGGATGCACACGGAATATTTCTCATCGATTATCTTGAAAAAGGATCCACAATCACAGGAAAGTATTATCGTGCATTATTGGATCAATTGATTGATGCAATCAAGGAAAAACAACCACATTTAAAGAAGAAAAAAATGCTCTTTCTTCAAGACAACGCACCGGTTCAAACAGCATTAGATACGATGCTAAAATTACGTGAAATACACTTCGAATTGGTTAATCATCCACCTTATAGTCCAGATTTAGCTCCTAGTGACTTTTTCCTGTTTCCAAACTTGAAAAAATGGCTCGCAGGAAAAAGATTCATCTCAAACGAAGAAGTGATTACCGAAACTAACGCGTATTTTCAGGGGTTCCCGAAATCGTATTATTCAGATGGTATAAAAAAGTTGGAATATCGTCTTACTAAGTGTGTCGAAGTAAAAGGAGACTATGTTGGGAAATAAATGGTTTTTGAAAAAAAAAAATGTTTTTTTCCTACTTAGGTAGCTTCAATATCAATCCGCCCTCGTAGCTCTAGCTGCATCTCTTTGGAATAAGTCACCGACAAATATCATCCGACTTCTTTATAGACTCTAATCGCTCATAAATTCGCATATTCCTAATTTGATTTCTATACAATTTATATCAAAGAAATTATTTTGAAAGGATCCCAGTGGGACTATAGAACACAAATATAAACTGGGCAGGGTCAGTGTCACATCCACTATTGAGTTGTGTGCGTAACTCGAGATTCATACTCGTACATATCTTAGTCGTTTTAACAACATTTTGATTAATGACGGATAATTGAATTATTAATTTATTGCTAAATCTGGGTATAATTTATCACTTGCCCCTCCTACTTTATATGAATCTGTAATATAAATATAAATATAATGGTGGTGCAAACTACTATGTATCACTCTCTCATTATATGTATTCAATATATTCATTGTTTTACTCGCATACCACTGTATTTGTGGTGCTTAATTTAATATACCCACAGTATTAGTAATTTTGTAGCCAGTCCCTCCCCGAGTTAATTATATATACATATACTAGCTAACCCGGCAACGTTGTTTTGCCTATATTTTTTTTAAAATAAATGTTAAATAATAAAAAATGTTTGGAATTAATTTTAATGTATAAAAATTTTTATTGAAAAATAATAAAATAATAAATTATTGTAATGCTAATCTGTGCACGATATTTCTTGTTTCTCCATTTTCGGCATAAACAAATAAATCGGTGGGTTTACCAACGCGTGAACAGGCTACATATAGCTGTCCATGGGAGAAGCACGAATTCTCTAACTCTAAACCACAGATTTGCATTGACTGGCCTTGAGCTTTGTTGATGGTCATGGCAAAAGCTAAACGAACCGGAAACTGCAGTCGTTTAAATTGTATTGGTGCATCTGTTGGAATCATTGGAATTCGTGGCAATAAAACATGCTCCCCTTTGAAGTTTCCATTAATGATAGTTGCCTCAATAACGTGTCCCGCAAGTTTTTTAATAACTAACCTCGTTCCGTTACAAAGTTTTGGCGCATTGAGATTTCGTAACAAATTGACGGAAGACCTGGTAAATCCAAAAAATTTAAAACTTTCTTTTGGGAAATTAACGGCTTCATTTTCATCCACCACTGTATCAATTGATTTAAATGAAAATAATCCACTTTCCAACATGTTTTGGATTTGTATATTTGTAGCATCAACATCAACATTTTTAGCAGCTAATATCGCACGTTCGTTCAACCATTTATGATTATTGATGTTTGCTCGAAGATTAGGAAAAACATTTTCAATTAATGAATCTCTTGAATCCATAATATTGCAAAAATCATCTGGAAGTTTTACTGTTTGTTTTTTTGGGTCTATAGCAATTTTTCCATCACCAATATCAAGCAATTGTTTAGAAAAGCGTGCAACAGTTGGATCATTTTGTACTTGGACAGGCATATTGGTTGTTAATTTCATTTTATGAACGCTGCGCCACAATGATGATTATTTTAAACATGCATTGATCTCATCTGCATAGGTCGATCGTGGTATAACTGGTAGTGTTTGACGGAAATATCCAGACAACAAAACGAGAGCACCATCGAAAAGTCTATCATTACCTTTCAAATCTTGAAATGTACGATTTAGTGCTTCCAATGAATATTTGTGTGCCATTGTACACTCATCCCAGATAATGATGTGGCAGCTTGATAGTACTTTACCCATACTGGAATGCTTTTTAATGTTGCATACAGAATTTTCATTCGTTTGTATATTTAATGGCAATTTCAGTGCAGAATGTGCTGTTCTGCCTCCGTCTAATAATGTCGCAGTAATTCCAGATGATGCGATGGCCAAAGCAATTTTACTTTCAAAACGTATTTGTGCTAATAGAAGCGAAATTAAAAACGTCTTTCCAGTTCCGCCTGGTGCATCCAAAAATAAGAAACCACCTTCTTCAGCAGCGACTGTATGCATAATTGTAGTGAAAATTCTTTTTTGCTCTGGTAATAATTTTGGTTCATTTGTTTGAACATATTCAACCAACTGATCAATATTTTATAATTGTTCACGTTGCATATCTCGGTTAAACAAATCACTTGCTGGTCGATTGGTGGATGGCATTCCCAATTTCATGAGTGATTGATTCGAAATATTCATGCATAAATCTTCCAGCTTGATCAAAGCTTCATTATATATTTCTGGCGTGATATCAAAACTAAGATCTGCACGAATTGTACGAAGCGCATGAAGTATATCTTCACTCATTGCATCCTTATATTTTTCCCATAATTCAGTTGGATTTGTTGGATAGCATGTTGTTACTAAAATAGCAAACAATATTCGTATTTGGCGTGGCGTTGAACTGGCAGCAGCGTCGGCAAGAGTTAAATCCCAATGCAAATCTCCTTCTAATAATCCTAATGCTCGGCATGAATCATGATACGTTGTATGTAGTTGACCATTTACAGTTTTCAAATATTCGAACGATGTTGGTCCAGGAATATTAATTAATAACAATCGTAAAAAAAAGCTGTTTGGGATGAACTGTGTATAGTCGGTCTGATGCATTAGTACAAAATATTCCTGGATAATCGGCAAAAGCTTTTCCTCTTTTACGGGGTTCCCATGTTTTTCTCGACTCATTCCACGTGAAATAGGTTGGTACTTAAGCATAGAGCAATGTTCTCGCAAATCGACCATCATCACTTTGTTGTAGGCATAAACGAAAAAAGTCAGTCAATGTTGTCTTTGGTTGAATAACTGCTCGTTCTGCTGCATTTTGTTCAGTAAAATATACTCGTTGGCCGTTTTCGAGGTGAGTAGCCAAATGAACGACAACTTGATCTCTTTCATGAATAGGGATTCGCCATACAGCTTCATTGCTGCTGATTTATCTGCCCATTTGGTAGCGTGCAACCTCATCATTTTCAATCATACTATCTTCAGCGAAAACGGCCATGTCGCTACCTTTATGTACATATTTACAGATGTAATTAATTGACTTAACTGAACTGCAATATTCAACATTAATATGAGCTCTATATGTTTTGGATAACAGTGGGGAGTATGGTACAACCCATTTATTAACAATTTCTATATCATTTCTGGCAGTCATCATAAAGGAATATCCACCATCTTCAGTCGATCGTCTACGATACAAAGGATATCCATCATTTCCAGTGATTGTATATGTATAGTGTTTGTACGAAATGTATGAAACAAACTTTTGTGGCGCCACCTGGCGGATGAAATATATACTATAACCTCACAGGCCACGACACAAATATATGTTGTAAATTTTGTTATGATATCTTTTATGGTTCCGGAGATCCTTCGAGACGTACCTACGCACGAACGATTTCATATATTAAGATACATACGAGTTTTGATTAAAAAAAATAACCGTTATTTTCAATTTTTTCAAAAAGTATTTAATTATTCATCAACAACTATCTTGTCCCCTTTAAAGTAATTCCCGTTAGATATAATACACTTATGCCAGCATTTTTTTCAATCCTCGAAACACTTCGGAAACGCTTTTTTTGGTATCGCCAACAGCTCCTGTTTCGATTTTTCTTTTATCTCCTCAATCGTAGCAAAACGCTTTCCTTTCATCGGTGTCTTCAGTTTTGGAAAGAGGAAAAAGTCAGCGGGGGCCAAGTCCGGTGAATACGGTGGTTGGGGCATGATAACGGTTTTGTTTTTGGCCAAAAACAGCTCCTGAGCGATGTCCATGCGACGTTGTTTTTGCTCAAAATTTTGCAATTTTGGAACAATCTTCGCTGCCGCACGTTTCATGCCTAAAACATCCGTAAAAATAGCTTGGCATGAGCCGAACGATATGCCAGCATCATCAGCAACCTCTCTGATAGATTCGACGATTATCCAAAATCATTTTCTTCACTGCGTCAATGTTTTCATCGGTTGTTGACGTGCTCGGGCGACCAGGTGGAGCATCGTCATTGCCATCTTCTCGGCCTTCCTTAAACCGGTTATACCACAATTGAACTTGTGTTCTGCTCATAGTAGACTCGCCAAAGGCCACAGTCAACATTTCAAATGTCCTTGCACATTTAATTTCATTTTTTACACAAAACTGAATACAGTTTCTTTGATACATTTTTTTCGAATAGTACAAAATCGAAGAGCACACCAAAACACGACTAACCTTTTTATATGTCAAAAACAAACGGACAATCCAAAATGGTTGGTATTGCCAACATATATAACAGACATGTGTACCAACATAAAAACAAAAATTGCGAACATCGAACATACGTAACTCACGAAAAGATGAAAATAACGGTTATCTTTTGATCACACCTCGTATATATATATATATATATATATATATATATATATATATATATATATATATATATATATATATATATATATATATATATATATATATATATATATATATATATATATATATATATATATATATATATATATATATATATATATATATATATATATATATGTATATATATATATATATATATATATATATATATATATATATATATATATATATATATATATATATATATTCAGACACTTTTATCATAACGTTAAATAAATTTCGTGCCAAATACCACAGAAAGCTTATTGACACCACATTAGCATACATAGTATTTGTCTTCACAGAGCCTTACATATATTCACGAAACATCCGTCAACACATCCGCTTATTCCACCTATTTCAACCCTTTCTGTCATCGATTTCCGGGACCCCACCTCCCACTCCTCATCAAGCCCCACTCAGCTCAAGTACTAAATCGCTTAAGCACTCAATTTACGCGTGAAAAGGAACTTCATTTTGGGCACACAAGCTTATAAAATTCCCATACACAACAGCACACATACGCACCACACATGTCAACACTTGTAGCGATTTCCGTTTCCGTATCGCTACACATACGCAAGATACTCCAACATGTGCTTATGTTGAAATCACGTGACAGCCCCGAAGCTTTGGCAGTGGCATTTCCAGGATGGGTTGCATTGATGTCTTTGCCATTGAATGGCTGTTGGCATATGGAGCGAGTGTGGTGTTCTTTTTCTGGTTAAAATTTGTTTATTATTTATTTTATTACCCGTTTAGCATTTGATTTAACCCTTCCAAGGCATCGCTTCCTTCTGGCGCGTGTGCTGGCAAATTGGGGTTAATTTTTATATTATTATATTACAATGTATCAACATATGCCAAACACCCCTATATTTCAGAACCCAAATTTTTACTATAAGGCGTAAAGGCGTACCCAAAAACATGTGATGTGTCTAACATTCACCGGTTTTTACTTACTTTTGTTTCAATTTTTTGCCTTCATTTGTGCACGAAGTTTATAATGCTTCACCGCTTTCTTGACGATTGTTCTTGTGACACTTATCTTCTTATGGAATTCTGGAAAAATAAAATATTGTTTCGTTTACCATGCCGCGAAAGCTTTGATTATTATTTTAGAGATTAATTCCACAGTGGTTTGAGTCATTTTCTTGATGAGTTACGAGTGCCGCTCAATCTTTAACACTTCAGAGGTTTAATGCATGGTTGGGCTACCATACTTGAATATAATTAAATAAATGTGGGTTGCCAGTTTATAAGTATTTAATATTTTTTGTTGGTTCATGTGTTTTGTATTCTGGGTATTGGAACAAACTCAATGCAACTTAAGCTTATTTGTAGAAATTACTTATTATTCTGCGAGACAAAGAATATGCATAATGTAGAGATTCTTGTAATTATATAAATACATAAATTTGAATTATCTGCAAATATAACAGAGTAATAATGTAAGTAATGCCAAGCAATTCAAAGATACTACAATTTGTAATAATCCGACTTTAATATCGGCACACCTTCGATTCCACTACTACCTTCCCAAATATATTATGCATTTGTAAACGTATAGGATTAATGCAAGCATAGCAATGTAGAAAATAAAATAAATCTATAGGGAACAAAATAGGTCCCGCTACAGACCGCTCAGCCTTATACCGAATATATCGAAACTTTTCGAAAGAGTACTTCTTGTTCGAAAGATTACTCTTTGACCTCCTAGAACCAATCTTCATGAACAATCATTATGTATCTTACACCAAATTGGATTTGGATGACAATACTCTACCATACAAGGTCTCAGAATCCTTAACCACATGATGCCAGACCGGGATTTAAGAAGATTCTTGGTAGCCGTCTATATTGATGTTGCAAAAACTTTTGTTAGTGTCTTGAACACAGGACTATTTCACAAATTGAAAAAATGTCTCCCTCAAAATGTTTACTTGACATTGGCAATCTACGTCACTGAGCGGGGTTTCTATGTTCAATTTAATAATGCTTGTTTACAATTATTCAAAGCAAATGCTGGTGTTCCTCAAGATATGAAACTGGGATCGTTTTTAAATCTCGCTACAATATATTTTGGACGAATAAATTAATTGGTTTCCCTATTGGGGTATCCAAATATACATATATGGGCAAAAGGAAAGTTGAAATAATGCAAAGACCCAAAATAAAATAATACCATGGCATATTTATAAAACAATTCCATGGTATGTACCCAACGGCTTTATTCATACTGTTATTAAAATTCTTCTATTAGGTGAGAAGATACGAATTATTAGTGAAAAACCTAAAAATTACCATAATAAAGAAAATACCAAAAGTCGATATTTAAAGGTGCTCAGGCGATCACACCTATCAATCAAATATTAAAATGAATTTATTGTTATGAAAATAAAATTGAGTACTAGCAACATCTCGACAAGAAGAGGAAGCAATTTAAAAACCCTTCGAGACCACAGTGAAGATTTGAATAGGCGACCTTACGACTTCTAAACCATTATATGTTCTAGAGTGTCCGAGATATACATATATAAACGCTGATTTAAGTCTATAATTTATATATATCAAAACAATGATTCTGAAATCGTAGAAATCGTTTCTCTTCGAGTCGAAAGCCTCATTACCTAGTATTCGTTCCCCAACCCCCGTCTGCAGTCATAACTAATTATGGTGTACCATATAAAAATAATAATAAACTACTCCAAATAAATTATCAAGCAAGTGGTTTTGAATTATTGAACAGAATACAGCAATCAATTATAAGCGATACTAATCTACGTAATAATATTTGTAATCGAAATCAACTCTTGAGTCATTTTAACTATGTCCATCTATGGGCATTTTTCTTCTAAACAATTGGAGTGAACCTTGGCATTATTACTGGTTGGAGTTTCAGGCAGACCAGATTGTTATACCAGCAAAATCGCACTAATGATGCACTTCCACCTCCCAATAAGTCAATTTTAACATATCTAAAATAACTACGTTAGTAATTATAATGTACTGGAAAAATTTGGTAGTAAATTCATAACGATTTGGTAACAATTGGCTAATGCTCAGAATTCTGAAAAAATTGGGAGGAATTTACAAGTATATACTGCATAAATACATGTCAACGAAATTTCATATGAATGATCTTAGTGAAACTTTAAATCGGTCTACAAAATGAACAAGATAACTAAAAGATTAAAGTAGCCCCTTTCCAGCACATACTTTCAAAGATCACAGTTGGAAAAAATAACAAAAAGGAGAAGAACCCTCCTCATTCCCGATAAAGTATACGGCATACAATTTAAATACCACACTTAGACCATGCACCGCAATCGTTACAGTCCAACTGCAAAAGATACCCATGAATATATTAATTCAATAACAAGAAAATTAACACAAAAGAACGCAAAATTAAAAGGGTCACTTTACAAGGACTTAAATGCTATTAAAACAACGAAAACCAGAAAAACGCGGAAAATATTTCATATTTCGAAACGACAATAACAACAACAACAGCAACTGATTGCTGTTTACAAACATAATCACTGAAAAATTAAGTTTTCGAAATTGCTTTTTAAATTAGCTGCTTATAAGGATATGAAACCGCTCACCACATCATACAACTCCAGCGCAAACCGTGGCAAATACGCGGTCTCAGGGTTGGCTGACGTGGTTGGCATACACTCAATACAAACAAAAAAATTAAAAAGATAGAAAAAAATGAAAATAAAGAACCAAGGAATTAAGCAGGAAAGTGGGTGGAAAAATGATTATTTCTGCTTTTTCATATAATTTTCTTTCTAATATTTTTCCAAGCAATCTACAAACAAAATAGCATTTAGGACGGCAGGCAGGGGATTAAGCGGCAAGCTTAGAATATTTAAGTGGGCGCGAAATTCATGAAAATTCAAACACAACAATAACAACGGGAGCGGTTCTGCGTTGGGTGCTAGTGGCAGCAAAAATAATAAATGAGTTCAAAAATGCTCCGAAATTGCAGAAAACTCAAAGGATTATAAACTGAAGAAAAACCAACGAATGCGACCCAAGTATCAACAATACTGAAAACGAAAGGGGCAAAAACAACAATTGAAGTGTTTTAAACTGGGCAGGAGCCTTATTACTTAAACGGCGCTCTGCGCCATTTCCAAAAAGAAAATAATGTAAAGTTTACTTTAGCATAACCGAAGCTTATGTACCCTGCACATAGTTCAGGAGAATGTGTTTTGTTGTTATCGTTATGTCATTGTTGAGTGACATATGCAGCTGAATGGAAACTGGAATCCCAGAATCGTCAATGTATCCTTTTTAATTAACTTTTATTAGAACTATTTACTCGTCACTTATGTAAACAAGGAGGCATACAAACTTCCGTATTTCATAGTTTATGTCACTACAACGTGAAAGAGTAGTCAAGGAAGGCAATGCGGAGTTCGAGGAATTTTGTGAACTGGTTAAAGGGATCAAAAACAATAAAGAGGGTGAGAAATCTCTCAAAACCGAAAAGAATCAACAATCCTAAAGGAATTAAAAGTGTAAGACTGCTTATTCCAACAATTGATAGCGATGAAATTTAAAAATATATTTACAGCGATTACCAGAATCACTGGAGTAAGTAAAAGTGAAACAGCAATTCATCAGAAAGGAAAGTACTCAGACATTTAGCTTGAGGAAAGAAATTGTGTTATACGCTCAGTAGTGGATTGATTATATCACAAGTGATTCAATAAACTCAATTCAGAAATAATTGCGCTGCAAGCACAATACTGAAGAGCGACAGGAGTACGTAATCCATGCAAAAAAACTGCTACGAACACAAGAGGATCTTAGCATATAATGGAGAAGATGGATCTTGAATTCAAATGTAGGAATGTCTGTTGTGAAGAAGCCTATGTTTGCAAATCGCTCGATTGCTAGAGATATGCCGTTTTAATAAGCAAGATAATTATTTAAAAATATTTTGTATCATATGTCTCTAGACTATTATATAAATTCAGTTGTACTATGTAGGGTACAAACAGAGCTTCAGCTTGCATTTCAATTGCCTTCTTGCCACTACAATTATTTCAACGTATACTTTACTCTGAGCAGCTTTAAGAAAAATATAAAAATTTCCTAAAATAAACAATGGGAATAAAAAACGGGAATTAAAAGAAAAAATGCAACTACGTAGTACGACAATAAAAGAGAAGGCGAAGCTTAATTTCATAGGCAAATCCTTTTAGCTTTGGTGCAGCGGTGCGTTTAAAAGTGATGTGGAGGGGAAAAAGGTCACAATAGAAGTTCCCAAACAGGACACTGAGTGTACAACTCCCTGTGTATGCAGTGCACGGTTCATAATGGCCGAGCACTTTTTAATGAGCTTAATCCTCATTCAGGATAATGATTAATTGTGTGCTGAGTGTGTTTTTTAAAAAGAAAAATCATTTTTGACATTAAAGGTACACGGAAAAATCAAGAACCAACGCACATAATCCTTGTATTGTTGATTTTTAACTTGTCGAGTGGCGGAAAATGAGGGCACTCCAGAGAGATTATTTCATAATTGATAACTTCACTAGAGTAAAAACACAGTTGCACAAATAAGTTTCTCAATGTAGTCAACGAATATAAATTTCCCGTTGGATCCCATAAACCATGTCAAAGGTCCGTTTTTGTTGTGAGGTTTATAAAAATCAACGGAAATTTACACAACAAATATATTTTTAAATGTTTAAACGCCTCAAGTTTCCACTTACACGCTTAATTTATCAAACGCTTTAATGAGCGGACGTGAGTGGCATGCGAAGCCACAGTAAAAATCCTTCAAAAATAATTCTTAGCGAAATGGACACGATTTTTTTTTGTTATTATTCCTGGTAACAGTAAGCTGGGCACACGTTAATTACATTGTTAAATTGACAGCGAAATTGACTAAAAAATGTGGCTAACGTGCGCATGGAATATTAAGAGGCTGTTCCAATTATATCGCCTGTTAATAGAAGGGAAATATATATTTTTTACTTTTTACAATAAAATTATTGAAGGCAAAAGAAATATTCATGAAAATTTATAAACTATTATAACGCTAAAAATAAATCTGGCAATTGGTAGGTATATCTATTTATCAGTATCAACTTCTGCATTGATGCAACTATTATCCTCTTCCGTCCGATTGTCTTGTATACTACCAGTAGAGGTTCGTCCTTGGGGAGGTATTGAGCTAAAATTTTATGAAAGTAGTTTGTGCAGCTGAATAGTTTAGAATTATGTATTACACTAACCGCTCACTTCCCATACATGTTTATCCTTGAAAGGAGCTTGAAACGGAGGCAAATTCAAATTCAAGCCACCAAGACACTAGCTTTCCATATGCTTAGTTGATTCAAAAGTTAAGAACCAAACAACTTATCTAGGTGAAATATCTATTTAGACGAGTTTGGTTAGTGGTAAAGTAGCACTTTCAGAAATTATAATTACATATCTTATGATCTAAGAGAACTAGAATCAGTACAAACATACATATTACCAAGTGGAGACCATTTCCTATAACGCCCAGGCCTATATTGTTCCTGATACGAAAAATGGCACACAGAAAAGTATTTTTAATCATTTAAAGCATATTTTAATATGATATTCGATCCTGATTCACAGAATATCAATAACTGAACCAAATATTTCAAGAAATAAATATTGCAACAGCCCTGGCTCAACTATGGCTACCATCATTGTATTTAATGAAATGACACAGGCGTCTTTTTATTGATAATAATAAGTTTAATAATAATAATCATTAGGAATAAAAGAGACATTAAATTCAAATTACAGTATGTACAGTACGCATGAATGAGATATCTGATGAGTCTGATTGATCTGCCAATAGCTTATAGGGACTAGTACGAAGTCGTGACTGAAGCCCAAACAGGACGAAACAGAACAGAAATTGCTTTCTTAAGATACAAACCACCAACACAATTGAAATCATATGTATCATATGTATGTATGTATGTGTAATCATATAATTAAGTTATTCATACAAATAGTATATGGTAAGATTATCAAGTAATAATTAGGGTTTCATTGATGGTGATCGATTTTATAATCTATGAAAAAAAGTTAATAATATGTGATTTCCGTTTATTCATTATTTACTATCGAAATATTACATTTTATGGCATTATGTACGGAATACAACGTAGGCCACAAAGACTCTAAGGATTTTAAGTTTAGTGATGCATATAAGGGAATTTGAATTCTTCCTGTTAAGATATTTGTGAATTTATTAAATGATTACGTACATATACAAGGAAGAGAGAGGCACATTCGAACAACATGCAAGCCAAAAATGGAAGGAAAGACATATTTGTGACATAATTGACATATTAATGAGTCAGCAAGGAAAACATAAGGCTGTCAGATATATTAAATTTATAACACAGAAAGTGACTATCTCGACATTCTCTCTCACTTTCTTAAGCTAAATTCCATTACAAATTTACAAAATTTTGAGCTAAATATATAAATTTGTCTTTACATAAAGGCTTAGTAAAAATGTCAGCCATTTGTTCATTCGTCTCCAGATATTTCACATCAATTTCACCCTGGTGCTGCATGTCACAAGTGTAAAAGTACTGTATGTCGATGTGCTTTGTACGCTTCGCCGATTCAGGTCACTTGACCAAAGTAATTGCTCGTTGATTATCCGAGAATAAAAGAGTAGGTAAACGCTGTTCAAGTCTGCACTCAAGCATTTAGCCGTCTCAGCCATTTAGCAGCTTTTGTTGCAACACAAAGAGCAACAGATTCAGCCTCAGTTGTTGAAGTTGCAGTGACGGTAATCAGGGCCACCATCCAGGCAATCAGACCACCATCTAAAAATGCAGCCCAACCTGTAATGCTGCGTCTGGTATCTAAGTCCCCACCCCAGTCAGTTAAAATGAATTTGATTTAACGTACCTTTCAGATATTTTAGAACTCACCTTATCAATGTGTTTGCGCTGGTTTTTCTGATTATCTGATCAGTTTGGATACGACATATGCGGTGTCAGGCCTGGTGCATACCATTAAGTACATAAGAGACCCAATGGCTTCGCGATGCGGAATATGTTCCTTGCTGTTGAGTTATTTCAAATTCGATGGGCAATTCGTGCAGTAATTGATTAATTATGCTAGAGTTATTGCCGCATATCAACATATAGAACATATATATAGAAAATATGCCCGTCATCAACATTTAGAAGCATATATGATATCGTTGTTCGCTTCGTTGAAAAAATGTACGATGTTCCTCTGTCGTGAAGCTTGTTTTAAGCCATACAAGCTTTTCTTGAGTAAACATACTCGATTATCTTGACCAAATCCTCTTGGCTGCTCCATGTAAAATCATTTCTTCAAAATTTCAATGAAGATATGCCGTTTTGACATCAAATGATGTCCATACCTCGAGCTGCTGCAATAGGCAATATTGTTCTAACAGCATCATACTTGACGACAGGAGCGTAGATTTCATCGTAGTCCATCGCTTGAGATTGAGAGCATCCTCGTGCAAACAAACGTACTTTGAATTTGTCGATATCACCATTGAACTTAAATTTCTTTTTGAAAATGCATCTGCACATGCATACCGCTCCTTCGTGGAACCAAAATTCACGTATTGTTCAGTCCACATTTACAACGATTGCTGCCCATATTTAGCGATTTAACAGAATTGCCTCAGAAGGAGTAATCGAATAGCATTTTTTATGCTCAGTTGATATCTTCTTCTTCTTTGATGGTGCTACAACCTATGATCGGTATTGACCGCCTCAATAAAGCTTCGCCAGTCACCTCTGCAAAATTAGCACGGACAAGACAGGTTCCCCAGGTTCCCTTGTCTTCCAACAGATATTAGGAGATTAGGTCGTCCTCTTCTTCGCGTCCCACCACCATGTGTCGAACAATACACCCTCTTAGCCGGAGCATCCTCATTCACTCGCCCAACATGACCAAGCCAGCGGAATCGCTGGATATTTATACGCTTGACCATGTCAAGCAGACAGCTCATATAGCTCGTCGTTCCATTTTCTTCGACACACGTCCTGCTCCCTTATAGGATCCTGAAAAGTATCTTCATCTCGAGTGCTCCCAACAGCCTGTTATCATTGGTGGTCATTGTCCACGTCGCAGCGCTATACATTAAAACGGGAAGTATGAGGGACTTATAAAGCGTTATTTTAATTCGTCGAGAGAGGATTCAACGTCTCAACTCCCTAATGACCCATAATAGCACCTGCTGGAAAGAGTTTTTCTTCGCTTGATCTCGAGGCTGACATTATTTTTGGTGTTAATGTTGGATCCTAAATAAATTAAATCCTAGACGACTTCGAATATATAATTGTCAACAGAAACATTTTGTTCAAGACGTCGTAATGCATTGTTTGCTGACACAAGGTATTTCGTTCACCACCAGACGCACTCGACGAGACTCATTTTCCTGGCTGGAGTATGCTGCGAACAATGATGTCAATATCATCAGCATATGCTATCAACATGACACTCTTGTAAAACATATTACCAGAGATGTTGATGTTTGCAGCTCGAATTATTTTCTCCAGCATGAGGTTAAAGAAGTCGCACGATAGGGAGTCACCTTCCCTGACACATCGTACCGAGGGCTGCGGAGAGGCCTGTGTCAATTTTCACTGAGGTGGTGGTATCGGTCAGTGTAATTTTGCAAAGTCGTATGAGCTTTGCAGGGATACCAGACCTTCACATTGGTGCGTACAGGTGATACCGAATCATACTGTCGAAGGCGGCTTTATAATCGACGAATAAATCAGTTGATATCACTGATTCGAAAATGTTTGTATCTCTGAAGTATTCAGAAATAAATAGATTTTTTGTCTTGCAAGAGAGAAATCATAAATCATCGTGTGTTGCTTTTCGATATGGACAATTAACAGCCGCTCATCTTAAAGAAGAAGAAATGGCAAATTAATGGAAAACGCGCGGATGAAGAATTCCAATATTACACTGCTACCCTGCCAAATCGATAATGGAAGATACACAGAATTAAATAAGAAGATTGAGAAAATCTCCTATGTCTTGATGCGCAGGGTACAGGAATTTGATGAAATCAGGAACTACCGAAATGGCGATTATTAGAATAATTGATCGTTGAGCGTAGAAGAAACATAGGCTCAGATTTCTAAGTGTTTACCATTTGGGTTGAATAACTAAATTAAAGCGGTAAAAATAGAGTATTAAACCTATTTAGAGATTCCTAATAGTTAAAATATGTAAGTATATTTCTTTGAACTTTTTCTGTAATGTCTTTTGTATTAACATCAAATATTTTGTCATAGTTTAGTGCCCAAACATTTATAATTTATTTAAACAAGGTAATGAAAAAAATATTTTTAAAAATTTATATTAATCTAGTTAAAATTTAATTATAGAACAAGTTTTCGAGAATAAAGTAGTCCAACTTTATACCTGGAAAGATTATTATTTAAGTAGAAGTTCTAATTCAAAAGATGAAGATAAACAAATTAATAGAAAATATGAATTGTAGCAGAAAAATATGCGGTTGAAATATTATTTTGATCATTTTCTTAAAAGTAGATAAGTTTCAATAGGCGCATTCGATTCGCCACTCTATTTGTATGGAAAAGATATCGAGTATATTATGCTCAGATTAAATGATCGAATTTTTCCACCCTCGATAGAAAAGTGCTTCCAAATTGAAAATAGCTTGAAAACCAACGAGATTAAAATTTACCCATAAAAATTCCCTAGATAATTAAATCTTTGGGTTTTGTTTTTTGATTTTAAATATTATTATTGTGATAATATAAATTATATTCAGATGATTAGTTTGCATAAAAAATATAAAGAAAGTAATTGTTAAAAAAAAACAGTTGAAACAGTGCTGCCAAGTATACCACTTACTCGAGTGCTGTTTTATTCGCACAACTCGTTACGAGCTCGTTACAAGTGACGAATCGAAAGCGCCTAATATAAAATCGGTTAAATATAAATCCTTGTAACATTGGATATTTTTAATTAATATTTCGTTAGAGGCTCGTCTATGAATTAATGAATGTTGGCTTTTAAATTGTGCATAAAATGTTGTGTAAGCCGTATAATTAGTAAATGTGAGTCTTCGCCAACATTTTCACCCATATAAACATTCTTTTCGGTCGAAAAATGTTTCGGGATGCAAGGGTCCTTGAATGTCTGCCACACTTTCGATATATTCACATATATTTCCAAACATACAAAAATTAAACTGTACATATAGATCATGAGTTAAAGGGGATCCCAGAGAGCGAGATGTATACCCAATAATATTTCTTATTTACTATAGACTAAATGATAAATTTAAGTGATGAAAAATACTTGAAGGCACTGATATCAGAACAATTTGTTTGATGTATCAAGTGTCCTTCAATTTATTGATTATAAATAGTTGAACCCAGCGGCTGAAAATCGACCGCACTCTTGGGAAATTCAAAAATTTGCAATCATTCGTTGATTAACATTAACACTTACAGCACATTTAAATATAATGAAAATTTCATTCATATGAGATTATACATGGGAAAAAATTTTAAGTTATTGCTCAAAAGTAGCTTGTTCTTGAAATTAGGGTCGAATAATTTGTCTACAAACAAGATCTTCGTAAAGGACCCTATTATTATCATTGTCCTTGGTCAGAAGTATCTGAAATAGACAATCAGAATTCATCAAAATATCGAACTCTACTGGCAGCTACATACAATTGCCCATGGTAAGTACAGGTTGACGTAACAATATACTTACATTGTTGAATGTTTGCATTGTGATTTAGTTATAGTCATTGCAAATGCAGGAATGATTGGAACCTGTGTACTTTGAAACGTAAATGGAAAAATTGTACCAGAATAGCTAAGTGAACGCGTGGAATTAAGATTATTTTATTGCCTGCCACACCAGTCAAAACTTCACAGTCAATTGAATTCCTATGCATTCATTCTACACGCATTCGAGGTCTATTCACCAATGCGTATCCAGTATTTAACTTACGTATAAGTAATACAATGCAATTCTCTTTCAAAATAAATCTGTGTGGTGGTAAACAGCTAATAGTCAACGTATTCAAAAATTCTCTTACTCTCGATCATCATTACAAACCATTTTATCATAACTGAAGTATGCTTTTTCCTCTCCGGGCATACGATTCAAAATTTCAATATTTATAAATTGGCAATCGTCATTTGCGGAGCTAATACAACTGAATTCAAAACTTGATGAGGTAAAATAGTTTCCGAAATATTACCAAACATATCTTCAATAATGTGTTCAGGTACAGCAATAAGTTGATTCGGAATTTCAATGACATCTAGTCCGAACTGAGTAAAACTTTGCATTTCACCAAGTATTTTTAGAAATTGAACAAATTCGACTTCATGAGTGGGAGCTCTCATGTTCTGTGTTATTGTTACTTTATGAAACTTAGAAAATAACTGTCACGTTGTAAAAAAAATTTCAATTAGAATTACACGCGATCCATGAGGTACAACTGGCATACAAAACCAAACATGTATCTAAAAAGGTTGGATATACAACGTCATCATACAATCGCATGTCTTCAAACGATATTGTGCCACGAAAATGGAATAAAAGCAAACGCAAATGAAATAATTCAATATCTTTTGGTGAAATTACATATAACCTCTCGGTTCACTTTTCCTTCCCGTGGCTGTCTCTTTGTCTAAATCTTTTCTTGAGCTTTCCAGACAAACTGTACTAGGATTTCAGAGTATAACGAGTAAAGTTGTCCGAATTCGGGTTAGAACGACTTCAAAATACTCTTTGCCTTTCCTTGTGCGTGCAACTTCAGCAATGGGGAAGTTTTCTTCATAAATCATCATTAGGAGCATATCTACGGTAATTTTCGTTTGGGTACCGTGGCTTCTAGCTGATCGACCCTATTTCTTGTGAACCGTCAATATAGATTCTAATATAAATTTTCGCCCAAAAATATTGTATAGGTCGTAAGTTATAAAAATATGTCAATAGTAGACGTGGCTGTAAAAAGAACCCGCCGATTTTTGTTTAGTAGTTAATATTGATACCAGGAACCTTCCTGTAAAATTTTGTTGATGCATCTTTCATAGAAATCTAGTAATGATTTTTGGTTAATTGTGAGCGTGGCAGTAGTAATATGATCCCCATATTTAGCATACACACTATTATGGACCCCATGTACATTTCCCAATTTTTCTTCCGATAGCATCAATACGAGCATAGGTAGGCTAATTTTAATTTTATAACGGAAAGTTCCTTATATCAAAAGTCACGTCAGCTGTGATTCCATTATCGCCACGTTTATAAAATCATAATCACGGGTTTCTCTACAGAAATCTTTGGAAATTTTTTAGAACACAATTACAGACTGCATTCGGATTAAGAGTTCCAAATGATCCAGAGTTCCGCCTGACCAATTCATGCAATTTTGGGTGATTTTCTGGATTACGAATTTCGGCAGAAGCTGCTTTGACGACCGTATTCAGAAGTTAACGCACCAGTACGATGGTAAAATATGTCATTTATTTTAAAATGATAAACGCGATTCAAAGTTGTATCAGACAACTTGGCCTTAGAACTAGCAATTGCAAATGAAGGATTATAAGAACGAATATTTGAAATATAATTTTTGAACATTGCTTAATTTTTTGGTCATCTTCATTAAGGCCGACGAAAAGATTTTGAAAGAATGCATTTAGTGTAAATGACGATAAGTGAACTTTACCTTTGGGACAAAATAATGAACAAAGTAATGAGAAATCATAGCTTGTAAATGAATCGAAATTTCGCGGAACTGAACAATTAAAATATTGTTCGAATAATTATTCACTAATGAATTTGCGAAACTACTTTTAGATAATCTCACATTGTTTCGATCGCTTCTACGTTCTACGCGATCCAAAATTGTTTTTACGAGTATGCAAATATTTCTCTCGCAGTTCGTAAATGTACATTTTGCCCGTAAGAGACTGATCGCTCACATTGATTAACATACAGTTTGAGAGCAACTGTTCGTTTCGGAACGTTTGTTAAATGGGCCTTAATACGCACCTACTATGTGCATTTTGGTTTCTCAAATATTCTTTTTTCTTTGTGCCATTTCAACACAGAGCGTTCAATCTATTAACTTCAATATTTACCTGAAGCTATTCACACTTGTGCGTTGCATATGTTGTGGTCAACAACATTTTTTAAAACTATGTTTAAATTTTCCGTCCCCATCCAATTATTTCATGTATTTGTATAAATAATATGGTTATCTCTAAATTCGCCACACCGGGTACCTGTCCATTATCTCTCATTGTACTCTTTTCATATAAAGAGGTGCGTACTTTTAGGCACATATTTTAGACGATCTTTTTTCACATAACATAAACGCAAACAGCCGTTGTGTGGCGGATATATATGTATATAAGTAGGTTATATACATATATTTTTTATTTTCATGATTTGATTATGAACAAAATAAATATAAGGAAAAATATAAATATTCTGCATATCTGCATAAATGCTATAAAATGATGCAAATTTAAAAAAACGGACCAATGGTTTTTCTGTAATCGGTACGACCAAAAAAGCCTTAGCCTTAGCTTAATATAGCGATACTTGCATATACCTTGATCGTTACACTGAAAAACACTCTATTTATCATATTCTCGTATATAGTTCCAATATTGTAATTGTTAAATAGATTAGTGGCAGCCAACTAGCTACAAAAGCGTCAGCAGGACTTCCTAATTCGATGCAGAATGAAATGAAAATACTCAAACCAGGATATTACTCCCACACATCATATTTTGCAAAATGGGGAATGTTCATAAAGGGGGTTTTCCAAATTTTGTTGACTAAGTGTTGTCGGGGCTATAGTTATGTGAAGGCAGCATAGATGTCCAATTGGTATGCTGGGAAGCAATATAATAGACTAAAACTTTTTCGTATCTTTCCTCGAGATATTGAAAATAAATGATTTAACTCATATACATATATTTGACGAACTGTCAGGCTTTATTATTGAGTGTCTAAAGCCTAAGTTTCTTCATTATTTAAAATCTAAGCTGTTCAAGCCACAAACATAGTAGGAAAGGCCCAATTACAATCTCGCCAGTATGTAACTCACCAAAACATGCAATCAAGACAGAGGAGAATGAAAAGTACTTTACAACCCGTGGAAATAGGTTTTTAGCTGCAGGAGACTATAATGCAGAACATAAATACTGGGGTTCCCGTCTCACTACTCCTAAAGGCCGACAACTCTTGGCGGCTATAACAAATCTAAATCTTCGCACAGCTTCCTCAGACTCACGTATTGGCAAACCGATACAAATAAATTTCCCGACCTAATAGACTTTTGCATAATGAAAGGCATCTCGACTAGGGATATAACATGCAGCCCATGCTATGATTATCCTCTGACCATTCTCCAGTAATGTTTACAATAATTAAAAATTTTGTTGGCTCACCTTCTGAACGTCGCCGTTACAACAGCAAAACTGATTGGAATTACTTCCGACTATCAATAACTTCAACAATTAAGCTGAAGCACTCGCTTAAGTCTAATGATAGCTTTTGAACACTTCAATAATTGCTTCCAACAGGCACCCCCCTGGTCAAGCGTCAATGCAAACATATCTCTCCTCTTGTGAAAGAAAAACTAACCTTGATGCAAATGCTGCCACCGACTATCCTCTCTGTAAAGCAACAAAACAGTTAAAAAGGCCATCTCTGGCACATTCTGCCAACAGAATGGAAACCAAAGATAGGGCTAAAAGTGATCTCGAAAATCATACACATTTTGCACGATATTTAAAAAGAGTGTTTACCCCACACGAAATCGAACCATCTCCAATCACTGGAGAAAGAGTAAGAAAAACCTTGGGACACATCTACCAGATGGAACTGCTCATACAAAAATTTTCAAAATGGGAAGTCAAAGAAGCGATCAAAAAGCTTAAAGCAAAGAAAGCCCCAGGATACGATCTCATTAGTGGAGAAACATTGAAGCAGCTTTCAGAAGAGGGATTCACTTTCCTTACTTATCTGGTTTTGTCCCCCCTCAATGCAAAGTGGCTCAAGTAAAAATGATCCTTAGCCCGGAAAAAGTACAGACATAGTTGAGTCATATCTCCCCATCAGTTTGCGCCTCTAAAATTTTGGAGTCTCTCTTCCTCAAAAGATTAATAATGTCAATAATAAAAGAACGAAAACTAATTCCTAATCACCAATTCGGCTTCAGGAAAGAACACAGTACAATTGAACAGGTTCATAGACTTGTAAATTGCTTTCACACTGTATTCGAGCAAAATAAATACTGTACAGCGGCGTGTCTCGATATATCCCAAGCTTACGACCGTGTCTGGTATGTCGCATTACTCCAAAAAATGAAGAAAACGCTTCCAATAAACGTACACATCCTTCTTAAAAATCGATATTTTTCGTAAAATAAGGTGACAATCTGAAATGTGTGAAAGTTCGGCCGGTGTACCCCAAAGCAGTGTCATGGTCCCATCCTATACTTGCTTTACACACACGATTTACCTGTCTCCGAAGGAACTATCGTTGGCACATTTGCAGAGGATACTGCTGTACTCGCAATGGACACCCTCCCTCAACTGGGCTAGCTTAAACTTCAAAGGGGCTTAAACAAAATCACTAAATGGTTGAAAGATTAGCGAATGAAGTCAAATGAAACAAAGTCTGTTCATGTTACGTTCACCTGCCCACCCGTAAAACTCAACGACGTGAATATATCGCAGTGCAATGTGACTAAATACGTGGACCTGCACCTCGATAGCAAGCTAACATGGAAGATTCATATATTCACCATACGTAAAGCGCTGGGAATAAAGCTAGAAATTTACACTGGCTACTGAATCGAAATTTCCAAGTTTCACTCGAAAGTAAGCTCTCACTTTACTCAGCCGTCTTAAAACCGATATGGACTGTGGGGCATTGCGGCAACGTCTAATGTCGAAATACTCCAGAGATTCCAATCAAAAACGCTGCGTATGATTGCAAAAGCTTCATACTACGGAACGAACAACCAACTCCATCGTGACCTGAAAGTGTGGAAGAAATAAAAAAATATGCAATTGCTTACAAACTGAGAATTCACGGGCACTCTAATCCACTCATATCAGAATTCACTACATTCAGCCGATTAAAAAGGAAATCAACAGCAGATATCTTCTGTTGATGAATACCTACAATTAAGAAATGGTTGCACCACTGGGTGCACTCCATAAAAGTTATTTTGATATTTAGTTGTTGTTATTTAGGTTTAAAATAAAAATCTTGTTTATTGTATATAATACAAATTCTAATAAAAAATGATTAATAAAAAAAAAAATCAAACTTTGGATTCGAGTAAAAATGTGTTTTTACATTGGAATCTATCTGTAATGGGAATCTCTAATATAGGGTGTTTTTTTTATACGTGTGGTTTTTAAGCAGAAATAAAACGCCTATAAATTAATGTTATGGCCAACAATTAAGCTTTATTATAACTATAAGGGTTTGCCATTATGTCTTAAAAATGGTTTCGGGCAAGTGGCCGCCGCGGCTGCCTCGAATAAATTCCAGCCGAGAGGCCCAATTTTCGACGACTTTTTGCAGCAATTGTGCAAAAATGCGCCGAATATTCTCTTCCAAGGCGTCAATCGTCTCGGGCTTATCTGCGTAGACAGGCGACTTCACATAATACCACAAAAAATAGTCTAGCGGTGTTAAATCGCACGATCATGAAGGCCATGCCACAGGCCCACGACGCGAGATAATGCGCTCAACAAAAGTTTCCTTCAATAAATTGATTGCTCGTTGGCTTTATGGCATGTAGCGCCGGCTTGTTGGAACCAAAGGTCGTCCACATCAACATCTTCCAATTCAGGCACGAAAAAGTCATTAATCATGGCTCTATAGCGTTCCTCCTTGACTGTAACAGTATGGCCGGCTTCATTTTTGAAGAAATACGGGCCAACAAACAGTGACTTTTTGTGGATTATCGTCACTCCAAATCGACAATTTTGCTAATTAACGTACCCATTCAATCAAAAGTGAGCTTCATCGCTGAACCAAATTTTCTTGTGAAAATCGGTGGTCATCTCGTTTTGGAACCATTCACCGAACGTGCGACGCGCTTGATGGTCGTTCGGCTTTAATTCTTGCACGAATTTGATTTTGTAAGCCCGCAAATCAAGATTCTTCCGCAAAATCTTCCATAAAGTGGATGGGCACAGCTCCAATTGTTGCGCGCGATGGCGGATGGACTCATTCGGGTCTTCTTCGATACTCTGCTCCACAGCAGCAATAACGTCTTCGGTGCGCACTGTACGGCGTCTCTGAAGATGCGCATTATCCACTAGAGTAAACGTGGTGCGAAACCGATCCATGGTTGCTCGAATTACCGACTCTGCTGGGCGATTATGTCGACCGAATATTGGACGCAGCGCGCGAAGCGTCGCGCGAACCGAACCATTATTTTGGTAATAAATTTGCACGATTTGCAAACGTTGTTCAGGAGTAAGTCTATTTATTGTGAAAGGCAAACCAAACTGACCAAACAAAAAGACCAACTCCGATAAAAGTATTGCCAAATTGAAAACCACACGCCTAAAAAAAACATCTTTTATTTGCACAGCAAAGGAAGAAACATTTGTTGTATAGGAAGTGGTAATTTTTAAACCTAAAATTGGGCCTTACGCAATTTGGTGAATCCTTCTCTGATACAATACAATAGTGTTGCTTTTGCAATTTTTGATTTTATTAGTAAATAATTATTACGACTAACTAGCATGATAACTTGACGGTGAATTAATAAATTCTTCAGTGTGAAGAATTTTGGTTTCATTTTAATTAAAATTGCTTTTCAGAGGTTTTTAAATAATCACTTATGAAACCCAAGTTTACCTTCAGAAGTACCACCATATACAGTGTAGCCATACTCAGGATTCATATACCAAATATTTGACCTGGCGAGTGTTGCAAAAAGTATTCCCTAATGTACCAGTATTTCAGTTCTCTTGAAACCTGGAGAATAGTAATAGTGAACCTTTATGTACTGGACAAACTTTATATATTTTTCTTTTCTAATATATTTCAATTAATACACTTAAGAACAATTCAATATTTTGCAATTAAAAACTTTTACACACTCGAATCAGAAAAATGTTCTTCAATGAAAGAAAATAAAGAAACAAGTTTTCAAAGGACTTGACTACTACTGCTATTGGCGTTGGGCATTGCATTGCAGGACTAATTTTTGCCATCGATACACAGAGTAAATTCATTTGCAAAAGTATCTCTTTGAAAATTCTTTGATAAAAGTTTTCTAAAAACAAAACGAAAACAACAACAAGAGAATCAAAAAAGCTGCACAAGGCGCTAATGGCTCACATTCAAGAAATTCATGCAGAGGATGATGGATGCGCACGTACGTACCCTGTTTTAAACTACACAATCACTACGAGTACTCCTAACTAATTCCAACTCGAACATTACAAAGGAAGCTCCAAGCAGTCTCTGCTCTTCTCTGCTCTGCCCTTCTTTCTTTAAGAACCACTCTGTGCACCATTCACATCGCTCTGGAGGGCTGTCATCCTCGACAGCCGATTGAGTTCAGTTGATTGGACCGGCAGTGGGAGTGGTAATTGCTAGCAGTAGATTTAATGCAGTTATTACCGAGTATTGAGTAGAAAACTGCTCTGCGTCTTAGCTGCAGTGTGGCGGCTCTTTTGTAATTCGCCGTCGGTGCTGCCATTAAATTGGTAGGAGTGAGGAAAAAACTAATAACGATAAAATCATTTTGCGCACAGAAAACTATTTTTATACGTTTTCTTTGCCTTTCATGTCGCACGCCAGCAAACGGTTCCTCTTTTATTGGATGGGGGAATGGAAAGGCTTTCTTTCATTAATTGGCAAAAAAGCTTTTGACAGAAATTAAAACTGCGACTATATTATTTGGAAAATAGTCTCACATAAAATTCGTGCTGGTATAATATAGGAAAATGTGTTTATATGTAAAATAAGTAATAATCTGCCACATAATTACTACCTTAATCATTTTAGGTATTTTATTCTAGACGTTTTATTCAGTAGAATTGCCACGGTATTCTGACCGCTGTAAACTTGTGACGGAACCTCTGTGCTTAAATGCAGCCAGTATAAATGTGGTTTATTCGAAGCAGCCAGTATAAAGGTGGTTTATTCGAAGATTACACTATAATCATGTACTATGGTTAAACTGGTGTTATTGTACATATATGTTTCTGTAGCTCATTCACACATGAAATTTGCGTCGTGTGATATATCGTTTTACTATTCAATTTATAGAAATGAATTATTGATTATGAGTGAATAGCCTATTTTATACTACTACTAACGAAGGGTTGTCCAATAGTAAAATTTCTTCTCTTACAATTTTTTTAAGTTTCAATATATATACAATAGTCTACTTAAAGATTTTTTTAAATTTAAATAAGCGATGTTTCTAATACACACATTTTTTAACTATTTACTTAATATTAAGAAAATTTGTGTTTTGCTCATGGATCGATCATTGAATTGTGTCAAGTTGCGCAAGGAACTCTTTTTGGTAAATTAGCTGTAATAAAAGTATTTTATTTTAACACCAATTTATTGAGGACATAGTTCATAAAGTGGAATTCACCATAAAGGTTTCAAAAGTTTCACTTTTATTTCTATATTATTTTATCGCTGCTTCACAACTGAACTGCACTACGGATTGTATTTTGCTTCAAGTTATTCTGTGAACTTTCGAAAATAATCGGAATATCTTATCAATAATGACTTTTAGCATTAGCGGTATCGAAATAGCATTAGCAGCAGCGAATATCGAATATACTGGATTTAATTTCAAATTGATTATTATAATTGTAATTTAACATTTACTCATGAACACTGCGATATATATTTTGTCGCGATATTCACATATTCTTGTGTTTTGTAAATATATTTTTCAGTTTACACAATTTTGTTTTCGACTTAACGAAATATGAAAGACTTGAAGTTTACAGAGGAAGTACTAAAAACAATGTGTGCAAAATAAAACAGCTCCAGTTCACAGGCTAGTTATAAGGTGGTTAAAAAAATCGAAGAAGTAGGACCTTTACAATTCAAATCCAGTCAAATTAAAGAGTATAACTGGTTGACAGTGATATAACTTATTTTGAAAATAAACTTATTTCATCTTAACTTAATTTCTTTTACTCTCAACGAGCTACCAGTGGTGCTGAATCACGAGATAATTACTAAATGTGGAAACTGAAAAAACTTGAAAAAATCCGAAATATTAAATCGTCTTTTGCTTAATTTCAAAACTCAATACACAACTTTAAAAGGCCGAAAACATATCGGTTAATTTCGATTTTATCTAACGATTCATAATTAACATATTTGATAAAATTGGCATATTTCATATGTTACTGAGTTAAAGCTCATGGTTTGAATCAGTACATTCTGACTCTTGAATCGAATATATAGACTCTATATATAAATCTCGCCACCTCCCCTCGAGAATTCTGATTTCCAATTCATTTTCACAATATGAGACCATGCTATCTATTCTTCTTTTGTTACCATGAATACACTAAATATGTTAACTCGTAAAAAATTATATAAATAATTTTTTATATATGGTGCCAATAAGATATAGACTCCTGCCGGTCATAAGAATATGAACTGTCACATATAATATGATGAATACAAAATGATTTGTTTGTACTATTTTCGTTTCATTTGTTGATCAGAAAAGTACAGTTCTGTTTTCCAATATATAAAGAACACGATTTCTCTCTGGAAAAGACTCATGAAGAATTGAGTTGTGTTGATATTTTTTGTGTTTGTAATCACCCCAATCACTTTTAATACGATACTTGAAAATATCTCCAACAATAACTAAGTCTTACCATCATTCACTATGCCACTTTAGATCCTTATTATTAATTCTTTTGCATTTGCTCTCAAGTTCCTGTAGAAAAGTTG
This sequence comes from Clusia tigrina, assembly GCA_920105625.2. NCBI lineage: Eukaryota > Metazoa > Arthropoda > Insecta > Diptera > Clusiidae > Clusia > Clusia tigrina. The sequence goes on from OV050030.1 coordinate 376,752,459, forward strand.
GCACATGCAGCACAATGCCCAGAGTACACAGACCCTTTCGCAATCCGCTATAGCCAAATTCTGCAGTCGCGTAAGGACTTAAGACTGTAAATAAAATGACCGTCACGAAGATGCGATACAACGTTGCGTACTCCTTTGGTATGCTCCGTGGCGTAAAACAATCAAAAATAGGACTTTGCCAGGGAAGAGAAGCATGAAAAATAAAGTGAAATGGAAAATTAAAAAGCGTATAAATTTCATGAACGATTACGTGAATATTATGTGCAGCGAGTGTAAAAATAGGAAAGGATTCCAGTGCGAGAAAGGATTGAAAGCGTGGTAGTAAAAGCGAAATGTCGAATTGTTGTGCGTGCCAAAAATGCCACCAATGAAAGTACTGAAGTCAGCAACAGTAATTTTGTATTTTTTGGAAACGTCGCGAAAGTGGCATTTAAGGTTTTCTCGCTAAATACGGTGGTACCAGCAGCACCGCTCCCACTTCCTGGTAGGCCGATTAGTTTTGTTTTGGTCTGTGTTTCCTTGTATTTTAAGTTAACAAGGATAATTATTGTTTCTCGCTTAATTGTATACGTGAAAGCGCTATTGCGAGCTCCGTGAACTTGCCGCAAACGAGATTGAGAGAAAGAGAAGGAAATATAGGGAGACAGAGAGAGAGAGAGAGAGAGAGTTATTTGTTTGAGGTATGTGGTAAATTTTTCCAATCCTGAAGCTTGTTCCACTACATCCCTCTGACTGAAATTTGTATGCATCATTTACCACTGCTGCTGTCTTTTAAGGATTAAAATGTGTACGGCTCCTTATTTGCGCAGCACTTAGAGACATTTAATGAGCGCATTTTTATGTTCAATGCCGCGCGTTGTTCGTGCGGCACTTATTAATTTTTTTTCGATTTCTCTTTTTAAGACATAGTCCGCTATTTTAAGGCTTCCAAAACTTTCTTGCGTTAATAATGCGTTTCTCTTTCAAGCAAAGTATTTCATAGAAAAAATACGATTAACGCAATGTTAGGGGGGTTGGGGTTTTGAGTATGAACTAAGTCTTTGTTAATTTCTCCATTCCATTTCTATTTATTTAATTATGCTCTTTTTCCTATTTATTTGCCGAATTTCTTTTCAAAGTTTATTTTTTAATCTGCCTATTTAATGATCAAATTTTTGCTTTGATGCCATTTTTTATTTGTTGTTTAGTCTTATTTTTAATCAAAAGAATCTCGTCCGCTCATTAGTTCTAAATAAATATAAAGAACTCCGTGTTTTAAATGATAATTAAAAAAAAATTTGAGATATATATCTATACAACTATCCGTACATCCCCCCCCCTACTCCTACGTCTTTGTTTCTAAAGTACCAATAACAACAAAACATAGCAAAAAAACATATACTTCTAGTTATTCGCAATATTAAATGTTGTGCCAGTTTCTTTGACAATAAAAACACATTAAATATTTACATATTTTTCTGAGTTCTCACTGATACATAAGTAAGATTTATGTTATGGCTTTGTTCTGCTAAGGGAAGCAATATTTTCCGTTCGTGTTTAATTACGAGCACAAATAATGGGCGTAAAAATTTCCCAACGCTGGTATTAATTGAAATGACATCGTCTGAAATGGTTTTCGCAAAAACTATAACCACACTGGTACTGATGTGTGGTGAACCATTATGAAATTTAGTACATAAGTAATTAATACTTATTTACACATTTTATTAATTTTTAATTCCGTTTATTAAGGAATATCTTTAGTATAAATAATGTTACACATTTTAAACCATTTTTAGCGCGTTACAAATATACACACAAAGTAAACTATGCCTACTTTAGAGTCGATGGAATAACAGGGCTCGGAAAGCCAGCACTTCTCTAATTCTATTTTATGTATTATTATTATTTTTATTCTTATACTTCACAAACAAGCCTACAATATTTTTTTTAATTAAAACGACCACAAATTGGCCTCATATTCGCTTTCATGTTTTTGTTTAGTTATGTTTAAACCACCACAAAAATATTACAATAAAACTATTTGCAAACACACCATTATCGATACAAATACTAAATCCTTCAAAATTGTGACATATCGCCAACCAGGAATCTATTCGCATACGTTTTGTGAATAAATGAACCGAAAGGGATCAGAAAAATACGCGCTGACAATCAACACAACATAAAAAAGAGAAGATATCATGCAAATAGTATAAATAAATAAATATATAAAAAGGGCCTCAATATTAGCCATAACAAGAACATCGAGTAGAGCGAAATTTTTGAGTGGGGAAAAAGGCACCCAATTTGCTGGTATATTGTTTAATACGCTTAAGGATAACGAAACACAACGCAAGAGTAAAAAGTCATAGAAAAAGCTTTTGTCGAGAAGGCAACATGGAAAGTTTATACCAGTCAGTTACGCGTATTATTCCTACACACATCACTATTTCACTGCAAAGGCAAAAGAAGAGACAATCGCTATGTCCGGTCCATATAGATTATAAGATAAATTCAATGTGTTCCCTTTCTAAGAATTGATTAGACTTTTAATGCAAATTGATAAGGACACTCAGCAGTTGAGTCACTTTTAAAACTGACAGGTTGTTCTATCAATTCACACATTTTTAAATTAATATTATTTAATTTAAACCAGATTTAATTCTGCAATAAATATTTTATTAAAACTTACCAATGAATTGAAAATTGCTAGCTTGAAACTTTCTAGTGTCAGATGTAGCTGTTCTATTTTAAGTCATTACATTAAGTTGGGTGGTGTACAAACATTTACTGCTTTTAATCCATAAACCAATATAAAATCCAATGTAGTTGGAAATCACCCAAATTTGTTCGATATTTTAATTCAAACTCTAACTAAAAATCATTCAAAAAAATCTGAGGACTCGGGAAACGAAAACAAAGATAAGATTGGAAAATAGGCTAGGAAGGTGCTAAGCAAAACTGCATCAGAATACGTATATTTGTTATGGATGGGCGTAATCTCGCCTAAGTGTCAGAAACTGTTTAGGTTGGACAAGGCAAACATAGCATACAATCCTCGTGGTGATTCATAGAAATAGGTTCGATTAAATGAATTCATAGCTTGACAAATTTTCAATTGATAGCTGCGTGACAACGAGAATATTGGCACTAGAGTTAAACATACTAAAGGAAGGTGGGCGAAAGATTTGTTCCAATCAATCAATCAATGAATGAAAATACTCGAAAAACGTACGAAACGGACCAAAGATCTTTGAATTGATTGTCATTACCACCAAAGTGCTATAATATAATATAATATAGTCATAAGGTAAACAAACACAGATGCTCAGAAGCGAAACGGAAGAAATTATTGAAATATTGGTCTATTAAATTTTTTCTGCCACCCATATTAAGATATACTCTATGGCAGAAGTAGGTAGTTTGTACAAATTTTGTTTTAATATTATAATTTCTTTAATGGAATATAACTACTTTAAATTTATTGCTAATCAAATTTAACCAATTGTATATTCTGGTGTTGTCCACCTAATATATGGAACTTGAAGCTTTAAGTCACTGTGTTTGTAGAGATAAGAAAGTGAAGAATATTCCTATCCAACAAATCATATATAACACCGAAATAAGTAATCATATAGAGGCTCCGATAAATGCATTTATATAATTTAATTCCAGTAGTAATTGCAATTTTGAGACACTATATATAGTTTTGATTCTATGTTACCATAGGAGCCTTGCATAAACTGAAAAACTATTTCAGACAGAATTATTAAAATAAATTTTTTGTGTTGCTCAAAATATATGTTTGCAAAGAGTCCACCAATGTGCCCAATGTTGAAAACGTAGAGTGATACAAAGTCGTGCTTAAAATATTTATATAAGCATCAGAAGTACTTATAAGCGCATATATGTCATCATAAAAAGTAAAAAGGCAGCGGACAAAATAATCATAAGTATCCTCATGGCAGGACAACGCGTGCACTTACGCTGACGTAAAAATGATAGTAATATTTCTCAAATTTTTCTCTGAGCATTTTACACATAAATTATGAAATTAGTCGTTGAAATAAATCAGATTCGAAGTAAAGAACTCGTATTGCGAAATACCTAACAACATTATTGTGGGAGTAAACACATGCAGAGTCCAACTTAGCCAATATACAGTTTTAACGCTTGACCGTCACAATTGTAAGAGCAGAGGCAGAGACAGACGTAGTACTTACTTAACATCACGAATGAACTCCACCCTCATGTGGGGTTGGGAACTGTTGTAACTGTGAGACAGTTACTCGTTGCAGTGGTGGTTGTAGGGTTTATGGCGATGAGTGTAGTGCTGGTGTTCAAAGCATTAAAGTTCATGTTTTGTTGCAAAGCCACTTTCGCCTCTTGTCAACGGAAAGCCTTCTCACATATACTCGCATGTATGATAAAGTCTTGTCTCTGGTAATAAATCATAGTATAAAATATAATCGAATTTTTATTGATACAAGCAGCTTAAGTGAATGCAAAGGATGCTACTTATAGAAAGGCAATAAAAAGTGAATAAAAATGTAGCCAGCGCATTGATACGAAATGGTCAAGCGCTGCCTTGGCAATTGCAAGTTTTAGCATAATTCAAATGGCAAAATGAGTCCGTGTGTGTGCATGATCTGCTTATCGTCCTTTAGTAGTGGCCATTTATGATGCGATGGGAAGGGGAAGGACATATATCTACTCCAAAGGTAGGTATGTTGTATCTCCGTTATTTGCCTGTCATACACAAATTGTGGGAATTTGGAAAGGATTTTTGTATGCTCTTTTTTCACATAATTGCCTACTTAAGAGGAAAATCATCAATAAAATATTCGAGAAGCAAACGTACTTTATTAATTCATTAAAAAAATTCCTATCAAGTTGTTTAAACACTTTTCCCCATTGGCTCAAATGGGTGTAAGAATGCGACACGAGCAAATGAATCTTTGAACTATCCACCTCCATCAAACATATAAATTCGTCACAAATTTGAGTAAATGTTTTTGCCTATTACAATATTCTATGTATATAATATATCCCCCCCTTATTTATAGGATGAATTTCTATAAAGATTTTTTTAATATTTTGTAATCCTCCTAATGTTACAGAATATATAAAACCGAAATATTTCAGGCTTCCGGAAAATCGGATAGTTTTTAATCATCACATATAAGTCGAAGAATGGAAAGTTAAGAAATTCCATTCCTTGTTTCGTTATGTGTGAAGTTTGGAGAGTTTAGAACAAAAGGTACTAGTCAATAAAGCTTTGAAGTGGAAAACAGGAAGTAGAAAGCAGCACTAGGGGACTCTGATATTGGGGGACTATAAGTGCAATTGTATATATTATTTTTTAAAACTACCAATAGAAATAAAGTGGACGTGAGGGTAAAACCACGGTGATATTAGATCTAAATGGCTTAGTACTAATCATTCCTCTTTCTTATTGATTTTAGATGAAGTTTCATTAAAATTTATGCACCATTTTTTTTTAGGATAATGGATATAAAACCAAATATTGATGGGCTATTTTTTTCGGAATATAATGCCAGGGTCTACTTTTAAACTGAAAAACTTCCGCCAGCACTGCTTTACTTCTTGTTCAAATCGTTTTTGGAAAATATCTTATTGAAACGTGATAGCTCAGTGAAAAGGGATTGCATACTTTTAGGATCCCATCTGGAGAATGAGTGCCCCCTGTGAGTCAAGATGCGAACTATTCGAATAATAGCTTATTCAAGAACCATCTGTCGGTAATATCAAAAAGAATATTCTCGACTTCCGTCGAAGAGGATAGAAGCTTCTAGATAATACGAGAATAGCGTGGAAGTTTCTACACCAACCATTCGAAAACTATAAAAGCGACAAGACTGTTCAAAGTCGATTACAGTAGATCAGAGACCGTAACAGTGTGTACAGCTAGCATTATAATTAAAGCAGCAGTATTTGTAATTGTGTAAAGTGATGAAATTCATTAGTAAATAAAGTGACTAATGGTTTGTGAAATAAAGTGCAAATAATAACTAAGTAAACTTTAAGCCTAATATTAAATGTGTAAATAGCAATAATTAAATAAAGCAAATTATTTTAATTTAACCAGCGATTGTTTGATTACTACACAATCCAGTGGTACGAGTCCGAGTACAGAGACTTAGAGAAATTGTCAGGAGAGCAATTTTGTAACAAAGTAAATTGTCAAGAGGGCAATTTCGTAGCAATATCTTTCCTTGATTAAAAAAATCAAGATTTGAAGTAGCTATTAAGTCCCACATAGAAGATTACACAATTTTCCATAGCGCCAATCTGTATGGAAATAACATAATTAAGCAATGTAAATTTATAACAAAAGCGGTGACAATACCAAATTTCGGTTTTCAAGAATCTGTTCCAGAAATTCATTCGTCCAGTGCTTTATCTATAGCTTTTCCCATCATCATTTCCAAACCTGAGAGTGTCACATAATGTCTTCTACAACTATACCAGGATATTTAATTTCAATTATTGTTATTATTATATTATTATGTATTATAATTTTTTTTAAAATGTATTTATTATCGATTTTAGAATAAGATTGACACAAAATAAATGTGTTTAACATATAACCACCTATTCACCATTCCAATAACATTTCATTGATAATACTCCAACATATCCTTGTTCATTTAAATATTCGCAATAAACTTTAAACTTTATAATTCAACATAATTAAGTAATTTTCTTTAGTCGCATCAATTACGGAAGCATTAACAAAATGTTCTTGCAAAGTAAAAATTGTATCCACAAACCTAACCCATCTGACATAGCTCAACTCAGATTTCTTATTTCTGACTGGCTAAATGGAGAATCAAGTCGAAAAAACCAAAGTTAGTCCAGGTTACATTCACTCTCAAACGAGATACCTGCCCACGCGTTAAACTCAACGACATAAATATATCCCACCTGACAGAAGATTAACTTCGAAATCACATATATTTACGGTATAAAGCACAGAAATCTACACTGGCTCTTGAATCGAAACTCCAAAGTCTCAAATTGCTCTTGTACTCAGCTATTTTAAAACCAGTTTGGACTTATGGTATTCAGCTGTGGGGCACTGCGGCAACTTCCAATGTTCAAATACTGCAAAGATTCCAATCAAAGAATCTAAGAATGATTGTAAACGTACCTTATTATGTCACAAACAACCAAATCCATCGTGATCTCAAAGTTCCCACAGTCGCTCAAGACATTAGAAAGCTTTCTACATCGCACAATCTGAGAGTCAAAGTCCACCCACACCCATTAATATCGGTACTGACTTCCAGCTCCTTCAGCTTCACCCGACTGAAGAGAAAATCCACAACAGATCTCCTGTGCTAATAGGCAATGGCTGTACCATTAGGTGTAATTCATAAAAGACAGTAAACTCAAATAATTAAATTTAAGTTATTAAATATTGGTGAATATTCAGCAACGGATTGCAATAAAAATTTGGATAATAAAAGAATAAAAAAAATTTAAAAAAAACATTATTTTATATATTTTATACTCAACATCCTGAAAATAAAGCCCGCAACGAAATGATTTTTCACACCTGATACTTGGCTCGGTGTTAGTTATATTAGAATATGTATTCCACTGATCCATTTCTTACATTATTCTAAGCTCGACGAACTTTACAGTCCCACCATTGCCTTATTATAAAATTAGTCAGCGATTTGTTCCACAAAGCTCATTAATTATAATTTCAATATTAATATTTTTTTCGTTCAAAGAAGAAATTTGAGTGAAGTGAATTCGAAATTTGGTATTGCAGGTATATCTGGAAAATTAATAGCTTGTACCTGCTTAGTACAAATGAAAAACCACTTCCAGCATTCATTATTAAATTACTACACCCCCATTTATTCCAACTCTTTGTTGGAATTAAATACACCAGTAGAAGTTAAAGTACACTGCGTTTTGAATTATACGTCATTTTCTGCGGGACCACCCACTAATTCAATTACAACAACAATAATTGTAGCAGTACAACAACACTAAGGGCCACTATACACAATAATACGAGTAAGATAATTCAGCTTTCATAGCAATGTAAACACTGGAGCAGGCGAGTGATGATATGAAGGATATGACACGAGACAAGTCACGTTGACAGCATTTTCACAACCCTTTCGCGTCGCTTGATGAACAAGTTCATATTGTTGCTGCTGCAAAGAAGCTGAATCGACTCCAACCACGTCATCAACTTCATCTTGATAAGATTAATCAAATTTTCATAAAATTTTCAACAAAGCAACCAAGTAGCAGAAAATATGCCCGGCGTGTAAAAGGATTTATGCATAATTATAAAAGAAAAGCGTAAGAAATATCAGCGGAGCAGAGCACTTGCACACGCAAAACATTGAAGTTGCGGCGAGGTGGTGGGGTTCTTCACATTTAATACGACTACATAAAATCAAAGACGATGAATATCCTTTTAAGAAAATATGACAACCTCACTCAGGCCACACTCACCAACGTGGGCGGGTTTTTATGTCTTTTGTGCTTTTGGCTTCTTAATGGATTCTTATTAGCTTTGCAAAAGTGTTTCAAGTTTAGCATACTTTTAAGCAGAGCATTTTAATTATGTTTCCACCGCATAAACTATAAAAAATCGTAATTCACCTACAACTGTGCCAGACAGGATATTTTGTAAAGCGTTCAAAGGCTCTCAGTCTGAAAGAAGAAAGAAATATAGTAAAACTCTAATTGTGTCTGTTCTGAAATCGTGTGAAATTTGTTTTTATGTGCTGCAAAATTTTCCATTTGAATTTCCATACCAATTTGCAAGTAAAACCGCAAATATAAATCCTTTCAAATTTGTAGTTTCTTGAGCATTCTTCCTTTCCTAAAGTAGCTGGCATTTGCGTTAAGAATACGAAATGTGCTGCAACACATCTTAATTGACAGTGGGTACCTAAAATGAAGCACACTGTAATCAATTTCTGAGAACACGGTCGGTCGAGATAAAACTCACTTTTATGCAAAATATTTGAAAATATTAATAATGAAAAAAAAATGTTGTGAAACGTGTTCACCATGTTATTTTTTTTGGAATTTACATAAATTTACATTTAAGCTAATATAAAATAAAGCGAAATGTTTAGTTTTTTTAAAAAGCAATTGAATAATCCTAGTGTAAAAGTTCGCTACATTTTAAAAAAGAAACAGTGAACAAACTGCTCTGTTTTCTCTCCCTTAGTTCCATTGGACATACAAAATTATTCAAATAATTGTATATATAAATTTAAAACAAAATTATATATAACAAACTTGAAAAACTCTTCAATCGCGCCCATGCCTTCAGATAAATGTATTTTTATTTAATTGTAAATTTATTGTTCAATAATTCAATAAAGCCTAAAACTATGCTAATAAACTTTAATTTGCTAAATTAACTCTGACCTAACCAGTTAATAGAAATAATGAAAAGTAAACTAATTCTGCTGAAAGTTTTAATACAGTGGGCGCTTGATGAAAGTAAAGACCAGACCTAAGTACAGCATTTAAGATGCATAGGCTTGGAATTGAAAAACGCACATTTCACTAATGCAGTTAATGCTATACCGGTATCTTTCAATGCTGATGAGTAAACTTTTCGCTCCCACTGTTTCGGGACTGTGCAAATGTAAGGATTTCTGAGGCAAATAGCAAATGTAAAACTTAATTTCGACATTATGTCAAGAACATGTGGCAACACTGATTGTGTGAGTACGTACAACATTTTCCTTTCTGCTACTTTTTTGCGGTGAGAAGCCTTTGCTTAAGAGTTTTCTTGAATAAATACGAAGGCAACCGCAAAGCAGTATATGCACTAACCAAGCAACTCGCACAATATATATAAGCGCATCTACACATCTACACAACCGAATTGTATTTGCTCCTTAAAAAAACGAAAATGAAATATTTATAAAAAATATTCGACTATATAAGGACTTAGCAATCTTGACAACTTCTTTCCGGTTGACATGCAATTTTCACGTAGATAAATCGCAACAAGAAAATGTGAAGCGGTGGGAGGAAGGCACGGTACAATAGTAGTAATGAAAATAAAACTAAAACCAAGTAAAACCGCACTTGTAAAATAAATGTGGAAGAAGACGATGCTATTTGACAGAAAGCAAATAGGTAGATCTCAACGAAAAATGTTGAAAGTTTGACATGGAGATGATTTCACATACGCACCGCTTCTCTGCTGGTTTCGCAGAGAAATCATAGTAATCTTACAAAATACTTACTTTTAGATTGTGCACCAGGAAGTCCAAATGACGATGTTCATGAAGTGAATAACACTCCTTCGGTCTTATGCTTCGTCACTTCTAATCAGCAGGAGATCCAATCAGAAGATTTAGAGCTTCGTAGTATTTGGTGTATATATTTAAACTTTTCAATTAGGTTTAACGAATTTGTCATTGTTTTGCATGGAAAATATCTATAATAATCTATAAGAATATCTAAGGGCCAGATTAATAGTGAGTACTTAGATTAGACTAGATTGTAATGAGAAAGGGAACTACTTACTAAGTCACTGCGACCAAATAGACCTATTGTCACACACTCTATACTTACAAATACGCCCTAAGTCTAGTATTCACTACGAATTCAGAGATTTCTTTAGGAGATTTGTCCGCATTATCTGAAAATGGTTACCTAAGTAACGATGCCGGGCCCATATGAGATCATTACAATGACAAAGCAGATGCTCAGCTGTTTCCTCTTCTTCGTTGAACAAAGGTCATTTTGAGTGATTCTTATATTATATTATTACTCCACAGTGCCCTGTCGAAAGTCCCGTGACAATACGAATACCTGACCGAGTCAAGCTCAGTATCTCAGTAGTTCTCTTGAGAGAATGGAATAGCATGAAAGTTTTAGCTACCCTAATATATTTTGTTTCCATCCAATATTAGTGCGATTTTTTCCCTTAACCATTCCTTAATTTCATTTTTTGTGGAGCTCCAAGGTAAACAAAAGAATGGTTCAGGTCCAATAAATCTACTGGCTGCCGTTTTTCAAGCGAGCTCATCTGCCTCTTTGTTCTCCATGTGCCCACTATGCCCTGGCACCCATTTCAGATGGACTCTGTTTTTTGATACTGGTCTTTTCATTTGGAATAGGGCATCCAAAATTATTTTGGATTTAATTTCAGACGCGCTAAGTGCTAGCAACGCAGCGTTACTGTCTGAGTGAATATAGATGTGACAATTTGTAGTATCACTTTCTAATTGCTCTCTTAAGGAAGGTTCTATTGCATAAATGTCGGCGTGAAACAATGATTTCTCTTGTCCCATGCTCCTAAAAATGGTTTTTCTGGGTCTTTCACCAAATACTCTTACTCCCACACCTGCATCCATTTTGGAGCCGTCTGTGTACTATACATGAGACATATTTGAAGGTTTAGGTCTACTCTGTTCCCAATTAACCGTATCAGGGAATGTGACCTTGAAGATGTGTTGTAAGTTGAAGTCGCTTGTGGTTAATAAGTTGTTGCTCATTCCTATTCTTTTTCTAAATAGAGACCGTCAAAGACGACCCTTCTTCAATTTCTAAGATGAGCTTTGCCGCAAACTGTAAAGGTGCCTTCTAGTAAATAAATGAATCTGGGGAAGTTTTAACAAGACCTCAAGGGCGCCAATCGGAGTAGACTTCATAGCTCCTGTTACGTACACTTATAGGTCTTGTAATTTCTGTGTACAGCCACACCGACATCTTTGGATTTAGTCCTAACTTTTCCCCACAACCTATCCTTGTTTATGGTTCTATTCAAGTGACTATTCCAAAGCAGCTTGTCATCAAGTGTTACCTAAGTATTTAATTTCTTTCGAGAAAGCAATTTTTTCACCAAAAATGGAGCGTTCTCTGAAGTCGTCCGTAAGCCTTTTCATAGTGAAAATAACAATACAAGTTTTTTTGGAGTGGAGACAACACCCCATCCTGAGGGACACCCTTTTGCTGCCTGAACCTGCAAGTTTATTTATTTTGTTATCGAAAGCTCCTTCAATGTCAAGGAAGCCTACTGTATACTCTTTATTCTCAAGCGACTATTCGATATTCTAATAGATTTAATAGAGCATGTGTGGTAGATTTTTCTTCTTGATAAGCATATTGATTTTTATGTAGAAGTGCTTGTGTAAGGTACTTCTCTCGTATATATCTATATATCCATTTCTCCGTGGTTTTTGTGAGAAATGAGGTTAAACTAAGCGGTCTGTAAGACTTTGGCAGGCAAATATCGTCCTTAGGTATAACTGAAAATTACCTTTGACGGAACATACTGAAACCGGTCCTTAGTCTCCAAAAGATGTATTCTTTTATTGAAATGTCATGAATTTGCTTTTGACGTATAATCATTCATAAGTATGAATCAATGTCAGAATGACTTGTCGATAATGGTCCATCCTGCAGCATTATTTAATAACACAATAGTTCGAAAGCAAATTTAAAAAAAGTTTTTGCTATTTTCAATGAAATATGTCCAACTAATTTAGTATATTTTAAATTTTGAAGTTATATCCTTGATATATTGAATTAGATGAATACTGATTTTGAAAGGGGATCATCACAGATAAATTTTTTAATTTCTTAGGATATTTTCCACTTTGTGTGTGACGACTGCCTTCATAGGTCCAGAACCCTTCTGTGGGGTAAACAGTAGCTTCACAAATAACTTGTTGTGCGAAGAGGAAAAACGAGGTCTGCTAAACTACTGTAGAACCCAAAAAGGCATACGGCAGTCGAGACTACTCATTGATCCTGAATACATCAGGGTAGATGCTTCTTTAAACCTCAGCAGAAATGACATCATACTCTATACTGAACTTTTAACAGGACACTGTAGAGTAAATTACTATCTGAAAAAAATAGGCGTGGTAGAAGACGATTCCTGTCGACTCTGTCAAGAGGAGCAGGAAACAGCAGAACATATTCTATGCACTTGCCCAGCGGTGGCAAGACGCATACGTAATTACCTAGGCAGTGGGTTCGTATCTCCAAATCACCTAGTTAAAATTAAGCCCACAGCAGTTACGCGATTTATAAATAGTCTAGGACTGTTTTAGTTGGGTACGAGGCTGCACAATAGATCTCTTAGGTCGCGATGTTCTTTTAGCCTGTTAATAATAATAATAATTGAAATCATAACAATAGGAGGGTTTTTTTTTGGCATGTCAGAACTCTTTAACCCGACTGTTTAACAAATCACCAATGTTGCCAAATCATGGAAATTTACTAAAAATATTCAGTGATGCCCTCGACAAGAGATATTCGAGTATTAAGGAATCCCATAATTGGCCACAGGAAGATGCAAATTTATCTATTCATCATTGTTCAAAGAAATTGGCCGACGTTTTTGGGCAAAAATCTTAGCTTTTATCATTGTGTATTCATTTTAGAGATTTGTGCTTCAGCAATTTGGTTTCTAATTCCAGTTTTTGTATTGTCCATGTTTCTTGATAAGGTACTTTCATATTGTCTTAAAAATTCTTACGGTTAATATTTCCTTTTTCCTGCATCCATATTCAGATTCAGAGAAGTTATGCTTTCCCCGAATGGCCATTAGAGCGGTTACATTTTCAACTGTTGTTTCATCGCAAAATTGTGTCCTGCGATGTGGTCCGCATATGAAGTGAGACAAGTCTACAATTTAGCCCTTTTTTGTGACAATACTTGTCATGGGAATAAGAAGAGTTATCAATAAAAAATAGAAGTATATAATTTTATATTTACATGACTTAAAGATAAAAAAATAAGAAACAACAGGATTCCGAAAAAAGAGTATAAGAGGTATAAAAGTTTGTGCTGTTTTTCAACTACCAGAGGCGTGTCAGATATTGACACATATATACACATTTGATCAGAATAACTTGAGCAATTTTGATTTTATCTGTCCGTGGCCAGACAGTTTTTTCCAGGCCGTGAAAGATATTTTAATGAAACTTTGCAAAAGTATAGCCTGCACAAAGAAACAGATTGCTATGTGCGCCGATTTTGACAAATTCCACGCCTTTTTTAAAATGACTATAAGTTCGGTCGAATTGATGGAATCGTGACGCAATTTGGTAGTTATGTACATGTTGGTCCTACTAAACACTGTACAAAAAGTGGGTGTATAGCAGTATATATTAACTTCCACGCCCACTATTAACAAATATTCAGAACTCAAGATCTATTGGAGACGATTTTACGAGACTCAACATTTGTACATTATAAAGCTAACTCCAAAGAATCAGGTTGATCAGAGAAGAGACACTTTCGGGACTAAAATTAAAATTATGCTCGTATTGATGGGAATAAAAAAGCATGGGGTCCATAATAGTTTGTGTATAAAATATGGGGATCATACTACGACTGCCACGCCAACAATGAACCAAAAATCATTACAAGGTTGCTATTGAAGATTTATCAACGAAATTTCACAGGAAGATTGCGGTGACTAACATTGAATATCACACTGTAGATGGGCGGGTTATTTTTACAGCCACGCCTACTATTGACACTTTTTTACACCTTACGAATTATACAATATTTTTGGGCGAAATATTATATTAGTATGTATATTGATGCTACAAAGCCATATTCAAGAAGGTTCAGATTACAAGTATAATATGCAAATGTACATGTGTACATATATACGTATATAAAATATATGTAAATAAAATATAAATGTATATATATGTATATATATGTATATAAAATGGGCGGTACATTTTGAGAGTCATTCCCTCTCTTGATACATGTTTAAACCTTAGGAGCTATGCCAATTTCTTGGACCAAATTTTGTATGAATTGAATCGGTAGTGAACGAGCACACGAACTAACTGATCTGTTTCACTAAACTGAACTAACTGAACTAGTTCAGATCCAAGAATGATAGAGAAGAAGATTACGCATTGCGCAGGTCCGTTATAATTTTCTTTCTGAGTTTGACATTTCATTGCTGGGCTGTGACTTCACCGTAGCAATAAATACACATTGCGGATAGTGTATTTTAAATAAATAATAAAATACCTTTCCGTCCGATGCGAGTGTTTTAAAAAAGTGGATAAATTTCTGCCGGCGAGAAAACGCTTTTAATCCGAAGACCAGCTTCATTTGCATGGAGCATTTCACAAATGATGACTTTGCAAATAGCTTGAAGTATCAAGATATACCTCATTTGATTTTATTATTATACTATTATTATTATTACTTTTATTATTCTTCATAATAAACTAGTTGAAAAAACAACACACTTCGCATTTGTTTCCATAACTGATTTATTCAATTTAGCTTTTATGATGGGCGGTTTTCTAATAGAAATAATTGTAATTTTAATTTAATATTTGAGCCAATATATTTGTAATATATTGTTATATGTATTTCGCTGAAAAATGTTTCATAAAAAAAAATAAATGTTTCTATTTTTAATATTACACAGCAGTGTTTACTTTTTGTTTACAAAATATACGCTAGTTTGACATATCTCTTTGCAACTATGCTACTATGACGTACATAGATGCGCAGAACGAAAAATTTTTGTACACCGCTTTGCGCAATCTTTGTTTCTATTATTTTTGGTTCAGATCTGTTAAACAAAATAGTTCACTTGCTCACTTGCTCACTTGCTCACTTGCTCACTTGCTCACTTGCTCACTTGCTCACTTGCTCCCTTGCTGATTTGCTCACTTATTCACGTGCTCGCTTTCTCACTTTCTCACTTATTCATATTGTTCAAACCAAAATACATTAATCACAATTAATAATACCTGGTAAACGTATTTTGGTTCAAACGTTTATTCACTCATATTAGCAGATATATGATTATACACACACAAACATTATCTCGAATTATGTGTATGCAATTGAATGATGACATATGTATGTATGTATGTTGGATCCAATTAGGACATGGGAATTTTTTTTGTTTTTTTATACAGTGCTATATGGGGACATTTTGTTGAGAACGCAGACAAAAAAGCGCCAAGTGAATGTATTGCTCTGTGCTTCCTTCCACTTCTTATGAACGAACGAACGAAAGAGTAAATTGAGTAGGTCATCAAGTGAGATGTTTTAGCAATCATGACATACTAAGCGCAACTGAACTAACTGAGCCACTGAACTATATGAACGACCTAGTTCGACCTCAATGAACGGGAATGAGCGGATCAGTCCGCTGAACGACAAAGTCCAACTAGCTGCAAAGCCATTCACAAGAAATGGGATCGATCAGATAAAAGATACGGACTCACGGGAACTCTACCGAAATTACTCCCAATGATGATTTATGAAGAAATCTCCATTGTTGAACTCGCAAGCACAGGGAAGGGTAAAGGGTATTTCGAAGTCGGTCTAACTACTTCACTCGTTATTATCTGAACAGTGCTTCCATTGAAAATTCTCTCCGCAAAGTTATTCAACACTTTCGTTATTATCTGAACAGTGCTTCCATTGAAAATTCTCTCCGCAAAGTTATTCAACACTTTATGAAACCTAAACTATATCAAAGGCATTTTTTAATTTAACAGTTATAGGTATAACGACATTAAATATATATAATATTATTCTTTCTTAGATTTGAAAATAAAACTATCCAACAATTTTTTATGAAATTGCACAAATACATTTTAGCTGCACCAGCAGCAGCACACGACGTTTTCCACTAGCAAATCCCATTCGCCCACTCCTGTGATAAATGTGAAATGACAAAACTCTTTTAAACGCTTAGAGTTGAGTGCTTTTACGGCAAAACTGATGAATGCATGAATGAGCAAATAATGCGGAGTGTTTTTGTGGGAAGAATTCTGTTGGCAACACAAAACAAAAAAAACTTACAAAAAACCATGCCACACGAAACGACACAAAACGGAAACTAACTCCAGCACCATGTGGAAAATAGTTAAGTCGATATCTCTGTTGCAGTTTCCGCCCGAAAGCAGGAATTTCCTTGACATTTTCATTAGTGGCGCACAAAGATGTCTTCGTATCCTGCCAAAGGATGGACACGACGACGACGCCTTGAGCTGGGTGTTGGTGTGGTTTTGTGCAAATAAATAAGCGCACGGATTGTGCGAAAACCGCCCTCTGCAGAGATACACACGGGCAAGCAGCTTCCTCCTGCTGGTGACTCGGAGTTTATGTTGCATGGTATATTAAGTTCTGGTAAATTGGGCCGGGGGAGGGTGCAAATTGCGCTTTATTTTAAGGGTTAGTACGCATCTTGATTTCTGGCTGCTTAGGGCCGCATGTGCCCAATGTTGTGGGAAATTGCATTAATTATTCTATTAGCGGCGTAATTCGTTCTTAATTGCATGATAAACTTTATTGCTTTTTATTGCGGGCAAGCAGGATTTTTAATACACAGTAGATGTAGGATATGAATTGCCTCGGATTTGCAAAAGTAATTGTGCATATCTACTTTAAAACTGTTTTAATTTAATTTATATATTTTTGCAAATATACCTTTTGACTATAGATCTAACCTGCTCAACTAAGCACTCTTAACAGACCAGTCAAACTAATCACCGCTAATTAACTTTGAAATGTATTTCAAGATCTACAGTCTGAGCACTATCGCACGGTTACAATATCTGTATCTGAATCTAATTAACTGT